>OW971931.1:13355000-14579583 GCA_943193695.1 Acrobasis suavella | reverse complement strand
TTATCTGTCAAAGTCGTTGCGTCCGCATTGAATACGTACGAAAGCGACCGCTGACGTCATGACGAAATGTGTTTCGGATTGCCTCGCATGTGCACGCATCGCGTACGACTGACGTCGTAACATTATGTAGTAACCCTACTGTTGTTTTACCGGAGGAGAGAGGAGACGACCCAGGTGTTCCTCTTCAGCAGCCTGAGCCGCAGCCCGGGCCATCTTGGCAGGAGCAGTCGATGCCGCCTGCCGAGCCACGCCGCTCTGAGCGAGTGCGCAAACCTCCAGACAGATTCGGCTTCCCAGGGGGGGAGTAATGTTGTAAACTTTTTGCTTGACTATTATATTTAAGTACTTTTCTTCGAATAATGTCAAGTCACCTTAAGTCATTGTCTTGTCACATCTAAAGATATTTCAACATGCCTTTACTTAGAAACTAGTTTTATTTAAATATATAGCAGTACCCACCTTCAAAGGCGTTTGATCCTCTTGCCACTTGGATCTAAGAATTAGGGATGGTAGGTACTACTTAAGCCATCGACACCAGTTCATATCGGACAGCCCTTGCGCCTGCCGCCATTGTTTACGCAAATACAGTGCTGAGTCATCAAAGACTCCGGAAAGGTGTGGAATGAACTGCCTGCGTCTATATTTCCTGAGAAGTACAGTCCCGGGACATTCAAAAGTAGATTGAATGGGTATCTTTTGGATAGGCATGCTTCATCCTAGTCTTCATCGTCGCTTACCATCAGGTGAGATTGAGGACAAATACCTAAACCAATATATTGTAAAAAAAAAATAGGTAGATTAGTAGAAGAGCCAATTAAAAAATGATTTGGGGTTAGTGACTCTTCAGATGCTGGATCCACCGAAACATGGGTCAAAGGTCTACTGTTAACTATATTTTCGGCTTCCAACAGTAGTGTCTGCGCACACTACTGTTGGAAGCCGAAAATATAGTTACTTCATCCCTAGGAGCTCGGTCCTTCAGAATGACGCGAAGAGTGTTTTTAACACTATGGATGAACCGTTCCCACGCCCCACCCCAGTGGGGACTTGCGGCCGGTATGAATGTCCACTGGACCCCGTTATTCACGGCCTCCGCCTTTAAGGCCTCATTATCTAGCTCCAAGACTGATTTGAGAAGTTCAGTATCGGCACCTCGCAAATTGGTTCCATTGTCGAAGAAGATATATCGCGGCCAACCCCGACGGCAGGCCATGCGGCGAAGCGCCATGATCAAAGAGTCTGTGGTGAGCGAGTGGACTAGCTCAATGTGAATGGCGCGGACGGTGAGGCAGGTGAACAGGTCCCCGTATCTCTTCTCCCGTCGCCTGCTCACCACGACCTCCATTGGGCCAAAAAGATCAATCCCACAATACGTGTTTACGCGAATGGCAACCCTTCTGCTGTGGAGCCCCCTGACGGAAGAACCTCGCAACCACTGCTGTGGAGCACCTGACGGAAGAACCTCGCAACCATCCGCCCATCTTCATCACGTGATGAAATGTCAGCTGTGGCCCACCAATGAAGCTCGGTCTACTCCTTAATGTGTATATACCATTGGTCAATTTTGTTCCCAATACCTTAACCCCAGACAATGTAAAATTTAAAATCGAATATACTCGTCATCGAACTTTCAACCTGATCACTGCATTTTATTTATCACCAAAATCATCAACATTAACGGCAAATCACAGAGGCACTAAAAATCAAAGTATCTACACGCGCCGATACAATATGTAAAAGGCCTCTGGTGATGTGCTATTCGCGCTTTGGGCAGGTCTCCCATTCTAGGTACACAAGGCTTAGATTTCCTTAACTGACAGAAGAAACAATTAGATGCGACTCCCTTAACGGTAGGTCGCATTCTTAGCACCGAATATTTGTGCCTTAAGTTATTGACAACTGTCTCCTGGTTGCCATGAGCAGCCTGACCAGCAGCTTCGTAGTCGGATGGCGTCCATCGAGAATACACGGCCGTTTAGTATCGCGATCAACGTCAGGAGCAGCATCGATGCGGCCATTTGCACGGAGAAGTCCCTGCTCGTCTAAATAAGGAGTCAAGTTTCGAAGCCTACTGTCACGAGGAAGACACTTACCATTTTTAAGCAGACTTATTTCAGTGCTGAAGGAATCTGCTTGCGACTGTTAAGGAAGTAAACACTCCGCCCGCTCCATGATCACGCTGTCATCAACACCGGTAAGTTTCCTACATTTATTAATAAATTTTAGGACCGCAGCCGCAGACCGCAGCAGCCGAAGCCAGGAAGAAAAGGACTTGGAGTCAGGAACTGGTAAGTTAATACAGTCATGCACGATTCCTACGTAATATGTGATCAAATCTACTGATTCAGATTCTAAAATGTCGCGTGGCCAGCTACTTTCTTCCTCATATAGGAACTGAGGCCCATGGAACCACTCATTCAAAAATCTATCATAATTAAAAACATCACGCGTAGCTATATCTGCTACATTTAATTTACTGGGCACGTTCAGAAACATTAGTTAGATCGTCAATTGACCCTAGGCGGTTCGCTTCGAACGTTTTATATCTGCGCGTGTTATTACGTAACCAGTGCAGCACGGTAGTAGAGTCACACCAGAAAAATCGACGCTCAAGTCTAAGCTTATGCTCTTTAGCTATAGTATTAGCCAGTCTAGCTGCTAATACTGCCGCTTGTAGCTCTAATTTTGGGACCGTCGACACGGACTTGACGGATGCGACCCGGCACTTACTTGCTAACAACGCAACACAAATATTATTTTCATTAGAACGCCAGCGCCAGTACGCCGCACAGCTGATCGCTGCCTGAGATGCATCACTAAATATATGCAATTGTAGGTTGCTATAACTCGGTGCGAGCGTCTCCTTATTATGTAGGTCAGTCGTAGCCGTCGTAGCACAGACACTGATATTTGCATCGTCGTAGGCCGACGGCGATCGCGGAGTCGTAGCATCTGTAGGCCCGCTCGTAGCACCATTGGGATCGGCTACG
Organism: Acrobasis suavella; assembly: GCA_943193695.1. Taxonomy (NCBI): domain Eukaryota; kingdom Metazoa; phylum Arthropoda; class Insecta; order Lepidoptera; family Pyralidae; genus Acrobasis; species Acrobasis suavella. The sequence goes on along the minus strand of OW971931.1, from coordinate 14,576,593 downwards.
ACAAGACAACCGGTAACTGGCTTACCTTCTCTCTCGCTCGCACCTATGGTTGTTGTACGCAGGCGACCACACCTGTGATAGCATCTAGGTATTCGTATATTCTCAACTAATTTAATAAGTTGAATCCAATCGAGCCATTTAGCGTAAATTTCTTCGGATATAACATCATCCCAACTTACATTTGACCGCCAAACATTTTGAAGCATTATTTTGCCCCGAATAATAATGGGAGAAAGAAACCCGTGCACATCGAAAATTGACATGATTACACGAAGCATTATTCTTTTAGTAGGCCTTTGAGTACCTTGCATTACGCTATCTGGAATACGTTTAAATGAGACGTCGAACGCTAACTCGTCTGTGTTTGGGTACCAAATTAAACCAAGTGTGCGTTCGCCGTCGCACTGCTGTTCAACTTTAAACCTTACGGCTGCAGTCCCTAGGGTTTCTTTTGGAACAGCATTAAAAACAGCTACGCTGTTGCTAGTCCAATTTCGCATGTAAAATCCCCCCTTCTCATGGATGTTAGAAACATTTCTCACCATTTCAATAGCCGATTTCTCGTCTGGGAAACTTTGGATATAGTCATCAGCATAGTGGGAGTTGACTATAGCATCTACAGCCGCCGGCATTTCCTCCTGGTATAATTGAGCATTTTTATTTTTTATAAACTTGCCACAAAGGGCGAACATTTAGCGCCAAAAATTAATGATGACATGACGAGGGTACGTACCGGCTCCGTTGAATTCTCCCGCCATAGAAATCGGAGCGCGTCCTGGTCACGCTGTAAGATTTTAATTCTAAGGAACATATCCTGGATGTCACCCGTAACTGCTATGTGGTTTTCTCTGAAGCGCAGCATTACTCCATAGAGTGAGGTAAGTAGATCTGGACCCTTAAGTAAATAATCATTTAGACACGAGCCAGTGGAAGCATCAGCCGCGTCAAAAACGAGGCGCATCTTCTTTTTGTTAGGGTTATCCACCCCAAAATGTGGTAAATACCACGTCTTTTGGGTGCGGTGAGTATCCTGTAGCACCCTAGCAAAATCATTGTCTAATAAATTATGTACCCTTTCTTTATACCTTTCCGCATATCCAGCATCCTTTTCCATATTCCGTTCCACTCCCTTTAACCTTTTTAGCGCATAAGAGAAGGTATCTGGCGTCGCGCAATTAACATCCCTCCAAGGTAAGCCGACGTGCCACCGGCCGTCAATCAGCTGAGCGGTCCGCTCCAGCTGTTCGAGGGCTCGGGCGTCATCTGCATTAACTCTAGACTTACCCGTCACTCCCATGGACTCCAGCGAGAAGCCGCGACGTACTTCCTCGTGCAGCGCCTGCAGGTCTCGCTCCACCGGCAGTGCGGAGACGTGCAACATCGCGGCGTCGTGTCGCGCGGCGCGCCCCTTCCCCGATATCTGTACACTCCCGTGAATATACCAGCCCAAGGGGGTGAGTGTCGCTGACGGCTCATACGATTCACCTAATACGACCTTTAGCGGTAACAATAAATTATAGTTATCCTGCCCAAATAAAGTTTCAGGCTTAGTATCGGAACTAATAAAATTATTTTTAATCTCTTTTAAATGCGTATATGAATCACAATTTACAATAGACAAGTTTTGCATTGGCAGACATAGACAACTCTTTAACACTACGCGCTTTTATATTATAAACCTTATCGTCCTTGCCAGTGAGTCTCAAGTCCACAACCGTCGTGTCACAAACCAGTTTGTTATCACTCCACGGACCGCGCATACGTAATGTCTCGCGTCGCCCGCTCAAGCCTGCGCGGTCGGCGAGCTGGGCACTTATAATCGTAACTGTCGATCCGTTATCTAACAACGCACTCGTATCGACGAAACCACCGCGGCTATTGTACACACGAATTGGCACTACTTTTAACAAAACCGTACGAATAGTGTGTTTATTATGCGGTCAGGAGAAGTAGCACTAATTAGCAGTGCAGAAACGGCTTCCTTTGCTTGCCCACGCAAACACTTTCGTAACCTCCATAGGTTTTCTTTGGGAGTAAAGCTGCACACCTCAGTGGACTCCTCAAATGCCTGTTTGAACTGAAGCCAGTCCAGAGGATCTCCTGCAAACTCCGGTAAATCCTTTGGCGTACATATTCGGCTTAAAAGATTGGAGTAACTGCCATAGCCAGCTCTTGAATCGTATCTATAGGTCCGGCGGCCGTGTCCGTCACCGGAGGCACCGAACAGCCCATTTTTGTTCCATAATGGTGGGCGTCCTGCTTGTCCAATTCTATCTGGCTTTTATTCATCCATTCCTCAACATCGCGGCGTGCGCTGGCTCTTTCGCTTCCGTGTGAACTGTATTCTGATGCTGTTAAATTTGCTAGATCAGTTTCCAGCTGCTGATCAATCATTTTCATCTGTATCTCGGCCTTTTTCTTCTCGGCATCCAAAATTAAGGCTTTTCGCCTCGCCTCCAATGATATATTCGACTTATTCGATTTAGAGTGGCGAGATCGAGGTGATACAGCCCTTCGTTCAGTCTTGACACTGCTAGGGCGCGGAGGCGGCGGCACAGCTACCTCCATTGTTCCTGCGTTCTCGATCTTTCCATCGACCGCGTGATCACGAGCTTCTTGTTCACGGCGGCTCGAGCCGCGTGTGCTTACCATCCTTGGTGGAGTATGGAACATGTACGACAGATCCGGCGTAGATGGACCAGCTGTGGACGACAGTAGTGCTGGTTCGTTGAAATAAAACTCCGAGTAAGCCCTTACTAGACGCGGTTTATTGCGAACAAAGGCGGCAACGTACGGACGCGCCGGGGATTTGCGGGAATGGTGGTGGGGCGCGACTTAAAACTAGTGGTACATGTTCATTCTGTTCCAATAGTGGCAAACTGCCTTCAATTATAAAAATAATTAAATTGTTAAAAGAAATGTATGAGCCGTCGCCAACAAATGGGATCATGTCCCTACCTATAAGATGGCAAAAAGTTATCGAACAAAATGGAACCTACATTTAGTTAAATGTAAAAAAAACTATATTAAAAAATGTTTTGAATTTTCATATAAAATGCGAAAAGACTTTTTCCCCAACCTATTATGTTAAACAGGCAACGTCAAATGCGATGCTTATATAAAAACACCCCGATACATAAATAGAGTGTAGTCATATTTGACTGGTCATCCAAGACCCAAAACTACTGCTTTCAGGGTTAGTCCCGGGTCCCGGAACAAGAGATATGCGTATTGATTAGTTCTTCGATCCTACATCAACTTGTTATAAAATTTCCTACAAAATATTATGCCGGATATTTATCCGAATCTACCCGACTTATGAGAACATACGAATTGACAACATTTCATTTTCTAAAAGGTATGAAAATTCGAGAATCATTTCGAGATTTAGCAATTCTGAGCACGTAAAATATTTTTCAGATTTTTTTGAGTTATATTTTTAGAGATAAATGAAAAAAAAACTCAAAAGTACAAGGATATAGGCATTTAACAGGTTACGCCTTTGCTTGAACATCTAAAAGTGAAAAAAATATGTCAAGCTGTCAGCTGTCAATTGACACGTGCGTCAATCTGACAACTGACATCACGAGTGAGAGAGAGATAATAGTAGTGTTGTCTATAGAAGTATCAGTTCGATAGGAAGACTATCTAATATCGATAGTTCTTTCAGTAAATTAGAATTAGGATTGGAAAAAATACACATGCATTAAAATGTTTACATAATTTGGTGACGAAATGTAATATTTACTTTATATGATTGATATTTCAAGTTAAATAAAAATAATATTGACATCCAGGTCCTAAAAACTATAAAAAAATGAAGTAAGGACAAATGCTACCCTAAAATGGGGCGACTTTTAAAACACAAGGTGACATTTATGATAGCTTTTTTTTGGTTTTTTAATTAAATCTTCCAAATTTCTGAACGCATATTTATTTATATTTTTGAAATAGCAATCCTGGTACGTCCGCCATCTTTTCACAACGCGTGTACGCCGGAGCCCATGTTTTTATTTTCAGTCAAATTTACCCCAATTAACTTTAAAACGTTGTAACTTAAAAAGTAAAAAGTAAAACAATTTTTCTTTGTGTTCTTAATTCCTGTAAGGGGCGACTATGAGAATCCGTTAAAAAACGTAGGTTACCCAAAAACCCCATTTCAAGTATAGAGATGATAGGGCAATTTTTTTTGTCGAGTATTACAAGCGTAATTTTTATGCCATTTGTTTTACGCATACCAAGTCTTCAATATAATATTTTTATGCCAAAAATAGCTGAGATAGATGCTGAAATGATAGATAGCTGATTGAATTTTTAAATTAATCAAAGTAACCCTATTTTACGATACGTAAGTTTTTGTATCGATATCGATATCTTACTGCTACAAAACACAACTCTATAGACGTCAGTAAAAGTTTTATTTTTTAATTATAATGTATGGCAAAGATGTAAACTCGTTACATCCTACCTCTTGTCCTTACGCTCTTTTAGAATGAAGAGATTTTAAACAATTTAATTTTAGGAGAAATGATGAAAAGAAATGAAAAAGAAAAAATACGTATGTCCTTTTTTTTGAAGTTCTTTAAGGAAAAAATATAAAATATGAATATAAAATTTTTGAAATGTTGTCAATTGTCAGGTCTCAGTTTTTATTTTTTGCTGGCAAATGTATGTAGACCTTGTTATATGTGATATAAGCAAACAGACATCAAGTGCGATGTCAATATATGAGCACCCTTATACATATAGATGTAGTTGATTTTTTCGACTGCTCATCCAAGAACCAAAACTACTGCTGTCGGGGTTGGTCTCGGAACAAAAGATTTTCATTTTGACTAGTTCTTTGATACTCCATCAATTTATAATAACATTTTCCCCAAAATAGCATGCCGGGTATTTGCCGTACGAATTGATAGGTCTAAGTTTTCGTTCTTTGTTAGCAAATGTTTGTAGACCTAATTATATGTTAAAAAAAGTAGACAGACATCAAATGCGATTTCAATATATGAGCTCCCTCATACACATAGGTAGAGTAGATTATTTCAACTGCTCATCTAAGAGCCAAAGCTACTGCTTTCGGTATAAGTTCCGGAACAAAAGATATTTGTATTGATGAGTTCTTTGATCTCCCGTCAACTTAATATAACATTTCTCTTAAAACAGCAAGCTGGGTATTTATCCGAATCTACCCGTTGTATGAGAACATACGAGTTGACAGGTCTAAGTTTTCATCTTTTGCTGGAATTTTTTAAAGACCTAATTATATATTATAATAAGCAAACAGACATCAAATGCGATATCAATGTATAAGTAATTAAGTACCCTCATATATACACTGGGATTAGACTTTTTTGATTGTTCATCCAAGAGCCATAACTACTTATTTCGGGGTTGGTCCCCGAACAAAAGATATTCGTATTGACGAGTTCTTTGCTTCAACTTTTTATTCCATTTCCCTCTGAATAGCATGCCGGGTATTTACCCCAATCTACCCGTTGTATGGGAACAATACGAATCGACAGATCTAAGTTTTCATTTTTTGCTGGCAAATGTTTTTAGATTTGTTTTTCTGTTGAAATAAGCAAATAGACATCAAATAAGATAAAATCAGTATGTTTAAGATGGATAGCATTAGTGATTTTAATGTTTGTTATTTATTCTTTGAGATATATTCATTGATTTATACATTACATAACCATTCCACACATTTCTATATATAATAAGAGGACTTGAACTAGTTTTTTAATAAATATTCCAATCTACCCACCCAAACGGGTAGATACGGGTATTTACCCGGTGCATATCGGGTAAATACACAAGCGTTGGTAAATAACCGGGTAATAAACGTAACGGAAATGTATTGTATGAAGCATGCCACGATCAACGACAACGGCGACTTTTCAGGCTTATTTTGGTGCGACTTGACGCGCGTATTCCAGTTGCCAGGTCAGGTTTTGACTGTACCCGAGGCTTGATTTCATTTTACTCTTTGAGCGATGTTTAGTGGACTTTAATGCTGGGGCCGCACCTGTGCCTATCGGCACGAAACTTCGTGCTATTAGTTATCGGTTATCGGTCCGAATATTCGGGCTGTGTCTTCGCTATCTGTATATTTGATGTACCGCGCGGGTGGCGGTACATCAAAGGGTTTTAGCACACAACACAGCTAACAATTCGCTTTGCGTCGGACAAGCGTTGTTCATTCTGGCATTTGTTTTCAACTTGTTCAGACGCGTGCTGTGCGACGGTGCCACGGTTGTTAATGTGTAAAAATGGAGTGGAACAATAAAATGGTGTTAGAATTTTTAGGTTCTTTTTAGGTTTCAATAAATGCATTATGTTGTTGTTGTTTATCTTTATTGTACATAAACAGTTTACAAGTATAGGAACAGTTACAAACCATTTAATGTGTAAGTACAAAGGCGGACTTATTCCATAATGGGATCTCTTCCAGTCAACCAAGTATTAGTGTACGGCACCGTTAGTGCAAGTACAAAAGGGGAAGAGTTAAGTACCGACAAAATAACCAAACTCCACGAGTGCTGTTTGTACACTGAATTTATTGTTAAAATTAGGTAAATGCATCGCAGTGCAAGCAGATTGCAACTATGCACAACACACAGGCGTTTTGAGTGTAACATTATTGCGAAAGTGCATGTACTTTGTACATCCTGCCCACTCAAACAAACAAGAGATTTGTACAAAAGAAAAATGGGCAGGTGCTCATACGAACCAAATCTCAAATACAAGTTAGCTAATATTTAGGTACGTTATGTATTAGCGACATAAACTCAAGAATTAATTAATTGATTGTTACTAAAATAATGAAGGTAAGGTAAATTTATATATAATAGGTCCTGTTTGCGTTGATTTTGCTTCACTACACTTCAATTATCTTTATTACTATTTCACTTTTCACTATCACTCACGGTTGGTATGTTTAGTCGCACAGACCGTAGAATAGCCGTCGGCGATGTAATAGTTGCCTTATCCACGCTTAACGTAGGGGTATGCATCTCACTGTGAACCGCTCGTGAAGCCTCCCCCTGCTGTTCGTGCGGGGCTGCGGCCGCCTGGAACACCACCGGAGCAGCTGCTGCTGCCACGCACCACCCGCGCCTGATTCTGTACCAACGCATCGTGAGGTACGTACATGCCAACAGACCTAGTATCGCTATTATACTATACATCACCGAGTATTGGTGAATATCGTGCACGCTTAGTGAGCCGTCAGACTGCGACTTCATATCCTCGATGCGTCCCTGTAAATCACGCCAGGTGTCTTCGTGGTTTTCTGAGATGAAAGTCTCTGGTAAAGTTGAATTAACTATATCGTTTAGAACCGAGGTAGTAGGATCAACTGTTAACATGTTTCCAACCTCTACCTGTAGGGTTACTACATAATGTTACGACGTCAGTCGTACGCGATGCGTGCACATGCGAGGCAATCCGAAACACATTTCGTCATGACGTCAGCGGTCGCTTTCGTACGTATTCAATGCGGACGCAACGACTTTGACAGATAAGCAGCAAAACGGTACTCGATTTGCGCCAAAATGTCTACTTGACAGCACGCGAGTCGTCTGAAAATGCCCCCCGACCCTTCCCGCTTCACCACCCCGCCAAAGTCACCTCTTTTAGTTACGCATTCGTTTCGTCCGAAACGGCTTTGGGCCTTTATTTGTTAGTTTCAATTCAAAATTTTTATGTACCTACCTACCTATACAATTTATCAAGTCCAGCTGTGGGCTGTGGGTGAGCCGCTATTTTGCTGGACTGGAGTATAGTGAGTTTTGCACTCGACGGACTTGCGTTTAAGGTTATGATGTATAAGTCGATGGATTTAGCCTTTGAAGGAACAAGAAATAAGAATGCATGGAGCTCAGAGATGGATTGTTTCGCCTCCCTCATCGTCCGACTTGTAATAACTCCAAGCTCCAAGCTGATGGAATGTAAACTCATTGTGAATTTAGATTAATTTTCTTTTGCGATGTCATTAAGTGTGTGGTTGGTATAGAACCTCTTATCGGTTACTATATTTTTACAGATATTAATTTGCTCTTGCATTTTATGGAACGGGCAGTTACAAGGAGGATGTGGCTATAGTTGCATCAGACTGAGTCTCGGTGTTTGCGGCAGGTGACAGTGTGGGTCTGTAGAAACTCTAACCAGCTATATGAATGATATACGAGATCATAGAGAGATACAAAACTTGTCCGATTTTATTTATTTCTTGGAAACAAAATTTATGGCTTATGAAACTACAAAATCAACGAAGAAAGGAAATAATCAGCCGGAAAAATCATCCAACCATTCGTCCCATTGGAAAATTACGCCGAAACAACCATTGAAGAAACCGAATTTTGAATTTAGAAAGTCATACAACTATCATGCTACTTATGGAAAATGCCCACACTGCCAAGGAAATCACGTTCTTATGAAATGTGACAAATTTCTTGAACTTGACACAAGTCAGCGCAATAATACAGTTTCGAAACTACAACTCTGCAAAAACTGTCTATACAGTCACAATAACAACGAATGTAAATCGAATAAAACTTGCAAAGAATGTAATTTGAGACACCATACATTATTGCATCATTCTAACTGGAAATCTCGGTCTAAGAAATCTAACGGCACGGAACAACATCCTTCAACGTCGTCACAGCATCCATCTTCGAACCATATATCCGACGCTAACACGGAAATCATACTTCCCACTATGGAGCTGAAAGTAAAGGCCGTTGATGGTACTTATCACATTCTTAGATGTCTCTTGGATCAAGGATCACAGGTGAATCTGATAAGTGAATCAGCCGCGCAGCGGCTGCGTTTACCTCGCAAGAATCTAGCTGCTACAGTATCGGGCATCGGTACTGTATCTGGAGATTGCAGGGGAAAGCTGGACATATCCTGCAAATCGATACACTCTGACTTCACATTTGACACAACAGCATTAATTATGAAAAAACTCACGGGCACCTTACCCCACTATACTTTTGAAAAGTCACAATGGCCTCATCTGGAAAATCTGAAACTCGCTGATCCAAACTTTAACATATCTCGCCCTGTTGATCTGCTCCTAGGCGCCGACGTATATTCCCAGATCATACTCGACGGAGTTCTTAAGGGAAGCGAACAAGCCCCGGTTGCGCAACAGACACATTTAGGCTGGATTTTATGCGGAAAAATGAAAACTTTTAACTGTCACGTAACTCTAGTCAATTTAGAAGAACTAACAAAATTTTGGGAAACTGAGGAAATCCAGAACTCCAAGGATATTTCCAAGGATGACAAATGCGAACAGTTTTACAAGGACACGGTACAACGAAGCAAGGAAGACGGAAAATATATTGTAAAGATGCCACTTTGTCCTGACTATGAAGAAAAACTCGGCAAATCTAGGCCTACTGCCGTTTCTCAATTCTTACAATTAGAAAAACGACTTCAGAAAAATCAAAAACTGGCAACAATGTACAAAGATTTTATGAAGGAGTACAAGGAACTCGGGCACATGAAACTTTCTACTGAAACTACCAATAATGACTGTTACTTGCCACACCATGGAGTCCTGAGGGAGAACTCGGCTTCGACACGATTGAGAGTTGTGTTTAACGCATCTCAAAGGACTTCCAACGGCCTCAGTCTCAACGACGTACTTGAAAGGGGTCCTAACTTGCAAAAGGACATTCAAGCTCTCATTCTCAAATGGAGAACCTACAAGTTTGCCCTTCTTGCAGACGTCCAGATGATGTACCGGTGCATATGGGTAGCCGGTGATCAGCAACACCTTCAAAAAATAGTATGGAGGGAAAATACGAACGAACCACTTAACGAATACCAACTTTGTACTTTAACATATGGGATGAAATGCGCCCCTTGGATTGCAATGAGAACCTTGCAACAGTTGGCCACCGATGATGGACACTGCTTTCCAGCTGCTGCAGAAGCACTAAAGAACGCCTTTTATATGGACGATTACATCGGTGGTGGTCATACATTCTTGGAAGCCAAAGAATTACAAAAATCTCTGATTGCACTTCTAAAAAGAGGCGGTATGAATCTACGCAAATGGTCGAGCAATGAGCCTTCACTATTGAAAGATTTACCATCGAATCAAATTGCGCCTAACTATGAATTTAAAGCGGAGGAAAGTTCCAAAACGCTTGGATTGAGCTGGAACCCAAATACCGATACATTCTGCTTCAATTGGCCCACCAAAGATAATTCCAACCGAATCACTAAGAGATCTCTACTGTCCGAGATTTCCAAATATTACGATCCCTTGGGATGGCTGTCACCTTTGGTCCTCACAGCGAAACTACTCTTCCAAAAACTCTGGCTGAGCAAACTCGACTGGGATGACGAAGTTCCTAGTGAAATCGAGACCGCCTGGATCAAACTGAAAACAGAACTACCAATGATACAAAAAATAACTTTACCGCGATGGATTGGTGAAACTAAGGATCATATTGAGCTATGTGGATTCTCAGACAGTAGTGAAAGGGCTTACGCCTCAGTAATTTACAGTCGCATAAATTATGACGACGGTACAACAAAAATTACTTTGATTGCCTCAAAGACCAGAGTAGCACCCGTCACACAAAAAACATCACTGCCCAGACTTGAACTTTGCGGCGCTCTCCTTTTGGCCGAACTCATGGAAAAAGTCAAGCAAGCTTTCTCTGAGTACCACACAACTGTTACTGCATGGTGTGATTCGCAAGTTGTTTTGGCATGGATTCACGGCGAAACGTCTATATGGGAAGCTTATGTAACCAATCGAGTCAACAAAATAAAACGCATAATCCCCCCAGCAGACTGGCGTTATGTGAAATCGGATCAAAACCCCGCCGATTGCGCTTCAAGAGGTTAACTTCCCAGCAAACTCATAAATTTCGATCTATGGTGGCAAGGGCCGGAATCCCTCAAGAAATTGGACTACAAGGACAACGTAGAATACCCTTGTAGCCTCCCGAAAATCCAGAACTGCTCTACTTATTTATGTGAAAAACCTAAATCACAAATCAACAACGAACCTCACTTACAATCTAACATCGAACATTTTATAACTACATTATTAAATAATTGTAGTTCATTGCTCCGAGTGACAAGAATTATCGCTTGGATTTAACGATTCATTCACAACTTGCGCAACAAAAAGAAATTGGAGACTACTTACCGCAGTGCAAACAAACTCAATAGAGCCAACTTTCTTATCATACGACACGTGCAAGAAACGCAATTCACTGACGAATACGAACAGCTGAGACGCAACGAACCTATAACTAAAAGAAGCACTATTTTAAAACTGAATCCTTATCTGGACGAGGAGAAACTGATCCGAGTCGGCGGACGTCTCAAGAACTCCATCTTACCTGCAAACATGAAAAATCCCATCATCACACCCTATAGTGGACGATTTACAAGTTTATTAATAGAACAAGCGCATAAAACAACATTGCATGGCGGAGCTCGAGTTACGCTGACTCACATACGACAATCCTACTGGATAATTAGCGGCAATAGGGCTGTCAAAACGCAACTACGCAAATGTGTTCGTTGTCGTCGCTTCAGCCCCGTGGATAACCATCAAATCATGGCCAATCTACCGTATCAAAGAGTAACCCCGAGCCGAGCTTTTACCCATTGCGGGGTGGATTTTAGTGGGGCTGTGGAAATTAAGGCTCACAAGGGCCGAAGCGCCAAAACTACTAAGGGCTATGTTGCTATATTTATATGTATGGCAACTAAAGCGGTACATATAGAATTAGTTTCGGACCTCAGCACCGAAACTTTCATCGCAGCATTTCAACGTCTGTGTGCTAGGCGTGGCACCCCTAAGCACATGTATTCTGATTGTGGGACTAACTTTATCGGCGCTGCGAAAGTACTACGAAAAGAATTCGATGCATATCAGGCGATTTTCTCAACTGATTTCTTCAACGAATTAGCCAAATTAGAGGTTATTTGGCATCACAATGTTCCCAGTTGGCCCAGTTCCGGAGGAATCTGGGAAGCCTCTGTGAAATCTATGAAGCACCATTTACATCGAGTGCTAGGTGATCAGAAGCTCACATATGAAGAGTTTACAACCCTGCTCGCCAAAATCGAAGCTTGCCTTAATTCTCGGCCTCTGTGTCCCCTTACTGAAGATCCTGAAGAGTTCTACAACTGTCTGACACCGGGCCACTTTCTCACCGGCACTTCGATACTATCCTTACCTCTATCAGACTACAATGAGGACAAGATCGATATTCGTCGCAGATGGCAATTACTTGAACACATGTTCCAACATACTGGAAGGCGTGGTCCAACGACTATTTAACACAATTACAAGTTCGCAGTAAATGGCAGAGACCAACTAAAAACATACACATTGGAGATATCGTGCTAGTAAAGGACAACAACTTACCGCCAGGCCGATGGGCTATGGGACGTTTTTTGGAGACGCATCCGGGATCTGACGGATATGTTAGAGTAACCACCATCAAAACTCAAACGGGAGTTTTCAAACGCCCTATAGTCAAATTATCGCCACTGTTGTTGACCTCTGAAATTGAAGCTCTTGATCTCGAACCTCAGAAAGAAACAAAAATAAGTTCAGAACCGAAAACTGGGAGAAGAAAAGGAATCAAACTTGTCGGAAACATACTACTCACTGCCTTGACCTTACTTACCTTATCATCAGGATCATATGGTCGCAAGGTCGACTTACCGTCAGCCGCTCAAGTTACATCACTGGAACACGAGCGGCCCGTATATTATGATACCATCGGCAACTTAAAAGTAATGCATAATGAATGGATGCTTATTATGTTTTACAACTTAACTGTGTACTGGGAAGGAACTCGTCGAATTGAGAGCTAATTTAAGAATTTGGAAACGTTATGTCACACATCCGGATTACAACACTGTAGAACCACAACAGAACAGCTTAACCATGAGATGGATCTGCTCCATCATTACAATGACATCTTGATCAACCCACATACACACCTCACTGTCAACCGAAGGAAACGTGGATTAATCGATGGTGTAGGATATATTGCCAACAGTTTATTTGGAGTTCTTGATCAACGATTCGCAGAAAAATACGAAGAGGATATACAATCTATCAAAAACAATGAGAACTATCTTTTAGACCTAATCAAGAACCAGACTTCTATTGTAGAATTTGAGAACACCATACTGAAGAAAAGCGAGGAAAATATACAACGACAATTTTCCATGATTGACGGATTCCTTAGCCAAACGAGTCAGAATATGGCTGCATTAGAAAATGAAATGGAAATTCTTTCAGCCACATCATACTTTAATTCGGCTTCTTTGACTCTGTACATTTTAATTAACAATATGAAAACATTCCAAGAGATGTTATTTGACTCTCTCGCCGACATCTATCAAGGACATGTCAATGTGAATTTAATTACTCCGTCTCATTTGGTTCAACAGCTCAATGAAATCTCCGGAAGCATTCCAAAATCACTTTCGTTACCCATCGAGAACTACCAAGAAGATATTAAAGATATTTACAAACTTCTCTACGTGAGAGCGCGAGTAACTGAGAATTACTTTCTTTTCGAGATGCACATTCCGTTGATCTCAAACGAAGACTTCACTCTATTGCATACTATACCACTACCAGTGAAAACGAGCATGGGATATGAATATGTACAAGTTTCATCCCCTTACATTGGAATCAACTTTGAGAAAAATCTGTATGTGCTATTGACTCAAGATGAGTTTCAACAATGTTTACAACAATCGAGAAAAATTATTTGCAAGAAAAATACGCCTTTTTTCAATTTGAATAGCAACAATGCAGCCTGTGAAGCTAACCTGCTATCACATCAAAATATCGCGCGTTGTGATACCAAGCGCGTAACGTGCAAGGACACATGGCTTGAATTACATGCTACGAACAGCTGGCTGATTATGTGTTGCCAAACTTGCTCTCTGCGCATCATATGTGGCAATGACGTCACGCCTCTCACGATGACTTCATCTGGAATCGTTTCATTACCACAAGGATGCGTGGTACAAGCTAAAGACTTTACTATCTACTCTCGCGGCTACTACAGCAGTCGATACACAATGGACTATAAACTTAAAGTCCCCGAGTTCAACGTGAATAAGTCTATAAACAAGATAGTTAATTTAACATCTTTTCAAACTACACCTCACGAACTTAATTTCGAGAAGATAGACGACAGTATCGCCTACCAGAAAAAACAAGAGGTTCGACTATTACCTACAGCCATGACTAATCACGATATTCACCAGTACGTGATTATTTATACATTGTCAGCGACCGCGGTAATATTTTCGCTTGTGTTGGTTGGGAGGAAACTCTGCCCCCGCTGCCTAAATCGAAAGAGGAACACCGCGAAAGCAAACATTGATCAGCAAACTGAAGACATCGAGCTGCAAGTAATTCAGCGACCGGACGAGCAAAGAGAGAGCAACCATCCTTGCAGGACGCCCCCCGGGTCATCAAGACGGACTACCACCGGAGGAATTCCCCACTTGGCTTTCGACTTTGATTAAAATTGATTTTTTGCTTTGTGATGGCTCTTCCAATCTTTGTCGGATGAACTTAAAATATTAATTTCTTAATTTTCACTATTAACGTTAATTTAAATTTTATCTTACGTTTTATACATACATAGTATTTTACATTTTTAGTTTTATCTTTTTATCTCTTTGGCGTTGCCAAGATGTACAGTCTCAATGTACATAATTTTGCTTACGCTGCGCATGCCACGGCTCGCGCGTTTACTTATATTTCATAATAATTCAATTAGGTACCTACTTTTAGAGTGCATTCAACCTCACTAGGAGTAACACAGAAAGGAAGTGCCAACATCAACCTTTGTAATTTACTTATACAATATACTTTAAACTAACTGTGATTGTTTTGGTGATCTTCTGCTCCTGCACTCCACAACTATCAACTCTACTACAATACTACTACCACTACTTCCTGCCACACTCTACATGTACAGATTGTAATTTCTTTGGTTTTTCCCATAGACATACAAAGGGAAGCAGACGAAACATTACACACTTACAATATTATCAACGCGTGGCAATTGTTCACTCATAGCTTATTTTTTAATTGCCTGAATAAAATATTCATAAACAGTTATTGCGTGTGTTTGTATACTAAGTACTCTTTTACATTCATAAGTATAGTACTTTTTTTGTTTCAAATATTACCAATTATGTTAAAGAAAAACAACAATGTAGTTAAAGTGTAAATTCATGTTTTGCTGCATTTTTTGTTGCAATAATGTTTAGTCTGCTTCCTTTTATATATGTCTGGGTTTTCCCTATAAAAACCGTTCGTATATGATTGGGCCGCACCTGCGCCTATCGTCACGAAGCTTCGTGCTATTACACGATACACGCCAATGTGACCGGCCGTTATCGGGTATTGTCCCGAATATTCGGACTTCGTCTTCGTTATCGCGAGGGTGGCGTTACGTCAAAGGGTTTTAGCGCGCTAACAATTCGCTCTGCGTGGTCGGACTAGCGTTGTTTATTTTGTTTTCAACTTGAAATTATTCAGGTCAAAACAAGTGGTTAATAGGGACAAAACAAAAATTTAGATCACGACATTATTTGATTGGTAGGGAAGAAGGTTACCTGTTAAAAGGCATACCTATAGATCAAGTCAGCACACTGAACGTACCATCTACTTCAAACGATAGT
Source organism: Acrobasis suavella (assembly GCA_943193695.1). NCBI lineage: Eukaryota > Metazoa > Arthropoda > Insecta > Lepidoptera > Pyralidae > Acrobasis > Acrobasis suavella. Next base: position 14,560,876 of record OW971931.1, on the reverse strand, counting down.
AGTGGCGGAATGGAGGCTGAAAGTAATGAACAAGTGAAACGGTAAGACGTGGTAGATCCTCCAGTACCGTTACCAGATAGGGCCAATAACGTCGCGGATATAGGCGAGGGAACGGGAGTACGGGAACACCGGGTTGCCACTTTAACTTCAATATCACCTACAGCAACCCCATTCGTGAAAACGAGGGACTATTACTTATTAGTATTTCATCTTTAATTATAATTAAGTGGAAGGGTGTGATTTATGTACCTAAGCATGCGGGTAGAATTCACTCAATTATTATTTATCGTTGTAAGGTACATTTGTTTCCGAATAAACGCTACTAGCGAACGGACGTGTTTTTACTGTGCTCCCGTAGTATCCCTATTCCCGGTGTAATCATGAACAGTTTAAGCAACCCTAGGCGTTTTCAAAACTTGGGTTAGCGCGCTTTTAACTGGTTAAGCTATCTAGCCAAATACTCTCTACCTGCTGCATAAATTAATATTCTACCGCGCTTCTTGGCACATGAAGTGCAAAGTTTAAAACGCGAAATCACCTAAACAAATGGTTTTTCTAAAGAAATTATGTGTGTGTACTGTACAGTCTCAATGTACATAATTTTGCTTACGCTGCGCATGCCACGGCTCGCGCGTTTACTTATATTTCATAATAATTCAATTAGGTACCTACTTTTAGAGTGCATTCAACCTCACTAGGAGTAACACAGAAAGGAAGTGCCAACATCAACCTTTGTAATTTACTTATACAATATACTTTAAACTAACTGTGATTGTTTTGGTGATCTTCTGCTCCTGCACTCCACAACTATCAACTCTACTACAATACTACTACCACTACTTCCTGCCACACTCTACATATTTTGGTCCTTCGAAAGGGGTAGAACTTAGTGTTTTTTGTATCTCTAACTACAGTGGCGAATCGGTTTAGCTGGCATAAGCAAGAATCCCAGTTAAATTGAGAAGGCGCACACACTGCATACAGAGTACAGAGGCACTGAGATCTTAAGCGGCTTGGAGACTGCGTACAAACTGTCGTGATCTTCGTGTCGTGAACTACCGCATCTCAACACTGGCTGTCTTTCAACTAAGGGACAGTTCAACTGAGTTATCGATACAACAAGAACTCTTCGAACAAAACTAACATCTAAAATGAACAAGCTGGAACTCCAACAAACTTGCTTCGAGAATATCAAGAGTCTGTGCACCAACTACCGCAAAGATTCGTCTTCTCGGAAAACTGAGATTTATCTCAACACACGACTAGCATCGCTAGAAGCGCAGTGGCAGGACTTCGAGGCGAGGCATGCTCTTCTAGTACTGGAAATAGAAGACAAAACTATCAACTATTTCTCGGAAACTGTCTTCGAGAAAACCAAGGAACTGTACCTTTCAACTATAACTGACATGAAAAACAGGCTGAGTGATTTAACCAAACTGAAGCGAGGATTTAAGATTGACTTAGCCGGAACTTCAACCGATGACTCACAGGAATCGGAGGAGAATGCTTGTGACGTTCAACGCTTATTGAACAAACAAGAATGTAACTTTAATGCAATCAGCAATGCTATGTCCAAGATCAACGTCTCTTGTATGACTGAAAAATGGGAGCTGGAAGATAGCTTCCTGAAATCTAAATGGCAACCTATTGACAAACTACATTGGGAGATAGACTTCAATCTTAAGGGCTCCAATCCACACTACTACGGAACTTACAGCGAAATTGAAGAACAGTACGATGATCTACGAAAAACTATCAACTCTAAGATATGGTCAAATGCTCACTACGAAAAATCTGCTCCTAAAATGGAACTCCCCGAATTTTCCGGCAACTATAGCAAGTGGATATCTTTTAAAGATCTTTTTTTGGAAACAATCCATAACAACCCCACAATAAACCAGGCGCAGAAAATGAGACATTTGAAAACGAAACTGAAGGGTGAAGCTGAGACTTTAGTGCAGCATTTATCTGTTAGCGCCGAAAATTATAACTCTTGCTGGGAAATACTGACCCAACGATATGACAATCGCCGTTTGCAGTTTACATCTTTCTTTAACACTATGATGAACCTTCCCGTTATACAACATCCCGACGCTAACAACTTAAGGAAAATGCACGACGTTATAAAAGAATGCATGAACGGGATTTCCAACATCGGCCTAGACACCTCCACTTGGGATCCTATGATCGTCCAATTAATGTTACCAAAACTTGATTCTGAAACTCTAACCAGCTATATGAATGATATACGAGATCATAGAGAGATACAAAACTTGTCCGATTTTATTTATTTCTTGGAAACAAAATTTATGGCTTATGAAACTAGAAAATCATAGAAGAAAGGAAATAATCAGCCGGAAAAATCATCCAACCATTCGTCCCATTGGAAAATTACGCCGAAACAACCATTGAAGAAACCGAATTTTGAATTTAGAAAGTCATACAACTATCATGCTACTTATGGAAAATGCCCACACTGCCAAGGAAATCACGTTCTTATGAAATGTGACAAATTTCTTGAACTTGACACAAGTCAGCGCAATAATATACGAACGGTTTTTATAGGGAAATCCCAGACATATATAAAAGGAAGCAGACTAAACATTATTGCAACAAAAAATGCAGCAAAACATGAATTTACACTTTAACTACATTGTTGTTTTTCTTTAACATAATTGGTAATATTTGAAACAAAAAAAGTACTATACTTATGAATGTAAAAGAGTACTTAGTATACAAACACACGCAATAACTGTTTATGAATATTTTATTCAGGCAATTAAAAAATAAGCTATGAGTGAACAATTGCCACGCGTTGATAATATTGTAAGTGTGTAATGTTTCGTCTGCTTCCCTTTGTATGTCTATGGGAAAAACCAAAGAAATTACAATCTGTACATGTAGAGTGTGGCAGGAAGTAGTGGTAGTAGTATTGTAGTAGAGTTGATAGTTGTGGAGTGCAGGAGCAGAAGATCACCAAAACAATCACAGTTAGTTTAAAGTATATTGTATAAGTAAATTACAAAGGTTGATGTTGGCACTTCCTTTCTGTGTTACTCCTAGTGAGGTTGAATGCACTCTAAAAGTAGGTACCTAATTGAATTATTATGAAATATAAGTAAACGCGCGAGCCGTGGCATGCGCAGCGTAAGCAAAATTATGTACATTGAGACTGTACATCTTGGCAACGCCAAAGAGATAAAAAGATAAAACTAAAAATGTAAAATACTATGTATGTATAAAACGTAAGATAAAATTTAAATTAACGTTAATAGTGAAAATTAAGAAATTAATATTTTAAGTTCATCCGACAAAGATTGGAAGAGCCATCACAAAGCAAAAAATCAATTTTAATCAAAGTCGAAAGCCAAGTGGGGAATTCCTCCGGTGGTAGTCCGTCTTGATGACCCGGGGGGCGTCCTGCAAGGATGGTTGCTCTCTCTTTGCTCGTCCGGTCGCTGAATTACTTGCAGCTCGATGTCTTCAGTTTGCTGATCAATGTTTGCTTTCGCGGTGTTCCTCTTTCGATTTAGGCAGCGGGGGCAGAGTTTCCTCCCAACCAACACAAGCGAAAATATTACCGCGGTCGCTGACAATGTATAAATAATCACGTACTGGTGAATATCGTGATTAGTCATGGCTGTAGGTAATAGTCGAACCTCTTGTTTTTTCTGGTAGGCGATACTGTCGTCTATCTTCTCGAAATTAAGTTCGTGAGGTGTAGTTTGAAAAGATGTTAAATTAACTATCTTGTTTATAGACTTATTCACGTTGAACTCGGGGACTTTAAGTTTATAGTCCATTGTGTATCGACTGCTGTAGTAGCCGCGAGAGTAGATAGTTAAGTCTTTAGCTTGTACCACGCATCCTTGTGGTAATGAAACGATTCCAGATGAAGTCATCGTGAGAGGCGTGACGTCATTGCCACATATGATGCGCAGAGAGCAAGTTTGACAACACATAATCAGCCAGCTGTTCGTAGCATGTAATTCAAGCCATGTGTCCTTGCACGTTACGCGCTTGGTATCACAACGCGCGATATTTTGATGTGATAGCAGGTTAGCTTCACAGGCTGCATTGTTGCTATTCAAATTGAAAAAAGGCGTATTTTTCTTGCAAATAATTTTTCTCGATTGTTGTAAACATTGTTGAAACTCATCTTGAGTCAATAGCACATACAGATTTTTCTCAAAGTTGATTCCAATGTAAGGGGATGAAACTTGTACATATTCATATCCCATGCTCGTTTTCACTGGTAGTGGTATAGTATGCAATAGAGTGAAGTCTTCGTTTGAGATCAACGGAATGTGCATCTCGAAAAGAAAGTAATTCTCAGTTACTCGCGCTCTCACGTAGAGAAGTTTGTAAATATCTTTAATATCTTCTTGGTAGTTCTCGATGGGTAACGAAAGTGATTTTGGAATGCTTCCGGAGATTTCATTGAGCTGTTGAACCAAATGAGACGGAGTAATTAAATTCACATTGACATGTCCTTGATAGATGTCGGCGAGAGAGTCAAATAACATCTCTTGGAATGTTTTCATATTGTTAATTAAAATGTACAGAGTCAAAGAAGCCGAATTAAAGTATGATGTGGCTGAAAGAATTTCCATTTCATTTTCTAATGCAGCCATATTCTGACTCGTTTGGCTAAGGAATCCGTCAATCATGGAAAATTGTCGTTGTATATTTTCCTCGCTTTTCTTCAGTATGGTGTTCTCAAATTCTACAATAGAAGTCTGGTTCTTGATTATTTCTAAAAGATAGTTCTCATTGTTTTTGATAGATTGTATATCCTCTTCGTATTTTTCTGCGAATCGTTGATCAAGAACTCCAAATAAACTGTTGGCAATATATCCTACACCATCGATTAATCCACGTTTCCTTCGGTTGACAGTGAGGTGTGTATGTGGGTTGATCAAGATGTCATTGTAATGATGGAGCAGATCCATCTCATGGTTAAGCTGTTCTGTTGTGGTTCTACAGTGTTGTAATCCGGATGTGTGACATAACGTTTCCAAATTCTTAAAGTAGCTCTCAATTCGACGAGTTCCTTCCCAGTACACAGTTAAGTTGTAAAACATAATAAGCATCCATTCATTATGCATTACTTTTAAGTTGCCGATGGTATCATAATATACGGGCCGCTCGTGTTCCAGTGATGTAACTTGAGCGGCTGACGGTAAGTCGACCTTGCGACCATATGATCCTGATGATAAGGTAAGTAAGGTCAAGGCAGTGAGTAGTATGTTTCCGACAAGTTTGATTCCTTTTCTTCTCCCAGTTTTCGGTTCTGAACTTATTTTTGTTTCTTTCTGAGGTTCGAGATCAAGAGCTTCAATTTCAGAGGTCAACAACAGTGGCGATAATTTGACTATAGGGCGTTTGAAAACTCCCGTTTGAGTTTTGATGGTGGTTACTCTAACATATCCGTCAGATCCCGGATGCGTCTCCAAAAAACGTCCCATAGCCCATCGGCCTGGCGGTAAGTTGTTGTCCTTTACTAGCACGATATCTCCAATGTGTATGTTTTTAGTTGGTCTCTGCCATTTACTGCGAACTTGTAATTGTGTTAAATAGTCGTTGGACCACGCCTTCCAGTATGTTGGAACATGTGTTCAAGTAATTGCCATCTGCGACGAATATCGATCTTGTCCTCATTGTAGTCTGATAGAGGTAAGGATAGTATCGAAGTGCCGGTGAGAAAGTGGCCCGGTGTCAGACAGTTGTAGAACTCTTCAGGATCTTCAGTAAGGGGACACAGAGGCCGAGAATTAAGGCAAGCTTCGATTTTGGCGAGCAGGGTTGTAAACTCTTCATATGTGAGCTTCTGATCACCTAGCACTCGATGTAAATGGTGCTTCATAGATTTCACAGAGGCTTCCCAGATTCCTCCGGAACTGGGCCAACTGGGAACATTGTGATGCCAAATAACCTCTAATTTGGCTAATTCGTTGAAGAAATCAGTTGAGAAAATCGCCTGATATGCATCGAATTCTTTTCGTAGTACTTTCGCAGCGCCGATAAAGTTAGTCCCACAATCAGAATACATGTGCTTAGGGGTGCCACGCCTAGCACACAGACGTTGAAATGCTGCGATGAAAGTTTAGGTGCTGAGGTCCGAAACTAATTCTATATGTACCGCTTTAGTTGCCATACATATAAATATAGCAACATAGCCCGTAGTAGTTTTGGCGCTTCGGCCCTTGTGAGCCTTAATTTCCACAGCCCCACTAAAATCCACCCCGCAATGGGTAAAAGCTCGGCTCGGGGTTACTCTTTGATACGGTAGATTGGCCATGATTTGATGGTTATCCACGGGGCTGAAGCGACGACAACGAACACATTTGCGTAGTTGCGTTTTGACAGCCCTATTGCCGCTAATTATCCAGTAGGATTGTCGTATGTGAGTCAGCGTAACTCGAGCTCCGCCATGAAATGAAATGAATGAAATGAAAAACTCTTTATTGCACCAATACAAAAAAAAAAAATTAGCAAAAACAAAAGATTTAAAATTTAAAATACATAGGTACAATGGGCGGTCTTATCGCTTAAAGCGATCTCTTCCAGACAACCGGTGGATGGAGAGGAATGTAGGCACGTTAGAAATAACGGTGGTGCAAAGAAAACTATCAGTTAAATCAATAGCTAAGGCTACTTTTTAAATTACATAATACACTACACATATATTCTATAATACACTTACACAAAAAACTACATATATACAATACAATATAACTACATAAATAAGTTTAGTAAATATTACATACGTACAAATAAATATAATACAATTATTAAAATAATAATAGTAATGTACGATTACTGAGCTAGATAAAATTCTTTAAGTCTGTTTTTAAAGATGGAGACAGATTGTGCACGTCTAATAGACTCAGGCAGTTCGTTCCATAAACGCACAGCTTGAACTGTGAACGAATTGTCGTAGAAGGATGACCGATGCATCGGCATATTAAGCTTAAGACTGTCTGATGACCTCAAGTCACGTGTATGGCTACAGCATTGAAATTGAAAACGTTCTAGAAGGTAGTGTGGAGATGTGGAACTAAATAATACATTATATAGTATACTTAGAATATGAGTATTCCGGCGAAGACGTATGGGAAGCCACTTGAGTTGAGATCTATAGTGGGAAACATGATCATACTTGCGTAAACCAAATATGAATCTTATACAAAAATTTTGAAGTAGCTCAAGCTTGTGAAGCTGCTCTTCTGTAAGATCAAGGTAGCAGGCGTCGGCGTAGTCTAAGATAGGAAGCAAAAGAGACTGAGCTAGCGCAATTTTAGTGGCAGTAGGCAGAAAGTTACGTAGTCTTCTAAGAGAAGCTGCCGCCCCGAATAATTTACGGCTCACAATATCCAACTGAGGTCTCCAAGATAACGTCGGATCCAATATTAAACCTAAATTTTTAACACTGTCGGAGTAAGGAATTGTTACACCATTTAATTCTACGCCAGGCATTGATGACCAATCGATCGACGGTAGCATACGTGAGCTTCCAATAACTATGACCTGCGTTTTGGAAGGGTTAACTTTAAGGCCGTATGCCAGGCTCCATTCCGCAATGCTGCGTAAATTTTTATTTGTTGTCTCAATCGCATCAGGCAAATTATCAACAGTTGCTTGAGTATAAATTTGGAGATCGTCTGCATACATGTGGTAGGGAGTAGACAAATAGTTGGAGACAGAATTCACAAAAATTGAGAAAAGGAGAGGAGATAACACGCCACCTTGAGGTACGCCAGCAGACGTGTCACGCCATGAGGAATAAGTATCCCCAAAGCGAACTCGTTGCCGTCGACCGTACAAGTAACTATGAAACCAGGCAATCGCTGTTGGAGATATGTTAATAGAGCGCAATACTTCGAGAAGAATATCAAAATTTACGTTATTGAAGGCATTGCTATAGTCGAGTAAGGTAAGTACCGTCAATTTCCCTTCCTCCATACCATAACGTACGTCATCTGTTATTTTAAGGAGAGTGGTTACAGTGCTGTGTCCTTTGCGAAATCCAGACTGCATTGGATTAAGTAAATTGTTATTTGTAAGGAAATCACAGATCTGCAAGTGCACAAGGCGTTCAAGTACTTTAGATAGGAAGGGAAGTATGGAGATAGGGCGGTAGTCAGACGAGGATTTAGGATTGGGTTTTTTGGGCAATGGGATGATAATGGCTTCTTTCCAGATAGAAGGGAACACACCAGTTTGTACACAGGTATTTAGGATATGACAAAGGATAGGTAGGATGAAGTCTAGAATCGGTATCAACATTTTTCGGCTTAAACCATCAACACCTACTGCATTGGATGAAATCGACATTACGCTCTTTTTAACATCACAAGCAGTGAATTGTTTGAAAAGAAATGGATCGTATTTAGGAGTTGGAACAGCAGAAAGATTTTTTAAAGTTTTAGTTTTATTAAATGTATCCATTGAGGAAGAAGCAGAAAAGTGATCATTTAGAGAATTGATATCTAAATCATTAGGAATAGTATCGATTTGAGATTTGCCAACTCCAAGAGATTTTAGAAATCTCCAGACCTTCGCTGGATCTTCATTCTCGACTGATTTATGAATGTGGCGTCGTTGAGCATCCCTAAGCGCTGTATTGCAACGATTTCTAGCTTTATTGTACTTCTCTTTATTTGCGTCATTGGGACAACGTCGAAACCTGCTTTTAGCTTTGACTTTTTTCTGCATTAAGGCTTTGAGTTCCGAAGTAAGCCACGGTGCAGGTGAGTGTTTAATTTTTACGGGCCTCAAAGGAGCATGAACATCATATAACTGAGTAATCAAAGAATTAAAAACAGATACTTTATCATCTACAGACTCTGCGTTATAGACCTGAGACCAGTCAATGTTAACCACATCTGAGAACAATTGTTCTTCATTAATACCCCTAAAATTACGCTGAAGGACTATTTTTGGTTTGGATTTGGGAGGACGTATTTTATACGATAGGAATAATAAATCGTGAAGAGAAAAAGAGTCAGCAGGATATTGACCATGCTTGGCAACATGCTGAGCCGATGAAACGATAATAAGGTCAAGAAGCGAAGGTCTTTTTCCAGGAACATGATGAGTGGTATTAAGTGGAAGAATGTGCAAATTGTAGGAGGAGATTATGGATTCTAATGAACGAGAGCGATTGTCCTTTTTAAGTAAGCAAGTGTTAAAATCACCCATAATAATGGTGTGATTGTATAGTGGAAGAAGAGGTTCTAATATGGTTTCGAGTGAGGAAAAGTAATTAACATTAGAAGAATGACTATAAAAGACTCCGAGTAGAACTTTACTATGTGAAAGATTAATTTCAATAAAAAGGTGTTCACCTGCGTTTGCAGGTGGTGGCTGTGCAGACATACTAATAATAGAGAAAGAAATGTGAGAGCGTAGATAGATTGCAACGCCACCCCCAGCTCTGTCAGTTCTGTCGTTACGAATTAAGTGAAATCCTGGTATCGGAAATAACGTGGAAGGGAGTGAAGGCTTGAGCCAAGACTCTGAGACTAGTATAGCATGAATATTTTTGTTGTCAAACGATGCCAGCATATCAGGGAAGTGAGCCGGAATACTTTGGGCGTTGATGTGTATCACATTGAAATTAGTAGGTACATCCGAAAATTCACTGTCCAGAGTGTCGTAAAGGGAAGGCAAACTTGCGAAACTGTCTGTACTGCAATCACTGTTCTGAGATGAGGCAGTTAAGTAATCGTCATTATCACTATTGTTTCCATTATCTAGCAATTTAAACATTATAATTAAATATTATTATGATACATAAAATATATAAATATTATAAAAAATAAAAGAAATATAAATATGTAAGTATATAAGTAACTAATAAATTAATAGTAGGTACTAGTATCCAGGCAAACTCCACCCACCAGCTGTGTTGAATTAATCGGATAGCAAATATAAATATAAGCACACTATTACCGTTTAAGCACCCAAAAAAAAAAAAATATGTTGCCAAAAAACAAAATAAAATAAAACAAAAACCGTATGTGATGTGACTGAACAACTGATACGCGATTTCCGAACGTTACAATCATGGATTACAATAAGTTTCATCTGATTTTTTTGGCGGGCTTTTCAAAAGGGCGGTCTAAAAAATTTTCTCATATTCTTTTTAATTTAATATTGTATATTTCTATATAAATTTTGTAAATATTGTAGTGTATATACTAGATTGTAAGTAGATCTATATTTTATAAGTAGTGGTAAGTACTTTTAGGATGGATTTGGAGCCGGGGACGGATCCTCCCGATCCTGATATTGATAGTCATGATGATACTACCAATACCAAATTCAGTCAACCGGTTTTTTTTTTGCGATAAATTTGATTTAACAGATGTGGCTGAATTTGTAAGTGTAAAAAATAAAAATAATAACAATAAGAAAAAGAAATTGGTAAATACTCCATTTAAAAACAAAATTGATAGGCAATCTCTGCGGCCCTTTCAACAGGCTCTAGCGGAAAATTTCAATATTTGTAGAAAGACAGTAGCATCCTGTTCGAAAAAAAATGTTATGTCTATAGAGCCTTCTCCAGAGCCTGCGCCAATAACCCCTATATTGTCACAAGAATCACCTATATATAGGAAATTATATAATGAAAAAGACTCTGGTCCATATATGGTACATGTCACCTTAGTGTCTGAGCCCAATTCAAATATCTCAGTACATCCCCTAAAATTTGGCAATTTTTTGATGAAAAACAAAATGGGAAACATTATTCAGGATGGAATCAAAAGAGTAGGGCGTAATCGGCTATCAGTTTCTTTCAAATCACATACTGACGCTAACAATTTTTTAAATCTAATGAGTAACAACTCATCATATAGAGTAGTCATTCCAACATACAACATTTGCAAAATGGGGTTGATAAAAGGTATCCCTGTAGAGTGGAGTCATGAAGATATTCTAGAAAACCTTCAAATCCCAGAAGGTTATGGCCAAATTATTAAAACCCGTAGATTGAGCAGAAGATCTGTCAATGCAGATGCAGTTTCCTGGACTCCTACTCAATCTGTAGTATTAACCTTTGATGGGCAGGCCCTTCCCCCAAGAGTTTTTTCTTTCTTCTCTAGTATCCCAGTAGAACCATATATTTACCCAACTATACAATGTTTCAATTGTTGTCGCTTTGGTCACACCCGTACACAATGTAGGAGCAAACCAAGATGTAACAAATGCAGTGGAGAACACAGTGCGCTTGCTTGTACAGTCACTGATTTTATGTGTGCCAATTGTGCCGGACACCACATGGCAACAAACAAGTCGTGCCCTGAGTTTACTAGGCAGGTAAATATTAAAAAACATATGTCGCAGAACCCTATCTCCTACCAAGAAGCATCCCAATTATATCCTATAGTAAGTAAATCTTACTCACAAGTTGTTTCCACATCATCAGCACCATCATCTCCCTCCCATATTAATAATTATAGTAGCTCAAACCACCAATCTTACAAAAAAACAGTTGTTCAGAAGAATAAGCCAGCTCCTGTTCTCTCTAAAGGGTATGATAAACAAGAACATGACTCACTAATTCGCTCTATTAGTTTTGACAACAGTCAAAGCGCTACAGGATCTGCACTTAAGCAATGCAGCAAGGATGCATTACCCTCTACAGATGACATTAATCAGTTGTTATCAACACTGATAAATGTTATTGTTAACTCCAACTTACCTGAACACGTTGCTCTCCCACTTATTAACCAAATATCAGTTGCAATTTTTAATATTTTTAAACATGGATCAAGTCCTTCAGTGGAATTGTAAAAGTATAGTTTCAAAAAAACATGAAATAATCAATTTAATTAACACACATAATTTATTTCTACTTGCTATATCAGAGACTTGGCTACCTCCCAAGAGTAACTTCCACATCCCTGGTTTCAATATCCTTCGCCATGACAGAACTGATGGTTATGGTGGTGCTGCCCTTTTAATACGCCAGAATCACACTTTCTCTTCTTTGCCTATTCCTTCTTTCAACTCCAATACTTTACAAGCAGTAGCCGCCCGAGTAGGTGAGGTATCCTATCTGTCTATTTATATTTCTGAAAAAGATTTATCTGTTCTTCCCATATTAAATAACATTATTGATTCCCTTCCTACGCCAATAGTAGTAATAGGAGATTTTAATGCTCACCATTCCCTATGGGGTGCCCCTAACGACGACGGCATAGGAAATGGGTTGATGGATATTATAAATGAACACAACTTATGTGTATTAAATGATGGCTCTCCGACACGACGCCCCATACCAGGGCAAGCACTAAGCTATGTTGACGTATCCCTCTGCTCACCCAATTTGTCATCCCTTCTTAACTGGGAATGTTTACCGCTGACCCACGGCAGTGATCACTACCCTATACTGTTGTCATTACCGTCTGGTAAATCTGGATCTTTCACCCCATTACCCCCACTTTTTAAATATAGGTTAAACAACTGTGACTGGGAGCCCTTTAGCCAAGCTGTGGAGGAAAATATAGAATCTCTTCCTAGTCTTCCCGATCCGTATACAGATCCTAAAAACATAAACAATGCGTATGATAACCTCATCACAACATATTTGACAGCTGCAGATAAACACATTCCTAAAAAAAATGTTGCTAGAAAGAAAATATCTTCTCCTCCATGGTGGGACAAAGAGTGCACAGAAGCTATCGTGAAAAGAAATGAAGCAGAGAAATGCAATAAAAACTTTATGGATATGAACAGCTATTTACAACATAAAAATACCGAAGCGGCTACTAAGAGACTTCTACGTAAAAAGAAAAAAGAAGGATGGAAACGTTTTTGTTCAAATCTTTCTCCAGATACACCATCTTCTTTAATTTGGAAAAATATACGAAGGTTTAGAGCTTCCACTGTATCCCCCACTAGAAATTCAACTTCTGTAGATTGGGTTCGTCCCTTTTTGAACAATCTTGCTCCTAGTACTGTTCCCAATTTCAATCAATTACCATATTTTTATTCTGTGTCTGACAATTGTAATAATAGTTTAACATCTCCTTTTTCTTTATCAGAGCTCCAATTAGTCTTGAGTAGATTATCTGATTCTACTCCTGGCTCTGACGGCATTCCTTATTCTTTTATAATTAATTCGAAACCAGACACTTTGACATATTTACTAACTTTAATAAATTTAATAGTGGATACGGGTATCATTCCCTCTTCATGGAAGCACCAGATAATAATTCCAATCTTGAAGCCTAATAAAGACGCTAATGACCCCCTTTCGTTTAGGCCTGTTGCTCTATCATCCGTTCTAGTCAAAATATCAGAACATTTAATTAAACAGAGAATTGAATGGTATTTAGAGCATAATAAACTTTTGTCTTCTTCTCAATTTGGGTTCCGCAAAGGCAAAAGTGTATCTGATAGTCATGCTATACTTACCACAGATATTCTTCTATCTTTTTCTAAGTCAGAATCGGTTGTTGCGGCCTTTCTAGATATTCATGCTGCTTATGATAATGTCGACTTATTATTGTTAGGCGACATTATGCAAAGAATAGGAATACCAACAAAATATGCTAATTTTATATTTAATTTATACTCAGGTCGAACAATTTCTGTTCATATTCCTGGTTTTGAGGAAGAAAAGAGGACCATATGGAAGGGCGTCCCTCAGGGGTCGGTTCTCAGTCCTCTTTTGTATAATATTTATACTTATGACCTTAATTTGAGCGTTGATCCTTCTTCATGTTCTATTCTACAATATGCAGATGATGTCTTAATTTACTCTTCTGACTTGGATATTCAGAAAGCAACAGATAATCTTAATGTTTCGCTAAATAATTTATCTACATGGCTCACCGAACATAATCTTTCATTGTCTAAATCCAAAAGTGTAATAGTTGTATTCTCGCGTAAAAGGGTAATTCCGACTGTGAACGTTTCGGTTGAGGATGAAAGTATACCGGTTTCTAAAGATGCTAAGTTTCTTGGTCGTATTTTTGACTCCGGTATGAATGGTAACGCTCATATTAAGAATGTCATTGCAAAATGTGAAAAGAACATTAATATTATTAGAGCGGTAAGTGGAGTTTGGTGGGGATCACATCCTAGTGTTCTTAGATTAATGTACAATGCATTAGTTAGAAGTTTATTTGACTTTGGATTTATAACTGTTTGTCTAGAACACAAACAAGCTCTTCATAAATTAGATTTATTGCAATATAAAAGTCTCAGAATAGTCATTGGTGCAATGAAGAGTACACCAACAAATGCCCTACAAATAGAATGCTCGGAACCTCCATTATGGCTTCGTAGACAATATCTTTCTGATAGGTTTATATATAAAATTCAAGAATATCAAAACCACCCATTAAATTTAAAACTTCGAGTTCTTAGTGAAGTCATGCATAGGCAAAACACTTACTGGCGTAAAAAGGAAATTCCTCATTTGGTTGCTAGTTACAGAAGATTTGAAGGCCTTAATTGCTCTGTACACAAATATGATTGTCACCCTATTTTCTCATTTGACTATGCAATTTTGATATTTAAACCGGATGTCAAGCTGTCCCTCGACATACAGAAAGGATCAAGCAGTGCGAACTCGAAACTTAACTCTTTTATTAATCATCTGGAACCTAACTCTGAAATATTTTATACTGATGCTTCTAAATCTTTAACCCCAAGTGATCATAGTGTTGGTGCAGCTTTTTTAAGACACTCAACAGGTCAATTCCATCTTTATAAATATTCACATTTGTGCTCAAACTTTGTGGGAGAAGGAATGGCTGTCCTCAAATGTATTAAATATATTATTTTAAACAAAATTGAGAAGTCTTATATATTTTCTGACTCTTTGAGCTTGCTCCAATCTCTTTTATCAAACCCATTTAAGAAGAAATCAATTTGTCCTCTTTCACTTGAGATTAAATATAAACTAAAGGAATGCCATGATTTAAATTTGTTCGTCACTTTAGCGTGGATACCTGGTCACTCAGGCATTCAAGGTAATGAGTTTGTAGATGAGCTGGCGGCATTAGCAAAAGTGCAGGGTTGTACTGAAAATAATAGAATGTATACCCAAGACCTTTTAGAATTACCCCGTGAGAATCTATTAAAAGAGTGGTACTCTGATTGGGAAAAATCTAGTTTGTTTAAAGGGGAGCGTTATCGACGTTTACATATTGAACTTTGTTTAAAGCCCTGGTTTTCTAAATTTCATTTAAGCAAAAAGGTGACATCTACCATATCTAGACTAAGATTTGGCCATTGCTGTGTTCCCAGTCACTTAAGCCGAATCGGTGTCTTTGATTCAGCCATATGTGATTGTTCTTTAGCCGAAAAAGGCGACGTTGATCATCTTTTATTCAGATGTACCAAGTATGACTCTAAGCCACTTTATGAATTCCTTATAGAATCCCGTGCTCCTCTTCCCTGTGACTCCTTTACTATCCTTTCCTTTATTGACTCCAAATATACTAAAGCTCTTGTTTCTTTTCTCTTATTTCATGACATTTCATTTTAACTATATCAATTTTATTACCTACATATCCATCTTTATGACAATTTAAGTATATATTGCCCTAGTTTCCTCAATACCGCCTAGTCCTCATTCCCACTCCCATCCGTACTCGAAAGTTGTAAAACCTATTTCCTCACTTGAACCTTATAATTGGATGAGAAGATTGGCGCCATTGGTTAACTGGACACTGGCAAAATAAGCTTCAACGAAGTTTAATCGCCAACAACAAGAAAAGAAAAAAAAAAAAAAAAAAAAAAAAAGTTTCATCTGTCACTGTCAACACTCACTGACACTTATGTGTCCTCATTTGTCAAACGGCAAAATAAATATAAGAAAATATTTACAAGTGTAGGTACGTAGGCACCTCACATCAAAGTTTGTCACACAGACTACATAAACGAAACATACGAAGAAGGTAGCTTACTAAACAAATAGTACTAAGTACCACACAAGCAACTCAGACGCTGCAAATCTAGTTAAGGCCAGTAACTAAGGCCAAAGTCTCATTTCCTGGAGCCGCCCGCAGCCGGTCCCTTGCCTTTTGGCGCGGATCCCGCCTCTTTCGCTGCCTTACCAGCCGAACCAGCTGTTTTCGAGTTCTTGCCAGATGTTACCTCGCCAATTTCTTCAAGTTCAGTCATACTCGTAACTCGATGGCGCGCGCCGTCGGGCGTCAAGACATATACAGTGCCCTCACGGGTCCAAGTTTTGGCCACACCAAACTTCTGTCGCGCAGCCATGAACATATCGTGCCTCGGCTTTGTCAGAAACTCAGACAAAGTAATGCCCGAGCCCTTCAAATTTGCCTTAGCGTTCCACATCTTGCTGCGGATTGACATGTCACGGATTTTTACTAAAACTGGCCTAGGTCTATCTTCGGAGGCAGTCCGACCCATCCTGTGGCATCTAGAAATGGTATCAGTTGAAAACTGCTCCATTTTCAGTTTGCTGACCACTGCATCCACAACAACCAATGCAACATCTTCATCCTTGGATTCAGGCAACCCATGAAACAACAGGAATTTTCTACGACGGGCCATTTCCATATTGTCAGCATTACGAGTTAGTAGTTGTACCTGATTCTGAAGACACCGCAGGGCTACCAGTATTGTAGTCCTGAAGTTTGAGAAGTCTGCTGCCAGCGCTGCCACGGTTGTAGAAGACTTCTGAGGGATCTGTGCCTGGAAATATTCCATTTTACTTAAGAACATTTGCTCGAGTTGTGCCATATTCTCCTTGATTTCCTCCATTGTGTGTTGAGTGACAGTGATTGTGCAAAATAAAAGAAGTGCTTACTGTGATCAGGAAAACAACACAAACTGGCAGGTAGGGGACACTCTGCTTTAATTAGACATACAATTTAATATGTCCAATATACATTTTAGTATTTTAAATATAAATTATAAGTTAGAGTATTTTTATGAGGTGTTTTATTTTACACCTACCGCCAAAAAGTCAATGCAATGTTGTTTTATGCGCTTGTTCTATTAATAAACTTGTAAATCGTCCACTATAGGGTGTGATGATGGGATTTTTCATGTTTGCAGGTAAGATGGAGTTCTTGAGACGTCCGCCGACTCGGATCAGTTTCTCCTCGTCCAGATAAGGATTCAGTTTTAAAATAGTGCTTCTTTTAGTTATAGGTTCGTTGCGTCTCAGCTGTTCGTATTCGTCAGTGAATTGCGTTTCTTGCACGTGTCGTATGATAAGTAAGTTGGCTCTATTGAGTTTGTTTGCACTGAGGTAAGTAGTCTCCAATTTCTTTTTGTTGCGCAAGTTGTGAATGAATCGTTAAATCCAAGCGATAATTCTTGTCACTCGGAGCAATGAACTACAATTATTTAATAATGTAGTTATAAAATGTTCGATGTTAGATTGTAAGTGAGGTTCGTTGTTGATTTGTGATTTAGGTTTTTCACATAAATAAGTAGAGCAGTTCTGGATTTTCGGGAGGCTACAAGGGTATTCTACGTTGTCCTTGTAGTCCAATTTCTTGAGGGATTCCGGCCCTTGCCACCATAGATCGAAATTTATGAGTTTGCTGGGAAGTAAACCTCTTGAAGCGCAATCGGCGGGGTTTTGATCCGATTTCACATAACGCCAGTCTGCTGGGGGGATTATGCGTTTTATTTTGTTGACTCGATTGGTTACATAAGCTTCCCATATAGACGTTTCGCCGTGAATCCATGCCAAAACAACTTGCGAATCACACCATGCAGTAACAGTTGTGTGGTACTCAGAGAAAGCTTGCTTGACTTTTTCCATGAGTTCGGCCAAAAGGAGAGCGCCGCAAAGTTCAAGTCTGGGCAGTGATGTTTTTTGTGTGACGGGTGCTACTCTGGTCTTTGAGGCAATCAAAGTAATTTTTGTTGTACCGTCGTCATAATTTATGCGACTGTAAATTACTGAGGCGTAAGCCCTTTCACTACTGTCTGAGAATCCACATAGCTCAATATGATCCTTAGTTTCACCAATCCATCGCGGTAAAGTTATTTTTTGTATCATTGGTAGTTCTGTTTTCAGTTTGATCCAGGCGGTCTCGATTTCACTAGGAACTTCGTCATCCCAGTCGAGTTTGCTCAGCCAGAGTTTTTGGAAGAGTAGTTTCGCTGTGAGGACCAAAGGTGACAGCCATCCCAAGGGATCGTAATATTTGGAAATCTCGGACAGTAGAGATCTCTTAGTGATTCGGTTGGAATTATCTTTGGTGGGCCAATTGAAGCAGAATGTATCGGTATTTGGGTTCCAGCTCAATCCAAGCGTTTTGGAACTTTCCTCCGCTTTAAATTCATAGTTAGGCGCAATTTGATTCGATGGTAAATCTTTCAATAGTGAAGGCTCATTGCTCGACCATTTGCGTAGATTCATACCGCCTCTTTTTAGAAGTGCAATCAGAGATTTTTGTAATTCTTTGGCTTCCAAGAATGTATGACCACCACCGATGTAATCGTCCATATAAAAGGCGTTCTTTAGTGCTTCTGCAGCAGCTGGAAAGCAGTGTCCATCATCGGTGGCCAACTGTTGCAAGGTTCTCATTGCAATCCAAGGGGCGCATTTCATCCCATATGTTAAAGTACAAAGTTGGTATTCGTTAAGTGGTTCGTTCGTATTTTCCCTCCATACTATTTTTTGAAGGTGTTGCTGATCACCGGCTACCCATATGCACCGGTACATCATCTGGACGTCTGCAAGAAGGGCAAACTTGTAGGTTCTCCATTTGAGAATGAGAGCTTGAATGTCCTTTTGCAAGTTAGGACCCCTTTCAAGTACGTCGTTGAGACTGAGGCCGTTGGAAGTCCTTTGAGATGCGTTAAACACAACTCTCAATCGTGTCGAAGCCGAGTTCTCCCTCAGGACTCCATGGTGTGGCAAGTAACAGTCATTATTGGTAGTTTCAGTAGAAAGTTTCATGTGCCCGAGTTCCTTGTACTCCTTCATAAAATCTTTGTACATTGTTGCCAGTTTTTGATTTTTCTGAAGTCGTTTTTCTAATTGTAAGAATTGAGAAACGGCAGTAGGCCTAGATTTGCCGAGTTTTTCTTCATAGTCAGGACAAAGTGGCATCTTTACAATATATTTTCCGTCTTCCTTGCTTCGTTGTACCGTGTCCTTGTAAAACTGTTCGCATTTGTCATCCTTGGAAATATCCTTGGAGTTCTGGATTTCCTCAGTTTCCCAAAATTTTGTTAGTTCTTCTAAATTGACTAGAGTTACGTGACAGTTAAAAGTTTTCATTTTTCCGCATAAAATCCAGCCTAAATGTGTCTGTTGCGCAACCGGGGCTTGTTCGCTTCCCTTAAGAACTCCGTCGAGTATGATCTGGGAATATACGTCGGCGCCTAGGAGCAGATCAACAGGGCGAGATATGTTAAAGTTTGGATCAGCGAGTTTCAGATTTTCCAGATGAGGCCATTGTGACTTTTCAAAAGTATAGTGGGGTAAGTTGCCCGTGAGTTTTTTCATAATTAATGCTGTTGTGTCAAATGTGAAGTCAGAGTGTATCGATTTGCAGGATATGTCCAGCTTTCCCCTGCAATCTCCAGATACAGTACCGATGCCCGATACTGTAGCAGCTAGATTCTTGCGAGGTAAACGCAGCCGCTGCGCGGCTGATTCACTTATCAGATTCACCTGTGATCCTTGATCCAAGAGACATCTAAGAATGTGATAAGTACCATCAACGGCCTTTACTTTCAGCTCCATAGTGGGAAGTATGATTTCCGTGTTAGCGTCGGATATATGGTTCGAAGATGGATGCTGTGACGACGTTGAAGGATGTTGTTCCGTGCCGTTAGATTTCTTAGACCGAGATTTCCAGTTAGAATGATGCAATAATGTATGGTGTCTCAAATTACATTCTTTGCAAGTTTTATTCGATTTACATTCGTTGTTATTGTGACTGTATAGACAGTTTTTGCAGAGTTGTAGTTTCGAAACTGTATTATTGCGCTGACTTGTGTCAAGTTCAAGAAATTTGTCACATTTCATAAGAACGTGATTTCCTTGGCAGTGTGGGCATTTTCCATAAGTAGCATGATAGTTGTATGACTTTCTAAATTCAAAATTCGGTTTCTTCAATGGTTGTTTCGGCGTAATTTTCCAATGGGACGAATGGTTGGATGATTTTTCCGGCTGATTATTTCCTTTCTTCTATGATTTTCTAGTTTCATAAGCCATAAATTTTGTTTCCAAGAAATAAATAAAATCGGACAAGTTTTGTATCTCTCTATGATCTCGTATATCATTCATATAGCTGGTTAGAGTTTCAGAATCAAGTTTTGGTAACATTAATTGGACGATCATAGGATCCCAAGTGGAGGTGTCTAGGCCGATGTTAGAAATCCCGTTCATGCATTCTTTTATAACGTCGTGCATTTTCCTTAAGTTGTTAGCGTCGGGATGTTGTATAACGGGAAGGTTCATCATAGTGTTAAAGAAAGATGTAAACTGCAAACGACGATTGTCATATCGTTGGGTCAGTATTTCCCAGCAAGAGTTATAATTTTCGGCGCTAACAGATAAATGCTGCACTAAAGTCTCAGCTTCACCCTTCAGTTTCGTTTTCAAATGTCTCATTTTCTGCGCCTGGTTTATTGTGGGGTTGTTATGGATTGTTTCCAAAAAAAGATCTTTAAAAGATATCCACTTGCTATAGTTGCCGGAAAATTCGGGGAGTTCCATTTTAGGAGCAGATTTTTCGTAGTGAGCATTTGACCATATCTTAGAGTTGATAGTTTTTCGTAGATCATCGTACTGTTCTTCAATTTCGCTGTAAGTTTCGTAGTAGTGTGGATTGGAGCCCTTAAGATTGAAGTCTATCTCCCAATGTAGTTTGTCAATAGGTTGCCATTTAGATTTCAGGAAGCTATCTTCCAGCTCCCATTTTTCAGTCATACAAGAGACGTTGATCTTGGACATAGCATTGCTGATTGCATTAAAGTTACATTCTTGTTTGTTCAATAAGCGTTGAACGTCACAAGCATTCTCCTCCGATTCCTGTGAGTCATCGGTTGAAGTTCCGGCTAAGTCAAACTTAAATCTTCGCTTCAGTTTGGTTAAATCACTCAGCCTGTTTTTCATGTCAGTTATAGTTGAAAGGTACAGTTCCTTGGTTTTCTCGAAGACAGTTTCCGAGAAATAGTTGATAGTTTTGTCTTCTATTTCCAGTACTAGAAGAGCATGCCTCGCCTCGAAGTCCTGCCACTGCGCTTCTAGCGATGCTAGTCGTGTGTTGAGATAAATCTCAGTTTTCCGAGAAGACGAATCTTTGCGGTAGTTGGTGCACAGACTCTTGATATTCTCGAAGCAAGTTTGTTGGAGTTCCAGCTTGTTCATTTTAGATGTTAGTTTTGTTCGAAGAGTTCTTGTTGTATCGATAACTCAGTTGAACTGTCCCTTAGTTGAAAGACAGCCAGTGTTGAGATGCGGTAGTTCACGACACGAAGATCACGACAGTTTGTACGCAGTCTCCAAGCCGCTTAAGATCTCAGTGCCTCTGTACTCTGTATGCAGTGTGTGCGCCTTCTCAATTTAACTGGGATTCTTGCTTATGCCAGCTAAACCGATTCGCCACTGTAGTTAGAGATACAAAAAACACTAAGTTCTCACCTTTCGAAGGACCAAAATATGTAGAGTGTGGCAGGAAGTAGTGGTAGTAGTATTGTAGTAGAGTTGATAGTTGTGGAGTGCAGGAGCAGAAGATCACCAAAACAATCACAGTTAGTTTAAAGTATATTGTATAAGTAAATTACAAAGGTTGATGTTGGCACTTCCTTTCTGTGTTACTCCTAGTGAGGTTGAATGCACTCTAAAAGTAGGTACCTAATTGAATTATTATGAAATATAAGTAAACGCGCGAGCCGTGGCATGCGCAGCGTAAGCAAAATTATGTACATTGAGACTGTACAGTACATACACATAATTTCTTTAGAAAAACCATTTGTTTAGGTGATTTCGCGTTTTAAACTTTGCACTTCATGTGCCAAGAAGCGCGGCAGAATATTAATTTATGCAGCAGGTAGAGAGTATTTGGCTAGATAGCTTAACCAGTTAAAAGCGCGCTAACCCAAGTTTTGAAAACGCCTAGGGTTGCTTAAACTGTTCATGATTACACCGGGAATAGGGATACTACGGGAGCACAGTAAAAACACGTCCGTTCGCTAGTAGCGTTTATTCGGAAACAAATGTACCTTACAACGATAAATAATAATTGAGTGAATTCTACCCGCATGCTTAGGTACATAAATCACACCCTTCCACTTAATTATAATTAAAGATGAAATACTAATAAGTAATAGTCCCTCGTTTTCACGAATGGGGTTGCTGTAGGTGATATTGAAGTTAAAGTGGCAACCCGGTGTTCCCGTACTCCCGTTCCCTCGCCTATATCCGCGACGTTATTGGCCCTATCTGGTAACGGTACTGGAGGATCTACCACGTCTTACCGTTTCACTTGTTCATTACTTTCAGCCTCCATTCCGCCACTACTATCGTTTGAAGTAGATGGTACGTTCAGTGTGCTGACTTGATCTATAGGTATGCCTTTTAACAGGTAACCTTCTTCCCTACCAATCAAATAATGTCGTGATCTAAATTTTTGTTTTGTCCCTATTAACCACTTGTTTTGACCTGAATAATTTCGTGCTTTTACTTATCACCTACACAAAGTTCTCTCATTTTACCTCTGGAGTTATTCATAAAATCATCAAATATACCTTAAGTTCCCTCCATCCCTTTATATTTTTCAGAAACGGCATAAGCATTCTAGATTGCTTGTAATTTATATAATTACGTAAAAAAAATTGTGTGACCATGGAAAGGATCCATAAAATCCATTTGTAACCTAGTCCAATGTTCAAGGCCATGTCTATGGAGGTGCCCAAGGTGGGGTGACTCCCTCCACTACACACGTCAAACATTCCTTACTAACTCTCTCTATATCTGAATCAATAATTGTGTGACCATGGAAAGGACCTATAAAATCCATTTGTAACCTAGTCCAATGTTCAAGGCCATGTCTATGGAGGTGCCCGGGGAGGGGTGACCCCCTCCGCTACACACGTCAAACATTCGTTACTGACTCTCTCTATATCTGAATCAATAATTGTGTGACCATGGAAAGGATCTATAAAACCACATGTAACCTAGTCCAAGGTTCAAGCCCATGTCTATGGTGGTGCCCGAGGAGGGGTGATCCCCTCCGCTACACACGTCAAACATTCCTTACAAACTCTCTCTATATCTGAATCGATACCTGTCCACCAAACTATGCTCAGAGCTACAATTTTCATTTTTTACAATCCCTAATGCGGCTTACACACGACACAATTTTGAATACAATCTGAAGTAACGTATTCTGTGGTGATGTGTATAGAGGTGGTGACGGCTGTAATGTATCCGACCGCTGCTGTAAAGCAAGTTGTATCCGTGTTGCAACGTGTGTAGCGCAGTTGGTATGTTGGATGCAATTTGCCTCAGTCGCGCGCGCATCGTTGAAAACCGGCAACACGTTATGATACTATTCTTTGAGTAATTAGTCTTTGTTTTGAACTTTCGTTGCCTACCGACGTAAATGTGGGAAGTCTCTATAAAGTTCTAAAATATTTAACCACATACTATTTTCCTTTATGTTCATATTTAATTAAGTAACGTAGCCTACGTTACTTAATTAAATATAAACAGAAAGGAAAATAGTGTGTGGATAAATATTTTAGAATTTTATAAAGTCTTGCCAAATTAATTATGACACAAGAGAAATAAAAATTACACAAGTAGGACAGCGGCGGACGATGAATAAATAATAAATTTTCGAAGACCACCAATTTACGATAAAATATTCACTCATAACTTTGTTTGCGTGGGCCTTCATATCTTTTTATGAGTAATCCTGATACCTATATTCACAATCGGCTTAATCTTACAAAAAAGTATTCACAATTACACAAATAATTACATGTCAAATAAATAACCTAAAATGAGTCAAAGAGAAAAAATGCGTTTTTGCAAAGATACTTATTTCTTTTTCCGAAGCGTAGATTGTGCTACAAGGGGCTAAGGTAATATTTTGAAGGGCGCTACTCTGAATCCAGAGCGAAACGAAGGATTCCTGAGTGTAGCGAGGGATTCATGTATATCGCCCAAGATAAAAATATTACCGTACCCGAGTAGCACACTCTACTTTTCATCTCCATCTATGAGAAAAACTAGCACAAACAAAACAGAATATAAAGAACATATTAGAACACCTACGATACCTAACAGACTTCAACCGACAATTTAATACTAACCTTTGTTTGGTGTCGTTTTCATACAATAAATACTAAGAAATATTTTTTCGAAGACCACCAATTTAAGATAAAATGTTCACTCATAACTTTGTTGCGTGGTCCTTCATATCTTTTTATTTTTATACGTAAACTTAATAACTATTCACTATTGGCTTAAACTCACGGAAAAGTATTCACATTTACATAAATAATTACATTTCAATACAAATAACCTAAAACATCGCCGTTCAGCTGCTGATATTATACTTCTGCATAAAATTGTCAGTGCTAAAATTGATAGCCCTGATCTTCTAAGTAGGATATCATTTTCTGTCCCTAGAACAAGTAGTCGTCTGCATAATCGAATTACCTTTTGTTTGCCTTCGTGTCGTACAAATTACCGTCATCATCGCCACTGATTCGCATGTGTTCTCAATATAATAAAATTTGCCACGATATGGATATCTTTAGTGCATCGCCCAATATAATTAAAAGGTTCTTTTTTATTCATACTTTATAATGTTAGTTTACTATATATACATATAGGTGTTTTTTTAAGAAGCCATTCATAAATATTTTTTTACATTTTTACTGCGAGCCAATATATTCTATGTGCATGCTGTGTTCACTCCTAGAAGGTTGTACATTATATGCCATGTATATTTCACTGGAACAGTTTATATCATTATAACAACCAGTTTGCGAACCGAATAAAAAAAAAAAACTTCTGTAATTACTTGAATCAAAGGGAAAAATTGCGCTTTTTAATTATACTTTTTTTCTTTTTCCAAAGCAAAGAACATAAAAATTTTAACCTACATTCATCCATGTTGAAGACGATATGTATTCCAAATTTAAAAAATCACGCAATCTGTGCCAATTATTTTTTATGTTAAAACAAAACTCTTCTTTTTTTTTGCTGGACTGCCATCATTATTTTTGATTTTACATAGATTAAACTCGTGTTCTGTTTTCAAATTGGTTTTAATCCCTAGAGATCTTCTTTTTCACGTTTTAGTCCCAAAAGAATAACCAGTAACTTTAGCTCCAAATGTTTTGGGATGAAAACATCGTTTTTTGAGTAGATAAGATGAAAAAATATTTAACTATACCTACCTACCTCGTATATTAAAAAAAACACGACGTCTGTGCCAATTATTTTTATTTTAAAACGATATTCTTTTTTTTTGTACCATTTATACCAACATTATTTTAGATTATACATAGATTACACTCGTGTACAGTTTTCAAATTGGTTTTAAATCCTACAGATTTTCTTTTTCACTTTTTAGTCCCGAGAGAATAAGCAGTAACTTTAGCTTCAAATATTTTGGGATAAAAACATAGTTTTTTGAGTAGATGAGATGAAAATTATATTTAGATCTTTTAAATTTTCGACGACCATGCGACGTAGCCCCATAGATTTATACCTCAAGGGCGAAAAAAAATTTTCTAACCCAAGTTTTTCAACAACATATAATCCTATACTCAACCTGTAATCAGTGGCATACGGAATTTCAAACCATTTGGTAATAGCAACATCAAATCATTTAATACAAAAAATAGATACATTATAAAATACGTAGTGAAGGTACATAAAATGAACGAAAATAATTCAGTGATGCATTTCACTGGCGTAATAAGATCGGTGCGCTCGTTCCCTGTGCAACAAGAACACGCACACAATCAGCAGAGCAAGCAACATTACTGACACGCCGCACATTGCAAACACACCTCCTCTTAATCGGCCTTCATCTGAAAGCACACCTTTTATTTTAGTTTTTTTTTATATACTCAAATGTATTTCAATACATTTTTTTTTATAGATATGTACATATTTAGGACATGTATGAACTTGTGCTACGAGTTACTATTACGGACTGGTAGGAGGGTCTTTTTATAGTCCAGTAGACCGTCGTAGAATAGCAGCCAAATCTTCATCACTCCCTACGTGTCTATACGAACTCGACATGGGCATGGCGCGGCCGGATGAATAGCGGCATAGATATGGGATATGGGCTTACGTTTGTAACACAATTGTAGCAAGTCGTAGCGCAAGGCGTACTAAAATTTCGTAGTCTACGTTCGTAGCAAAATTGTAGTCAGACGTTCGTAGCTTCGTAGCGCTACGTAGTATCCACTCCCTAAGGATTTATCTGATTATAAACTTAATGTGCTACGGTCTCGGAGGTGGGTCCTCCAAATTCGTAGCATAGTTGTATTTAGACCGTCGTATCATAGTAACAATGTCTACGTGATCTAGGTACATCAAATTCTGATATTGTCAAGCAAGGTAAAAAGATGACGTGCTACGCAGTACGCTACGTTACCGTAACTGAATTGGTCTAAACACATTCGTAGGCATAGTTGTAGTGTAGATCTTCGTAGCATTGTAGCAATATGTCTACGTCACTTTACTTCTGATATTGTGAAGCAAGGTTGTGCATGACGTGCTACGTTTTCGTAACTGTGACTAAATACACTCGTAGAATAGTTGTAGCGTCGTAGCAAAGTACAGTTCTAGAGGCATGCTCATTTGCATTAGTGTTAGTGAGCGCTAAAAGAAGAGTCGGTCAAAAAATTACATAAAAATAAAATCAATGTTTTACTACAAAGAAATGAACCATTTTTATTACTTAAAAAATGATATTATATTAATTTCTTTTATTATTATGTATCTCGTTTTGGAATCCTATGTTATTGTCGCGTAAGGAGATGAATAACATTGTCAACGTCACGAATTCGAACAAAAAGAATTCAACTGAAGGAAAATTTCGTCAATAGCGTCAGAACCTGATTGGCCTAGTGGTCTAAGCGATGGACTGTGAATTCAGAGACCACTGGTTCAAATCACAGCCACGTATAGTGTTTTGAAGTTTTAAAAGAAGTTTCTAGATAAAACTAAACTAAATGGAAAAGAAAATACGGGACAGAAAATGAGTGACAGAAAAGGTGATAGAAAATTAGTAATTTGAGTTTGGAAATGTGATGAGATTTTGTTCGACTTCGGGGGGTATATAAACGGAACAAGGCGCCGCCTAAGGCAGTTTAGTTGGAAAGTGAAATAGGAAGAAAAAGAGAAAAGAAGAAGAAAAGAATAGTAGTGAGTAAAGTGAAACAGTGAGTAAAGTGAAGTAGTAGTGAGTAAAGTGAAGTGTTTATTGCAGTGAATTCTGCGCGTGTGACAGTACAGTGACGTTTCTGCGCGTGTGACAGAGCAGTGTCGTTTCCGCGCATGTGACAGTGAAGTGACGTTTCCGCGCGCGTGTCAGTGCAGTGAGGTTTCCGCAGGCCTAACAGTGAAGTGACAGTTGGAGTGCAAAGAGGACTGACGCTGTCAATTGTGAGTACTGCTTGTGTTGTAAATAAAGGCACCATTCCATAGGATTGTTGTTTCCTTTCCTATCCCCAACCCACTCTCGTGACATTATTTATTATGAATGTTACTTTATTTTACTAATAATTCAAACACAACAATAAACTTCAACAAGCTGCTAGCGGTGAAGGTGAAGGTGAAGACGGTGTGCGGCAGGGAAATGACGCGCGAGGGTCGTGCCGTGAGTCAGGCCGAGTTTAAAAAAACCGGCCAAAAGCACTCGCGTGGAGAGGGTTTTATACAATGCTAAAGTTTTCAAATTAATACAAAATAATTATCACATTGAAATCAGTAAGCCGCGAGTTAACTACTATTTGTACTATCTAGTGGTGTTTTAGTAAACTTTTTTCCCGTAAGTGAAAGTATAAAATTGAGTTTACTACGTTATTTTCAATTGATAGAATTCTTATAGACTCCTGTGAACTATGCAAGCAATGAACTATATTTTGTAGTTTTTTAAAATCAGGGGGAATGTTCAATGTTCGTCTTCTTTCATGAATAAAGTCAAAAATACTTATTTTAATAATAATAACGAAATATTATAGTATATTTAAGATCCTTATAACGAGCCCTCTTATTAGATTCCTATATGTCACAGTAAGGTTTGAGACCCTAATTTTAAAATAATACACATCTGTGTTGGGTCATAGGATGACACCATCATACCAAATTTCACCTGATTTGCTCAGTAATACCAACAAGATATAGACGGCCTACGTCAAAATGACAATCACCTCCAATGGTCGATGGCCGTGTATGTGAAGGAGCAGACGAATATAATTTCTGGACAACTAAAAGGCGGCGACCTCATTCTTCCAGTGGACAGTTCAAATATCATGGAACTTTACAAACTGCTACGAGCTTCAGCGAGAGTCACCGGTAAAATCCAGTAGATTCGGAGCAAATTGGCTGTGACAGACGGGCGGACAGACAGGCGTACGAGTGATCCTATAAGGTACGATTCAGATCTACCGGCCCGCATCAGCTCGGGCCGGAACGGATGCGGACGCATGCCGCGGCAACCGACAACGTGCGCCGGATTCGTACGTATCGCGGGAGCCGTACGCGTGCAGCGGAAGCCGTAAGCCGCGGCATGCGTAAACACCCCGAGCGCCCAGAAGTGCTGCTTGCATTGCGCTGTGTAGACGCCATAGAATTTTATTTATAAATGATGGAGTGGGACGTGATATTACTTGCTTATTAAAGTTATTACGTTCTTATCCTTTAGTGTACACAACTTCGAATGAATCGTCTCGCTGCATCGCCGTTCGCGTTCCGTGACAGCCGTACGGCTTTGAACTGTTCCGACGCATACCGATGGAGCCGGCTATCTGTCGCGGTATCCGTAGGGAGTCGCTCGGAGCTGCCTGGAGCCGTACGGCCGGCGCGGAATGTTTATGTGGCAGAAATATGAACTTAAATTTTTTGTCCATTTTTCAATTTCCTTTACCGCATTGCAAAATATCTTCCGTGCCAAGCGCGATGCGAGCCGGTAGGTCTGAATCGTACCTAAGAGTTCCTTTTTTCATTTTTTGTATGGAACCCTAAAAACCAGTATAAATCGGTGCGAACCGTGCCATGTCGTGCCTCAGGCCGATGTCTCATCTACACTATCTGTGTGCTCACAAAAATTCAAAGCTGAGCTTATGCCTCGACTCGAGAGCCATGGTCTCTCCGATATTGACAAACAATACAGAAACATGACGTGTTACGGACTTGCTTGACGTCTAACTATGATATATATGTATAATATTAAACCCATTTACAACGAGGTCTGATCGCTTCTTAGGGATGATGAACAGGATTCCTACGTACTACATCATCGGAAAAAGATACGGCGACGTTTGCTTTTACCGACAATACATCGGGAAAAACAAAGGAACAGTGTGTTTTCTAGTAGGGTACTAATTCTATCGCATTTTAAGCAATAAACTTTCATATCATTTAAATATATTTAAATTCTACTAACTTACCTTTTTCTGACCTCAATTGTTCTGTGTGTTCAGTAGACTCATCGACTTGTGCAAGCTGTGGCAAATATTGTAACCAAAAACTTATATCTCTTCCCGCACTGCGCTTGTTCTGATTGTTTCCATAGTAACTTATGTCGTATATCTGTGCATTTCCAACTTTATACCGCATCCAATAGTCATCTCGCGATGGCGATCTACAAGAATACGAAATTTAAGGTAATCTTTAATTAATTACCCATAACCAAACATATATTTAAGGGGACAGTTCACTTCATTATTTTGAACATCTTTTCCACTTTTGCAACCTCACAAAGTGTTGCATCTGGTAACTATGTTGTTTTTGTTGTGCTGCTCACCCGTATTTTACGAACTGTGTAATATATTGCCGAAACAATGTGGAAATCTGTTTTTCTTCAGTTGTAGAAGGCCGACGAGCAATTTGTAGCATAAGAGTATCTCCTAAGAGTGCTAACAAATCAGAACCATGTACAGCTCCTGTAAAAGATAAGTCATGGTCAAAATCGTTATGTGTTTGATCTACAAAGAGAAATAACACATTATGTAAGTACCTGTGTAATTCAACGGTCGCCCTCGAAGATCGACTTTAGTCGTTTGTGAGTATCGATACACATAAAGTCGGGAAACCCTTCGAGCAAGCCGGGCTGCTAGCAGGGCGTTTCCTGAACCCCATACCGCAGCAGACTCCAGTCGTGCCAGATTTTCTAATGCTTCAATAGAGTTTTGCTCTAAATCTTTCTTTTTCATTGTGCCCCAGTACTCCCAATGAATTGCTCGCGTCAACTGTACATCGTAATAGCATGGATAAATTATACAGAATTACGAGTATGTCCCTTTGTCTATGGTAATATTGGTAGGTATAATATAAGTAGTAACGAAAGTAACGGGATGCAGTGGCAATGAAATAATTAAATTTTTACATAAAGAAGTTTTTAGAAAAACTTCATATATGAAAACATACGGGTCGAATTGATAACCTCCTCTTTTTTTGAAGTCGGTTAAAAAAGGTCAGTTAATCTTAAAATAAAACTCACTACGGAATAAATCTAAAATTGTATTACAGGCCAGTCAAAATCTACACAAAATTTGGGTAAAAAAACAAATCACGATGTAAAGCTGGATTTTTATTTGGACCCCTTAGGAGAGTGTGAAACTACATTTTGCAAGCAAATAAAAGTTGTGCTACTTACGTAATATTAGGTTGGGGAAAAAGTCTTTTCGCATATAGTATGTTTGAACTTGTAATAAAACCACTTTGGCTATACTATTTGTACCTGGCTGGTTTTGGTATCATTTAAAAGTTTAAATTTTAAAGAAGATAATTCTAAATTCAAATTAGGAAAATGCGTCGTCATTTGTTTTTCTTACCGTCAAGATGAGTGAATCTAATGAAGAAATTAGATACATTTTAAAATTTTACTACCGAAAAGGTAAAAATGCAACGCATGCCACGAAAAAAATTTGCGATGTTTATGGACCTAGTGCAGTGTCTGTGAGAGTAGCACAAATTTGGTTTAAGCGTTTTCAATCCGGAAATTTTGATGTCAAAGATGCACGTATCTCTGGTCGCCCTGTTACGGATAAAATGGATGCTTTTTTTTTTAAAAGTGGAGTAAGATCGGCATGTCAGTAGTTACGACGTATCTGAAGAACTAGGAATTGACCACAAAACAGTTTTGGCGCATTTGAAAAAAAATGAGTACACAAAATAGCTCGATATTTGGGTACCTCACGAGCTCTCTGAAAGAAACCTAATGAACCGTGTACTGATTTGTGATTCTTTATTACGACGTAATGAAACCGAACCAATTTTGAAGAAATTGATAACTGGTGATGAAAAGTGGATCACGTACGACAAGAACGTGCGAAAAAGGTCATGGTCAAAGGCCGGTCAGGCTTCACAGACTGTGGCGAAACCCGGGTTAACTCGCAACAAGGTGATGCTGTGTGTGTGGTGGGATTGGAAGGGCATTATTCATTATGAGCTGTTACCACCAGGCAGGACCATCGATTCAGAACTCTACTGCGAACAACTGATAAGATGGAGCAAGGAGTTGAGAGAAAGCGGCCGGAATTAATCAACAGAAGGGGTGTGGATTTTCATCATGATAACGCTAGACCTCACACATCTTTAA
The DNA here is from genome assembly GCA_943193695.1 of Acrobasis suavella. Taxonomy (NCBI): domain Eukaryota; kingdom Metazoa; phylum Arthropoda; class Insecta; order Lepidoptera; family Pyralidae; genus Acrobasis; species Acrobasis suavella. Next base: position 14,529,101 of record OW971931.1, on the reverse strand, counting down.
CCACTCAGCAAAAATTAAGAGAGTTTGACTGGGAGGTGTTAATGCATCCGCCGTATAGTCCTGACCTGGCACCTTCAGATTTCCACCTGTTTCGGTCTCTTCAGAATTCTTTAGGCAGTGTCAGGTTAACATCACGAGAGGACTGCCAAAACTACTTGACGCAGATTTTTGATCAGAAGCCCCAAAATTTCTATAGCAATGAGATCATGTCCCTACCTATAAGATGGCAAAAAATATCGAACAAAATGGTACCTACATACTTTAGTTAAATGGAAATAATCTATATTAAAAAATGATTTGTATTTTCATATAAAATGAGAAAAGACTTTTTCCCCAACCTATTACTTAAAAATCCCACAAAACTTTCGGACATTTATCAGTCTTTGCAGGTTAATTAAAAATCTTTCTTTAGGTTTTAGTAGACATTAGTTGCTTTAGTATTTATAAAGTTGTAACAATAATAACTCAAAAAAAAAACTTTGTAGGAACTTACTCCTAGTAGGTAGGTAGCCACTGACTACTACTAGCTGGGGCAGTTGGAGTTCCAACATAAAGAAAATATAATAAAAAAAAATATTTTTTATTTTAAAATAGAGTTAAAAAGACAATTTTGTACTTATATAAGTTATAAATAAAATAAATAGTAATGATAGATGTGTGATTAATTTTTGTGGTGAAAATGATATTGTGCAATGTGTATTTACAATAAGCAAGTTTCTTAGGCTTTCATTCATCAATCATTCATTCACTTAACATTCATCCTCTGACATAGTCTTAAAGTTTTTGAACTTTAGAGACCCTGGCAATTAGAGAAATAATATTGTATTATTATTGCTCTAAAGCAGTCTTTCCCAAAGTGGGCGATAACGCCCCCTTGTGGGCGCTGGAGGCTTTAAGGGGGGCGGTAACGGGCCCAGAATAAAGTTGGGGGCGCTGATGTGATTTAAGCAATGAGTGATTTATAACTTCAGCTATTTCATATTTTAAAATTAACTGAAATTAAAATCCTCTTACTACACAACATCCATTTATTAGTTTATATTTATATCCTTTTTTATTGTACAAATATAAACTAAAAATGTAATTAATATTTATTATTTTAATGCGTTCACAACGCTATTTATATCGTTAAAGGAATCAAACACTGAAAAAATTTCGTGTTTTAAAGTTTCGCAGGTGAGGTCCCCACTTCCGATACTCTTTATTATTGTAAAATTGTATTATTATTGCTATTTTTTTATTTAAAATTAACAATGTTGATTATTGTTATTTTTTTATAAAAGATACTCTAATGTACTGGTGTATGTATAATACATACACCAGTACATTAGAGTATTTATTATTGCTCTCTCTTGTAAAAAAGTCTAGTTTAGAATATAGGTTGAATTAAACTACAGGCAAGACAAATATGTGATTCAGGTTTTTATGGTGAAAAAAATGGGGGGCGCTACAAAATAACTGATTTTTTTAAGTGGGCGTTTGACAAAATAAGTTTGGGAATCTTTGCTCTAAAGAAACTGCTTACGATGTAGTGTAGGCTTATTTGAATAGTCACAACCCGCTTTTTAATTAATGTAAATTTTAGGCTTATTTAACGTGTTTTTACAACCGCACGGTGATGTTATGTACAAATTTTATTTAGAATTCGCATACTATCGTGTATACGATACATATAGTAAAGTAATAAGGTAATTATTTTCCGTTAATAACGTAAGGTAAGTTTGGTAAGTATATAGCTTTTAATTGATATAGGCTTATTTTACGTGTTAACCGCACGTGAAGAAGAATTGCTAAATAGCAAGGTAAATAAGAAGAAGAAGGGAAATAAAAGGTAATACAAAATATTGTGGAAAATCATCAGTAACAAAATGGTGCCTAAAAGTGATGAAATGAGTAAAAATAAAATTTAAATTAGGAAGGAAATAAAGGATTATATTATCAAATAAAAGAAAAGATAAAAAAAAATATATTTCCTTGTCGTAATTCAAAAATAATTTGTGGTTTATTTAATTATGAATTATCCATGTTGTTTGTACACAGATAATGGAAAGATAAAAGAAAAAAAAAATAGAAGTATCGAATGAGAAAAAGCCAAAGTAATTTAATTACGAATCTTGTGGAAGATAGATTATAGAATTTAGAGAGATCACTTGAAAAAAATTAATGTGTGAAAGTAGCCTTAAAAAAAATAGAAATTTACGATGTGTGAGGAGTCTACCACTCAATACCGACAGACGAAATCTAGGTGAACGCTATACCGACAGTTCATTAACTTTTTATGCATTAGACCGGCAGAAGACGAAATCGAACTTGTTTATCCCGACTGAAGTCCATCCCGACTGTCAGTTTGACTGATACAGCATTAAATCGAAACACCAAAGCTCGAATAATCTTATCCCCCATGCTGTAGACCGATAGAAGACTAGACCGCAACAGTTTATTTCGACAGAACAACGTCCCGCCAACGTATCGTCTTAGGTATATCCAAGCTCCAGGTCGCACATTGGGCTACGGAGAGTTTCAGTGATTTTGTTCGTCTGCGGATCTCCTCATTATTTCTAATGCGATCACGTAGAGAAATACCGAGCATAGCCCTCTCCGTAGCCCGATGTACGACCTGGAGTTTTGATATACCTAAGGCGATACAGGATGTACGGTACGACCGGCCAGATGTGATGTAACATTTTGTAATAAAACATTAATTGTGCTTTATCGCTTTTCTGCTTGGGGGACGTTGTTCTGTCGAAATAAGTGCGGTCTAGTATTCTATCGGTTTACAGCATGGGGGAATAAGATTCAATCGATCTATGGTGTTTCGATTTAATACTGTATCGGTCAAACTGACAGTCGGGATGGACTTTAGTCGGGATAGACTAGTTCGATTTCGTCTTCTATCGGTCTAATGCATGAGAAGTTAATGAACTGTCGGTATAGCGTTCACTGAGATTTTGTCTGTCGGTATTGAGTGGTAGACCATGTGTGAGGAGCTATTTCGAAATTAATTTGTTTATCGAATACGAATGACAACGATTGTCAATCAAATAAATATTGTGTGAAAATATAATTGTAATATGAATTTATTGTACGTATGATAGAAATGAAGAAATAAATAATAAAATAAACTAATATGGGAAAATAAAGAAGGGCAGAGATATTCCAGATATCGGAATAAAAATATAGGTATGTAATAATATTTTAAATTATGTGTAGTCAATTTGAATCTTGTGTTGAGTTGATATCCCAAAGTCTGCTTCGAAGGCCTAGGGATACCGTAACTTACTACGTGACGCCTATACTTTAGGATACTCTCCTAAAGCAAGCTGTTTAGTTTAGGATTCCAAAACAAAGGATAACCTAAAGGTTAAACCCAGAGTTTTAATTTCCTGTGCTACTGCAAGAGTGCAGCTTGATTGTGTTATTGTCTGAATCCGTGAGTAGGGATAGGATTTGTCTACTGTTTGTGTAATTGTAACGAGGATAAGTAGAAGTGTTATTGTCTGATTAGATAGTGTAATAATAAAATAAAATAAATTGTTACAGGGATATCTGGAATAAAAAAAATTAAAAGATGCTTGGGAAAGCTTACCTTGAAGATTATGAGGGATAATAATGAAGGCAGATGAAAATGAAGGTGAAGATGGAGCTGTAGGGATAAATTATAATTTAGTTGTAGAAAATACAGTGTGTTTAAAAAATCACTTGATTCACACTTGAAATGAAATAAATCACTCAATATTACACAAATAAAATTATCTAGCTGTTGTGGTTTTTTTTTTATAGATGTCCGATGTATTCGCAGAAGTAGGAGGGCCACGGAGATGTAGGACAATCACGTAGATGGCTGAACTTTCATTTCACTTCACGATAGGAACGGAGAAGTGGATTGTTGGTGTTTTATATTCACAGGCGTGTCCACAGAAATCACATACATCCAATTCAATCCAATCCAGTGCAATCTAGGGGAATTCGCAGGCAGTATTCACGTTGAAGGCGCCAATGTAGGAACTCCTAGTGGGTAGGTAGCCACGGACTAGCTGGGGCAGTTGGAGCTCCTACATGAAGAGGTAGGTAAGGTACGTAGTGGAGAGCTCGAGAGAAATAGACAGCAGAGTTATTCTATTTATTATAACTTCACAATACTGATAAATATAAATTTACAATACTGATATAGATATAATCAGCTCGAAAGATGGTAGTGGAATAAATGTAGAACGATGAGGAAGGGATCTAAAATTTAAAAATTGAGTTTGAATCTGAATTTATTTTTAGACACGTGGACAGTATGAAATGGAAAAAGGAGGTACGCGGGTACATGAAGGATGAGGTTTATTGTAACATCGTTACAAAGTCTATTAAATTTTGAACAATTTTAGTCCATTCACAGCTTCGTATGTCAAATAATCTGAGATATGAGACTGCAAAAATGTATCATTTTTTAAAGCTTAAATAGTAGTCTATTCAGTTAAAACGTATACATTATTATAAGGAGGATTTTTCTATTATTACACGTGTATTAATAATAAATAAAACAACATTTTTTTAGGGTGCCAATTAATAATAGGTCTGGAAATTTTAGTTTTTCTACATCAAATATCATAGAAACTAGAGGTATTACACAGATTTTACAACCTGATTCATTTTTTGCTTACAAAGTGAAGTAAAAAAAAGCTGTTATTTTCATTGACAATAAAAATCTTGTTGCACTGTACTGGAGATTACTTAAGAGTATTTAAAGGCTCGTATTGAGTGCGTTACTCTAGCAAGAAAGTAGCTCGTAGAGAGATATGAGTGATATTTATAATTAGTACCCAATATGCTGTAAATGTGCCCGGCATAAATAATTTGTGGGGGAGGTCGTTTTGGAAAAAAACGGATAAAACGGTTCCTGCTAGGGTAACGTTGTTCCAGCAGGAAAATTCTAAATTACTGATCGGAGAGAGAAACAATGTGCATGGTCAGATAGCTTATGTATGTGGAGGAATGTGCGGCAAATATGGAATTAGTGACGGTTCAGGTTACCAAGATTTTGGGTTTCCTGCTATGGTAACGTTTAGCCAAATCGGTGTGCTCAGAAACCGTTATATGTGCGAATGTAGAATAAATCTACATGAGTAGCTCTTAATTTGTGCGCATGGCACACGTAATTAGATTCTAGAAAGTACTTATAATTTTCGAGTAATTGCGGTTTTAATGAAAACACGAAAAAAAATCGCAGCGTCTAAATGAGAAACCGTATAAGCTCACTGAAAACTGTATTCGGTCCAACTTGACACCTTTTATATCCATAAAAATTGGAAAGTGTAGGTACATCAGTTATTAAATAATATAACAAAAAGTCAAAATTATATTATCATAACTTTGACGGTCAATACGTGGCGCACTATAAGTTTCCGGAATGAATATGAAAAAATTCTATTAAAGGTACAAAATTAATTTATTGTTTTTCAAAATAATCTCCCTTGGCGTCTATGCACTTTTTCATTCGATGAAACCAGTTTTGAAAACTTTTGTGCCACTCCTCTGTGGTGACCTCTGAAACGTGTTTTTCATACTCCTCGACAGCCTCTTCTGGTGATGAAAATCGTTGACCGCGTAATTGGTTCTTAATTTTTGGGAACAGAAAAAAGTCACAAGGTGCCAGGTCGGGACTGTATGCAGGATGACTCATGAGTTCTACATTTTTCGCCTTTAAAAAGTCGTTTGTCTGTCTGGCCGTGTGAGAACTAGCATTGTCGTGGTGCAGGATGATACGGCGTTTACGGTTTTTTTCACGGAGTTCGTCAATAACTTCCGGCAAACAAATGGTCGTGTACCAGTCACTATTCACTGTACGACGATTCTCTAAAGCAACAGTAGCCACGTGTCCAGTTTTATTAAAAAAAGAAGCAATCAGCCGCTTAGATGCACTTTTCACGCGCGCCACTTTGGTTGGTTTCGGCTCATCTTGAAAGACCCATACGCTCGATTGCTGCTTTGTTTTGGGATCGTAGCAATAAATCCATGTTTCGTCACCTGTTACTATGTCCCACACCAAATTTGACGCACCTTCGTTGAATCTGGTAAGCATGGCACTGCACTAAGTGACGCGGTCCGTTTTTTGAGCCTCGGTCAAGTTGTGTGGGATCCACCGCGAGCACAGCTTTCTCACACCCAAATGTTTGTGTAGGATTAATTGTATTTGACTCATGCCTATTTCTAAGGATGCGCGAATTTCATGGTAGGTCACATGCCTGTCTGTTTCAATCATACGGCGCACAGCATCGATGTTTTTGTTGGTCACAGCGGTGGACGGCCGACCATCGCGAGATTCGTCACTGAGATTGATACGACCACGCTTGAATTCTGCAAACCAGCTATAAACAGTTGTCTTGCATGGTGCTTCATTGCCAAAAGCTGTTTCAAGCCGAGCGATGCTCTGTTGAGCTGTCAAATTACACTTAAAATCGTAGAAAATCATACTACGAAAATTTTCCCGAGTTAAATACATGTTGATGCAGACACACAATTTTTTGAATGGCACCACAAGGTAAAAACAAAAGACAGTCAGATGAAACAAACTGCATTCTACAGCCAAAGAGTTCTATTTTCAAATGTTGCAATAAATTTTTAAATATTGTTTATGTAAGTGGCCAGTTCCGGAAACTTATAGTGCGGCCTATGTATACAAGAAAACGGGTCAACCCTAGACGTACGGGTATGAACCAAAAATTTGTGGATATAGTCGAATAACGCATTGCGAATTTTCAGCTACAAATGTTTCGTATATAAAAAGATATAAACAAAAAACTAAAATCTTGTAACAATGGCTGGTAACCCGACCAAATTAGAATGACTACAAAAAAGCGGCGATTTCATACATGTCGATGACCTTCTACCTACACTTTCCAATTTTTTTGTTTTTGTTTTTTTTTTTTAAACGTAACCCTAGCTGTAAGCCCAAAATCTTAGTAACCTGAACCGTCACTAATTCCATATTCGCTAATTTAAGTGGGTAATTAATTAAAACTTCCTTTCTCGATCCCTCTTTTAGCATTAGCATGTTTTCGACAACCATACCATATGGTTATCGAAAAAATTACCAAACTCCTTTCAGCATTATTAAAATCTGTTCTATTTTAGCATTATATCTCAAATACAAGCTGTACGAAGATGTTGTAGGCTTAAAAACTAAGAAACGTCTGAAAATTTTGAAGTTTTTGTCTTGTTACGCAAGTAGCAAAACTTTATTTGCTTGCAAAATTTAGTTTCACACTCTCCCTAGTGGTTTAAATAACACATAAAAAATGCAGCTTTATACATATCAAATATGCGTCGCTTTTTCACTTTTCATGTTGATATTTAGTAGCCTGTTATTGCATTGCATATTAATATACTGACCGTAGATATCGTCTTAGAATGTTGTAATGAAAACATTTGTAATAATCTCGGAATCACAACAGCAGAAGCGTATTCGTGGATTTTTGATGCACTCTGTTTCATTAGCTTTTCATAACTTTCATCTGTAATTAAACAAAACATGTAGGTAATGTTGTTAAGAATACCTAAAGAAACATCAATTTGAAACATACACCTATAAATTCTTTAGTAAAACCTTAAAATCTGTGAGAATTGTCCGTATATATTTATTTAAGAAAAAGATTATTCATATACTGGCACGGCATGTTCTTGACGAACTTGGTGATAGATTTGTATTAGGAGGAGACTTCAATGCTAAGAACACGTATTGGGGTTCCCGACTAACGAACACAAATGGAAGAAAACTTATGTGCGCCACCAGAAATGAAATTTGATGTTCCATTAACAGGTTCTCCTACATACTGGCCCACGGACCCATCAAAAACCCCTGATCTTATAGACTTTTTTATAGATAAAAACATGTCGTCTAACTAGTATTCTGCAGTTGTATTCCAAATTGTAATAAAGTTTAGATAGGTAACATATGTAATAGTACTGGTAGGTCTGCTCTTCAGACTGAATTATAAGACATTTAGTAAGTAGATTTAGATTATTGTAATGCCGCGCCATAGCTGTATATTACGAATTTTGTTTGGTTTTGATACCCACGATACAGGCCTAGCCTAGTGATCTAATGATCAATAAAGATTTATTATATTATTGTTAACTACATGCAAACTAATCAAAGTTATTATATGGACTCCGATCACTCAGCCATATTTTTAGAGATAAAGAAAAAGTTATATTTAAGGAAGATAATTTAACTCTAGTCAATAAATATACAGACTGGGATAGTTTTAAAATAGAATTAGACAGCCATGTAGACCTTAGAGTATCACTAAAGACTCCAGAGCAACTAAATATAGATTTAGAAAAATTCATCAGCTTAATAACAACATACTGCTTGGAACAATACACCTAATAGTAAGAAAAGGACAGTGAAAAACACATATCCATTAGAGATAAAAGACCTGGTAAAAGAAAAAAAGAAGACAAAGAAAACAATGGCACCAAACTAGGTCGCCAGACGATAAAAATAACCTTACAAAAAGCTTAAAAGGGCAATCCAAAAACATAATGATGCACAAACACGTACAGATTATTCTCTCTAGAAAACTAAACGGCCAAAAAACCAAATTCCTCCCTTGAAACTTGGATTTAGAAGGTGGGCGGTTAGCAACGAACAAAACCTGCTTTGTTTGCCGATCACCTTGAAGGGAACTTCAAACCAAAAGACAGATCAGTAGGCATCGATGAAGCTATCACTGAGAAACCCAGCGACAATTATGATGAACAAATAAATATAAAGCTTGTTGCTCACAAAGGAAGTTATGAGGGAAATAAAACAGAATATAAACCCCAGGAAATCTCCTGGCTTTGATCTTATACCAGGAGAACTGCTACACAACCTCCCGCGAAAGGCTTTATTCAAACTAACCAATCTCATAAACGCTGCTTTGAGACTTAAATATGTGCCTGATTTATGGAAATTAGCTGAAGTAATAATGATTCCAAAACCGGGAAAACCGCCAAATGAGACGACGTCGTACAGGCCAATCTAATTGTTACCCGTTATGTCAAAGTTATTTGAAAAGATACTGCTAAAAAGAATAAAACCTGTCATTGAAGCCAAAAATCTTATCCTACCACATCAGTTCGGCTTCAGAAAAAAGCATTCAACTATAGATCAAGTTCACAAAATATCAAATATAATTAAAAACATCCTCGAAAATGACAAAGTCTATTCTACTATATTTCTAGATGTAGCACAAGTTTTCGATAAAATGTGGCATGAAGGACTCATCATAAAACTTAGAAAAATGTTACCCACTAACTACGTAGATATAATTACATCATATATAACCAATAGAGTATTTAGAGTGCAACAAGAAAATGTGTATTCTGGAATTAAAGAAATAAAAGCTGGAGTGGCGCAGGAAAGTGTACTAGGTCCGATCCTGTACCTATTATACACCTCGGACATTCCTGATATAGATGACAATATTATGGCGACCTTTACTGACGACACTAATATAATGGCTGTCGGAAAAACTCATGAAGAAGCAGCAGAAAAGGTTCAAATAGCAGTTAATGGACAAAGACATAAGGAATCAAGCCAAATGAATCAAAGTCAACTCATGTTACGAATAAGCAAGAACAATTTTGTCCCGTTTATAAATGGAAAGCAAGTTCCATATGAAAATAGTAAGGCCAAATACTTAGGTATGACTCTCATACTGCGCTGGAAAGCGCACGTCAAAAACTTGGGAAGAAACTCCGCATTGTCAGTGCACAACAAAATACTTCTGTATAAACAAGTCCTGATGCCAGTATGAACTTATGGTATACAGCTGTGGGGCTGTACCAAACATAGCAATATCAATATGATCCAAACATTCCAGAACAAAGTACTCAGGAGCATTGTCAATGTACCCTGGTACATTAGAAATGCTGACCTGCACCGGGACCTTAACATGCAGTTCGTCGATAAAGTTATTAAAAAATATGCAGAAGCATACGAGTATCGATTGCTTCATTATGTAAATGTTGAGGCAATCCAGCTCCTCGACAACACGGACACAGTGAGAAGACTTAAACGAACTAAACGGTTCGAACTAGTGTAGTGTAGTGACAATAAAAAAATAATACTTAGTGCGGTCATAGTGCAATAATTAAAGACACACGAACAAAGTGCCTTCCCCTTAATAGAGACAGTAAGAAAAGTGCCGATGGACAAATTCTAATAAAACTAGGTCAATGTTAAATTACTTATTAGTCTTAGATTAATAGGCTAGATTGTAATAATATTAGCGTACTTATTCAACATTATGTAGGTACGTTAAGAAAGTGAGGAAAAAATATATATACTGGAAGATTTTTCAATGTTTGTTTTCTTTTAAAAAAGCTAGATTTTCAAGATGCAATACTTTTCTAAGATACAATAATGAAATAAGAAATGGTCAAAAATACCATATTGAAATATTTAACCATGCTTGGGGCCGAAAAGATATCTATATCTATATATATATATATATATATATATTTAAAAGAAGAAACTGAATGACTGACTGACTGACATATCAACGCACAGCCCAAACCGCTGGGTCTAAAGACTCCAAATTTGGCACATAGGTTACTCATAAGATCTAGGGGTGCACTAAGAAAGGATTTTTCAAAATTCAACCCCTAAAGGGGTGAAACGGGGGTTCAAAGTTTGTATGGACAAGCAGGATTAGTTTGACCATTTTATTCGAAACATATAAGTAATATACATTTCAGGATTTTTCAAAATTCATCCCCTAAGGGGGTGAAACGGGGGTCCAAAGTTTGTATGGAGAAAAAAGATTAGTTTGGCTATTTTATTCGAAACTTCGCAAGAGTACTCCCGGCGGTAAATAAGTGAATACGTATTTTAGTATTTTTCAAAATTCATCCCCTAAGGGGGTAAATCGGTCCAAAACAAACAACATTAGTTTGACCATTTTATTCAAAACTTCGCAAAAGTATTCCCGGCTCTAAATAAGATATAAACATTTCAGTTTTTTTAAAAATTCATCCCCTAAATGGGTGAAACGGGGGTTAAAAGTTTGTATGGAGAAAAAAGATTAGTTTCACCATTTTATTCGAAACTTCGCAAGAGTACTCCCGGCGGTAAATAAGTGAATACGTATTTAAGGATTTTTCTAAAGTCATCCCTTAGGGGCCGTTCAAGTATTACGTAAGCACTATGGGGGGAAGGGGGGGGGTCTTTGTTTTGCTTATTTTGGATGACATGGGGGGTAGGGGAGTCTAGATGATGATTACGTCATCGGTAGTTATTTACTTTTTTAAACGAATGGCAACCCTCAAATTGTCTATGTATGAAAACGAAACGCATTTTCGGGGATTCCCGCAAATAATGCATACGTTTAGGCACTTGCTTTAGAACCGATTAGGGGAATTACCGCGCGCTATTCACTTGTCAAAATTTCCTCTGTCAGTGTATTGTTTCGTTTGGATACTATAGCGAATAGACGTATTGTAAGCATAGCAAAGCAAGTTAACATTTGTGTTACCGTTGATTCAATTAGCCAAAGTTTAACGTTTAAATATAATGTCGTATCAAATAGACAAATCCAAGTTATACCAAAAATTGTCTGAAAGTTTGAAAAATCTCATACAAGTACGAAAATACAAAATGTACAAAAGTTAGTTAACGAAGTGTGTCGAAAAAAATTTCTTAATCTTCCAGTCAATTTAGCTATACGCTTAAGTGCTTCATTCAAAGATTTCCTGCAAATGTCCTACGATTTTTTTTGTCCAACGGTAAAATTGAGGCTATCAAATCGAACATGCAAAACGTGTGGTCTTTATCATGCTTCCGTTAAGTCACTAAATCGTCACATCGAGAAGATCCATAAAAAGGAAACACGCACACTGATAGGAAAGTTAGACCTGTAAGAGTCGCTGCTCACCGTGCTAATGAACTGATGTGCATTATTCAAAATTTAGAGCATCATGATGTTAAATGGCTCGATGGGAATGACGTAGACATTCCAAAATCGGATGAAAGTGAGCAGACTCACAACACTGAGCAGCAATCCAATGTCATCGAAAACTTAGAATCATGGATTCGGGTTTAATGGACAACAATTTTAAATAAGTTTGTTATGTTCTTAAGATTATAATATTTTTGTCCCTTACTCTATGTTGAATACCGTATCAGTAAAATCTAATCTCTATCCCTTTTACCCTTACCGTATCGTACCCTTTTACTTTTTGACGTAAATTTGGTGAACTTCTTACTTCGAGATACGGGGGGTCACGGCGATACGAAAATTTAGGCCTCCTCGGGTGCTATTTTTCATTAAGGGACTCACCGAAGCAAAAAATGTGTAGTTTTCTAACTCATCACTCGCGTAAGAAATCATTTGGTCATATTTTTGAAACGGTCGTGTCAGCGAAAAGCTATATTGTTTTACGCAGAAAAGTTCTAGAATTCGTCTGTCTTTAAAAAAATACTATGAATAAAGAACAGCGTAAATTGGAACGGATTCTCCAATAAAAATTCTACTCATTTAAAATTCTTCGCATTCGACCGATTTCGTTTGAAAACGTTTGAGCAAACCACTCGTTATGTAACAAGTGATTTTAAAAATGCGTCCCCTGCGCCTACACGCACCACGTCGACATTGGGCCGTACTTGTATTTGGCACCGGTTCTTAATTTTGGTGGCGGAAATCAACTTCGAAGGTCTGGTTGGGTACTTCTAAGCCGATTGCATTATTTTTGACTTCGTCAAGCCTGTTCTCTATTTTGACTTTTTTGCTTCGATTGTTGATGCATTCCCTCTTCGTATTCTTCGATTTTGGGCGCGCTATGGCTATTAGCGAAACTTCAACGAATCATAGGTACCAAAGTTCACGAAATATTTTTAAATATATATATTTTTATTTATTTAATTTAATGCACTTAAATCTTAAGATTATAGTACAAAAGGTACAACTTAATGCTAAGCATTGTCTACCAGTTCACCTTTGGGACGTAGCACAAAAAATGGTAGATGGGGTGCAAATTTAATTAGATAAGTATTATATCGAAAGTAATGAATTAAGATGTATTTAATTACATAAACTATACTCAACATAAATATAAATATTTAAATATAACTATATAAATATGAATATTTAAAAATTAAGTAATAAATGCAAATTATAAACTTACATGTATATAAATACGTATAATATACATACTAATACTATTATTGCAGCATTGCTTTCTCGCGATAATGTCGAATTACAAGCATCTTGAAATGATTCCTTTTTGTGCTCTCATAATGTTATCAGCAGGGCATTCCAAAGACGTTCGGCCGTGACAGCAAAAGAATTAGGATGAAATCCAGTACGGTGAGAAGGGATAGATAGGGTTAATTTTCCAGAAGAGCGCAGAATCTTGTCGTGAGATGAGCATAAAAGCTGAAAATGGGATGTTAAATAGTTAGGGGCAAAAGGATTGTATAATATACTATGGAGCTGACATAAAATATGAAGGTTTAAGCCATTTAAGCTCAGATCGATAAGATGAGACATGGTCATATTTCCGTAGGCTAAATATGATCCTAATACAATTGTTTAGAAGGCGGTCTAGTTCATTAAGATGTGCTTCGGTTATGTCCAGATAACACTCATCAGCATAGTCGATGATAGGAAGAATGAGAGACTGGACCAGCATAAGTTTGGGTTTTAAGGGAAGAAAATTTTTAAGAAGGTTCAGATGATGCATGAGGCATACACCTTGCGACTAACCTCAGTAATTTGTGTATCCCAGTTCAACTGACTGTCAATATAAATACCTAGGTCTTTAACTGAATTAGAGAAAGGAACATTATCGCCATAATATTTAACATGAGCCATCGAACTAAATCTAATTTTAGAAGTTGTCGCGAGCTACTATACTACTATATAATTACATAAACGATGCCATTGCTTCACTTAATTCTATCAACATCATTTATTAACATCAGTTTGTATATAAAGCTGCAAGTCATCGGCATAAAAAATGATAATAGCAACTGAGAAGACAGGTAAACAGACAGACATTTTTTAATTTCTGATTCTATTACTTTGTCTCCGTTGCGCCAATTTTATTTTTGGAAGCATATTGTCTAAGTAGACTCATTTTTTAAATGTTTTGTTAAATGTTTTGATGGTATTGATTGATATAATTTTAACTTACTGCTATCATGCTTCTGAGATACGCAGGGTGATGACAGACAGACAGCGGAGTCTTAATAATATGGTCCCGATATACCCTTTAGGTAAGGAACCCTCAATACGATGAAAATCTACTTTCAATAAGACAAACTATCGTAGCACTTTGAGTTACAAAGGTAACCATTTTTCTTGGAGATACCTTTTTAACATACATCCTTTTTTGCATACGGTACGATGAACTTTAACCTGGTCGGAACAGTTTTAACTGACTCGCTTCGGAAAAACGCGTTTTGTCTAGTAAGAACTAGTCTTACCTGATATTCCTGACATCATTATATTCCAAGCAATATTCTAAGTTAACTATACTTTAAAGATGTATTAATTAGTGACTAAATCATTCGTCTACTTGGCATAAATAAAGATCGATATTAGTAATAATACAATTTAAAACATATTTAAAAGCCAAACTTTATACTCATTCTAAAGTAAATATTAAGTCGTTTGTTGTATTTCCTACGGCTTGCCAAATTTAAGTTATAAATTATAATATTGTTAATCAATCACCTTTTCATTCGTCTAATAGGACAAAAGTACTGATGTTTCTTGTTTAAGTGTTAATAATACTCATTTACTATAAAAACGCATGTTTATGTTTTCAAACTGGTTACTCTGATAATTTAATTTTCGGCTTTACTCAAATATTGTTATAGTTTGTACAAACTCTGAAAAAATAAACTTTGTTATTCGTCTAATAGGATAAAAAACTGATGTAGGTATCTAGTTTAAGTGTTAATATAATAATACTCATTTACTGTAAAAATGCATGGTTATGTTTTCAAACTGCTTACTTTGATACTTTAATTTTCGGCTTTACTCATACAAATATTGTTGTAGTTTGTACAAACTCTGGAAAATTAAACTTTGTTTAATGTTATTCGTCTAATAGGACAAAAAAAATTATGTAGGTTTCTAGCTTAAGCGTTTACTCTAAAAATGCATGGTTATGTTTCTAGCTTAAGTGTCAATAATACTCATTTACTCTAAAAATGCATGGTTATGTTTTACAAACTGGTTATTTTGTTACTTTAATTTTCGGCTTTACTCATTCAAATATTGTTGTAGTATGTATTTGAACAAATAAACATTATTTTATTTTATTTTTTATTTATTATTCAATTTTGAGCATTAGTTAATTCTAGTTTTAACAAAGGCATTAAGTAAAAACTAGTTCTAACTAGGGAAAACACGTTCTATCTAAAAACTAGTTTTAACTGTAACATATACACAATATTTGACAAATTATCTGGATTTGATATTTCGTTTTAAAGTTTCACTTGTTTGTGATGACTAATAACTTGTGACTTCAATATCGTATACGAATAGTCTTTGCGTGGCTGAGCAACTTCTCTTTAGCGATGGACATCTGTGGCTGGTTGTCCGACCCACGGGCGAGTGAAGAGGACACGGTCGCGCGTACTTATACATCTTTGGTGTCAGTTTTCGTCAGCGCGGTCCGACTGACAGAGCATGGAAGACAGGGTTCCCTGTCAAAACTAAATCTTTACAATACATATAGGAACGTCACAAAATATGAAATACAAACCATTGTAGTTTATAGATTCAAGGTCCGTAGCTCCTAAAAGTAGGTCGAGTTGCATGCTCTGTTTTGTGGACAGTGCAGCTGTCAGTGGGGTTGGCAAGTATTGTTCCGATTCTGGTAAAAAATCATCAGATATTGGCTGAAGCATTGCACCCCAGCTTGCGTTCTAAATGACATACAAAAAAGTTATTATAAGATTTGTTAAGAATAAATTTCATAATTTCTTATAACTGTATCTATAAAAAATCTTCCGTCGGGGATACATGAATTTTTCGGGGTTCAGTGCTGCTTTAAAAGAGGGCATCCAGGATGGCGTCTAGATTTTAAAAATTTATCTTAAGAGGGGAACTATAGGTAAATTGCCCATCGCATATTGGATTTTTAAACTCGAGAATAAACCACAAATAACTTGGTTTTTTTAATGTAGATATTACATAATATTTCAGATAAATTGGTCTTGTTAAAACATAAAACCAAAATATTTTAGTAATGAAAAAAAATCGCAAAGTTACGTCTAATTTTCAACTAGAATCCTTTTTTTGACAAAACTATGCGTGTTACGGAGTAATATTTATATACATAATATAAAATTACATTGCTGATAAGCCATATTACCATTTTCTAAAATAATGTATATTTCACGAGTAATTAAAATAAAACGAATTCGGCGCTTTTGGGCGCTTACTACGTTCTTACTCCGCGCAGAACGCACTCGTTTTGTCGCACATGACCCGAGGTAATGGGCATTTTTTGTTTCATCAATCAGTCGTGATCGCTCCATTGAGACGAGAAGACTGTGCTTCTGTGCTCCAGCCCAAGAAAATACGACATCGAATTTATGGCAAACAAAAATAATCACAGGAAACACTCCAAAAGAGAATACGTATATAAGAATAAAAAGATAAAAATTAAACTCATGGCTAATTGTCGAAGGCATGTATCTCTTCTGTTTAGTTATTTTACTTATATTTGTGTTACATCGATTATCATGCATAAGTGTCGTCATCGTCATCGATGTAGTATAAGCAAAACAAATCGATGCTTTTGACTTCTCACGTGTTTCGACTCAACGAGATGAAGCAAGACCGTCTAATCTTTTTATTTATAATTATTTTGCAATTTAGAGCTGCTTTAGCTTCTTTTTGTCTTTGTATCACTAAAAGTATATATATTTTTTTAAATTGATCGTTTGATTTGCGCATACATATTATATTATAGAAATATACGGATACTTATATATTTGCATGGGTGACCAAAAGTGGCATAAAATTTTCTTGATCTATTTCGTACTTTAGAAGCCACGTATAAGCTTTGGTCCCGGCTGACATTATTGTATGACAGTCATCAAGCTAAGTCAGATGCCTTTAGGTAGCACAAAAATTCTGACACCCAGTTTTGGCAGTTTGTAATATTATTAGGTATGTAACCTTCGTTTTACTTACCATACAGACAGATATATCAATCCGACTCGCACTTAACCAATTTTTATCTGATTATTATGGCACACTACACTATGTATGTGCGATCATATAAGACAACGAAAATGCAATGACAAGCAGTCAGAAACGGCAAAGAGAAAAAAAAAATATACCTCCTATATCTTTGAGAAACGGGCAACGGCCATTTCTTTGATAAACTGTCAAATAATAACAGGGTCTTGTCATAAATCAGCAGTTCACTATAGTAATAGTAATAAATTCTCCCATAGAGATAGTATGACATACATTGCGATTTTTTATTTATCGCTTATTTTTACCCAACTGCTGAAGGAGTGTAATGATTTAAATGACGTTTACTGGCAAATTTTTGATTCATGGTGGGTTGCTAAAGCTGTGAAAGTGTGGTCACCTATCTATGTTACCACGCACCCAGGTCAGTTTTCCATCTTCCCTATATTTCCAATTCACGACGTGGCCCTTATCAATACGGCCACAATGCATTGTGGTCGTTCCGTGATTGCCACAATGCGTCGTCGTGGTCGTGGCCGTTTGACATTAGCCACAACGCGTTGTAGCCTATTTTTTTACTCATTGAGCGTTTTTGGTCTTTGAGCTTAACAGTAAATACAACAGAAATAATGTTGCTAGGCCATTCTCGTCGGTCAAAATTAAATCGATAAATAATGTTATTAAAATGGTCTTTACTTTAGGAAACGCAAAAACAGTCTTCATTTTTTACAAAAACTTACGATGTATTTTTATTTCCATAAACAAAAACAAAATCGTACTTGTTTTATCTGTATGTCACGTGATCAAAAAGGTCGACCGCCGTTTTTTATAATTATTTTACGGCTCTGGATACAAGTGCCTATCTTAATTTATTATTTTGGGTACCGTGCCCATAGGGCGAAAACAGGACCCTATTACTAAGACTTTGCTGTCCGTCTTTCCGTCCGTCCGTCTGTCCGTCTGTCTGTCTGTCTATTATCAGGCATCTCATGTATCTCATGAACCGTGATAAATAGACAGTTGAAATTTTCACAGACAACCAATACTAAAAGCGAATAAAATAAATATTTGAGACGCCATCTTGTTTTAATAAGTAATAAAATAGTTTGAAAGGGTTATCTAGACAAAATATTGAATGATATCTCCATTTCCTTTCAAATAATTTATTTCAAATGGGAGCAGCACTGAACCCTGAAAAATTCATTTATCGTGCATTTATTATTGGATGAATAGTTTGCAATCTAGTATTTGGTACTGCAGGTCTGACGTCGCAATCATGGCGGCTGTCGTTTTAGTGCGAGTATGTTTTGCGCAATTTTTCTAAATTTAATTTATTAGCATACGAGTCATTATTATAAGGAAATAAAAATATCAGTTGACTTAAAGTTACATTGAGGACATACTAACATAGATATAAAAATTTAAAAAAATTGTTACAAAATAAAAAAAACGTAAATTCAATTTCAGTTCCTTTTTTCATTTCCGATATAACTTCAAAAGTGTTAAGGTTAGGAAAAAGATGGGATTAGGTGTGGTATTGTGGGTGGAGGACGATCAATTGTAGTCGGGTAATATTTTTTTTCTACTTTGCCCCTTGATGGTTTATATTCGTTTATATAGCCCAATATTGAGCTACTCTGACGACGTCGTCACGATCACATATAAGTCGTCCAGGATGCAGGTAGTAGGGCCCGGGGCAAGAAAGCAGGTGCGCCAAGTAAAAATCAAAAATAAATCAAAAAGCGCAATGTATTAGGTTGGGGAAAAAGGTTTTTCGCATATAGTATGTATGAACCTGTAATAAAACCACTTTGGCTATACTATTTGTATCTGGCTGGTTTTGGTATCATTTAAAAGTTTAAATTTTAAAGAAGATAATTCCAAATTCAAATTAGGAAAATGCGTGATTTTCATTTGTTTTTCTTACCGTCAAGATGAGTGAATCTAATGAAGAAATTAGATACATTTCAAAATTTTACTACTAAAAAGGTAAAAATGCAACGCAAGCCGCGAAAAAAATTTGCAATGTTTATGGACCTAGTGCAGTGTCTGTGAGAGTAGCACAAATTTGGTTTAAACGTTTTCAATCCGGAAATTTTGATGTCAAAGATGCACGTCGCTCTGGTCGCCCTGTTACGGATAAAATGGATGCTATTTTTGAAAAAGTTGAGCAAGATCGGCATATCAGTAGTTACGACGTAGCTGAAGAACTGGGAATTGACCACAAAACAGTTTCGGCGCATTAAAAAAAAAATGGGTACACAAAAAAGCTTGATATTTGGGTACCTCACGAGCTCTCTGAAAGAAACCTAATGAACCGTGTACTCATTAATGATTCTTTATTACGACGTAATGAGACCGAACCATTTTTAAAGAACTGGTGATGAATTGTGGATCACGTACGACAAGAACGTGCGAAAAAGTCATGGTCAAAGGCCGGTCAGGCTTCACAGACTGTGGCGAAACCCGGGTTAACTCGCAACAAGGTGATGGTGTGTGTGATGGGATTGGAAGGGCATTTTTCATTATGAGCTGTTACCACCAGGCAAGACCATCGATTCAGAACTCTACTGCGAACAACTGATAAGATTAAAGCAAGAAGTTGAGAGAAAGCGGCCGGAATTAATCAACAGAAGGGGTGTGGTTTTTCATCATGATAACGCTAGACCTCACACATATTTAACCACTCAGCAAACATTAAGAGAGTTTGGCTGGGAGGTGTTAATGCATCCGCCGTATAGTCCTGACCTGGCACCTTCAGAGTTCCACCTGTTTCGGTCT
The DNA here is from genome assembly GCA_943193695.1 of Acrobasis suavella. Classification (NCBI taxonomy): domain Eukaryota; kingdom Metazoa; phylum Arthropoda; class Insecta; order Lepidoptera; family Pyralidae; genus Acrobasis; species Acrobasis suavella. Next base: position 14,509,125 of record OW971931.1, on the reverse strand, counting down.
CTTCAGAATTTTTTAGGCAGTGTCAGGTTAACATCACGAGGGGACTGCCAAAACTACTTGACGCAGTTTTTTGATCAGAAGCCTCAAAATTTCTATAGCAATGGAATCATGTCCCTACCTATAAGATGGCAAAAAGTTATCGAACAAAATGGTACCTACATACTTTAGTTAAATGTAAATAAACTATATTAAAAAATGTTTTGAATTTTCATATAAAATGCGAAAAGACTTTTTCCCCGACCTATTATAACATATGAATACTACGGTAGCGCAATGGAGTCCTAGGTAATGTCATTAGTTAGTATAAAATGACGTTTACAAGGCTTGTTGCCCATCTGTCCGTTACAATATATTCTTTTTATAATTTGTGGTAGCGACTTCGCTGAAGCGGTGGACGAAAGCGGGGTGTGTGAAGTGCGCGGGTGAAATCTGATATTTTCTTAAGTTTATGCGCGCTCTTAATTCGTTCATAACTTCCTACTGAAACCGCCCAAAGGTTTGAAGTTTTCCATGCAGGGGTAAAGCACCCGTGGAACTAGAAACTGTATTCAGATTTTGGATCCAAGATGGCCGCCCACACCTTGAAAACATGGGCAAATCTCCATTTTTTCAATTTAGAAACATACATTAGTCAACCTCAACAGCTGAACGAAAAACCGCGGTCTGCTTGCAGCCCACGCAACGTCCCTAGCTTTTCTACGCACATTTGCGAAAAACGGCTACTTTTGGCAATGTGTGAAGAAAACCTTCACGTTCTCACTTTAAACTATAAACAGTAGTTCATTAAAAAGTTTGAAGGGTTATCTGGGGCTTACTCAAGACAACATTTAAAAATATGTCACCGTTTCCTTTCAAATAATTTATTTCACACAGGGGTAGCACTGACCCTGAAAATATATGTATCCCCTTAATTTTTCGGGGTCCAGTGCTGCCCCAATTTGAAATAAATCATTCGTACAATGAGTAGTCCACCAATATTAGAAGTTAAGACTTCAATTTTTGATACTTGACGATAAAATCCTTGTAACTAATAAGTAAAGTACGTACAATGTAATTACTTACAGTAAGTGTTATTAAGTAACATTTAGTTACCACTTACCGAGAATAGTGCCATAATATCTGCCAGAGGACGTCCTCTCATACAATGTAATATTTCCTGATCTGACTTCCCCTGACACCCTAACATTTGTGCTATATCCCTTGAAGTTCTTTCACACATAGTAGCATTATAATTCCCTTCAATTATTTTCCAAGGGTTTCTTGGTGACATAATTATAGCTTTCTGAAATAAACCTGTCAAACAAATTTGATTGAATTTTCGGTGTACGTAAGTTTAAAAAAAATGTTCAGACAAACCAAGTTCCCCCTTTTTATTTACACATTAAGTATATAGAACTACTAGATTGGGAGGTCACGACTTTGGTAACGATAACATAAATGGCTGACTTTGGTTTCACTGAATTAAGAGCACCTCTCTTATGCTAAATATGTCGGACTGCCTGGGTGAAGTGGTTGCGTTACTTATATATGGCGCCTGAAAAGTTGGTTATTGTGTGCGATGTATTTAGAAAAACCGTGTTTTCTTTCAATTTACAATTTTTTTCATCATGTTTATGTGAGCAACAGATTGTTTTAAAGTGTGTACAATTCAAAATAATCGGTCAGTTTGAATTTAGCAGCTGAATCGGAAGCGCGCTTCATACATTAAGGACCTAATTCACGTGAGTTCAACGATTTTTTAAATAGTGTTTTATACATAAGTGATTTTTATACTATTTGAGTGTTTGTTTAAGTTGAAACATTAAAAAGGTTATGTTTTATATCGAATACCGTTAACATTGGAGTATTTTCTTCTGAAGTTGAGGAGAAAATAAGATTTTAAAATATCGCGGCATTAGGTTCCAAATACTTGAGTAGGTTCCCAAATGCCGATGTATAACACGGAATTGCAATTTTGTTAATACTTTGATTTTTTTTTGGATGCTTTGTTATGATTATTTTTGTACTGATCACTCGAATAACTAACTAATGTAAAATTCTATTTCCGAGGTACACTGTGGTGTCGTATTTATTAGTTATAGTAGGTCAAAGAATATCTGTTTAGGTACTTTATTAATTCGTTGTATGGAAAAGCAACGTCAAAAAAATTGAAATATTGATGTGTTCTGTTCTAATCCTAAGTATTATTTATTGATTTTTCGAAAGATATTGCAAATAAGCTTTAATTTACTTACAGTATATTGTCAAGTATTCAATTTTTTATTACTCGGAATAAAAAACTTATTTGAGAGTTATGAAACGCAATTCCGATGTATTTAAGACGGAATAAGGTTATATGAATACCTTATTCCGTATTATTGATGCAGTAAAAACAGAGTGTTCATTATCTTATATATAAAAAATATAATTATATTTCTAAGTACCTAATACTGTGATGCCATTTTAATAATTATGTTACATAGAGAATAAGACTTTTTTACGCGATAAGTAAGTACTACGAAATTTATAAAAAAAGAAAAAAATATATTTCTAAGTACATCATACTTTGATGCCATTTTAATAATAATGTAACACTGAGAATAAGACTGATTTTAAATCCAAAGACAATAAATACACTTGATTTTTGAACATCATGTTTTACTATCCCCACCTCCATTCCCTTATATTTTGTACACTCGGATTTAGGAACAATATGAATCGGAATTAGGATTTTTAAATCGGAATAAAGGCCCTCTGCCTTATTTATATTTTTACATAATTTAAAATCTATAATATTTGTTTACTGTCAAACTGTAAGTATATTTAAAAACTAAGATAAATGTCACTGCTGATAAAAATAGCCAATTGTACAAAAAGGTACATTAAATACTTAAATTTTGATGTTCATTTAACTTCAGACGAAAACACCGCGGAATTACTTAATGCTTCGTCATTTTCAGCCATTTATCTTATAATTTTTATTGGTTTTATTTTTGGTTACAATACAGAATTTTTTGACCGGGCTTTGCTCCATAACGCAACCGAATTTTTGATCAGTTTTTGCGCAAATCATATGAGTACAACTAGTACTTACTGGCCTTACTATTATCAGCGATTTACATTATATATATTTTTTTTTTGGTCACAATAAGGCATCTTTGACCGGGTGTTGCTCCATAACGCAACCGAATTTTTGTTAAGTTTTCATGAAATTCATATGAATACAACTAGTACTTACTGACTGTACCATTGTCAGCCATTTACCTTATCATTTTATTTTAGTCACGATAACCAACATTTCAGGTGCCATATATAAGTAACGCAACCACTTCACGCAGGCAGACCGACATATTTAGCATCGGAGAGATGCTCTTCATTTAGTGAAACCAGAGTCAGCCATTTACGTTATCGTTACCAAATTTGTCGTGATCTCCCGTTCTATATGTTATGTGGGTACGAGTACCTAAGTAGGGAAGTAGATTTGGTCATTTCAAAGATTTATTATTATGAAAATAATAAACGTATCTAAGAACACGTGACTGCAATTTTTTTTATGGAAATCCATTAATTTTATTTTTAAATTTTCAGAATGATGATCTGATTTTTTAGTAAGAATGAAACTATTAACACTCACCAACTGACCGAGGCGACGCAAGATGGTAAAGTATACTATCAGCTCCCGTAGAATGCCCAGCCAAGGTAATGGAAGCCGGGTCGCCACCAAATGCTGCTATATTGTCTCGTATCCATAGGAGAGCTAAATATTGGTCCAGGAGTGCAAGGTTGCCTCGTGCGGCCAAAGATTTCAGTGTAAAAAACGCCAGCAGGTGCAGGCGGTAGGAGACAGTCACCACTACAACACCTTCAGCAGCCAATTTTTGACAAGGCAGAGAGATTCCTCCATCTAACCAAGATTCACTGTAAAAAATTACTAGAACGGGTAGTGACTTTCCATCAGCACGCTATCTGAAACATATTTGTATGGTCTGCATTAAATCATTTTAGATACCTACCTAATTACCAACGTAGTGATGTATACATAATAGTACATATTTATGTATATGTACAATATTGCATGAATGCAAGAGGTATAAAATTGCATTCAGTTAACTGATTTATACCGTACCCGTGTCGTCCATATATTAAGAAAGAGGCAATCTTCACTTATTTTATCATTTTCGTTGACACTAACTTGAGGGCATACTGCGGGCATTCGATGAGCATAAAAGGTACGCGTCCATCCAGAGTGTCTTTCAGGTGCCTAAAATGTTTATATTAAATTGAACACAAATTTCTTATTAATTAATAAAATAAGGTACCTACTGTATTTTTATTATTTCCCTTTATTTATTTAAATTCTTATGCTAGGTATTACTATAATCTATGATATGGAAAATGTGTTGAATTCGGGAACTGTAAACAATTCCTAGGAAATTTAATGTTTATAATATTAATAATAATAAGTCATTTTTTTTCAGGCACAGAACCCGTATTAAAATCATAACACAAATACAAAACTTTTAACACTATGTATACAAAGAATAAGTAATTTTCCTGAATAAAAAATATTAATAAAAATTTTAAAAAGTAAGTAGGTACTTAAATTAAATTAACAATAGTTAATAAAGCGCAACAATATTATTTACGGTTGCCGTCGCGGTGTACGGAAGACCAATACTTAATAATTGGCCAAGTGCGTGTCGGGCCACGCGCAGTGTAGGGTTCCGTAGTAACGAATGCCAACATTGAGTTCATGCCACTAAAAACTAATTTTCTTTTGAATTTGTATAAAATTTTCCTTTTTCGTATACATTTTATAAGTTGATCGCCTATAACTTTTTAATTTGTAAACCCTACTTAGCTCCGATAGTTTTCCTTTAAATTTCGTTATACTTATTAACTATAGCTGTTAATTTTTTGACGTGTCCATATATAACCGTTTAGCAGATAGAGAGGGGGGGGGGGACACTTGACTCTAACAAAATTTTTCACTTTAAAACCAAATATTTCAGAAACGGATCCCTAAATCAAAAAACAACAAGCTCATAATATTTTTGGGAGACCTATTCAACGATACCCCACATGATTGGTTAGTCGACCAAATAAAATTGACTTTTGAATTTACTTGAATGGAAGCTACCCTATAAAAAAATATTTCAATGTTTTACTTTATCACTTTTTCCGCATGATTAATAAACATACCTATACTAAATCACAACTTTCTACTACTTATAGTCGCTGAGTAAAACCGCGGACGGACAGACAGACAGACAGACAGACATGGTGAAACTACAAGGGTTCCTTGTTTACTACGGAACCCTAAAAATCGGACTATTCAAATACTCTGACAAGGTCCGGAGGATCTCATTCTTCGGGTCTCTGACACGAGGCCAGAATGATGCGACGCGCGATCTTATTATTGCGAAGTAATCTGGGAGTACGGCGGCGGCGAACATGCCTGACGCGCTGCAATAGCGTGGCAAGCGCATCAAGATGCGGAATGCATTATTATACTGCATCCTGATGGTATTCCGAATTCGCTTGGTACAGTTTATCCTACATTTCCTAAATAGAGATCGGCAATATATCCAATTCGGCCAAATTAATACAGCTTATTCTGTCACTTGGTCAACGCTTTCATACTTTTCCGTCAATATGTTTTACCAGTTACCGTAAATGTGTTAATTTACATAGGTAACACATATTGTCTGATCAATCAACGCACAGCAGAAACCGCTGAGTCTTAAAGCATGCTATTTATGCACAAACATTCCTTTAATGACGTAATTTTTCCCCTAAGGAGTTAAGATGAGGGTTGAAAGTTTGTATGAGACTTGGTCAATTTTGAAGTTAGAAATGTAAATTTTTTATAAATGAGTTCAAAAATCAAAAGTTTACTGTATCAGTATTTAAAAAAAAGATATTCTTTAAAGGGTAAAATAGGGGGTGAAAGTTCATTTGAAACTTTGTCATTTTTGAAGTTGTAATTGTAAAAAATAATATTATCTTAATGTGACAAAAGTTTACTGACTCACTTTTTTATAGCGGGTAAAATAAGGGATGACTGGACTCCGTCATTAGATAACGCGGGCAAAACAGTGGGCAACAGCTAGTAAGGTGACCTTATTTCACCTAAGGTATTTTCTGCTGTTTTGGAGATGATCTTTATGAAAATGGATTGGAACGATTGCGGAATAACAGTGAACGGAGAGAAATTGAGTCATTTGAGATTCACTGATGACCTTGTACTTTTTTCCGAATGCCCGAACCTTTGGGTTGACTTTGTCTACTTCTGGAAAAAATGTTAGAACAATGATCAGACGAAAGTGCAAAAGCAGGTCTCTCTATGAATTTATTAAAAACAAAAATTATGACCAATTCTTCACAAAAAAAGGCTATCAACATTAATAATCATCAATTGGAATACGTCTCGATGAATATATCTATTTAGGGCAATTAGTTTTACCGACAGAGAACATGCAGAAAGAAATAGAAAGAAGAGAAGCTAACACTTGGAAAAGATTTTGATTGCTTAGTGAAATAATGAAAAATAAAAAGATGCAAATGTCAGAGAAACGTTTTCAATACTTGTATTCTACCGTGCCTGACATAATGCATGTCAAACTTGGGCCCTACCCTAACTAACTACTGATCAAAACGAAATAAAATCAATATATGCCAGAATGGAATAGAGAAGCATATTGGAATAGAGAAGAATTCAGTAAAAAGAAAAAAAGGTAAGACTAATTTCAAAAAATTCACACAGTATGCAGGAAATTGAAATGGCGCTGGGCGGGACACATGCTAAGAGAAAAAGAAGATATATGGACTAAAAAAAAATAACTGAATAACCCTAGAGAAGGCAAAAGAAGTAGAGCAAGACAGCTAAAGCGGTGGGAAGATGATTTTAAGAAAGAATCTGGTCCTTAATGGTAACGGTTACGAATAGCCAAGAACAGAGTCAAGTGGAAAGCCTTAGAGAACACCTTTGTCGGAAACCAAGCTGTTAAGAGGAAAGATCAACGGAATGCCGAGAACATTATACACTTAGTTTAAGCTAATTACCTTAATACCTACCTCTATTTGAACTTTTAAAATATATATATATATATATATATATATATACATATATATATATATATATATATATATATATATATATATATATATATTTTAAATATATATATATATATATATATATATAATAAGTTGATAAAAAAAAATACATATATAAATATATATATATATATATATATATATATATATATATATATATATATATATATATTATATATATATATATATATATATATATATATATATATATATTTATATATGTATTTTTTTTTATCAACCAGAAATGGTTTAAAATAAAAAACAATAGAAAGCTTAACAGTTTTATTTGAAAACAACAATTAAATCGACAATAGAAACGATTTAACTTGGCACGACTTTTTAACTATTGCAAACAACCGTTAATTTTCAAAGCAAAAAATCAACACACAAATTTTAAAACACAGAAGAAAAATAGCAAATTGAAAATGAGATAGAAAGGAACAACCTCACCGGGCGACGGTCGCCAGCCCGCCACCGACTGCACGCCCGGTTTTATAGGCAAAAAAACTTTAAAAAAATAAGCGTGGCTTATACGGCCTCTCCTGATCGTGCGCCGTCCTCGGCCGCACTGGGGAGACCCTCAGCAGCACAGGCAGGGTCGGCGGAAGCCTCTTCATCGTCGCTCGAAGAGTAGATGGCACCAGCAGCAGGGGTACCTGAAGGCTCGCCAGCATCGTCACAGTCGTCATCAGAATCTGCATAAGAAACGAATAATTTGTTAATTGACTGTGGCGATGTACACCGTTGCCTATTCTTTCATACATCGCACATACGAGGCCCTCATACAAAAATACGCTTTCAATCAAAATTAAAACACTTCGCTTTCAACAGTATGCATACTTCTCCATATCAAATGTCACTTACATACTCATACTTTAACTTATACAAGTTAGTTCCCCCTCACGTTGAAAACGTGAACCAGCATAGCGGCTGCTAGGACTGCGCCTGAAACGCGTTCATAGAACACGTTAACCGGGACAGCACCTGAAACGCGCAGAGTTTGCGCACACCGGGACAGCACCCGAAATGCGCAGAGTATGCGCACACCGGGACAGCACCCGAAACGCGCAGAGTTTGCGCACACCGGGATAGCACCCGAAACGCGCAGAGTTTTTGCACACCGGGACAGCACCCGAAACGCGCAGAGTTTGCGCACACCGGGACAGCACCCGAAACGCGCAGAGTATGCGCATCGCCCAGGACAGTACCTGCCACTTGCATGCCACATACACGTAGTGTATGCCACACGCCCTCGCACACACAATCATACATCATGCGTGCTACTGTAACATAAATAACACATTAAAAAGTTCATGTGGAACTTACTTTCGAAAACCGCTGCACAACTCTCAGGACACCACTCGCCCTTCCAGGATACCATGTATTGGGCAGCAGCCTGAGAAGTCTTGCCTCTCGCTCGGCTCAACAGTTTCAGCTCATAGCGATCACTTGGTAGTGTTTTAACCACACGGTATGGGCCCCGCATGCCGAAATCAAGCTTGCCAGCAGACTGTGAATACTTTATCACGAAAACTTGATCATCGACCTGGAATTTCCTGGGTGGGTGTCTTTGACGATTCACTCGTCAATTTTGACTGTTTTGATTCTCATCTAGCGATACTTTGGCGGAGCTTCTGCTGAGTTCTCTCATGGCTTCGCGATTAGGGCTGGAGCCTTCAATAGCGACATCGTGGATCAGCGCACGTATAACAGGAGTGGTTCCCGTAATACCAACCAACAAATACAAAGGGGAGTTTTGCATTGCAATCGGTTATGATCCAAAAGTTTTGCATTGCAATCGGTTATGATCTCAAAATGAATACCGATCAAATAATGACGAAAATGTTGCAGTGCCTTGACGACCGTCAGCGTCTTCAACTCATACGAGTGGTACTTTGCCTCTGCGCCTTGAGTTACTCTGCTAAAATAGGCTATAACCCGTTTACCGCCATCCACGTGAACCTGCATGAGCACCGCACCGTACCCCGCACTACTGGCATCGGTGTGTAGCTCAGTAGGAAGGCCTGGGTCGAAAATCGCAAGTATCGGCTCGCTAGTTAAACATTTTAAAATCTCCTGACGAACAATTTCTTGGTCAGGTCCCCACTCAAACTTTACATCTTTCTTTGTAAGGCGAGAAATACAAGCGGTTTTCGTCGCATAGCCTTCGATATAACGTCGAAAATATCCAGCAAGACCCAAAAATTGGCGAACTTCCTTGACATTTGTCGGGGTAGGTCCATTTACTAAAGCTTCAATTTTATGCGGGCTCGGTCTAACCTGACCATGGCTGATTATGCGCCTTAAGTACTCCACTGTGGTGGTAAGAAAGGAACACTTTCGCAAATTTATGGAGAACCCAGCTTCGGTCAAAGTCTGTAAAACCTCGCGTAAAAGATACCTTCGTTAATACTCATTCTTATTATAAGGACGTCGTCGATATTGACGAGTACAGTCCCAGCCTCTAAATTTGCGCAAGGTTTTATTGATGATACGCTGATACACAGTGGGGGAATTGCACAAGCCATACGGCATTTTCAGATACTCATAGTGAGCTTCAGGCGTCACGAACGCGGTTCTGTGTATCGAGCCCTCATCAATAGGGATCTGATGAAAGCCCGACGCCATATCTAATGATGAGAAGTATTTTGAGCCCCCAAGCCGATCAATGTGGTCATCAATCAAGGGTAAAGGATACCTATCTTTCACAGTTATGCGGTTAAGAGCACGGAAGTCGACGCACATTCTGTCTGAGCCGTCTTTCTTTTTGACCAAAATGATCGGGCTTGCGTACTCAGAATCCGACTCCCTTATAATTTTTGTCTAAAAGGTCTTGGCAAATTTCTCGAACCTTGAGCTTGTCTTGGTAAGATAGGTGGTACGGGTGGTACGCGACAGGTAAGTCGCTAGTCAAGTTGATGTGCATTTTACCAGACTTCACAGTCGTAGTTGCAGTACCCGAGATGAGAAATTTCGAGAATTCTTTTATGATAATCATCAACTTCAAGCGGCGTATTTATTTTATCCTGCTCACTAGTACTCACTGCATTCACATTTACTATACCCGGTACGTGAGTTAAGAACTGACCGTGTTTGGTACGAATAAACGTAACGCCGTCGCGATTAAGGACGTCTGTTCCTATGATAATAGGCGTGTTCATATACGACGCGGGCACTATAGCAAAATCAACTTCAAGAGCTATATTACAAAATATCTGTGGTTGGTTACGGTTGGGCTTCTTTGGACACTTATCTTTAAAATGGTCCGATTGGCCACAAATAAAACACTTATTGTCAGATTTACCGGAGCTATTAAAATTACGCCTTTTAGCTACACTAGAATTTGATGACGTATGCTTATTATGGTTCCGACTATCGAATTTGCGAACTGGTTTTACATAAGTGGCCAAAAACGAGATTAGGTTATCCGTTGTCAAGTCGGCATTAGTAGCCGCCGCACGTACTTGTATGTCACTGATACCATGGATGACTATTTATACCATAAGTTCATAACTTAGCCCCTTTATAACGCGTAGACGTAGCAACGAACGACGCGCATATTCTGCATACGACAAAAACTTATCAGACGTTGTGTTTATTACTTCATGAAGAATGTGCGCGTAATTTCGTTTCTGCGGACACAAGGACTTAAATACCTTTACAAAATTTGACCACGAACGATCATTTATAGACCACTCATTCAACCAAGTCTTCGCGTCACCCCTCAAGCAATGAGCAACGCGAGAGAAGCACTCGAGGTCGCCCCAATGATTCGCATGCTTAGCCCTTTCCACTTCACTGCACCACACCTCAAAGTTATTAATAGCTGGATCAAAGTTTGAAACATAATAATCGTTAGACTTGCTTTTCGTTAACGCGCCCAACGCATCAGCAAGCGCTTGGGTCGCAGGAGCAGTATCTTGGCTCAAAGGAGGTGTGCTACCACGAACGGATAACGGGACATGCGAACCATTGACCGCACCTGCCTCGATAGCCGTTAACCGCGACATGATCGTGTTCAGTGCAGCTTTCATCGAGTTATCTACTGGATAAGAACGGGATTTACTTCGGTGACGACACAGTTTAGGCGAACGAGATCTTGACGTATCATACTTTTCACTAAAATAAGAATTATCGCGGCAAGAACGCGACCTAGCACGGCGCGAGTGCGTTCTGTCGCGACGCGAATGAGATCCACGACGACGTGAACGCGATCTTTCTCGATACGAACGCGACCTGTCTCGACGTGAACGTGACCTATTTCGCTGTGAACGCGTACACTTATCACCATGATTTGAATGCACCCGCGATCTGTCACAATACGACCGTGAACGGTGCCTGCTACGTCGCGGAGTTTTACTTCGGCGACCATGCTCAATTTCCGAACGAGGCGGCGTTTCTCTAAATCGTTCACATGAAGCACGTGGCATTTTTCGTTTGAAAATTAACGGTTGTTTTTTTCAAGAAGGCTAATTGGTGTCGGAATCCTATCCCACTTCTGATTTTATCAACCAGAAGTGGTTAAAAATAAAAAAATACAAAGCTTAACAGTTTTATTTGAAAACAACAATTAATTTGACATTAGAAACGATTTAACTTAACTTGGCACGAGTTTTTAACTATTGCAAACAACCGTTAATTTTCAAAGCAAAAGATCAACACACAAATTTTAAAACACAGAAGAAAAATAGCAAATTGAAAATGAGATAGAAAGGAACAACCTCACCGGGCGACGGTCGAGCAGCAAATGGGCCCGCCACCGACTGCACGCCCGGTTTTATAGGCAAAAAATATTAAAAAAATAAGCGTGGCTTATAATATATATATATATATATATATATATATATATATATATATATATATATATATATATATATATATATATATATATATAAACAATTTGAATAGTAGCAATAAAGGCTTATTTTACTTATTTTTTTAATCACTTGCGATTATTTATTAAGACCTAATGAAACCGAAACGTTTTTAAAGAGATTGATAACTGGTAAAACAACCCTTCCGTATGGCCACCTCTTCCATGCAAGTCGGCAGATTAACATGCCTTCGTTATCAGACAGATTATCACTATATGACGCGCTCGAACCATTTAACTTTATTTATTTACAATTTTAAAAACCTGTAGACGCGTCCCCCGCCAGTGAAAGGGTACACATTACCTTAGCTCTTTTCTTCATCGTCAACATCATTTCAGCCGCATAACGTCCACTGCTGGACATAGGCCTCTCCCAAAGATTTCCAAAACGACCGATCAAGAGCGGCCTGTATCCAGCGTTTTCCAGCGACCTTAGTCAGGTCGTCTGACCGCCTTGTGGGTGGGTGTCCTACGCTTCGCTTGCCAGTACGCGGTCGCCATTCGAGACCCTTTTTGCCCTATCGGCCATCGGTTCTTCGCGCTATGTGTGTCGCCCACTGCCACTTTAACGAACTAATCTGCTGGGCTATGTCAGTGACTTTTGTTCTCCTACGAATTTCCTCATTTCTGATTCGATCATGTAGGGAAACACCGAGCATAGCCCTCTCCATAGCGCGCTGAACGACCTTGACATCTTATGACACCCATAATAAGGGACCACGTTTAAGAGCCATAAGTCATCACTGGGTAACACACATTGATTAAACACTTTCGTCTTGAGTCACTGTGGTATTTTGGACGAGAAGACACTGCGTAGCTTCCCGAACGCTGCCCAGCCGAGTCGGATTCGTCGAAAGACCTCTTCCTCGAAGCTGGAACTACCTGCCTGGATCAGTTAACCCAGGTAGATATACTGGTCTACAACTTCGAGAGTGAAGCTCCCAACACAAACAGGTAGAGGCGCGACATTAAAAACCTTATAGGTCGCCACACGGCGCTCGAGTATAATCCAAATCTTGCCTCGTCGTCGGTTCCCCAGCTATATCGAGATCATAGACATCAAATTTTTAAACTATGCTGGGCGACCTTCATTTATGAAAATCATTTAGCCTTGTCACTCCCTAGTACCGAGTTTCAACAAAATCTTTGAAGTAATTGTTTCCGAGATCTTCATTACCTATATATAATATTGTCACGCGCGTGGGTTGGGAATAGGAAAAGAAACAACAATCCTAACAATATAACATGCAATTCTTGTATATAAATATATATATTCAAGAATTGTTCGTTTAGAGTATAGGATAGTACTTAAGTAAACATAATCATAAAGAAAGATATGAGATAATTTTATTACTTACTGCAAATCTGTGTCTTCCTACTGGCGGTATTGCATATGGTACTCCATAAAATATTTCTATTGGGCTCAGTGAACCTTCTGCATAAACCTTTATCTAAAACCATAAAACATTGAAATGTAAAAGTTGACTACAAAATAAATTAATTAATTACGCTAATCTATTACTAAGTAGATTCAGCAATACCTGTAACTTTTTTTAATTTGTAATGCAATGGTACATAAATTCGAGCTAGTGTGCTTACATTTGAAGGAGAATTTTAGGGGGAAGAAAAGGAGACGTGATTAGAATTAAATATTTCCTTACCCCAACGATGCGTCCTTGTGGTATGATAGCTACAGGCTCCTGAGTGATTGCTATTTTGTATGTTAGCGTAAAGAAACACCAAATTATACTTAAATTGTTTAAAGTCCACATTTTAAATGTAAAACCTAAAAACTTCATCAACAAAATATTATTTTAAGTGAATTTACTCGTTTAAAGGTCGTTCTTTATATATATATATATATATATATATATATATATATTTTTTTTTTGCTATAATATAAGTATCACTTGACTTGACGTTCGCTTGCAGGACCAAAATGATAGAACTGGTTGCCCATTATATTCGGATGAACATTCGACACAATAAAAATTAGATCGTACAATGAATCAGCTCTTGTCCGTGACGAAGCACCGTAACGTGACGATGTTGACCATTGTTCTAAATTCATCAATTCCGTCGGTTGTGACAATCGCATTAAAATTTACATCATACTGTTTTTTGTTTATTTTTAGAACAAACAATATGTGTATGTAGTAAAAAACATGTCAGTAAATAATGAAATATTTATAAAATAAAGTTAGTAAAGTAAGTACCTAGAATTTACAAATTATTTAACCGAGTGACTTACTAACATATTATTATGTTTTTGTTATGTGTCACACAAATTGCATCTTGTTTGATATTAATTTAACTACCCATTTATTTGTGTATTTTGTTTTACACGACATGTTATTAGATCATTTCACACTTTGACATTGCTGTATGCTATATCCAATTTTTTGAGTAAAATTTTATAATAATATTGAATGGGTTGATTGTTTGCAAAACCAATCGTTGCCAACATAAGTCCGTAGCCAAGTAGGATAGAAAACAATTTGTGTCTTGAAAGCCACTGCCTGAAGCCACCGACTGTAAAGAAGCAATTCATATATTGTTGGCAATTAACAGAATGATATTTTTAACAACCAATATTTAGTGGTCTAAGAGTCGCTATTTATAAGCTCAACTAGTAGCAATAATAAAGTAATATATAGACCAAATGCTTAATATAAATAAATTAAAAACGGCAGCGCAAGTTCTGCTCATTGTTCTCTTTCAGGTTGGTGTACGCGCAGACGTAAGAGGCGGCTAAAAAAGGTACATTGTACGTATTTTTAAGACAGTCTTTCCCAAAGTGGGCGATAACGCCCCCTTGTGGGCGCTGGAGGCTTTAAGTTAAAAGGCTAAAAGTTGGGGGGCGCTGATGTGATTTAAGCAATGAGTGATTTATAACTTCAGCTATTTCATATTTTAAAATTCACTGAAATTAAAATCCTCTTACTACACAACATCCATTTATTAGTTCATATTTATATCCTTTTTTATTGTACAAATATAAACTAAAATGTAATTAATATTTATTATTTTAATGCGTTTACAACGCTATTTATATCGTTAAAAGAATCAAACACTGAAAAAATTTCGTGTTTTAAAGTTTCGCAGGTGAGGTCCCCACTTCCAATACTCTTTATTATTGTAAAATTGTATTATTATTGCTATTTTTTTATTTAAAATTAACAATGTTGATTATTGTTATTTTTTATAAAAGATACTCTAATGTAGAATTAGAGTATCTCTCGTTTAGAATATAGGTTGAATTAAACTACAGGCAAGACAAACATGTGATTCAGATTTTTATGGTGAAAAAAATGGGGGGCGCTACAAAATAACTGATTTTTTAAAGTGGGCGTTTGACAAAATAAGTTTGGGAACCTCTGGTTTAAGAGAACGGGCAGCAGCGTCTTCTGTCCGAAGACTTTTATAAAACCATCTTTTTCGTTCACAATCTATACCCTTTATTTGGGGAGACTTTTAGTCCAGCACTGGACTTATATAGGCAGTAGAGAAAGTATGTAAGAGAGTTAGGGGACAAGCGTCCGTAAGCGCATAGAAATAAAACAGCGGATTATACAATCCAATTGCGGTCTGCGACATATACTTAAATTGTTAGCCGTAAATGGCTCCCGTAGATGGGTATTTTTTTAAACGTAAGTATATTTTGTTAGCTAAACAACTTCTTTTATTAAAATATCAAACCATTTTTACTTACCGTTTCTGTTCGTATTTGCTGTGGGAAATCGCATAGATGCTGGTTGTTTGGCATAGACCAAAAGATAGCGTAGCCTCACCAAATCGCAATTAGTAACGATATATTGTGCCTCTGTTGGCTCAAAACCTTGTTCAGTAATCTTTTTTTTCTGGTCTTCATACAGACCATCTCCTTTAAAAGAGGAAAAATTAATTTATTATCTTCTAGTTTTTTGATAGGGTCTTAAGATGGAAGTATATACAAGCACTCGTCCATACAAAAAGAGAAAGCGTTTTTCCAATCCTAAATGTTATCTGATCTTAACGATTTTTTAAGTATGTTATCGCCACAATTAAAGACATAGGTGTTTAGGTTTTTCTATCCACCACAGTGGAAAACGTTTTATTCATCTGCTTTTTAGGATTCTGTACATAAATGGTGAAAATGGGACCCTATTACTAAGACCGTTTTTGGTTATCCACGGAGTTATCCTGTGAGCCCATTTTTTCAGGGGACATTCTGCTTAAGTGACACGCTTAATCCCACTTCAACTTGGCAGTTTTGTAACCCATATCGATGCCAGTTTTAGAACGGAGTGTGACATTTGGGACTCTGACCAGTCTTTTCACTCTTAGTACACTTCGTTACATGGCTCTTTGGTAAACTTTGGGTTTGGACTCCTGATCCACTTAAGGTGAATAACCACGCCTTAACACCGTAAGTTTGATAGGTACATATTAACTTTTTTTATTTATAATGAGAACCTTTCCAGGCCACGTTCCTAAAAAATCACATAAGATAGCGGAGATCCTCTCTTTTCTCGTAAGCATATCTTCATAATAGGGTTTGTCATAAGGACTTTTATCATAAGAATTGTTTCACATAATGTTTAGTGTTTCACATGAAACAATATTCTGTTGCCATAAACTTTATAATTCTGTTTTTTTTCTAGTTTCTCATAATGGCCTTGTCATCAAACCCTTCTGGTCATAACTATAGTTTAACATAATGTTTTTTTTTCATAATATTCTTATAGGCATATATATCTTCTTCTTCCTTCCCTTATCCCATTATAGTGGGGTTACTGAATCATTAGATATTAAAATTTTTACTCTCACAATGTTTTATCAGTCCGGGCCGTGTTATGATTCATTAGACCCCGTTATCTACGGCTCAGTTTGGGGCACGTCAATAGTGATGTTGCTTCACATCATTGGTTGATCTGGTCTGAGGGGACAGTGCGCCCGCCAAGTAGAGCAATAAATAATTGGCCAAGTGAATGTCGGGCCACGCGCAGTAGGGTTCCGTAGTTACGAACGCCAACTTTGAGTTCATGCCACTAAAAACTATTTTTCTATTGAATTTGTATGAAATTTTCCTTTTCCGAGTACATTTTATAAGTTCTAAAGGCGTTATAAAATCGCCTATAACTTTTTAATTTGTAAATCCTACTTAGCTCTAATAGTTTTCCTTATATTTCGTTATATATCCTATAGCTGTGAATTTTTCATGTGTCCATATATAACCGTTTAGTAGGTAGATGGGGGGGGGGGACACGTGACTCTAACAATTTTGTTCACTTCAAAAGCAAATATTATTTCAGAAACGGAACGGATCCCAAAATCGAAAATATTTTTGAAAGACCTATTCAACGATACCCAACATGATTAGTTAGTCGTGAAAAAAAAAACTTTTTACTTTACTTGTATGGGAGCTACCTAAAAATTTTTTTTTTAATTTTTAATTTTATCTTTTTTTCGCCTATTTAATATACATATTCATGCCAAATCACAGCTTTCTAGTACTTATAGTCGCTGAGTAAAACCGCGGACGGACAGACAGATACACATGGCGAAACTATAAGGGTTCCTTGTTTACTACGGAACCCTAAAGAGGCACGCCCGTACCATCCTTTTCTCAAAACAATTCAGGCCATTTTATAACTTCGTTATGGATAAAACTAAAAGCCTGATTTTCAGTAACCAAGCAGGCACTGTATAAACAGAGTAAACAAATTTCATTTATTTTGAACCAGTAGTTTAAGAATGATAACTAGTCAAAGTTTTTTAATTTTGTCATTCTCTAACTGACTGACCGATCATCAAAATTCTAAGGCACTTCTAGTAGACATAGAAGCTTCCAATTTAGAATACGATTATTGTTTAGTGTAAGAAAAATATCGGCATTATACAAATAGCCGGGCCGGTAACAAGTATGTAAATGTCGATTTATTTTTCGAGTTTCGAGCATTGGTCTTATAGGAAAAGTTGTTCATATCGACGGTCTTAGTTGCTTTTACAAGGATCGGACAGGGTTTTGTTACATATTGTATAGAGGCAGAATCTAAAAAGACTTGTATACAGATTGGTAATTTTTTCCTTATGACTGGTTTTGGAGCGGGCAGCGCCGGCGGGGCGCGGGGTGCCGTGCGTCACTGCGCCGGCCGGCAGCGAATCATCAAATTTTGCTGACTCGAAGCTGCGTACCGACGTATTATGCGCACCTCCTTTACATGTGTTTATGTTAGATAGAAGCTACAGGTGACCTAATTAACGAATCATTATTACCTTTAAAGATAATAATTCGGCACGCATCTCGGAGATAGTGATTTCCGAGGCCTCTACCCTTTAACTGCATCTCTGCCAGACGACAGGCCAGACTGGACTTAAGGGTTGTATCTTTTAGCAGCCTAGTGACGTCGACGTGGTTAAAACTGACTGGATGTAGTTTCCGTAGCTTCAACGCACAAAACGCAGAAACGTCGTCCGGGTCGGTCACCTTGAGTAGGTTGATGATGTCTTCGATACTATTCTCAACTTTTTCGTCCCTCCTTCGAGAAGGCATCTGCGCGGCTTTCCCGAGCGTTTCGTACAATACCGTCTTGCCACATTTATCTCTTCCAGATTGGAGTTGGTCTTGCATATCTGAAGGATGCTGACCTCATCCATGCTATCCTTGAGATAATCAATGAAGGTCAACAGTTCGTTGGCTATGAGCAGTTCGGTGCTCATAGCGAAATCGGCGGGCAGCGGCCATAGCCGTGCTTAACGCGAATTTGAAATTCGATGCAGTGCAATTAGTAATACGCGTGCGTCACTGCACTCTTTAGGGCCTACTAGAATCTACTTACATAGGTACTAATACTTTTATACAAGTATTATGTAACTAGTCAGATATATAAAACTAGGATAAGTGTACCAATTAATGTACCTAACTAAAAAGTAATCGTTACGTCTAATGTCCTATCCTATAATAAAAATATAATAAAGTATTTAACTTAGAAACCTTCATTAGAAACCGGTTTTTGATAGTTTATTCCTTCAGGTGCATCTATAACTTCGCACATAGCAACACAGGATAGATGACCACCAATGCAGCTGGCTCCCCAGCCAAACCCACCGTGACTGTAGGGCAGCGAAGCGTTCAGCTCAGGCAATAAGTAAACACCATTTCCCAGCAACGTATTCTAAAATCATTATAAAATATGCAACGAATTATTTAATTTTATTAACACGTATAAGGAAGTACTTACGAGTACTTAGGGCACAGAATAAGTACCTTACGGTTGAGTGCGGGACTCATCTGTTAGCACGAAACGAAACTTTCGAATGATGCTATCCTTTTCTGTCGCTCAGAACTGTCATTTGCTAGAGCGAGAGAGAGAGCGACGGAACGTATCAGCTTGGCCGGTTCCGTGGCGGCGTATATGGAAACCCTTCCAGTATTTAGAACCCCAGTACTTCTGAGCTGCGGGAGGACTTACTAACATTAATTTACAGAAAGTTTACTTATACCATTCCGCTATTCAGAGTTGCGACCGATTTGAATTCGGGTATTGTGTCCGGTGTAGCATTCAAGACTTCATAACACACAAAAATATCCTTTCAAACAAAAGAAGATTTTTTTTAAATCGGTCAAGGCGTCTCCGAATAATCGATGAACATACCTACATAAAAAAAAAAACATAAGATCGCGACGAATTGGACCTCCTCCTTTTTGGAAGTTGGTTAATGAATCCGTGTCCCTCAATTTAATCATGTAATGAAATGATTTTTGTACATTTTTATTTCTAGTCTTTTTATTTTTGGACATGTTTATATTTTGGCAATTTTTTTGGACATTTATATTTTTTGGAATTTTTTTAGGTCATTTTATATTTTTATGATTTGAACATTAGTAATGTAAATCAATAAAAACGCTTGCTCTAATCAGACAGATCCCTAGAAATTATAAAAGCACCTACCTAAGTAAGGTACGATCCGCCACCCGGGAGGGATTTTTGCGCTATGCTCACCGATCTCAGATCGCAAGCGGCACGTGCCAAGAGAGAGAGAGAGAGAGAGCAAATTAATGTGCATCGCTATGTTGTTTTGATTTAAATTAGTCCAGTTACCTATTTGTCCTACCGTAAATAACTAGCCAAGTGCGAGTAGGACTTGCGCACGATGAGTTCCGTACCATATTATCTATAAAAAATCAGGTTTGTTTTATTTCCATTCAACAAACGTGATTTTTACCCTCCTTAAATATTTATTTTATTTAAATTATACAACTAGATATTCTGTGAATTAAATATTTCAAGCATCTACCTGTTGCCGTTATTAATATCGAACAAAAACACGTTTTTTGTATAGGAGTTTTTTGTATATTACATATTTATTTTATTTTGTTTTTGTTGTTATGGTGGCAACAGAAATACATCACCTGTGAAAATTTCAACTATCTAGCTATCACGGTTCATGAGATACAGCGTGGTGACAGACAGACGGACCGACAGCGGAGTCTTAGTAATAGGGTCTCGTTTTTACTCTAATAAAAAGTGCATTCGTTGTCTAATAACGTAAGCAAGTTTGTGCCCAACTAAAAAAAAATATGATGATATTGTCATACATAAGTATAAGCAACTCAAATTATTTTTATTTCCTAATACGTGGGCGCACTATAAGTTTCCGGAATGAATATGAAAAAATACTATTAAAGGTACAAAATTAATTTATTGTTTTTCAAAATAATCTCCCTTGGCGTCTATGCACTTTTTCATTCGATGAAACCAGTTTTGAAAACTTTTGTGCCACTCCTCTGTGGTGACCTCTGAAACGTGTTTTTCATACTCCTCGACAGCCTCTTCTGGTGATGAAAATCGTTGACCGCGTAATTGGTTCTTAATTTTTGAGAACAGAAAAAAGTCACAAGGTGCCAGGTCGGGACTGTATGCAGGATGACTCATGAGTTCTACATTTTTCGCCTTCAAAAAGTCGTTTGTCTGTCTGGCCGTGTGAGAACTAGCATTGTCGTGGTGCAGGATGATACGGCGTTTACGTTTATTTTTACGGAGTTCGTCAATAACTTCCGGCAAACAAATGGTCGTGTACCAGTCACTATTCACTGTACGACGATTCTCTAAAGCAACAGTAGCCACGTGTCCAGTTTTATTAAAAAAAGAAGCAATCATCCGCTTAGATGCACTTTTCACGCGCGCCACTTTGGTTGGTTTCGGCTCATCTTGAAAGACCCATACGCTCGATTGCTGCTTTGTTTTGGGATCGTAGCAATAAATCCATGTTTCGTCACCTGTTACTATGTCCCACACCAAATTTGACGCACCTTCGTTGAATCTGGTAAGCATGGCACTGCACCATGTGACGCGGTCCGTTTTTTGAGCCTCGGTCAAGTTGTGTGGGATCCACCGCGAGCACAGCTTTCTCACACCCAAATGTTTGTGTAGGATTAATTGTATTTGACTCATGCCTATTTCTAAGGATGCGCGAATTTCATGGTAGGTCACATGCCTGTCTGTTTCAATCATACGGCGCACAGCATCGATGTTTTTGTTGGGCACAGCGGTGGACGGCCGACCATCGCGAGATTCGTCACTGAGATTGATACGACCACGCTTGAATTCTGCAAACCAGCTATAAACAGTTGTCTTGCATGGTGCTTCATTGCCAAAAGCTGTTTCAAGCCGAGCGATGCTCTGTTGAGCTGTCAAATTACACTTAAAATCGTAGAAAATCATACTACGAAAATTTTCCCGAGTTAAATCCATGTTGATGCAGACACACAATTTTTAAATGGCGCCACAAGGTAAAAACAAAAGACAGTCAGATGAAACAAACTGCATTCTACAGCCAAAGAGTTCTATTTTCAAATGTTGCAATAAATTTTTAAATATTGTTTATGTAAGTGGCCAGTTCCGGAAACTTATAGTGCGCCCTATGTAGTATAATATTCATTATTTCTTTAATCTTCTCTCGTTTACATAGAAGTCCTTACCGAGGTATTCTTTAGTCTGAGTAGTGGTAGGAATTCATATCCTTAGCGCTGCTATTGCGTTAGTAAAGCCTCCCGCATTGAAAAACTAAAAGCAGGAGCATTTAAATATATCAAACTGCGCGTTTAATCGCTTAAAGGCTTCCGTAGCTCTGGTTCTGTGTAGGGTTTCCATATATGCTATGTGGCGCTCCGTCCCCTTTTCTTGCTCTAGAAAAAGACGGTTTTGAGCGACAGAAAAGGATATAGCAGCATAGCAAAGTGCTGTTTCGTGCTGACGGATGAGTCCCATCCCTTATTTGCTTCTTTTCGTTAGATGGAAGAAGAAGCAGCTAATACATTCTACGTTCTTTCGCATCATGTCTAACATGGAAGTGACCGAAGACATAACTTCCATGCTAGACATGGTACGAGAGAACATATAATGTATTAGCTGCTTCTCCTTCCATGCAGATTATAGAAAAAAAATCTCCAAAAATTAGGTGAGTACTTAAGTTTACTTACTCATCTCATAAATGAGTATTATCATCATCACGGCTTTTAAGTCTCCACTGCAGGAGCAACGACATTGCATAAGCCTGTTGATTTTGTCCAGGAAGCATACAGGCTTTTGTAGTTAAAATTCGCACTCCAAACCCAATTTCATTGTATTAAACAACAATTTTATTGTATTTATCTGTAAAACTTGTCTCAATAGTCGGACGCCCGGAGCGGGCGACGCGCTACCCGCCAACTTTTTTGTCAATTTTATTTATAATAACCTCCTTGTGATCTCTCAAGTCTATGCCAGAAAAAAAAAGAAAAGACAAGGAACACAATGATGTGTCAATGTCATGGTTTTGGACAGCAATATTTTTTCTTTAAAATATTTAATTCGAGGTTCACTCACAGCGCCAACGTTTATACATAGATGTAGTTCGCGAATCGTATTTTTAACAATGTCTTATGAAATAAACGATACATTGCAATTAAAATATATAGTCTGATAGCTTATTTCATAAGGATTTCAATAATATAACTTTTTACACTAGTGTTAAAATATTTTTTCTTTAAAATATTTAATTCGAGGTTCACTCACAGCGCCAACGTTTATACATAGCCGTAGTTCGCGAATCGTATTTTCAACTTATAATGTCTTATGAAATAAACGATACATTGCAATTAAAATATATAGTCTGATAGCTAATTTCATAAGGATTTCAATAATATAACTTTTTACACTAGTGTTAATACAAAAGTTTTGAGATATCCTATGTTTTCTGCCGCGCGGAAAATCAGCGAAAATCTTTCGCGACCGCACGACTATTGAGGCTAGCCGCGGAAACAGCCATCACATACGTCATAATTTTTTTTGTATGTAATTAGATTTTTTTTCTTTAAATCCGTTATGTGGGGTGTCAAATGAAAGGGCTTTATGACCTGGGTCGTTAGTTGGTTACTCCAAAAGTGGTACGCAAGACGGGTCCACGTTTCTTTAGAAGACTTTATCACTTTATAGTGATAAAGTCTAATTTGGTTTGACATAGAAATATGTCGGCACTATCGTACAACTAACGTATTATTTTATGGAGTAACCCCCGATTCTAAAATATACTACATCATTACATTTCAGTCACCTGTTTTCTGAAAAACCAAAGACATAAGATAACTGAATAAGTAGTTTTCTACCTGCAGGATTATTTTTGGTGTTACAGTAAAAGTTGACTGAAATGTAATGATAACGTATAATTTTAGAATCAGGTCATAAAGCCATTTCATTTGATACCCCCACATGATAGGTTAAGAAAAAAATTAATTGCATACAAAAATTTGATAACATCGTTTCCCACTGTACAAAAATTCAAGATGGCTTCTCTTCTTAAATCCATATTTGATTAAGTATCATCTCAGCCAAAGGAAATTTCTTGATCACTAAACGCCGAATATTGCATTTTTATGTCGTGTGGACAGTAGACACGGTTCTATAAGTAAATAGTTATCAATCAAATGAGATTACAAATGCAAGTTGATTTCGGTCAGGATGCACACAGGCTTTTGTAAGTAGTTGAAACTAAGTTCAAACCCCAGAACGTTTCGGCTGGGCCCAGCCCTACAGATTATTGGAAAAATGTAGGTAAATTGATTACAAGTGCCGTCTATTGCGGCCAGGTAGCGTTCTAGGTTTTGTTGTTGGATCTTATAAGAACTTTAACATACAGTATGTAAGAGTTATTTTTTCAAATGCTGTTACTATAATTTCCACTAAATTCGAGTAAGTTGCAGCTAAAATAAAGAAAAACATTTCGCAGTTTAAAAAAAATATTGATTGTTATCTAACACAAAAATGACATAACACAAAGACGATAAACTAAGAGCTCAGTGGTTCGGCGATTTTACGCAACATTACAAGCGATTTCGCAAGTTAAGTAACCGCGGGCGTGGTCAACTCTTGGATGGGAGACCACAAGTGTTGTAATGATTTTTAAGCTTCTACGTGCTTCGGGACGCACGTGAAGCCGTTGGTCACGGCTGTCATTATTTAATGTTTGGCAGTCGACAAGGTATTTCAGGCAGCTTGCAAAATCTGTCATTAGTGTCGGCACACACAAGAAAAATTGTATTTTATTTTATAAAACAAACAATCGTCCAGTAATCATTAAAATCAAACATCAAGTCATTAAAACAAAAATAATATAAATATAAAAGTAAAACAATGAAAATAGCATTATCTCTTTCACTCTTTCTTATACAATGTCCTTTTTAATTAAGTACAAATATTTTAAGGGGTTATTCAGTCCATCATTTTGAACAACTTTGCCCAATAAATGTATATCAAAATACGAAAAAAAATATGTAGGTTCTCATACAGATCGAAGTAGTCACGTGATATCGTTACTATGAAAAATGCAAAAAAATTTTTCGTATTTCGATATATATTTATTGGGAAAAGTTGTTCAAAATGATGGACTGAATCACCTTTTAAAATATTTGTACTTAATTAAAAAGGACATTGTATATTTCTTATAATTATATATTCTATACTTATAAATTCGCTGACCGATAAGCTCAGAGTATTAAAGTAGGTACCCACCACTGTTTGAACTGGATGAGCTTCTCACGGATTTGTAGTTGCTATTTTCCTACTCCATTACGCTATTTAGGGCTCGGCCTGGCCAAAACGCTCTGTGGTTTGGAGTGGCAAGTTTCAACTACAAAAGCCTGTGTGCTTCTTGGGCGAAATCAACGTGCATTTGTATCTCACTTAATTGATGTTTACTACTAAAATTGCCTGGAGGGTGACCGGGCCAAAGCGCTCTGGGGTTGCAAATTTTGACTACAAATGCCTGTGTGCTTCCTGGAGTGCCATTTTTCATTGAAGGACTCATCGAAATACAAAACGTGTGGTTTTCCAACTCACCGCTCGCGTAAAATACCATTTGGCCGTATTTTTTAAATCGTCGTGTCAGCGAAAAACAATATTGTTTTATGCAGAAAACTTCAAAAATATGTGTTTAAAAAAAAATGCATCGTGAATAAAAAAGCAGCGTGAGTAGGAACGGATTCTCCATCGACATCTACGCTACTAATGTCAAAGTTACGAATGGTCACGACCCTCGTAACCTCGTTGCAAATCAAATTCAAAAATGCTCCCGTTTGGAAACATTAACGCGCAACCATTCGTAATGTGACAATTGATTTCAAAAATGCATCCTTTGGCCGAAATCGACAGAGATTTACTCCAAAGGCGGTATGCAAGACGGACGTCACTGCCTATCCGCGTTTCAGTGACAAGCAACATTGAGCATTAATGTGTGATGATAAAGTCTAATTTGGTTTGACATAGAAATAGGACGTCACTATCGCACGACGTACGACTAACGTATTATTTTATGTACTACTAGAGTCATATACTTGGCCGTCGCAGCCAGAGTCGCAGGCCAGACGGGTTAGAAAGGTAAGTACTTAAGTAAGAAAGAACCCACCTTATTCAAATGTTGTTGCAAACCAAAGTGTAAAATAGTATAAAAATTTTCTAAACGGTTTCCGTGAAAAGCGTAAAAAATATGGTGATTTTTGGCCAACTCTTTCCACTTCGCCTCCGTAGCCGACTTGAAAGAGTAATTCACTTGGAAAATATATTGTGGTTTCGGTGCATTTCGTCCGAGGTGAAGATTGGTGATTATTGTGTCATGCTGAAATATATTAAGTCAACAATAAAGGTAGATCGTAGCACTTAATACCTACTTGTGTAAATCTTTATACTTAGTCACAGTATACAGAGACATACAGTAATCGCACTCGGCGCTGTCCTTGAAAAATATACCTACGCCACGCGTGCGCTAGAAATGAACTTTCTAATAAGTACCTATATAAAAAATATTTTTTGTCTTACCTTTCGGTGTTTTGGGGTAACCTAAAAAATGTTATCTCTGATGCTTTGATGATGTATTTAAACATCCAAAAACAGCACAATATTGTCTATGTTTTGCCATATTATCCCACGAATAAGATAATTTTTTTATAAATGTTGTATTCACAAATTGCACGCTTACTGCTTACAACACACCGTTCGCCACTGCGGCCCAACCCCGACTGTTTGTACGCCGGGTCACGGAACAAGTGTATGCTGACCTTGGAGGCGCGTAGGTATGACTTGCGTTCCGACCGTTTGTATGAAAATACAATACTGTATATATCTGTACCGTGACTCAGTTTGCTTGCCCAGTTCTCATAGTTTTATTATTACAAGCTTTTATTCAGTTTCACCTGTCCCGTTGTCTGTCGGTCTGTCTGTCTGTCTGTAATCAAATCTTGCAAGTTAAATTTGACCCATTTTCCGGTTTCTGATTGAGCTGAAATTTTTAACGCAGACGTATATAGTCTATCGTGATTACGATGTCATCGTAATATTGCATTACGATGACATGGAGCTGATCTGATGGTGGAGCTGGAAGGTGGCCATAGGAATTCTGTAATGAAACGATGCAACCCCATCGAGTTTGGACTCGTTTGATTCGTAATGAGGAGCACTTTGGATAAAAGCTTATATTAATTTTTTTTAAATAATTACTTGTTTTTAGGGTTCCGTAGTAAACAAGGAACCCATATAGTTTCGCCATGTCTGTCTGTCTGTCTGTCCGTCCGAGGTTTTACTCAGTGACTATTAGTACTAGAAAGCTGTAATTTGGCATGAATTTGTATATCAATGAGGCGGAAAAAACGGTAAAATAAAAAATTGAAAAAAATAATTTTTTTTTCGATAACTCCCATACATGTAAAGTGAAAAGTCATTTTTTTTCTCGACTAACCAATCATGTTTGGTATTGTTGAATAGTTCTTTTAAAAATATTGTGAGTTAGTGAACACAGTTTTTCGATTTTGGGATTCGTTTTTGAAATATTTGCTTTTAAAGTGAAAAAATTTGTTAGTGTCAAGTGCTAAGCTAAACAGTTATATATGGACACGTGAAAAAATTCACAGCTATAGGATATATAACGAAATTGAAAGGAAAACTATCAGAGCTAAGTATGGTATACAAATTAATAAATTAATGGGGGTTAACTTATAAAATGTACTCAGAAAAGGAAAATTTCATACAAATTCAATAGAAAATTTGATTTTAGACGTTTTTAGTGCCATGAACTCAAAGGTAGCGTTCTTAACTACGGAACCCTATTGCGCGTGGCTCGACACGCACTTGGCCAATTATTTGGTATTACTTTCCTAGTTTCTTACTTATATAATAACAGTATAGAATAACAAAATACTCACTATTTCTTGTGGTATTGTTTTTAGACTTGGTTCTTTTAATCGCACGAGTACATAAAAAAGTAAATCAATGATGTCACTTATGTGTGTTAAGTTTTCCAGATTATCTAATTGCTGTAGTACTAGGTCCAAAGCTGGGACATCAGTGACGACGCTAAGCTGAAATAAATGCAATATTTGTTAAGTTTTGAATTGTAGCTTTACTTTGATGGATT
The DNA here is from genome assembly GCA_943193695.1 of Acrobasis suavella. Classification (NCBI taxonomy): domain Eukaryota; kingdom Metazoa; phylum Arthropoda; class Insecta; order Lepidoptera; family Pyralidae; genus Acrobasis; species Acrobasis suavella. The sequence continues at coordinate 14,481,233 of OW971931.1, read as the reverse complement.
AATGTTAAACAATTATATCTGTATGTACTATAAATAATAGGAACAATTTTTATATTACATAAAACATTTAAGTACGCGTAAAGACGAATTAAGTGATGATTATGACGCTTACTAAAGTATCCATATCCTTGATTCCATTTTTTAAGAAAGCCGGAGGAAACGGTCTGAGGCAGCTTTCATATCTGAAGCTAAATGCAGCAGCTACAAATAAGCTCCATTTGACATCAGCAGCTTTAAAATCTTTTTCAAGAACTAATCTGCAAAGCACAAAATCATCAAAACGACGGGACTGTCGAGTGTCGAAAGCGGATAGTTATTTCAATTTTATATAAAGGTATGTGTCCGCCGCCATGTGGTGCAAGCGGGCTCGTCCACCGAAACATTTATGGATATGAATTGACACGACATAAGTATCACCTTTGTGCTATTAAACATCCATACTGTTCATTTTATATCTATTTAATATCAATATGTTACCCTAATAAAAGATAGCCTAGTATAACCCGTTTTATTTCGTTTAATCTGAGTTCTCTTTTGTTTACCCCCGACAATAGAGACTTGTCTGTGTCTGTCTGTGTCATCGTAGCGCCTAAACGAATTTGCCGATTTTGATGCGATTTTTATTGTTTGAAAGCTGACTTGATCGAGATGTTCTTAGCTATAGTAGGCATCGTGCTACAAAACAACAAGATATGTTTGATATCGGTTCAGTGGTTAAAATTGATGGGAGTACCTTAAGGCTTGAAAGTCGGAGGTTTGTAGTGTTCCGTAACTCAAAAAGAAAAAACGCAACCCATAAAGGATCACTTTGTTGTCCGTCTGTCTGTCTGTCTGTCCGTTTGCCAAGACACTTTTATCTCGGGAACGCGTAGAGGTATCGGGTTGAATTATAGTCAAAGACAACGTCAAAAACTTTTAAGGATAAGTTTTTTCTTATTGAAGGTAATTTTTTTGATAATATATTATTTTAGTGCAAAGCTAAAAACAACTAGCATTTCGAAACGACCATTACTGGGAAGATTACGCCGAAAAAAACCCATTCAGTACCCAGCCCCGATGGGCTATGTTACATATATATAATAGGTTGGGGAAAAAATATTTCCCATTTTATATGAAAATTCAAAACATTTTTTAATATAGTTTATTAACATTTAACTAAAGTATGTAGGTACCATTTTGTTCTATAACTTTTTGCCATCTTATAGGTAGGGACATGATCCCATTGCTATAGAAATTATGAGGCTTCTGATCAAAAAACTGCGTCAAGTAGTTTTGGCAGTCCTCTCGTGATGTTAACCTGACACTGCCTAAAAAATTCTGAAGAGACCGAAACAGGTGGAACTCTGAAGGTGCCAGGTCAGGACTATACGGCGGATGCATTAACACCTTCCAGCCAAACTCTCTTAATGTTTGCTGAGTGGTTAAATATGTGTGAGGTCTAGCGTTATCATGATGAAAAACCACACCCCTTCTGTTGATTAATTCCGGCCGCTTTCTCTCAACTTCTTGCTTTAATCTTATCAGTTGTTCGCAGTAGAGTTCTGAATCGATGGTCCTGCCTGGTTGTAACAGCTCATAATGAATAATGCCCTTCCAATCCCACCACACACACAGCATCACCTTGTTGCGAGTTAACCCGGGTTTCGCCACAGTCTGTGAAGCCTGACCGGCCTTTGACCATGACCTTTTTCGCACGTTCTTGTCGTACGTGATCCACTTTTCATCACCAGTTATCAATTTCTTTAAAAATGGTTCGGTCTCATTACGTCGTAATAAAGAATCATTAATGAGTACACGGTTCATTAGGTTTCTTTCAGAGAGCTCGTGAGGTACCTACCCAAATATCGAGCTTTTTTGTGTACCCATTTTTTTCAAATGCGCCGAAACTGTTTTGTGGTCAATTCCCAGTTCTTCAGCTACGTCGTAACTACTGATATGCCGATCTTGCTCAACTTTTTCAAAAATAGCATCTATTTTATCCGGAACAGGGCGACCAGAGCGACGTGCATCTTTGACATCAAAATTTCCGAATTTTTTTCGCGGCTTGTGTTGCATTTTTAGCTTTTTGGTAGTAAAATTTTAAAATGTATCTAATTTCTTCATTAGTTCACTCATCTTGACGGTAAGAAAAACAAATGAAAATCACGCATTTCCTAATATGAATTTGGAATTATCTTCTTTAAAATTTAAACTTTTAAATGATACCAAAACCAGCCAGATACAAATAGTATAGCCAAAGTGGTTTTATTACAAGTTCATACATACTATATGCGAAAAGACTTTTTCCCCAACCTAATATGTTAATTTATTTTAACGGTAGTCTTATACTTAGATACTGGTATATTATTATAGAGGCGCAAGCAAAGACCCACAAAAAAATTTTTTGTTTTTTCCCTCTTAATTTATTTTTATTTCTAGTGTTAATATATACAATGAATATCACAATTTTTCTTATATGAATGTATATTCTGACGCACGTAGGTACATAATGTTCGCATAGATGAATTGCGAAAGGAGAGTCATAATATTTGTCTTTAAAAATTTCCCTTAGAGACTCTCTACCACCTAATTAATAATAAGGCTAATTTATATATACATATATATATATATATATATATATATATACATATATATATATATATATATATATATATATATAATTATATATATATATATATCTAACTAATCTATTTAACTGCGTGTTTATGTATAACAAATATGGTATAACACTAATAACATAATAACACTATGGAAGTAACTAAAATATACCAAACGCGTTGTGTTAACGACCATCATCTGCCTAATTCTCTTAAGTGTAGAACGCAGACCTAATTTTTTCAGCAATTTTTTTAATACGAGCACCCCTTTGCATCCCAAAATTAAGCGTTATTCCCAGAAAAATTGTGTCATCTACCATATCTAGTGCTTCCTTATGGAACTTTTGTAACATTCGGTAAGCAGAACTTTACACATTTAGTTTTTTTTTTGTTGCATTTAATACTAAATTATTTCCGTTAACCATTCCAACACTTGCGAAAATGTATTATTAATATCATCAGAGGTGTCAGTTTTCCTATTTACGCTGAAAACAAGAAACAAAGTTTCATAACATCTTTTCATAACATGGTAAATAATTGATATATATTAGGAATAACAAAAGACCTAAATTAGAACCCCGGGGCACACCCATCACTAGGGTTGATCCGTCATATTTTACTTGATTCACACTAACTTTTTGAATTTAAAATAAGAATATTGCTCAAGTTTGGATGGAAGGGTTTCGTGGTCTACACAATAAAATGCCTTGGAGAGGTGACGCAACACACCAATTGCATTCTGACTACACTCCCAAACTCCCAAGCATCATAGATGTTTTTTAAAAGTGCAACACCTGCATCTGTTGTTGATCGACCCTTTGTAAATCCATACTGACTACAATGGAACAGACTATTTTTTAAAAAAATCTAATGATTGGTTAAAAATTAACCTTTCGAATATTTTGCTTAGTGCTGGTAGAATAGAAATGGGACGGTAATTTGTTGGATCATTTTTGTCACCAGACTTATACAAGGAAACCCTTATAGTTTCGCCATGTCTGTCTGTTTGCCCGCGGTTCTATTCAGAGTCTATACGTACTAGAAAGCTTTAATTTAGTATGAGTATGAATACTATTCATACCGACAACGTGGTAATCTAAAACCATTAAAAAAAACCTTTTATTCCCATACATGTTAATTATTAAAGTCATTTTTTTTCCTTGCCTAACTTATAGTGTGGGATATTGTTAAATAGGTCTTTTAAAAATATTGTGAGCTTGTGAACACTATTTTACGATTTAGGAATCCGTTTCTAAAATATTTGGTTCAATAATTCAATTTTCTTTTAAATGTACCAATCCCCCCTTTATCTACTGTAGAGACGTGAAAAAGTTCACAGCATTAGTATATTATACATATAACGAAGTTTAAAGGAAAACTATAAGAGTTAAGAATGAAGTGTATACCTACAAATTAAAGTGTTATAGGTTATAGGCGAGCAATTTATAAAATGTACTCGAAAAAGTAAAATTTCATACATATTCAATAGAAATTTAGTTTTTTAGATGTTTTTAGTCCCGTGAACTCAAGGTTGACATTTGCAACTACGGAACGCTATACTGTGTGTGGCCCGACACGCACTTGGAAGGTTATAACCCGACTGCGCCAGAAGGAGGGTTATTTTTTAATGTATTTTTTTGCAACGTGATAAAGCTTCTTATTTTTCTTAATTTTCTTCTTACTATTTTATTAACGTGATAAGTAACGGGAAAATGAAATAGCCTCTAATAAACTAATTCATCTTTTTTACAACGCCAACTAAATATTCTAAAGAAAGCGTCAAATAAAGATCAGCAAATATTTTAAAGTTGTCCTTCTGATTTATACATTGCCACCAAATTTCCTATCTCAGCCACGGATTTAACAGCTCATCACTATTTTACGTTTTACAGCTTCAACACAAGCTCTTCAAAAAACAAAATACAATTTAAGCCTCAATAGCCATCATCATATACCTATTAGCACGTAAATTAAATACATTATATTCTTTAATCGTGAAATAGCCACTGCACTGCACGATTTAGCGCGAGTGCGCGAGACGAAAGGACGGTGACTAGCCGTTTGCACCAATCACCGTTCGACCACCACTGTACCGACGAGTTATTCACGAGTATTTGTTTATTGTCGTTACATCCGGCTTGCTAGTTTTTAGTTACAAACAATATCCGGCACGTAAGTTGAACAAAAATGGCGGCCGTCGGCGCATGTTCAATTGGAGATAAAAGTGTTAAAGAGATTTTTTTGTCTTTCTGTAAAGCCGAAATCATTTCTAACTGAAGTTCGGATAGAAATGTTAAAGAAATGTGATTCTAAACGGACAAACAACGTACAACAACTACCATTTTTGTTCAACTTACGTGTTGGGTATTGAACATCGGTAACCTAGCCCTCCCCCTCCTCCCCTTCCCCCCCTTTCAATACCTAAATCAACGGTCCGTAATGGAAATTGTTACCAAAATAAAGTATTTTATTTTTGTCTTTTCTCAATTAAATTGTTCCGAGGTAATATTAGTGGACATAATTTACTATTTGATGTCAATTTTCGGAAAATTTTGACTTTTAATTAATGTACCATGAGTCACATTTTAAAGATACTGAGTTATATCGCGTTAGAAGATGTTTGTGGGGTGTATCAGATTCAGATCAAATGTATAGGACGCTTTTAATAAAGCTTGGCAAGAAATCGTGCTGGAATTATTCGGAGCAAATTTTTTTTTTTTCACCCAAGTATGTAGGTAAAATCAATTATCTTCTAGCCTCTCAGCAAGCTAGTGGCGTTAAAAGAATCAATTGTAAACTTCTACGACGTCGCTGTTGCACTTATCTTAGTTTATTTTTGTTTACCTAAGTACAAAGAGTTTTTACTGGTTTAAGTGATGAGTACCTACTATTCTTCTGGTTTTGGCATGAGAATTCTAAGTCAATACTCGGAATTTTCAAACATGATGAACAAATTTTTTACCAACTACTCGTTATTCTACTCTACTCTACGTCTACAACCTATCCTTATTAGATGTTTTACCCAGGTTACCTTGATTTAATTTACCTTAAGTGTACAGCCTTTTTCTCTAATGAATCCAATTTGGCCTGGTTCTTGTCAGACAACGATTCCGTAGCAGACGCCAAATTACAATTAGTAGCTGTGTCAGATAGTCCTTCTGGTTCTCCATCCATTTTCCGAATTTGTTATATTACTACTTAGATAAGAATCATAATTTGGAAATAAAAATTTGATAAAATAAATAATACTTGGATGTTTATTCATTAGAAAACTGAATTGTCAAAACACGGAAATTTTTAAACAATAGAAATCTTAGGCCAGTTTCAACTATCGCAAGCAAACTAAAGAGCTAGGTAACCTACTTGGTTTAACTAAATGAAATCAACGCGGTCATGAAACGAGGATCTAGCTGACTCGAAGATATAGGAGGTATATACAACTCGTAACAGAGAGGTATATCAATAGAGTGCGTTAATACGGACCACCTCAAGTAACTGTGTTGTACATTGTTTAGCCTCGTAAGTTTAAGAATCGAATTTTAAAAAACATTGAAATATTTTTGAGTATCTTTACTAATTTACATTCGCACAACACTAAAACAATAAACAGCTATGAGGTCAATTACCTACAACCATGCTTATCAGAATAAGTTTTCACCTCTTGTACATCACCGTCTATGCTCCTGGTATTGAAATTAATATTATTTACAAAAATGGGTTCCAGATACCTATTTTTCGTAAAAGTTTACTTACATAGGTCTTTCATTACCACTCCTTGATTTTGTAAAAAGCGAATAAGGGAGCAAGCATGGGGAGCAAGCAGGTTCCCATGGAGGGGTGACATTGGATATGTAGCCGGTCATAAAATACGACCAAATCAAAAAGTATTCGAGCGTAGAGCAAATGTAGGTAGCCTCGTAACAGCGTTAAATAGCCTTGCCCAAATCTTTTGTAACCGGGCTTTGAAGCATCACAGCCACGTAAGTACCTATGCAACCAGGAACACGTTCTGATAGGAAAAAAAGATAACATCTTCATTATTTCATACGCTGTTATCATGTCTCTTACAAACGTACATACTGACTTAGCACAATGAAATGTGTAAGTTCGTCAGACTAGTCAACACTGATGTTAGAAAATCTGCTTTCAAACAAAAAAAAACAGCAACCAAATCGGTTTTCATGTTTAAAAGCTACGGTCCTTTTTTATCATGTACGTGCAAAGGTCTAACAACCCCACAAACCCTATTATCAGAGTTTTAAAACCGCCTCAAGGGCCTCTGACGTGGTCTAAACCACGACGAGAACCACCATTTGGCAACCGGGACTACCGGCTAATACGTGCCTTCCGAAGCACGGATTCATCTTTTTATCAAACAATCAGGTGATTCAGGCCTGCAATGTCGGTGTTGGTGTCGAGAGCTAAAAAGACGTCGGCACGCGAGTAAAAACCTCTGCATTAATTATTTCTCGTATTAACCAACCAGCTTCTGCCCAACACTGGGACGCAATAGGCTAACAAAAAAGAATTTTACTACGATCGTTGTATCACTCGTTATTTGTATACCACGTAGTCTCACTGTTCATTGTATTGGGCAGATAACACAGTCTTCAGAGATCTTCAATTTAAAAAAAAAACAACGTCTGACCTGTCTCTGTCACCTGTCAAACCGGCCGCATTCTTCATTCACTTTTGTTGTGCGGGCACGATAGCACATATATTAAAATTATTTTTTAGTTTTAGTTTTCTTCCATAGTTTTAGTGTTATATTTACATTATACTTGTGGTTTATACATATAGATTGTGAAATAATCATAAATTAGGTGAAAAAAGCACCAGCATGACGTGGATTTTTCATGCAGCAGTAGTGATTGTAAGTTAATTCTTTTCATGTATTTTTTACTGCAGTATTGTAACTATTTATTCAAACTAGGTACTTATATTGTAAATTATTCATGTGTATTCAAAATTTTTATCACTATTACGTAACGTACGAACTTATTAATTACAACCTCCAAAGTCGGTACCTGCAAAAAAAGCAATAAAAATTGCTGACTTAGATACAATATATACGACCCAAGGCATTTTCCATCTTGCCATGGCTAGGGATCGAACACAGAACCTCGAGTGGCGGATTGGCATACCAACCATTAGGCCACGGAGATCGTAAAATTTTTTTTTAGTAGTAAACTACCTACAATTATGTTTTAATCTATTTTACGTGAATTTATTTTTCGTGAAGTAAAAAAAAAAGTACCCGTAACCGAAGGGCATGTATGAAGAGATTGATGAGTATAGATGAAGCGAAAGAGATTTGTCAGGATCGTAGCAAGTGGAGGTCCATAGTCTCTGCCTACCCCTGTGGGAAATAGGCGTGATATTATGTATGTATGTATGTTATTTTTCGTGCTAAAATAAATATCAGCCGAAGAGGTACTAGTTCAGATTATTATCATATCTTGTCGGAGTTTCTTTGATCTGGGAAGAAAAAGGCAAGCATACGTGATGCAGCAAGTACTACGATGTGAAGTATTTTGGTTTCAACGAACGATTACAAGATTTAAGGAAAATGGTCTCTGTTCGTCATCACACACGAGGAAATAACAATTGTTTTGAACGTTGTGCATAGAACTATAATGGGGTTATAGTCACGCACACTTCGTACTGCGATGCGGTCGTAGTCTTGTTCAAGCATTACAGTACAGAGAAAATGGAAATAACAATTGAGTTCTAAACGCAGTGCATAGAACTATGATGCAGTCATATGTCACGCACTTTTAGTATTACGATGCGGTCGTAATCTTGTTCAGACGTAACCTATCTACAGCACAAATGGAAATTACTTCAATACTAAACTATAATGTATCACACCGTAAGGTACTTTATTATTATATACTATGACAATGAGGTACAACAATGTTTTAGCAGGTACGATGATGTACTATGATGCACTATGGCATGCTTTGATAAACTATGAGATCCTATGACGTAATATAATGCACTACGATGCACTTTAACTGTACTTAAAACATACTTGAAATGTACTTAAATTGTACTTAAAATGTACTTAAAACGTACTTAAAATGTACTAAAAATGTATTTAAATGTACTTTAATGTGATGTACTATGATGTACTAGGATGTATTATGATGTACTAATGTACTATGCTGTACTATGATGTATTATGATGTACTATGCTGTACTATAATGTACTATGATGTACTATAATGTACCATAATGTAACATGATGTACCATGTTGTACTATGATGTACTATGGTGTACTATGATGTACTATGACGTACTATGATGTACTATGATGCACTATGATGCATAATGGTTTACTATGGTGTACTATGATTCATAATGGTTTACTATGGTGTACTATGATTTCTATAATGTACTGGGAAGCAGTACAATATACAAGGAAGCACTAAGATATACTGTACCATGCCATGCTGCTCTACGCTGCTGTAGGCTGCCCTATGCTGCCTTCGCCGCCCTACGCTTCTCTACGCTACACAACGTTTTACTACGCTGTTGTGTTCTGTTCTGTGCTGTTCTACATAGTACTGTTCAGTACCATTTTGTACGATTCCGTACTATGCCGAGTTATACTGCACTATTCTGTACTATGCTGAGCTATACAAATTTATGCTGTACTGTATTGAACTATGTCAAATCATGCTGTACTACGCTGTACCATGTCGATTTATACGTTGTTACGCTGTAATATTTTATTCTTCTTCAAGTTATGATCTATCCTTAACAAACATGAAATGGCCATAACAAATTATTCTTGAATGAATGATGGAAACATAATGACGTATGTACTGAAAAGCGATTCGATCGTTTATCGTTTAGCGATCGTTTATAAACTGTTGTAAAACCATGAATAATATTGATATAATATTGCATTGCTCTATATCAATGATACGGCTAAATAAAAGTTTCTATATGAATTTTCTCACTTCGCTCAGTAAACCATGTAGGTTTATACATAAACAAATATTTAATGACTATATTAAATACTAAATTATTTTATAAAATCGGGCATCGAATTATATAGCCCTTGAAAATTATTTACAGAGTGAATACATCTTTGTCAAAATTTTGTGTTCCCAAATATGTCGACTACTTATTTTAACCTAGACAAGGAATAAATTATAAGACATTAATATATATATACATATATATATATATATATATATATATATATATATATATATATATATATATATATATATATATATAGATATTTTAACCTAGACAAGGAATAAATTATAAGACATTAATATATATATACATACATATATATATATATATATATATATATATATATATATATATATATATATATATATATATAGATAGATATCTTTTCGGCCCCAAGCATGGTTAAATATTTCAATTTGGTATTTTTTGACCATTTCTTATTTCATTATTGTATCTTAGAAAAGTATTGCATCTTGAAAATCTAGCTTTTTAAAAAGAAAACAAACATTGAAAAATCTTCCAGTATATATATATTTTTCCTCACTTTCTTAACGTACCTACATAATGTTGAATAAGTACGCTAATATTATTACAATCTAGCCTATTAAGCAGCGAGAGCACTGCACGAGTGGGGACTGGTCCGCAAACCTTACATGCTGAAGGTCCACACGGAGGGATCCGGCGTCCAGCGCCATCCTCCAAATCACCGGAGATGCGCTGAGCACAATGTTGCTATTTTGCGGATTCCTTGCCTTCCTTCTGTATTTTACCTGAAGGCGGTCATCCCCACTGCCGAGGCCGTGAAAAACCTCTGGGTTCTGTTTCCGATGACGTCACTATCGCTATAGCGGATGTTGACGCCCCAGAGGATGAGGAGCGGATCCCGATTTTTCACCTCCCCGACAGTGAGGCTGTCCACCCTCTCGAGCCTCTCTCGCAACTTAGCTCGTTCCTCCTCGTACGAGCAACTCATGATTACCTTTTGGTCCTTTGCCGGACCTTTGAAGGAGGGGTGGGTCCGAGTCGAGCGTGTGCGTAACACGCTCGACTCGGACCCGGACCTTATCGAGGACCTGGGGGGTTACTCCATAATCATACAACGCAATCACGTCTGAAAGAAACCGACGTAACGTGAGTCGTGCCTACTACCCACTCCCTGGATGACGATACCTGCTCACGTATTCTTTTCGTTCCCATAGACAACGCACATCGATACCGGTGATGTGAATTTTGTTGCTAAAGTTATCGGTACTATGACGGTACTTTCAAAAATAATTAATTTATCTTGATTGGTTATTAAATACGAGAAGTTTACTTTCTTTTCTTACATTTTAAGTTAATATGAACCAAAAAACATTTTTATAATAATAAAAAGTAATTTATTTCAGTATCGTAAAATCGGTATGACTCAATATCCTGGAGGCCATGGCCATAAAAACATTAAAAAGTCGTATCACAGACATGTCAACTTCAAATATGACATTTGTATGACATGACATGTAAACATAAACATAACCTATGGGTAATATACTTTTATTTCCATTTGTTTTAAGAAAACTTCTCCAGTTTTATTTCGAAAGGGGGCGATTGTTACCAAACAAACCAAAAAAGGCAAATTTTGAGACCGAACGAAAATTGGAAGGATTCACGCCGAAATATAACCTCTACAGTTTAAACCTTGCTTCCGAGTAACTTTGGAGCGCTACGACCTTCATCTTCAGCAACTAGCAAAGCAAAGAACTTCTCAGAACAACATTCCAGCTACTCTAAGTCACCTATGCCAAAAATACGCTCTTCTCAGTGAATCCCAAAAAATAAAAGAATTTTGTAACCCTCCAGATTGTGAAAGCTTGTGATTGATAATTTATTTCGAGAATGACTGTAATATTAGCTATACAATGGATGGAAAATGTATTTCATAAGCGACAATACATTGTACCTATGCAAATATATTATTATTTGATGTAAAAGTGTTGATTTTTTTATGAAGCAAATTATTTTCAACGCCTGAATTTCTTGTAATTACTCAAATTAATGCTAGCAATTACTAGAGAGAATAGACAAATATTAAAAACACAAGTCATGTGTATCAGATTGGTTGCATAGCTAAAATGAAAATCTTTTGTAGGTTGTGTACTTTGTTTAAAGTGCGAGAAGTCTTCAAATTCGATTTTACTTTTTGCAGAGGATGTTTTAGTGAGTTGTGTAGGCTCTCACATGCTGGTCTGAAAGAAAAGGCTTGGAAGCTGATGCTTTTCTTCTTGTACAGACTATAAAGCCGATCTAGGGAATGGGCGAGTTTTAATCAAGTTAGTAGCCAATGCCACTGTATATATTACTATTTCCACCTTTGCTCGCCCACCATCACGCTTAAAGTGGGTTTAAAATGCTTTATCTGTTTTGACGACCTCCGTGGCGTAGTGGTCACCATGCTAGTCTACCACCCAGAAGTTCCAGGTTCAATCCCCGGTCAGGGCAAGTTGGAAAATGGCCTTTTTCAAATTGGCCTGGGTTTTTGATGTTTATCTATATATGTATTTGTTATAAATTATAGTATCGTTGATGTTGTATCCCATAACACAAGTCACGAACTTACTTTGGGCCTAGCTGAATCTGTGTTATTTGTCCCTATTTATTTATATATTTGTGTAGGTTTATTCTGTACTGCCTGTGAAAAGTGATCTAACTCAAGATAGATCATTTTTGAGATTTTTGCATATTCTTGATCAGAAAAATAAATGCTATTGTTCAGTCTTATTCCCATAGCCATAGGACTTAAAATGCCGAAGTTAGTCATTGTGCACAGTAATACAAGTAGGCATATTTGAGGGCTTCCAACATTTTTGTTCGTGTATTATGATATTATTATACTTATTACAAAATTAACCGAACCGTTTTTTTAGCTTTTTATGTGTAAATGAGTATATCTTCAATTACCACATATTTCACAATAAAAAAATGGACATACATATTCGTGCGTATTGATATAAGTTTACCTAAATCAATAAACTCGAAAGATTTTACTCAAACTTATTCGTGAAAAGTGATAAATGTGTACTTATCTTATGATGCCGGTACGCGTTTATTTTGTGTTTGCTGATTCAACTTAATATGAATCAATTAACACAAATAATAAATATTTGTATGTTTTTGTTGCAACTAATATGAATGGATTTAGATCATTTTACCCAAAATGTTTTCATTGTTTCATTCATTGTGCGGAATGATTTATTTTGACTTGCATCAAATATGTTCAAAATATAAATAAAGTTCTAGTCAACTTATTTGGTGTTTAGTGATCTATCTTAGCGGCAGAAAAGACCACCTCACTTTACCGCGCTACTACTCCTTAGAAAGAGACAGCGTGACTTCATTTCAAAGCGAATGAATGAATGATCTCATTCATTCATTAGCTTTCCTCTGCGTCTGCGATCGCTGTGATTCATCGTGCTCCACGCGCTTGTATTCTTGGAGCGACATTCGTATAAACCGCTCACAAGCACACTGCGCTGCGTCCTTAGGCTCGCGTAAAAATGTCTCGCGTAAGTAACAAGTTGTATCAATTTACACGAAACTATTGATGATTTATCTATACTAATATTATAAAGAGGAAAGATTTGAATTTTTATATGTTTGTTACGAATAAACTGAAAAACTACTGGACCGATTTCAATTTTTTTTTTCACTTTTATATTAAATTTAAAAACAGTATGTTATTTATGTAAGTTGTTGTTACATAAATAACATACTGTTGTAAACAGTATGTTAGTTATGTATGTAAGTTATTTTGAAGATGGGTTATTGTAATAAGTATCATTTTATTGTTGGCATGATACAATGTATTTACTAAAGTATGTAATTACCTATTGCCGTACCCAAAGGCAAAAATGGGACCCTATTACTGAGACTCCGCTGCCCGTCTGTCTGTCTGTCTGTCCGTCTGTCACCAGGCTATATCTCATGAACCTTGATAGCTAGAAAGCAGATTTTTTTACAGATAATATATTTCTGTTGCCGCTATAACAACATATACTGAAATTCAGAATACAATTAATAGTTAAGCAAGCTCCCATACAACAAATGTGATCGTTTCGCCGCCTTTATAAATAACTAGCTTTTGCCCGCGGCTTCGCTCGCGTAGGGGTGTAATTTATCAAAATCCTTTCTTATGCCTACGTCATAGGAGCTTTATGCATGCAAAGTCTCAGCCCGCTCGGTTTTAAATTGACAAAGTTTTATACAAACTTTCATCCTGTATTTTATCCCCTTGGGGGAAGAATTGATCAAAATCCTTTCTTAACAGATGCCTACGTCATAACATCTACCTGCATTCTAAATTTCAGCTCAATCCGTCCAGTGGTTTGGGCTGTGCGTTGATAGATCACTATGTCAGTCAGTCAATCACCTTTGAGTTATATATATTTAGATAGAAGATAGAAGATGGTACGGAATCTTTGGTGCGCGAGTCCGATTTGCTCTTGGCTGGTTATTAAAAAGAGCTATACTCTAGGCAGTGCAGTATGAATTACCTATTTATTATTTATATTTGTTTATTTTGAATTGTCTTTTTAATAGGTATTAAAACAATCGGTATTTAGTGCAAAAGTGATTGCCTCCGTGGTCTAATGGTCAAGGCATGTAACGTGCCCGCGAGGTCGCGGGTTCGATTCCCACCGGGGACATGCTATTTCTTGAATTTTTCGTTAGAGCTCTATAACGGTCTTTGGCTATTTTAACCTTCACGCAAAAGGAGGGGTGTTATAAGTTTGACGTCAATGACTATGTCAATCTATCTGTGACATGAGATAAAAAAGCACATTTGATAAGGATCAATTTAGCTGTTCAACATTTATTGAAAGTAAGAGCTTAAAATTTATGAGTTCTTTTTTTTATTGCATAGTAAATTTTAATAATCAATAGTTTATTTGCCATCATAGTCTATGGATATTTATCGTGATCGTATAAAATCTAAATTCATAAATTCAGTCATTAGACCTGTACAGGCCCATTGACACGTGTGATGGCATTGTTTTTTCTGTTTTTTTTTTTTCAGTCAGACTGTCTACTAACTTTTTTAATATTGTGTTGATTAATTGTAAGTTAATTATATTTAATAAGAAAGCTGTTATATTATTTTAGTTCTGTTAAAAACAGTTAAACTTTTTAATAAATCAGTGTTAATTATAGGAAAATAAAAAAAAAATATTTTAATTACTCTTGTTTTTATTTTAACTATATTATATAAATAATATTATGTGATATTTCATACGAGTAAATAATATTCATATTAACGATTTGCACAAATGTTTGATTTAATAACTTTATAAGACAAAATCAATGAGGCCTATAATTTGTTTTATCTTTCAAGCTTATTATGTAAGCGGATTTAATAGTACATAACTAATAGAAAAACAAAGATATTTATCTATTTTATGTACCTTTATATTTAATTTCATTTTGGTCAAACTAAATATCATTTTACTTATTTTTTTCTTACGAAAATAGTAAGTTACTGATGTAATATTATTTTTTACTGCTACTTATATCACTTTACACATAAACACTTATTACTTAGATCATTATAATATGTGTTATATATCAAAATACATGAGATTTATGGATTAACTTTAATGTGTATACTGATCTAAGTAATCATTTTTTTACCCAATCAAAAAATAAAATTAACACAAAAAACCTAATACTAAAATAAGTAAGATTTGTTTTGGAACTTTGTGTTTAAGTGCTTCGATTCTCTAAAAGACTTTCAAAATAAAGTTAGGGTATCAATTGACACTAACGCAGAAAAAAATGTGTAAATTGATATATGTAATTTTATAGTATTTTACACGAGTACTTTTTCGTGTCAAATGATATTTTTTGACGTTTTTTTCTAAAATATCTAAAACTAGATGATTTAAAGTTGTTTACATCATAAAGACTTCTTAAGTTTATAAATATCTGTTGATATCAGTAATCAAAGTTTATCTAGTTGACGAACAGAAAGAGTGAGAATTTTTTAAACTTTAAACTCAATTTTCTCAAAACTATGTTTTTGGACTTAGATCACTTTTCACTGGCAGTACAGTATTGTACCTGCATCACAAATAGGTAGGCATTTGAATAATGTTTTTATGTACTTATAAAAACATATTCTAAAACCTAGCCTAAAGATTAATAAAAACAAATTTAAAAGAAATCGTGGCTTCATTCATGAATAAAATCAAAATTAAAATATTAATAAAATTATATATTGTTTTATTTACACTCCTTAATTTTAAATGGTATTATAAACATCAATAATATTAAAACACTGCATGGATGTTATCAGTCGGAGCCCACAAATCCCGGCTGATTGTAATCACATTGTGGATTGAATTAGTAATTGTTAGTAGTTCTTCTGCCTTGCTCTGTACATCTCCCTCCGTTAGTTCAACATGCTGCATTCGCCATTGATGCCTTGGGTGAACCTGTAAAATATTAATTCATGTAGTATAGTGTTACAGTATCAAATATTCATCCTTAACGGGGTAGACAGCAGACTCTATGGCCGTAAGAGCACAATGTCACTTTTAACCTAACGGTGGGGTGGAGGTATTCTTAGTCATCGCTTGAAGTGTTTGTATCATTTTACATCTTGTATGCCAGGTCAGTAAATATTTTTGTACTATTGGAAAACAAAAGTACATGTATTCATAATTTTTTTAGCTCTGGACCTAACAACATATTGGGAAAAAAATTGTACTGACCTGCGCAAGCAATTGATAATTATTTTAGCCACATCTTGGTTTATAATGGAGCTTTTGAGCTGATAGTATGCGGCCTCATCTAATCTCATTAGGGGTTCCAGTTTGTCTACGATGGGGCATTTTGTTTGGGTTTGTTAAACTAAATATCTGGTCCAAAGCCGTACCACTTGTACCCAGAATCTCCTATAAAATAAGAAAAAAATGCAATATGTATGTATGTAGGTAGATATGTTAAAAACAAGTAGAAAGGGAATAGCACCTAGTAAGCCCTTACAAAGTGTAGTGATAACATATGTAGGTACAATTGACATACCCAGTTAGATAGCTTCTTCGCTGGATGATTTATATGGCTATTTTGTCAAATAAAGCATTATGGCTCTATACACCATAGTGTGCATGCACTACAGACCCACACTGTCACCTGCCGCAAACACCGAGACTCAGTCTGATGCAACTATAGCCACATCCTCCTTGTAACTGCCCGTTCCATAAAATGCAAGAGCAAATTAATATCTGTAAAAATATAGTAACCGATAAGAGGTTCTATACCAACCACACACTTAATGACATCGCAAAAGAAAATTAATCTAAATTCACAATGAGTTTACATTCCATCAGCTTGGAGCTTGGAGTTATTACAAGTCGGACGATGAGGGAGGCGAAACAATCCATCTCTGAGCTCCATGCATTCTTATTTCTTGTTCCTTCAAAGGCTAAATCCATCGACTTATACATCATAACCTTAAACGCAAGTCCGTCGAGTGCAAAACTCACTATACTCCAGTCCAGCAAAATAGCGGCTCACCCACAGCCCACAGCTGGACTTGATAAATTGTATAGGTAGGTAGGTAGGTACGTAAAAATTTTGAACTGAAACTAACAAATAAAAGTCCAAAGCCGTTTCGGACGAAACGAATGCGTAACTAAAAGAGGTGACTTTGGCGGGGTGGTGAAGCGGGAAGGGTCGGGGGGCATTTTCAGACGACTCGCGTGCTGTCAAGTAGACATTTTGGCGCAAATCGAGTACCGTTTTGCTGCTTATCTGACAAAGTCGTTGCGTCCGCATTGAATTCGTACGAAAGCGACCGCTGACGTCATGACGAAATGTGTTTCGGATTGCCTCGCATGTGCACGCATCGCGTACGACTGACGTCGTAACATTATGTAGTAACCCCCCAGGGGGGTTACTACATAATCATACAACGCAATCACGTCTGAAAGAAACCGACGTAACGTGAGTCGTGCCTACTACCCACTCCCTGGATGACGATACCTGCTCACGTATTCTTTTCGTTCCCATAGACAACGCACATCGATACCGGTGATGTGAATTTTGTTGCTAAAGTTATCGGTACTATGACGGTACTTTCAAAAATAATTAATTTATCTTGATTGGTTATTAAATACGAGAAGTTTACTTTCTTTTCTTACATTTTAGGTTAATATGAACCAAAAAACATTTTTATAAGAATAAAAAGTAATTTATTTCAGTATCGTAAAATCGGTATGACTCAATATCCTAGAAGCCATGACCACAAAAACATTAAAAAGTCGTATCACAGACATGTCAACTTCAAATATGACATTTGTATGACATGACATGTAAACATAAACATAACTTATCGGTAATATACTTAAATTTCAATTTGTTTTAAGAAAACTTCTCGAGTTTTATTTCGAGAGGGGGCGATTGTTACCAAACAAACCAAAAAAGGCAAATTTTGAGACCGAACGAAAATTCGAAGGATTCACGCCGAAATATAACCCCTACAGCTTAATACTTACTTCCGATTAACTTTGGAGCGCTACGACCTTCATCTTCAGCAACTAGCAAAGCAAAGAACTTCTCAGAACAACATTCCAGCTGCTCTAAGTCACCTATGCCAAAAATACGTTCTTCTCAGTGAATCCCAAAAAATAAAAGAATTTTGTAACCCTCCAGATTGTGAAAGCTTGTGTTTGATAATTTATTTCGAGAATGACTGTAATATTAGCTATACAATAGATGGAAAATGTATTTCATAAGCGACAATACATTGTACCTATACAAATATATTATTATTTGCTGTAAAAGTGTTGATTTTTTTCTATAGCAAATTATTTTCAGCTCCTGAATTTCTTGTAATTACTCAAATTAGGTACTCTTAATGCTAGCAATTACTAGAGAGAATAGACAAATAGTAAAAACACAAGTCATGTGTATCAGATTGGTTGCATAGCTCAAATGAAAATGTTTTGTAGGATATGTACTTTGTTTAAATTTGTGCGAGAAGTCTTCAAATTTAATTTTACTTTTTGTAGAGGATGTTTTAGTGAGTTGCGTAGGCTCTTACATGGTGGTCTGAAAGAAAAGGCTTGGACTGTAGCTGATGCTTTTCTTCTTGTACAGACCATAAAGCCGATCTAGGGAATGGGCGAGTTTTAATCAAGTTAATAGCCAATGCCACTGTATATATTACTATTTCCACCTTTGCTCGCCCACCATCATGCTTAAAGTGGATTTAAAATGCTTTATCTGTTTTGACAACCTCCGTGGCGTAGTGGTCACCATGCTAGTCTACCACACATAGGTTCTAGGTTCGATCCCCGGTCAGGGCAAGTTGGAAAATGGCCTTTTTCAAATTGTCCTGGGTTTTGGATGTTTATCTATTTATGCATTTGTTATAAATTATAGTATCGTTGATGTAGTATCCCATAACACAAGTCTCGAACTTACTTTGGGGCTAGCTGAATCTGTGTTATTTGTCCCTATTTATTTATATATTTGTGCAAGTTTATTGTACCTGCAGCACAAATAGGTAGGCATATGAATAATGTTTTTATGTACTTATAAAAAAAATATTCTAAAACCTAGCCTAAAGGTAAATAAAAACAAATTTAAAAGAAATCGTGGCTCCATTCATGAATAAAAATAAAAGTAAAATATTAATAAATATATATATTGTTTTATTTACACCCCTTAATTTTAAATGGTATTATAAACATATCAATAATATTAAAACACTGCATGGATGTTATCAGTCGGAGCCCACAAATCCTGGCTGATTGTAATCACATTGTGGATTGAATTAGTAATTGTTCTTCTGCCTTGCTCTGTACATCTCCCTCCGTTAGTTCAACATGCTGCATTCACTATTGATGCCTTGGGTGAATCTGTAAAATATGAATTTAAGTAGTATTATGTTATAGTATCTCATATTCATCCTTAACGGGGTAGACAGCAGACTCTATGGCCGTAAGAGCACAATGTCACTTTTAACCTAATGGTGGGGTGGAGGTGTTCTTAGTCATCGCTTGAAGTGTTTGTACAATTTTACTTTATACCAGGTCAGTAAATATTTTTGTACTATTGGAAAACAACCAGTACATGTACTATAATTTTTTTTTGGACCTAACTACATATTGGAAAAAAAAATTGTACCAACCTGCGCAAGCCATTGATAATTATTTTAGCCACATCTTGGTTTATAATGGAGCTTTTGAGCTGATAGTATGTGGCCTCATCTAATCTCATTAGGGGTTCCAGTTTGTCTATGATGGGGCATTTTTTTTTGGGTTTGTTAAACTAAATATCTGGTCCAAAGCCGCACCACTTGTACTCAGAATCTCCTGTAAAATAAGAAAAAAATGCAACATGTATGTATGTGGGTAGATATGTTAAAAACAAGTAGAAAGGGAATAGCACCTAGTAAGACCTTACAAAGTGTAGTGATTACATATGTAGGTACAATTTACATACCCAGTAAGATAGCTTCTTCGCTGGATGATTTATATGGCTATTTTGTCAAATAAAGCATTATGGCTCTCTCCACCATAGCGTGCATGCACTACAGACTCACACTGTCACCTGCCGCAAACACCGAGACTCAGTCTGATGCAACTATAGCCACATCCTCCTTGTAACTGCCCGTTCCATAAAATGCAAGAGTAAATTAATATATGTAAAAATATAGTTACCGTTATGAGGTTCTATACCAACCACACACCTAATGACATCGCAAAAGAAAATTAATCTAAATTCACAATGAGTTTATATTCCATCGCCTTGGAGCTTGGAGTTATTACAAGTCTTTTTTTTTCCCTGTAGTGGTTTGCCTCTAACAGGGGATTTTTAAAGTCTCGCGATTTGGAGTTATTACAAGTCGGAGGATGAGGGAGGCAGCAGAACTAAGCGAAACAATACATCTCTGAGCTCCATGCATTCATATTTCTTGTTCCTTCAAAGGCTAAATCCATCGACTTTTACATCATAACCTTAAACGCAAGTCCGTCGAGTGCAAAACTCACTATACTCCAGTCCACCAAGATAGCGGCTCACCCACACAGCCCACAGCTGGACTCGATAAATTGTATAGGTAGGTAGGTAAGTACGTAAAAATTTTGAACTGAAACTAACAAATAAAAGTCCAAAGCCGTTTCGGACGAAACGAATGCGTAACTAAAAGAGGTGACGTTGGCGGGGTGGTGAAGCGGGGAGGGTGGGGGGCATTTTCAGACGACTCGCGTGCTGTCAAGTAGACATTTTGGCGCAAATCGAGTACCGTTTTGCTACTTATCTGTCAAAGTCGTTGCGTCCGCATTGAATACGTACGAAAGCGACCACTGACGTCATGACGAAATGTTTCGGATTGCCTCGCATGTGCACGCATCGCGTACGACTGACGTCGTAACATTATGTAGTAACCCCCCAGGCTGTCCCATTGCGCCCAAAGACTCTTTGTAGCTGTACTGTATTTGGCCACTTCTGACCATTACGGCTTTGTGGTTCCACTTCTTAGCCAGTTCAATAGTGGTTGAAAGTCTTTATCATCTTCCTGAGCCTTTTTCATGGCGTCGTTAGTCCAATTTTCATTTATGGAATCAGTACGGATTAGCCTTATGTTTACGTTTTCCTTCGCCTCCTGCCGATTGCAATGCTTGCAATCCTCCAAGCAAGGTCTTCGAGAAAGGGCATCCGCGTTGCTGTGACTCCTCGATGTTCAATTTCAAACTCATACTCTTGGAGTAGCTCAATCCACCTGGCTACTTGCCCCTCAGGATTTTTAAATTCTAATAACCATTTTAATGCAGCGTGATCAGTCCTTACCAGAAATTTGCGGCCGAGCAAATATTTCTTAAAATGTTGCAATGTCTTTACCACGGCTAATAATTCTCTGCGAGTTACGCAATAATTTCTCTCCGGCCTTGATAGGGACTTGCTGAAATAGGCGATCACGACTTCCTGATCTCCTCTTTGCTGAGATAAAACACCTCCAATTCCGATGTTACTTGCGTCAGCGTCCACAATAAATCTGCCTTTGATGTCAGGATATCCGAGGATTGGGGTTTCGCACAAACGCATTTTGAGGTCCTGGAAAGCTTGCTCACAATCTATATCCCAAGAAAATGCTCTTTTCTCTGCGGTCAACCGATGTAATGGCTTGGCGATGTCGGAAAACCCTCTTACGAATCTTCGATAGTAAGAGCATAGACCCAAAAATGCTCTCACCTGTGTCTTATCTGTCGGCGTTGGCCAATCTCTAACTGCACTTATTTTAGATGGGTCAGTGGCGATACCTTGTTCTGATATGACGTGACCCAAGTAGTTGACCTGTCGTTGAAAAAATGAACATTTCTTTGGACTTAGCTTCAAATTTGCATTCTGTAGTTTTGAGAATACGTTTTCAAGCTTCTTGAGATGGTCATCAAAATCCCTTCCCATTATAATGATGTCATCTAAATAGACCAAGCAGCTTTCTCCTAGCATACCTGCCAGCACATGTTCCATCAACCTTTCAAATGTTGCTGGCGCGTTACATAGTCCAAATGGCATAGTTTTGAACTGCCATAAACCCTTGCCGGTCGAGAATGCAGTCTTCTCTTTATCCTTGGGATCCAAATCTACTTGCCAATACCCGCTTTTTAAATCAAGAGTAGAGAACCAAGTCATGCCACAAAGTGAATCCAAAGTGTCGTTGATTCTAGGGAGCGGGTAACTGTCCTTTTTAGTTACATCGTTCAGTCGCCGATAGTCGACACAGAACCTAGTCGATCCATCCTTCTTTTTCACTAATACAACCGGAGAGCACCATGGGCTTGATGAAGGTTCTATCACACCATTCTTCTTCATCTCCTGAATCATGTCCTCAACTTCCTGCTCACGGGCAAAAGGAACACGTTTTGGTCTCTGCCGGATGGGTGCTGTATCTCCAGTATCAATTTTATGTTTCATCAAATCGGTTCTGCCAATATCTCCATCATTTTTTGAGAACAAGTTAGAATATCTCAATAAGAAATTCCTTGCCTTTATCAATTGCAATTTAGTAAGATTACCTTTGCAACCCTCCAGAAGCTTTGCTACATTTTCTTCCTGATTCGTGATTTTCCGCTTTTGTCCCTCTTCACACTTCCTCAACCAGGCTACTTCGTCACAGTTTCCGATAATCGTTCCCTTTTGCAGTGTTTGCTCCACGTCATGAGGGTTGAAAACAGGTACTAAGGCAACTTGGCCACTTCCCACTAAGGTTCTGGCCGGGATCCATGGCGCATCTGAGATTCCTCCCTCTATAATGGCACATCTCCGCGGTCTCCTACCATTAGTAGGCGGTAGTATCACAGGAACCATCGTCTGGGATCTCGGGTTAAGGATAGTGTCCCTCAAACATAACATCTTACCGAAATTTCTTCCTTTCATCGGAATTTCATCATTGCCATGTTTTAGCACACCATTTTTCAAATCAATATTGCACTGATGATTTTGTAGGAAATCCAACCCGATAATGCAGTCGTCAGAGATGCCTGCGATAATCACTCTTTGCCAATAAAGTGTTTCTCCGATCTTAATGGCCACAATTTTCTCTCCTTGAGATGGGATTCGTTGGCCGGTAGCAGTTGTTAACGTGAGATTTTTACTCGATTGAATATACCGACCTCCAATATTCTTAAGTTTGTGGTTGCTGATGACTGCCCGTGAGGCTCCAGTATCTAACGTCAGCTGGCAAGGTTTCCCGTTGATTAAACCGTCTATCACTAAAGTATTTCCGTCGCTTGTCTGCTTCACAAGAATTCCTGGGGCTTTGCTACTACCGGCCAGCGCTTCCCCCACAGCCCTGGCCTTCTCTAGTTTTCCTGTGGCTGCTCCGACGTCGAAACCGCCACGTCCATCTGGCGTCGGAAAGTTGTACGTTCACGCTTCGGGCAAGTGCTTCGAATATGGCCCCGTTCTCCACACTCATAGCACATTGGGTTGTAGGGTCGTCGTCTGTTATTTTCTGTGACTACAACCTCCCGTAGTCTCAGACCTCGAGAGTCATGACGCACCGCTTCTACTTCCAAAGCGTGAGCCACTGCTTCTTTTAAGGTGGTGTGGTGATCCAGTCGCACAGCCGCCCTGACTTCGGGATCCCGTATTCCATCGATGAAAACCTGCAAGAGCATCTCCTCGACGACGGATGGTGATGATTGATATGCCTTGCGCACCATTCTTTCCACCTCAACGGACCACTGTTGTAAGGTCTCGCTAGCCCGTTGACAACGATCTTTGAGTTGAGCCCTATATACATGCTCTAAGTGACTGTCACCGTATCTGGCTTCCAGAGCACCTATGAGTTCGTTGTAAGTGACCTCTTTCTTTCCGGCGCCGAGTGCTTCCAATACGGAGAGAGCGTCATCTCGAAGTGCTAGGGTCAATGCAGACTGCGCCTCTTGTTCATCCCAATGGCTGGCCTTTTTAATTTTCTCCAGCTGCAGTTTAAATGCAGCCCAGGAGGATTTACCGTCGTAGGGTGGCACCTTTAAATTTTTGGTAAAAGAGGCGACTACAGAGCTAGTGACAGGGCCAGATGCTTTTATGGGTTTCACTTCCTTATCAAGTTGTTGAAGCGTCTCTCTTACCTCTGCAACTTCCTTCTCGAAGTCATCCATCCGGGCTGTATTAGCCTGAAACGCAGCTAAAACGTCTTTGGAAAAGACTTGAAGCTGCTCCTCCTGGCGGCGTGCCTGCTCCTCCTGGCGGTGTGCTTGCTCTTCCTGTAGTGTCCGGATTTGCTCCTCCTGGCGGCGTGCTTGCTCCTCCTGGCGGCGTGCTTGATCCTCCTGACGGCGTGCTTGCTCCTCCTGGCGGCGTGCTTGCTCTTGCATCAAAAGGGTCATTTGCTGGAAGAACGCGTTCATTTCCAATGGAGCGGCTGATGGAGCGGCCGCCGTCGTGGTTGCGGTGTCTCCGGGATTGGACTCCTCGAGCGGCTGTTCCTCTGCCGCTGCAGCTGCCGCCCGGGTAGTTACCCCTTTCTCATTTCTAGGCACGACTGGCATCTTTCCTATCCCACTTCTGACACCAATTGTCACGAGAGTGGGTTGGGGATAGGAAAGGAAACAATAATCCTATTGAATGGTGCCTTTATTTACAACTCAAGCAGTACTCACAATTGTCAGCGTCAGTCCTCTTTGCACTCCAACTGTCACTTCACTGTCAGGCCCGCGGAAACGTCACAGCACTGACACGCACGCGGAAACGTCACTGCACTGTCACACGCACGGAAACGTCACTGCACTGTCACACGCGCGTAACGTCACTGCACTGTCACACGCGTAGACTTCACTGCACTGAACACTTCACTTTTACTCACTACTTCACTTTACTCACTACTATTATTTTCTTTTCTCTTTTCTTCCTTCTTCTTCAGATTTCACTTTCCAACTAAACTGCCCCAGGCGGCGCCTTGTTCCGTTTATATACCCCCCGAATTCGAACAAAATCGCATCAATGTTCGAAACTCAAATTACTAATTTTCTATCGCCTTCTCTCTCACTCATTTTCTGTCCCGTATTTTCTTTTCCATTTAGTCTAGTATAATCTAGAATCTTCTTTCAAAACTTCAAAAAACACTAAGTGGCTGTGATTCGAACCAGCGGTCTCTAAATTCACAGTCCATCGCTTAGACAACTAGGCCAATCTTGTTCTGACGCTATTGACGAAATTTTCCTTCAGTTGAATTCTTTTTGTTCGAATTCGTGACGTTTACAATGTCATTCATCTCCTTACGCGACAATATGTTACTCCGTAAGAAGTTCGTGACATAATCACTTTCATAAATGCTTTAATACTTACAAACTATTGCTAACAAACGGTTTACTCATCTGTGCCTAACTAGCTGGAGATAACGTCGTTTATCGTTATTACGGCATAGTGCGTGTGGTACACGCACTATGCCGTAATAACTATGCGGTGTGGTGGCGCCTAGTATTATTACTTGTGACGAACAATAGGGTTCACACATTCCTACATGGGATGACAATAAATTGTAGTAGGTAAAAGTTATGTAATGTTGTATGGCAAAGAAACACTTGCAGTTATAAATATAAAAGAATGTGGTGTCGTGGGACACCAGGTAGGAACGAAGTTCCTTCGGATAATGTAGAATCGAAACAATGTGTATACGACTGTCGCGCCTGCGCACGTCTCATTTAACGAGGTCATCCTTACGGTTTTACTATCACATTTTTTTCAGTTCGGTCGCGCAGCAAAATCCCTATCTCCTCCAAGCCTGCCGTAAGGAACTTCGTTCCAATAAGGACAAATTATACAGGGTGCAATTGAAATTGGGTGCAAGTAGCATTAATTTAACTTATTAACATTCTCCCATAAAGGATATTTTGTACGTACGGCAACAACACTGCAATTAATACAGTAATTAAAAAGTATCAAAAAATAATAAAAATTTCCAAAGTATCAAAACACTTGAGACGTGCGCACGTATTGTGTATACTTACGAGCCGTGAGGTCATAGAACTCGCCGCACACAGCCACGGATACAACTGAGCCACTGAGCGGGCGCGGGAGGCCGGCGGCGTATAAAAGTAGACTTTAGAGAAGGTACGTAAATAGGTTTGAAATCGAGTGGGGACGGATGGGGTCACACGAACGCTTGAGAATGGTAGGTTATTCAAGGTTACGTTTGAAGTAGGAACGCATGTTAGTGTACTACGGTGCGACGAAATTGATACTATTATAAATAATTTATTTTTTTTGTAAGTTTTATGACGATTAGATTTTTTTATTTATTTATAATTGCCGTAATGGTATC
The DNA here is from genome assembly GCA_943193695.1 of Acrobasis suavella. NCBI lineage: Eukaryota > Metazoa > Arthropoda > Insecta > Lepidoptera > Pyralidae > Acrobasis > Acrobasis suavella. The sequence continues at coordinate 14,454,832 of OW971931.1, read as the reverse complement.
TATCAAAGAGTGTAACGCATTTTTAGAGGATTTCCCATGATACAAAGTATTTAAAGACTAATAAAACGTCAATCAAAAGTCGTCATTGTCAAATTAAGACGAAGTGGTAGCTAAAGTGGCGCCCTCATTTGAAATAAATTGTTTAAAACTAAATATGGTGATCATTAAAAATTTGATTTGTATCACTGTCTAAAAAGACCTTTAAACTATTTAATAAATAACCTTTGAAATTATTACTAATAGTCCGTTTAGTTTTAAAACGGGTTTTCGCCAAAAGTGGCCACTTTTGGCAAAAACCCGTTTTAAAACTAGACGGACTACCAATATTACTTTCAAAGGTTATTCATAAAATAGTTTAAAGGTCTTTCTAGACAGTGATACAAATCAAATTTTTAATTATCACCATATTTAGTTTTAAAAAATTTATTTCAAATGAGGGCGCCACTTTAGCTACCACTTCGTCTTAATTTGACAATGACGACTTTTGATTGACGTTTTATTAGTCTTTAAATACTTTGTATCATGGGTATAATAGATACTTAAAAGGATGCCAACGAATTTAATTCCACCCTGTATAGACTGAGCTAGCCCCAAAGTAAGTTTTCAAACTTGTGTCATGCGATACTATCACAATGATACTATATTTTATTGACCGAGCAATTGAAGCGTCTCAGTTTCGAAATTGGCTAAAAATGCTTTTGTCCCTCGGTCAGTTTGTCTGTCTGCCTGTTCTCGCCTACAAGTCGCATTTCTCAACAGATTCTAGTGAAATTTTGTGAAGGTTTGAAAATTATAAAGCATTTTCTTGCCGAATCAGGTTTTTCAAATTTTTCGAAACTAAAAAAAATGTTTTTCAGCCATTTCAAAAAAATTTGGTTGCGGGCCCCGGGATCTGATTACCGCTGTGGATGGATGATGATTATTGTAGGTATTCCTACATGTTTTATGCAACTTAATTTCGCATTGGTCCTTAAAATATGCTACTTTTCCATCGTTTCTAATTAGGCTGGATTCCACAAATTTCAACAGACCTTTTTTTCACTATCTCTATTTTAGTGTCCGGAAAGCGTCCACATACATATAATACATACAGTACTATATTCTAACTCCATTTTACTTTCAATTAAGTAAAGCATTAAGAAAATATAAGATTAAAAACAAATTAAATGAAAATTGTCGCATTAAAAATCTGCAAGACTGCAGTTCATTTCGCAAGTATTTCTTTTATTTTTACCATTACTAGCGATGGGCATCCACCCGGATATTTACCCAAGGTTGGGTATTTACCCGATGCGCACCGGGTAAATACCCGTATCTACAAAATGAGTGGGAGTCTACTAACTTTGTATATGAATGTGTGAAATGGTTATGCTATGTATTAATAAATGACATATATTGACATAGATTAAATATCAAAGATTAAAATCCCTAATGCTGTCCATATTAAATATTCATCTTATTTCATGTCTGTTTTCTTATTATAACATATAATTGGTTAGTTAATAGATTCAGGTGTTACTTTGCGGAAGTCAAAGTTACATACTACATGATTTGAATTACTTTGTGCAATTCCGCCACCAGTTAGTTCATGCAAACTATTGCCGGCCGGCGCCCACCCACTACTGTTAGTCCCAGCATACCTGCCACCAAGAGCCCGTGTGCACCCGCCACCAACAGCTTATGCATGCTCCCTCCGATACTGCTGCATCCGCTGCGGCTGTAGCAACATCGGACACCGCATACGCGACACGTGTTTCACCTCTCCACGAGGCATCTTCAGGCACCAAACAAGTTGTTGATCGTTCGGCAGTCAAGCGTCGAATGATAAAACTACACCGTATTGCCATCCTTTTATACTGTTAGAGAAGAGGGTGGGGGAGCGGAGTTGATTTTAACCCTTTTTCATCGGTGTGTAATATTTTGTACGTATTATTTGATGATAAATTATGATTTTTGTCAAGAAGGTGTTCTGCAAAATTTGACCTTTCTGGGTCAAAGGTGGTTTGAAAGGCCACTTCCAAATGTCCTAGTGTTATGAAATTTTGCACGCAGGTCGTGTTATATATGAAGATTAACAAAAAATTAAGAAACTTAAGAAATCGGTCTAGGGTGAGTTGGCTCAATCAAATATCGAATTTTTAATAAAAATATTTATGAACCAGTGATACAATGAGGAGGGGGGAGGAGAGGGGGGAGGGGCATAAAATTGTCATGTATACATAATGTATACTGTAAAGCTTATTAATATATTATTAAATACTGCTTACCTAAAAAAATCTGGCTTCTATTGTTATAATTTACTTTCGATAATAGATGGCGCTAGCGGTATAATTGAATCGCGATATAGAAAAAAATAGGTACGATTTCTTGTAAAAAAGTATCGAAATCCCACCAAAAACTTACCTGTTAAAAAGGGGGCCAAGTTCCTATCGGCTAATTGTTCGGCTAAAAAGAGTTGAAATCCAATCCAATGCCAAGTTTAGATGCACCTTAAAATCGATCATAATCATCTTCATCGACAACTTGAACTTGGCAGGTTTTATTAAATAGGTAAATTTAATTATATAAATAATAAATTTTAATCATACAATTATTCAAGTGTTACATACAGCACGAAAACCTTCCGAGTTCAAGTCTTAGGAATGGCAAATGTTTACCAGTGGATCAGGCTGTTGACGAAGATGATTATGATCGATTTTAAAGTGCATCTAAACTTGGCATTGGATTGGATTTCATCTTTTTTTAGCCGAACAATTAGCCGATAGGAACTTGGCCCCCTTTTTAACAGGTAAGTTTTTGGTGGGATAAAAATCTACTCTACTTATATGTATGATGGTGCTCATATAAAGACATCGCATTTGATGTCTTTTTTCTTATTTTAACATATAATCAGGTGGACAAACACTTGCCAACAAAACAAGTAAACTAAAACGTGTTAATTCGTATGTTATTCCCATACAACGGGTAGATATCGATAAATACCCGACATATTATTTTGTGGGAAATGTTATAACAAGTTAACGGGGTATTTAAGAAGTCGTCAATACGAATATTATTTGTTTCGGGACCAACCCCGTAATCAGTAAATTTGGCTATTGTTTGAGCAGTAAAATAAATGTACTATCCTTATATGTATGAGGATACTAATATATTGACATAGCATTTGATCTGTCTTTACTTATTTCAACATATACTCCGCTAGTTTCCAACAAGTCCAATTAGAATCATTTTTCTAAACGTCAAAACAAACATCGTCTATGGGATTTGAAAGAAATAGCACGGCGTGACGTCAGAGTATCTTGGAGTCAAATAGCGCTCATATTATCGGTTTTTCTGACATATTAAATCTAAAATCACGTTGAAAATGGATATGATCAATGTCAAGTGACATTATTTTGTGACGTTTATTCTCTTATTAGTAGAAATTTTTTTTTTTTATAAAGCCGATCCAAAATATTAAAAAAGATTCAAATGTTTATTCAGTAATTAGACCTTAACAGGCACTTTTACACGTCAAAAAGTATAATTTATGTTACGTGTAAAGTATATTAAAATTTAATTTATTTTTAAAGAAAAGCTACCGATACCAGCGCTTCGTAACGACCACTGCTGAGAAGAAATGCCGAAAGAAACTCATTTTCACAGTATTGGTCGCCTACTCGCCAGAAGGGCTTTGTCATATTATTATTATTATTGTCTTTTAAATAATAAATACTTATAATACAATACAATGTTGACACATTACAACATGTAATGCTTGCGAACAAGAAAACAAACATAAATTGCGTCATAAAAAATATTAAGTAGTCAAAAAAAAGCAAAGCCGAGCAGACCAGTCCCTCCCGGCAGCACCCGTTCACGAGTTGACGCACGGATCAGCCATCGTTAAACTCAACCATATTAGAGGGAATCGAGGGAATGGCTTAAAATGCGAACCATGTTCATGGGTGATGCGACTAGCAACCCATCATTTTTTCAATTCCTAGGGTTCCATAGCAAACCCTTATAGTTTCGTCGTTATAAAAATACTATCTATCCTAGCCACTTGTACTTCAGTAGAGAGATCTTTTTTTACTTTCGCCAACATACATTCAAAAAAGAAACAAATTGACGACAAACAGAGAGAGAGAGAGAGAGGAGAGTAAACTTACTATTTATATTCCCAAACAAAAACTTGTCATGAAATTTACTAAATAACTTGATAGTAACATAGAAAAAATACCCAGAAAGTTACTGTATGGTAAGCTACTCAGTTACTTTCTTAAAACTTACTCGGTAAGTTACTAGGAAAGTTGCTGTATAGAAAGATACTCAGTAAGTTTCTTGAAACTTACTCGGTAAGTTACTAGTAATATTAGAAAAAAATATTTAGAATTATAATTTTGGTTGCATTTAAACTAGAGAAGTGGTAGAAGTCTTATCGGATCACTAAAATCACAAATGAAATTTAATAAAAAAAAAAACTATGTAATCTTCCGATAGTTGAATGAAATCAGGAGGCGGTGGATGTCTGCTGCGCCACAGTTGGAGCCGGGAGGATTTTGGTGCGCCTTGAAGTGATGTTGTGTTAAAAAAACTAGCGTTGAGCTCTATAAAGTACCTAGGGTGCCTAGGATCAGAAACCTGCTTTTTTATTTCAAGATCGCTGTTCCCATACAAAGGGTAAATTCAGATAAATATCCGGCAAACTATTTTGTGGGAAATGTTATAATTATAAAGAGTTGATGGAGGATCGAAGAACTTTTCAAAAAGAATATCTTTTGTTTCGAGACCAACCCCAAAATCAGTAGTTTTGGCTCTTGGACGAGCAGTCAAAAAATACTTATCTATTTTTATATGAAGGTAAGGCTCATACAAGTACGTTGACATCTCATTTAAGGTCTTATAATAAGTTAAAGCAGCCTGTTTTCATTATATGTTTGTATGGTGGTTTCATATATTTTAGTATCGCATATGACGTGTACCTGAATTTTAAGTATATTATCGCGTTTGCACTAGTGACGTGCCATTACCGGTAACTTAATTGAGTCGAGTATTTTCCCAGTAAAGTTACTGTTAACATTCCCAAAAAGTTGTAATATGAGGTATTATAGAAAAACATTTTTTTTATTATATTTCATTTGTGATTATCAGTGATACGATAAGACTTCTACCACTTCTAGTTTAAATGCAACCAAAATTATAATTCTAAATATTATTTTCCTAATATTACTAGTAACTTACCGAGTAAGTTTCGAGAAACTTACTGACGAACTTACCGAGTAAGTTTCGAGAAAGTATCTGAGTAACTTACCATACAGTAACTTTCTGGGTATTTTCTCTATGTTACTATCAAGTTATTTAGTAAATTTCTGTTTGGGAATATAAAAAGTAAGTTTACTATCTCTCTCTCACTCTCTCTCTCTCTGTTTGTCGTCAATTTGTTTCTTTTTTTGGATGTAGGTATGTTGGCGAAAGTAAAAAAGATCTCTCTTCGGAAGCAGAAGTAGTTGGGATAGATAGTATTTTTATTGCTATTTGACCCAAACACGATTTAGAGAAAAGCGTTTCCCACCATGAGAGTGTTAATTTGCCAAATTACAGCTTTCTAGTACTCATAGTCTCTGAGTAAAACCGCAGACAGGGACGACGAAACTATAAGGGTTTGCTATGGATCCCTAGGAATGGAAACAATGATGGGTTGCTCGCCGCATCACCTATTAACATGGTTCGCATTTTCGCCTATTCCCTCGAACGGCTTTTACGATCTGCGCGGGAAGAGAAGCAGCTTGGAAGAGTGTACGTGCGCATTTTAAGCAATATTACATAGATAAATTAACAAGACGATACCTATTAATCAATATTACCAGCATTTGGGAATATTACCGGTAACAATAGAAACTTACTGGCAAAATTCCCCTATAGTAAAGTACTGGTAACGGTTATTTAATGCGGGACATCACTAGTTTGCACGCGCTTTCCGACAGGCGTTGCGAAAAATTTACTTATACATAATTTAATCTACCCACCAAATGGGTAGATTAGGTATTTATATTTGCCCACCGCACATCTTTACATTACTATTGCGTGTTCGATGTACCTTGCGTAATTTTATTCACAGCTTATTTTTACCCAACTGCCGAAGGAGGGAAATGTGTGTTACAAATTGCCTAATTTGTTTGTGAAAGTTTGTGCATAAAATCTAAAATGTGACATAATATACAAGTGTATATCCAAGTTTGTTAGGTTTCAACCTCCAAAAAAAAGAGGGGTATTATAAGTTTGAAGCTAATGTCTTTCAGTCTGTCCGTCTGTCTCTCTGTGTGCCTGTCCGTGGCATCTTAGCGCTCGAACAGATGGACCGATTTCAATGCGGCTTTGCGGTGGTTTATTTATTTAACTTTATTACATGAAATTGTAATTGATGGACTTAAGGTGGTGCAAAAACTCCAAAATTAAAAACTCAGAGCACTTATATTATAACAAAATACTAACCTACGTGCATATCTACGTTACCACAGAATAATAAATAATATAATAATAGGTGGTTCTTAGCTATGATTGATAAACATCGGTCGGACCGTTTTGTAGTTTTCCTGTCAAATATTGGATGTTGCTATGGATATTAATTCTACTATACAGTTCCTCCACCCATCACTAGATGGCGTTTACATATGAAACTATTGAAAGTCAGGTTATTTTTTAATTTTCCTGGCAAATAAACTTGTGTTTGTGTGAATCAAGTATATGTACGTATACCTAAACAAGTTTGTATAGGTTCATTGTCAAAAATAAACAGGAAGAACTGCATTTGATAGCTTGGTTGAATGAAACCCATGCTTATTATAAATAACCAAAATTGTGAACAACCTCCCTATTTTTTTAATGCCGATTGATACAGTCAACCATAACAATCAAATTTTTAAAATAAACATAGCATTTTGTACAAATTTTACACGAGAAGATTCTCGCGTTCTCAGAAGCAGTACATAAGAACCCACTCGTGCTATGGTTACAGTAGTGCCGGTCATCATCGTTAGGTAGATCAGACACACGGAGAACAAATAATATACACTTCTACCTATAAATCAAACATACTTACTAACATAAAAGACACGTGAAAAAAATTATCCTTCTTTTGCAGTTGTTGCACACATAAGTACGTCATTCAAGGAACCTTTGTAAAAAACATGTGGGCCACTGACACATACCGAAAAAATAATCAAAGTACTTCTAAATGAAGCTTTTGTTAGAAGCTATAAAATAACAAGATATAAGTTAAAAAAAACTAATACCCGACTACGCGAGTCATATGTCTAGCGTTATCATGATGAAAAACCACACCCCTTCTGTTGATTAATTTCTGCCGCTTTTTCTCAACTTCTTGCTTTAATCTTATCAGTTGTTCGCAGTAGAGTTCTGAATCGATGGTCCTGCCTGGTGGTAACAGCTCATAATGAATAATGCCCTTACCAATCCCACCACACACACAGCATCACCTTGTTGCGATTTAACCCGGGTTTCGCCACAGTCTGTGAAGCCAGACCGGCCTTTGACCATGACCTTTTTCACACGTTCTTGTCGTACGTGATCCACTTTTCATCACCAGTTATCAATTTCTTCATTAATGGTTCGGTCTCATTACGTCGTAATAAAGAATCACAAATGAGTACACGGTTCATTAGGTTTCTTTCAGAGAGCTCGTGAGGTACCCAAATATCGAGCTTTTTGTGTACCCATTTTTTTCAAATGCGCCAAAACTGTTTTGTGGTCAATTCCCAGTTCTTCAGCTACGTCGTAACTACTGATATGCCGATCCTGCTCCACTTTTTCAAAAATAGCATCCATTTTATCCATAACAGGGCGACCAGAGCGACGTGCATCTTTGACATCAGAATTTCCGGATTGAAAACGCTTAAACCAAATTTGTGCTACTCTCACAGACACTGCACTAGGTCCATAAACATCGCAAATTTTTTTCGCGGCTTGCGTTGCATTTTTACCTTTTGGTAGTAAAATTTTAAAATGTATCTAATTTCTTCATTAGATTCACTCATCTTGACGGTAAGAAAAACAAATGAAAATCACGCATTTTCCTAATTTGAATTTGGAATTATCTTCTTTACAATTTTAACTTTTAAATGATACCAAAACCAGCCAGGTACAAATAGTATAGCCAAATTGGTTTTATTACAAGTTCATACATACTATATGCGAAAAGACTTTTTCCCCAACCTAATACTTTTTTTGCATACAAATTAGTAGCTATGTCACCCGGACAATAATGACGAATCGATTGATATAGGTATTGTATATGTATCTGTTCGGGTTTGAACCGAAATTAGAGTTCTGATCAAATGAAAGTCACGGATAAACTGATAAACACTGAGATATATTCTTGATAATTAACTATAGAATAACTTGATGAGAAATGATATATGAGCCGCGTGGCGCGCTTGTTGGCCGTAGGTCGCGAACTGACTGTTTTATACTAATGAGGCGAAATTGTGCAAATGCTGACTTATCAAATACTGGACGGTGCTTTGCTCGTACATGCTCCCGAGCGGCAGATGAGAATAAACAAGCAATGATCTTAATTTAACAAGGTGATTGATAATGTTGTCATAAATCTAATGTTAATAAGTGAAGCATGATTCATAATATTCAGCTAGAATCGCGTATCTTGTAGACTGATCGAAGAACTGGCGATGTACTACGGTTTTGTTTTATCGATCGCGCACTGCACTGATTTTTAATATCATCACTCTCACTACGCTTCACTTCACTACACTGAAGACATATGTCGTTGGAGCGGGCCGATGTCTGTGGCCTCTCAGCGACAGCCCGGGCTGCTACCGGAATCCCAGCTTCTGCTGCCGTCGAATTCTGCTGTCGGCTTGCCTGACCTTGTCTGCGTCGATAAATACGCCTCCACACGTAGATGATACTGGTTAAGATGACTAGTGCAAATAGTACATAAATCGCAGCGTAATGGTGCACATCATGGTAGGATATGTGCTCTTCTAGTGGCTCGCTTTCTTTTATTTGTCTCAACTTGTTTTGTATGTATAATAATTGTTTTCTGTTCTCGACTGTTTCGACACTGGAGTCATTTAAAGGTTGGTTTTGTGGTATGGTAAAGTTAATGATGCTATTCATAGGAGAAATATCAGGTAAGATGATATCTGGGCTAATGTTGAGATTACTTATCTCGTGCTTATGAGTATACACTACAAAATCAGCTGTTTTGATTGCACAGTTTTGTCCGACTGATAATATGCCGGCGCGAGTCAGCTGGGCTATAGTAATCTGATCCTCGCATAGTAACTTCAAGTGACACACTGCACAACAATGATAAAGGTAATTGTTTATTGTATTTAACTCCGACCAAACGTTATAGCACGATTCCTTTTTGGTTTCACAAAGTTTTGAATTAGATGTTTTCTTGCAGAGGCTCTGATCGTCTTTCATCTCGAATATTGGTTTCTTGATATGGCACAAAAGTAGTTGAGGTGTTTGTTGAATGCACGATGCAAGATCTTGTTCAGATAGCGGAATAAAGGTATCTCGTTGTAAATTAATGGCTACGTATTCTTGAATAGGTACGAAATGGACGACCTTGTCATCGATTTGGTAAGGCAGAGGGATGATTCTTGATATCTCGTAAGTGTCGCGTCCTGTTAGTGGTATTTTAATTTCAATGATGAGGTATTTTTGAGACATTTTGGCGTGAACTTGAAGGGAATTATAGATCGTTGATAAATCATCAGTGTTGATTGGCGATGATAAGTCTTTGGGAAGTTGACCAGAAATAATGTTCAACTCATGTTTCAGCTGTTCAGGTGATATCAAATGGAGACTGAATTTCCCGTGGCTGATATTAGTTATCGTGTTGAATAACACGTCTTGAATATTTTTTAACGAATATAAAATATTATTTGCTATGATGGCTGATGTGATAAAATCAGTGGTGAGCGACAAGTCCGATTTTATATCCGATATTTTATATTGAATGTCGTTTAATTTTTTGTTGACTTCTTTGTGATGGAGGTTTATGATGTTTTCCATATTCTTGAGGGCATTAAATTCTGCTTCTACGATTGAGGTTTGATTTTTCCATAGCGATGCTAAGTGTTTTTCGTTGTCTTTGATTATTTCTATATCTTTTTCATATTTTTCTGCGAAGCGCTCGTCAAGGACGCCAAAGAGAGAGTTCGCGATGTAGCCGACACCGTTGACTAAGCCGCGGCGCCGTCTCGTGTGATCAAATGTGTTCCGATGATTCATGATAGCGTCAATGTCCTTGAATAAATGTAATTCGTTCGCTCCATGCTTTAGCTGCAATATGAGTGCAGAGCAATGTGCTTGCTCTTTTAAATTGGTATTCAATGTTTCTAAATAATGAATATATTTACTAAGTGTAACGATGCCTTCTTGATAAGGTTGTGTGTCATAATAGACAACCAGGCGCCAGTCATCTCTTATTACATTCATGTCCGAGATACGATCGAAATAAAATCCTGTTTTGTTTTGAAGACTTGATATGTTGTATGAGGCTTGTGACGGCAAGATACATGCTATAAGAAATAGTATTAAAGACATTGTGAGGGATGAAAAACAATGCTTCTTTTTGGTAGCAAATTGTTGGCGAGATGTCTGTGAGGTATCTTGATCATCACGCGTCGCATCTTCTTTGTTATCATCTTCCGTATAGCTGTGCTCGACTGGCAAAACAGACAATTTTACTGCAGGCCTCTTGATCAACCCGTTTTTAGTTTTAATTGTTACCACTCTAACTAATCCGTCGCTTCCTGGATGTAGCTCGACGACTCTTCCCAAGGCCCACTTGCCGGGCGGAAGATTGTCTTCTCTGATGACGACGATATCATTGATTTGCATATTTCTTTGTGGTTTTCTCCACTTACTCCGGGCGGCTAATTGAGTTAGATATTCATTGCGCCATCGGTCCCAAATACTTGTAAATATTTTTTGGGTTAGATGCCACCTTGTCCGCAGATCTTTTTCCGTTTCGTAAATTGTGAGTATGGGCCCGCTAGCTAGGAAATGAGATGGAGTAAGATAATTTAGATTATCTGGATCTTCGGTTAGTGGGCAGAGCGGTCTTGAATTGAGGCACGCTTCGAGTTGAGTGAGTACCGTGCTGTACTCTTCAAATGTAAGTCGTTGTTCACCGACGACACGTTTTAAATGGTATTTTAGGCTTTTGACCGCGGATTCCCAGAGTCCGCCAGCGGACGGGAATTTCGGCGGGTTGAAGTGCCAATTTATGCCCATTTCTGAGATTTCTGCTTTGAATTGGTCGTTGAAAGTATTCTGTATCTCTTTATATTCCTGTTGTAGAATCCTGTTGGCACCTATGAAGTTGGTTCCTTGATCGCTGTACATGTGTGTTGGTGTGCCTCTCCTAGCAGACATTCGGCGTAGCGCTGCTAGGAAAGCTGAGGATGTGAGGTCGGAAACCAGCTCTAGGTGTACGGCCTTGGTGACCATACAGATGAATACTGCAACATATCCTTTAGTAGTTTTGATGCCACGACCCCTATTAGCTTTGATAAAAATATGTCCCGTGAAATCCACACCACATCTGTAAAAGGGTCGAGAAGTGGGGTTCGTTCTTGCTGAAGGTAAGTCACCCATCAACTGATGTTGCTGTAAAGGTTCAGCTTTTTTACATTTAACACATTGACGTAACCTTTTCTTCGTGGCCCTGATGCCACCGAGCAGCCAATATTTTTTCCTGGTGAATGCTGTAGTAAGTCTCGCTCCTCCATGGTAAGTGAGCTCGTGGGCTTGGTCAATGATTAGTTCTGCTAATCTACTTTTACTGGATAAAATTATAGGATGCTTCATGTCTTCGTCTATATTGGCATGTTTCAATCTTCCTCCGACACGCAATATCCCTGCAGAATCCAGTATTGGTGTCAAACTTAAAATCTTGCTTCTGCTTTTTATTTGTAATCCTTGCTGTAAATTGTTTTTTTCCTCCGAAAATTCTTTTTTCTGTTCTTCCTTGATAATTATTTCCTGTGCTTGCTTTAATTCTTGTATTGATAGAAACACTTGCTTAGTTTCCCGCTTGATAAATCGACGTACCCATGCTAGTACCCTAATTGCTTTATTTAGTGAACTGAACTTGTTTAATAAATAATCTATAGTTTCTTGGTTGCATGATGACTGAGTGACATTGATTTGATTATTTTTCTTGATTTCCAGGCTCGTCGTGTAGTCTGGCTGATCTTCATTGTCTTGTGGTTTGTATGTTGGTAACCATGTGGGGCCCTGCCACCACATAGTGTGCGCGTTTAACTGAGTGGCTGTCATGCCTCGGCTCGCTCCATCCGCAGGATTATCTTTTGATTTAATATAACGCCAGCAATCATTAGGCATAGTCGACGTTATTTTTTGTACGCGATTGGCGACATATTGTTTCCATTTACTGGTATCTCCCTTTATCCAGGCTAAAACAACCATACTGTCGATCCAACCGAAGATCTTGATATGATAATTATTTAGGCATTGTATGATTTTATTCATTAGTTTAGATAACAGAAGAGCCCCATTTAATTCTAATCTAGGCATTGAGTTTGACTGAATAATTGGGACTAATTTTGATTTTCCGGCTACTACTACTACAGAGGAGGTTCCATCTTTCTTGGTAGTCTTGCAATATACAACGCAGGCATAGGCTTTCGTGCTTGCGTCGCAGAACCCATGTAGCTCCACTACACTGTTCTCTTCTGTTTGAAGCCATCTTGGTATTTGGCATTGATTGATATTCTTGAGATCTTCCTTGATTTTACACCACTCGTCCCATAATTGTGGTGGTACTTGGTCATTCCATTGGATATTTTGTTTCCATATATCTTGAAAAAGAAGTTTTAACTTCGTTGTAACAGGCGTCAACCATCCTAATGGGTCATACAATTTAGAAATTTCAGAAAGAAGTGTTCGCTTGGTACGTTTTGGTGAAGAAGGTTGTAACATGATATCTGATTGGAATGTAAACTTATCTTCGCTCGGATTCCAGCGAAGGCCGAGAGTTTTCGTGGAGTCCATTTGCTTGAAATCAAAATTTTCGGGTTTATGATGATCATCTAATAATTCTGGTAAGTTAGACTTCCACTTTCTCAAGTTAAATCCACCTGCTTTTAGAAGACTTGTCAATTCCTGTTTTAATATTGTACCAGACTCCTTTGAATGAGAACCGTAGAGTAAATCATCCATATAAAACGAAGTCTCTAAAATTTCAGGCGCTAAACTTCCTTGATAATTGATCTTTTCGTCTTGCGCTAAACGTCGAAGCGTCATCATGGCGAGATAGGGCGCCGCCCTAGTTCCGTAAATGACTGTAGTTAGTTTATATTCCTTCAATATTTCTTTTTCGTTTTCTCTCCAAACTAGTTTTTGTAACTCTTGATCATCCGGATGCAGCCAAATCATACGAAACATTTTTTCCAAATCTGCAGTCCACCCGTATTTAAATTGTCGCCACTTGATGATAAGGTTTTGGAGGTCTTGCTGCAAGTTTGGACCCCTGCACATGACCTCATTGAGGCTGTAACCACTCGAAGTTTTCGAAGAAGCATTTAGAACAACACGTAATTGAGTCGTGGTTGAATCACGTGTTACGCCGAAGTGTGGTAAATAACATTCCGTGCTCCTATTACCGGCGTTAGCCGCGGGTGTCATATGGCCGAGCGACAAATACTCATTCATGAAGTTTTTATAATTTAGAGCGTAATTTTTGTCTTTATTTAATTTCCATTCAAGTTGATAAAATTGAGCGATGGCTTTCTTTTTAGAATTTCCCAATTTTTCTTTGTAGTCCGGTTTTAATGGTATTCTGACTTCGTATTTACCGTCTTTTCGTCTTGTAGTGGTATTCTGGTAAAAATCTATACACGCTTGATCTTCTGATGACATATTCGACTGCTCGGAAATATCTTCTATCTCCCAAAAGCGACTAATTTCTTCTAAATTATTTATAACGACGTTACATTGGTAAATTTTGGTGTTCCCGCTCAAAATCCAGCCTAACTGGGTTTGTTGAGCAGTAGGCAGTGTTGAACTTGATCTGCAGATGCCATCCATTAGTATTGTCGAATAGATATCTGCGCCCAACAAGATATCTACAGGTCTACTGACATAAAATTCGGGGTCGGCTAACTTAACGTTTTGTAAATATGACCAATTGGGTTTGGGGAAAGTGTGACTTGGTAAATGCTTGATAAGGTTCTTCATAACAAGAACGTCGGTATGAAATGAAAAATCGTTGATTGTTGATTTGCAGTTAATGGACACGAAACCGTTGCAGCTGGTTTCGTTTTCTCCAATGCCCACTATGAGTCCTTTACATCTCTGACGCGGTAACTTGAGAAGCTGTGCTGCGTGCTCGGACATCAGCGACATTTGAGAGCCTTGGTCTAGGAGAGCTCTCATTTTGATGAATGTACCATCTGCAGCCTGGACAGAAATAACTGCAGTGGCCAACAATATCTCGGAAGGGTCGTTTTCCAGGGTCACATGTGTGTTGCTTTGAACATTCGGCGTGCTCGTGATAGCAGCGCTCGAAGTAGGTTGCACGCTCGGTGTTGTATTACGTGACGTAAACGCCTCGTGTAATAAGGTGTTATGTTCGTTATTGCAATCCTTACATCTATAACTTGAAAGGCATGATTTCCCTTGGTGATTATTTAAACAATTACTGCAAAGATTTAATTTTAATGCTGTTTTTCTTCTTAAATAAGGAGGCATTCCCAGGAATTTCGGGCAAAAATATACACCGTGATCACTGTTGTTGCAAACCGGACAGTTAAATTTATTATATGAATAATTTTTTGAATTAGAGTTATTTTTAATAGGCGTGTTATTTGTAGTTTGAATGGAGAATGAATTTTTATTAAAATTAGATTTTTGTTGATTGTTTTGATTTTGATACCTAAATGACTGATTTCCATGATTTGATACGTTTTGATTGTATTTTGATTGGTAATTATCCTGCTTCCTACGCGAAGATTCCAATGTAGTAAATTTAGATTCTAGGAAGTCCAAAAAGTCTTTTAAAACGGGTAATTCTCGCGGATTGGGCACAAATTCCATGTAATCATTATACGTGTCGCTGCTTAGTTTCTGCGCTAAAATAAAGACAAGTAAGGGGTCCCATGTTTTGATATCTACCCCTAAATTCTTGATGGCGTTCAAACATTCCAGTGTTGTGTCATGAATGCGCTTGATATGATTCAATGACTGTTGTTGAGCTACTGGTATATTCATCAAAATATTAATATGAGAGTTGAAGATACGATTAATATTATTGTAACGATGATTTAATATGTCCCAACAAACGGAATAATTGTCCGAACTGATTTGTAGGTGTTGGATCAGCCTTTCGGCTTCACCCTTAACTTTTCCTTTTAAGTATTGCATCTTGCGCGCGTTGGGAATAGCGGGGTTGTTGTGGATCGCCTCTGTAAAAAGGTCTTTAAAAGAGACCCACTGATTGTATTGTCCTCTAAATTCTGGAATGTCCAGCTTCGGGGTGGAATTTTCTCTGTGAGCTACTGACCACAACTTGCTGTTTATGTCTCTCTTTAATTTATTGAATATTTCTTCATGTCTTGTAAATGAAACTTCATACTCTGGGTTGTCTTCATTTAACTCGGCGTCGATGTCCCAATGCAGGTTGTCAATTGCTGACCATCTTGATTGAAGTATCTTCAAGGTATCTTCGAATTCCCACTTTTCTTGAATGTTGTCAAGGTCAATGTTCCTGACTGTGCGCATGAAAGCCTTGAAGTTCACCGATTGCTTTCTTAACATCTCGTCGAGTTTACTACTGGATCCTCGATCGGAGAACGTCTTGACAACTTGATGAGGTTCTGGTTCTGATGCGTCACTACTTGGTAAGTGCAGTTGGGCTGGTTGTGCTGGTTGTTCTACTGATCCTGTGGCCAGGGCTTGATCCTGTTTGGCAGGCGTAGGTTTCTTGTTTGTTAATAAATCTTGATATTCTAACTCGAGAGTATTCTTCAGGGACTTGTAGTAATTTCTCGCAATGCCGTAGCGATTCTCCGTGAAATACGGATGACTCCTGCTCTCTTCCGTAGAAATTCGATCATGATTATACTCATATTCTTCCCAGTATTTCTCCAAGGTTTCTAAGCGTCTTTTGTAATAATCTAAAGTTTTCCTATCCCTGCTATCTTTCTTGAAGTTAGTATACAACTTAACCATACTATCATAAATGACATCCTGAGATTCAAATAGGCTAGACATCTTGATAAATGAGTTGAAAAACAAGAAAGCAAGTAAAAAGGAAAGATCTTACTTGATCTGATCTTGGTCTGATGCTGATGATTTGTCCGTGCTCTTCGATCGCACGGAGTTGGTGTGCTGATAATGTCCTGTGCGTCTTGATAGAACAAGACGGTCTTGATGGAGGTACTCGTGTGTCTTGGTAACACAAGTACTGCTGCAGATTGTGTGTAAACTTGTTTCCACACACAAAAACTTGGTAATCGATATGAACTTGTAATGTCCACAACGTGGTTGCACAGACGAAACACGTGGCACTGTTTCACGAAAACACGCGTCAAGGTCCCGCCTGTCTAAAGCTCGAAGGACCAATGTTCGGGTTTGAACCGAAATTAGAGTTCTGATCAAATGAAAGTCACGGATAAACTGATAAACACTGAGATATATTCTTGATAATTAACTATAGAATAACTTGATGAGAAATGATATATGAGCCGCGTGGCGCGCTTGTTGGCCGTAGGTCGCGAACTGACTGTTTTATACTAATGAGGCGAAATTGTGCAAATGCTGACTTATCAAATACTGGACGGTGCTTTGCTCGTACAGTATCTTTTGTGAAAATTGAACAAGCGATTTGGATGCTACGGGGAAACAGACATACATACACACCCACATACATAGACTGCTAAAATCATTACCCTTCCTCATGGCTTTGCCGTAGTTAGCTAAAAATCCAAAATAATTAGTGACGCGCGCTGCGGCCGGAACGGCGGACAGATACTGTGCCGGTATGCCACGCACACACCCGTCCCCGCGCACCCATGCGTGCCCCCACGCTCGCCCTGTCTTCTCGCGCACTTTGAGTTTTGGCGCGGAAATATTTAATTTTTTTCAAATAATAAGATTGCGTGGATGGAGATGACACAAACTACGAATTGTGGTTTATCACACTACAATAATGAAAAAGACGAAACTCTAATAACACTAATAATCTTTTGTGTCTTTTACAGAGTATTGAATTAAAAAAATAAAATACAATAAGATATCGTGGATGAAATGTGACACAAAACATTTTGAAACACATATATTAGTGCTCTATGGCGTGTAATACCTATTTATCCAATTCTAATATTCTTAAAGAGCTATTTGAGCGAAATATTAAGTATTCGTGAAATGACACTGATCCTGTGGCCAGATGATGACACAAAAAGCTTTTGTACATCAGACACCACGTAGTTATTGTCATGCAAGTGAAAAATTCATCTCTAATTTTCTTTTCATCTCATAATGTTCGAAAAGGCAAATACCTAAATTTCTACCTAAGCAAACATCGAAGATGACACAACGTCATGTTTTAGGTTGGTCAAGGGGTCTAGAAACTATATGCGAAAAATCGAAATATCTAATATTCTTAAAACTTAAAAACCTAGCGCTACCGGACTATAAACCCCGACTTAGATAATACGGGACTAAACCACGATTATGGCATTTATGGCCTTTTTTATAATAAGACTGTATGTGTTCCAGTTGAATTTTCTTAAGGGTTAAATTATCGTTTAGCATCTCTATCCGCGGCAGGTGGATGGTATCCTTTAAGGCTATGGTGCTGTGGTGGAGTTTGCTATATCTGTCCATTAATATTGAATTTGTATCTCTCTGTGGTGGTAACTAGATACGTTCCTTGGATCCGTTGGTATTTCTCGTTGGTGCCGCAGGTCGTCTTCGGAATCTTCTGGTTACGCACGACGACAAGCCAGGTGTTCTCATGGATCTGCTGGACCTTCACTGGGAGTAGCAGGACTTCAGCTAACTCGCAGCTTGCTCCGGATGCGTGTCGGATGGTCTTCACGATGCAGTCTCGAGTGCTATGGATCTTCTCCAGTTGCAGGTGATTGCAGAGGCGCAGCTCATCGGTGATGCAGCGGCAGGGCTCGTAGGGGTAAGTATACTCATCCTTACCCAGTATTAGGAGGGGTTTGGAATGCGGGTAAGATTTTTATTTATATCTATACAAATAAGGTATATATATATATATATATATATATATATATATGTACCGTACTTTTTTAGGTAGTTTGGTATTTGGTATGTCAGTAGTTAGACTTAGTAAAAGGAAAAAGAAACAAGAACTAGAAAAATAGCAACATATAGCGGACACTATGAATGAAACCTCTTTGCTTCCAACCCGACGATCCGCGCGTGCGCGAAGAGCTATGATTTAGCTCATGACAGTAGATTTTTTTGAGTTTTACAAATATTGTGGGCTTACGCGCGGCGAACTTATTTCTGCTCCAGAATATTCTTTTAAAGTGGTTTTGTTGCTGTAATAACGGAGTTTAGTTGTTCGCACATATTCCCCGGAATAATAAAATAGTTTTACACGCGTAATGCGGGATTTTTTTTTATTCCATTGCTTATAGTGGGCGACGCCGTCGTTGGTGGAAGAGGCTTTGCCGCCCGCTGTAACTGGCGCCGAACGTTAGGGCACGGACAAATTCTAGTGTTTTCGTGAAGTCGAACTTTTCCCGTGTGACCTGAAAGTATTTTGAACATATATTGTGAACTGTGTGTTTTTCCGTCGCGCGTCGTTTTTTTACGTTGATCGTGTTTTGTTTGTCTACGACAGAGGTTCCCAAACTTATTTTGTCAAACGCCCACTTTAAAAAATCTGTTATTTTGTAGCGCCCCCCATTTTTTTCACCATAAAAACCTGAATCACATATTTGTCTTGCCTGTAGTTTAATTCAACCTATATTCTAAACGAGAGAGCAATAATAATACATACAGCAGTACATTAGAGAATCTTTTATAAAAAATAACAATAATCAACATTGTTCATTTTAAATATAAAAAATAGCAATAATAATACAATTTTACAATAATAAAGAGTATAGGAAGTGGGGACCTCACCTGCGAAACTTTAAAACACGAAATTTTTTCAGTGTTTGATTCCTTTAACGATATAAATAGCGTTGTGAACGCATTAAAATAATAAATATTAATTACCTTTTTTAGTTTATATTTGTACAATAAAAAAGGATATAAATATGAACTAATAAATGGATGTTGTGTAGTAAGAGGATTTTAATTTCAGTGAAATTTAAAATATGAAATAGGTGAAGTTATAAATCACTCATTGCTTAAATCACATCAGCGCCCCCCAACTTTATTCTGGGCCCGTTACCGCCCCCCAGTCTTAAAGCCTCCAGCGCCCACAAGGTGGCGTTATCGCCCACTTTGGGAAAGACTGGTCTACGACGACGGTCGCATACCGTTTTGTACCGTGGACATTTGAAGATTGTAGGATTGCTTTTCCATGGATTTGTGACAGTTTTGGAACCTTCGTACTGTTTGTTCCACGAACGCGTGTGATTTAATAGGGCTGGGAAACATAATTTCCCATTTCCCCTTTTTTCCCACCTTTGTGACAGTGCCGGAACCTAAGACTGTTTGTCCCACAAATTCGAATAGTTCTTCTTTTCGCAGTCTACAGAACATTTCTGTTTGTTTACCGTTCCTTCCGTGTTTCGTGACAGTTTTAAGTCAAACTGTTTGTTCCGCGTTACCGTGTTGAATTGGAACTTTTGAACATTTTGTATTGTACCTACGTACTAGCTCTCATGACTGTGTATCAGTTTGTTCCGCGATTGAGATTGTTGGAACTATATTGAAGCGTTGTGCGCGAGGTGTTAAATGAACAACACGAACTTCAGCTTTAGAAAAATATAATTTATTAAAAATAACTCAGGGTGGTTTCAGGGGCCCTACTATGCCGGTCGTTCTGATCACTTGCGAAAGTAAAGGTACTGTCCTGGAGTCCGGTGCTGGGAAGTCGAGTGCAGTGGATGCCAGATGTTGTGGGCTGTCCAGGACTCGAGTAGGTGGGTGTCTATGAGCCTAGGTCTTTCCGTGGGAAGGTCGTAGTATCCGTACGGGTATTCTTAAAGTCCGAAACTGGAACCCTGGAAGTGATCGATGTCCATGGTTAGAGAAATGCCCAAGAAATGTTGACCAGCCATTGCCACGAGAGGTGATGATGATGTGAGGTGATGGTGACGGACGTACCTACTTTTACCTAAGTGCAATGACTGTGGCTGCTGGACATCATTAAGAACAGAGTTCACAATATGAAATTACTAATTATAAATAAAAAAGATAAAAGTCTAGTGGGAGAAATGTTCTAGAACAAAATTTACTTTTCAAACCGGGTGGTAGTTGAAGACTAACACGCCCGGGCAAAATCTACGAAACTAGAATTAATATTACTTATTAAAACATTACTAGAAACACTACTACAAGTTAGCAATCCGATTTAAGATGTATCTAGATTCTAGCCAGTGAGGTTACCTATACTTATATACAAAATTTGAAGAATAGTTCGCCACTTACCGAATTTCGGGTTTGAATAGCACTTGATATTATTTATTTTTTTAAATAGATATAGGTACTCGTATCGATTAAGATTCTTATTAGTATTTAAGAAATTCACTTCAGCAAAATCACCACGTATAGAGAAGAACGATCTGAGAAGAGAACGTATATACGTGTGTCTCGCGACAAGGGAATCATACCAATAATCACCGATTGACCGCTCGGCGGTGCATCGAAACAAAGCAACTCAACTGCCTACATAAAAAACGCTGCATGTCGCAGTCACTATTGCGAATTCAGCCGTTCTTGAGATGGCTTAAATTACTTCTGCCGTAAGTAGCATTGAATGTTAATTTGTTTTCATGTAAATATATGTTTATTAATTACAAATAATTCAGTTTAGGTTACGTAAAATAATAAATTATATTTTTCTTATATTTAATTTTCGTTGAGGCTTAGTTTTAAGTCAATATGTTTAAACTTGTAAATAAGAGAATTTTTTAATCATCGCGCCGCGAGCCCGGCTGCCGCCGGCGATTCACCTGACGAGGCATCACCGCCGCTGCCTGTGCCGGAACAACAGCACACGGCCGCGCCTGCACCGGTACAACAGCAACCCGCCGCGCCTGCGCCAATCCTCATCACCACCGAACAGTTGGAAATGCTGTTAAATCGGGTAACTAAAGAAACGCAAACGTGAGTACTAGCTTACTTGGTAATTTTGCAAAATGTACAGCCCGTTATGACGGTGACAAAAGTAGCAACGTCGAAGCGTTCATTGACGCTATAGAAGTCTACAAGGACTGTGTTGGCGTTAGCGATGACAACGAGCTCCGCGGCCTGAGCATGTTGCTGACAGGTCTTGCCGCGACGTGGTGGCAGGGAGTAAAGGATCACACTACCACTTGGACAGATGCGCTCGAGGCACTCAAGCAAACTTTCGGCCCGAGACTTCCACCTCATAAACTGTATCGTAAACTCTTCGAAAGGGAGCAGCGAGACAATGAGGCTACGGATTTTTCTGTTTGCCATTTGAGAGCATTGTTCGCGCAGCTACCACCTCGCTCTCTGTCAGAGACCGTGCAGCTTGATATGAGCTACGGCTTGCTGCACCGCCGTATAAGAGAGAAAGTCCCACGAACAAGTTTCGGAAGCTTCGCAGAGTTAATCACTATGGCCCGTCGAGTAGAAGATATCCTAGATGAAAGTCGATCTAACACAACTGGAAGCGTTAAGCCGATGCCACCGGCTTTGACAAAGACAATACTGGCCTCTTCTTCGTCCGCTCCTGAAAAAAAAGCTGCTGCAACTAACAGCAAATCTCGTCTGCGCTGTAATTATTGCAGACAGTTTGGGCATCTGAAGGACGCGTGCCCACGGTTGACTAAGATTAAGAAAGAGGAGGAATTGGAGCCTCGTAAGCCTAATATAACGTGTTTCGGTTGTGGCGCCCCCGGCGTAAGGTCTAATTGTTCTACGTGTAAGACTCGCCTACTACTCGACCTCTAACATCTTTTCTGTCTCGCCAGAGACATAAAAGATGTTAGAGGACGATGTCATTGAGGACGCTGAGTCGGAGTGGGTTTCTCCCGTAGTTCTGGTTCCAAAGAAGAATGGGGAAGTACGCTTTTGTGTCGACTACCGGAAATTGAACAGCGTTACTCGCAATGACAAGTACCCACTACCAGTTATTGATGACCTGCTGCACAGCATTAAGGTAGGTTGTGTGATGTCTACCATTGATTTAAAAGCTGGCTACTGGCAAATAACTGTCGCGCCGGAGGATAGGCCTAAAACTGCGTTTACCACGCCTTATGGAACCTTTCAGTTCCGCCGTATGCCATTTGGCTTGAAAAACGCCCCGGCAACTTTCCAGCGTATGATCGACCGAATGAGGACTGGCCTGAAAGATGTCTGTGTAATGGCCTATTTGGATGACTTGTTAATAATATCATCAGACTTTAGTCAGCATCTTAAGGATCTTCAACAAGTGTTTGACCGTCTTCGTTTGTTTGGTTTAAGAGCCAATAGAGCCAAGTGTGTTTTCGCTAGGAAAGAGGTCACTTACCTGGGCTATGTTGTAACTATGCAGGGCATCAAGCCAGACCCCAAGAAGGTCGAAGCTGTCTTGAAGATGTTGCCACCCACGAACTTGAAAGAGCTGAAGACGTTTCTCCAAACGGGCTCGTGGTTTCGGAAATTTATACCACATTTTTCTGACGTTGCTCGTTCTCTGACGGATCTCACGAAAAAGAACAGTCGTTGGCAGTGGGTGAGTCTCAACAGGAAGCGATTGAGGAGCTTAAGTTACGGCTTTCGACAACCCCAGTACTCCGTCAACCCAGTTTTGATGAACCATTTGTCTTGAGGACAGATGCGAGCGCGTATGCTTTAGGAGCAGTGCTTATGCAGGGCGCTACTCAGGAAGAACAGCCAATTAGCGAGTACGCTTGCAGGCTGTTGACATCCGCTGAGAAGAATTATACTACAACCGAGAGAGAAGCCTTGGCGGTGGTTTGGGCTTTAGATAAATTTTGTGCTTACCTTGAAGGTATAAAGGTACGCGTTGCTACTGACCACTAGCCTTTGAAGTGGCTTCTGGGGTTGAAAACTCCAAGTGGTCGTCTTGCTCGCTGGGCTATGAAGATACAATCATATGACCTGGATATAAATTACACTCCAGGCAAGGTCAATGTTATTGCCGACACTTTGAGTCGTCTAGTGTGTAGCGGTAACGAAGATCAGGTAACTGAAATCACTGATACCTGTCCTGTCGTCGTTGACCTGCCTCAATGGGCCCCGGAGGACATGCGGAGTGCACAATTAGATGATCCAGATCCAACCCTAATTATTAATGATTTTGAAAATACCCAAAATCCGGAGATCATGTTGCTTTGGACAGATAGGGGGTATTATCTTTCCCAGGGGGTACTTTATAGGTGTGACCCCGACGGGGAGTCTGAAGAGCCACAGTTGGTTATCCCAGAGTCTTTGAAGGTGAGGCTTATGAAGGAGCGCGCCTACTGCAGGTCATTTAGGGCTGGAACGAACCTTGCGAAAGATCAAAGAGCGTTATTATTTCAAGAACATGAGAAATTTTGTAGGTCAGTATTTAAAGTCTTGTGACCTTTGTCAAAAAGTACAAAGCCACCAACTTGAAACCAGCAGATCTGTTGCAAACACCAGTGCTTCATCAGCGTTTTGAGGTGGACTTGTTTGGACCTCTTCCCGAAGGGAACAAAGGGGAGAAGTGGATTCTCCTTATCGAGGACACGGCAAGTAGGTGGGTGGAATTATTTGCTCTTCAGGATGCTACGGCTGAGACGTGTGCGAAGGCGCTTATTGAGGAGGTTTTCCTACGTTACGGATTACCCAGGAGGGTGATCTCAGATAACGGTACGCAATTTGTATCGGCCGTGATGCAAAAGGTTATGCTAATTTTTGGAGTACAGCAGTCTCTAATACCGGTGTACCATCCAGAAGCCAATCCTGCGGAACGGAAAAACCGTGAATTGAAGAAGATGCTTAGTATGTTGGTAGGGCCAGAACATCGCGCTTGGCCAGGTATGCTTCCAGCGATACGTTTCGCACTCAACAGTGCATACAACGAAGGGACTGGGCAGTCAGCAGCTTACATTACTTTTGCTAGAGAAATGCGTTCACCATTTGCGGTACATTCTGATATTAGGGCTATCGCCCCCCAAATCATTCCATATCTGGTGCGTTTTGATCAAGTCCTTTCGGAAATTCATGAACGTATTGAGTCACAGCAGGACATACGTAAAGCCGTTGCTGACCAGCATCGAAGACCTACCATTTCTTACAAGGAAGGAGATCTGGTTCTTGTGGAAGCCCATTTGCCAAGTAGTGCAGCGCGTGGTTATATGAGTAAATTTGCCCCTAAGCGAGAGGGTATCGTATTTCCAAAGTGGTTAGTCCCACTTCGTTCGAAGTAGTTGACAGTAATGGTACTGTTAAAGGAAAGTACCATGCCAGTGCACTGACACTTTATGTAGGACCATCACCGGTCATTGTGCATCAGCGCCGTCGTGTTCGTCCGGCCAGGCCACGGTCAGGACGACCTTGTGACTTGGAGGGGGAGGATATAGTGGACACTATGAATGACCGTTCGCAAACCTCTTTGCTTCCAACCCGACGATCCGCGCGTGCGCGAAGAGCACCTCAGGTGCTCTGTGTATGATTTAGCTTATGACAGTAGATTTTTTTGAGTTTTATAAATATTGTGAGCTTACGCGCGGCGAACTTATTTCTGCTCCAGAATATTCTTTTAAAGTGGTTTTGTTGCTGTAATAACGGAGTTTAGTTGTTCACACATATTCACCGGAATAATAAATAGTTTTACACGCGTAATGCGCGATTTTGTTTATTCCATTGCTTATAGTGGGCGACGCCGTCGTTGGTGGAAGAGACTTTGCCGCCCGCTATAAACAATATACTTATTTCTGTTTACTATGATTAAGATATATAAGCTAAGTAAGTAAGCTAAATAGGTACCCTAAATTAAAATAAATCTTATCTTACAGTTAATTTTAAATTCAAACAAAAGTCTAACTATTATTCTGTAAAAATAAAATGAAGAGGGTAGTTAGAGAGCAGGGTCGTGAGTCTATTCAATCGTACCGCAACGTTACCGGTAATTAAAAAATCAAACCACTGTCCTGGGTAGCGTAGGCTGTGGCGATGTTTTTTTTTATACTATACCTCTGACAGTATCAGAGCCTATTTTTTCTAGTTCCTCTTTCATACCAGTTCTATCAGTTATGCCTCTCGTACTTTCATGCTTCATACTTGTCCTTTCATTCATCATCTTTTATGCTTTCGCGGGTGGGATGCCCGCCTACTCTATCAGCTCTCTATTTTTATTTATTTCTTTATTATTATTCTGGGAAGGGTGTACAATAACTTTACACTTTTTTATTTTCTTTTCTTTACATTTTTTGGTTTCTTTTACATTTCAAAAACATTATTTACTTATCCTTTCTTAACATTTATTTCTTTATATATACCTATTTACATTTGTCAAGTTTCTTACTACTAATGTTACATTTATTTTTGCCTTATTTCTAAGATATATTTTATTTTCAACATAATTCTTCGAATTTAATATTTTACATTTCACAGTATGTTTTCCCCGGTTTGTTACCTTATCAAATTTTCCCATTTATGGTTATCTATTTACTTTAACAAGGTATTTTCCTGCACTCGCTCTGATTTTATCTTTATACATGAAAAAAGTGATCATTATTGAAAATAAGTCACTTTTGTTCTTATTACTATAGCAAGTAAAACAGTGGAGTTCAGGTATATTATTATTTCAATTTTAAGTTTTATTTCTGGTTGTCCTTGAGTGTAAATACCTTGTTTGCATCCTCAATGCCTTCACTGGAGTAGAGACTCTGTGAACGGCAGAGCCGCCGCTTCCCATTCTCATTTTGTACCTACTAAATTTTTATTTAACTTTTAAACAAAAGTTAAGATAAAATACATTTTGGTATTTGGGAAGCAACAGCTCTGTCCCGCCCAGGGAAGAGGACAGCACGCTGATTGCAAGGTCAGCAATACGCAGTTGCTGACCTTGCAATCGCATCCCACTTCCTTCTTAAAGAGCAGTCTCCACTAAAGGCATTGTGGTCTGCCTTCTCGATGCCTGCCTTTTTGCAGTTCCTGCATGAAGCTGCCGTGCCCGCTTTGTGGTCAAGGCAGTCTGACCGTAGGTGTGGGCCCCCACAGTGGCTGCAAGAGTCCTCCGCCTCAGTGCAGTATCTCTTGCTGTGGCCGTAGGCCAAACAGCGCTAGCACTGCACGAGGGGGGACTGGTCCGCAACCCTTACTCGTTGCAGGTCCACATGTAAGGCTCCGGCGTCCAGCGCCGCGCTCCACACTGCAGGTGATACGCTGACCATATTTTGAACCTGTGGATTTCGGGCTTTCTTTTTATATTTTATTTGCAGGCGATCTTCCTCGCTGTCGAGGCCATGAAAGACTTCGAGGTTTTGCTTCCTCACCGCTCTGAGGACGTCATCATCGCTATATCGGATGCTGACGCCCCAGAGGATGAGGAGCGGGTCCCTGTTCTTTACGTCCTCGACAACGAGGTTTTTGCCTGCCCTCTCGATCCTATCCCGCAGTTTCGCCCTTTCAGTTTCAGTCGCGCAACTCATAATCACCTTCTGGTCCTTCGCCTTACGCACCCGCTCTACCCGGATCCACCCTTCCTTGGCATCCACCGCTTCCCGAACCTTGTCGAGCACCTGCTCCCCCGTGTCGCACACATCCTTAGATGTGACGACAAGGGAGAGCAGGGCTCCGCGTTCAGTGGTCGGCTCCGCCAAGGCAGGGCGGGCCACCGCGTTTGCGTAAGTCAGAGGACCAGACTGCTGCGCAACCATGGCCCTCAACTCCTGCAAGATCATGGTGTTCTGGCTGATCAACTGGGCTGCTCATGCATTTTTTTGGATAGGGCAAGCCCGGCTGACAGCTCATCCCCGAATACAGACTCCCGGTTTCCCTATACTCCCAGGCATGCGGTTTCCCGGCTTATTTGGGCCTCTGGGGACGACTGCGTGCGGACACTGGGGTGATAGCCCGGAGTAACGTTTTTGGGCTCTACATATTGACCTAGTATCCGTATTTTGTCTGCCATTTGTTCCAGACTCTCCTTTACCGAGTCTTTTATTTTAGTTTTTAAATTTCTGGCTGATTCTAGGTCATCGAAAATTTTATCTTTAATGTCCATACACTCCGCGATTACGATGTCCCTTTCGTCGTCTGTTATCCTTTCCCTCCTGGATTTAAGTGGAACAAAGGGTGTAAGATCGGGATTGTCTCTATATCTATAGTAACGTTCAACACTTGTTTCTGAAAAATTTAGACATCGCGGTTCCGCGAACGATACAGACTTTGGTGTGGGTGTCCTGTCGTCGGGCACCGTCACGGTAGGTGGCGGAGAACGTACCAACGGCATTATGATAAATTAATAAATAAATTAAATTTCCCAATAAATAATAGCTGTCAGAGGCAGCGTCAAAGCTTAAAATTAAAATTAAAACTGTACACTCTGAATTAGTAAGCGCAATAATTCAAATTAAAGTTAAAAATTAATATTATAACAAATTTAAAATTTAAAATAACAATATCAATTACAGAATAAATTTTTTCCTTGGCCCTGTAAAGGGGAGCCAAGGGAAGGTCATATAAATTATTCAATGAAATAGTCAAACTATACGCTAAACTAATTAAAAGTATACAATAAGTAGGTTTGTAAAAGTTTTAAAATTCTAATTATAAATTAAAATATAAATTAGTGTGCCTTCCGGGGACCTATACCTTCTACCTTGGTATGTGATAGGTAGGGAGGCACCTGGGTCTTAATGACTAGTCAGTATTTATAAAAAGAAATAATAATTTTAAAAACAGAAGTGGGCAAGTCCACTTTTGGTTACACTATAATTTAAAAATCTTATAAACTATTCAGGTAACTAGGTCCTCCCGGTACTAGGGGGGAGCAGGGAGTCCCTTTGGTGAACCACCAAAACAAAATTATTTTTATTTGCCAAAATTTTTTTTTTTTAATTTTCAAAGTAAAAATATCGGTTGGGTCACCACTATAACTTAAGTATAAAGGAATCTGTCCCACTTGGGGGGTCCTCCTGCTAATAAACAGGGGTCAGGGGGTCCCTATTATGGACAACACACAAATTTAGAAATTTTTAAAAACACCAAAGTTTTTACATATATATAGTACCGCTACTCGTCAACAGGTGGCGTGACTTTGTTTATTTCTGGTTTATGACAAAAAGCGAATTTCAAAATGATTTAAAGCCAAAATATTATTTAGATAGTAAAACCAAGACAAGCTGTGGCGATGTTGCGCAATTCCGGATAGGTGGACAAATTAGGTGAAGTCAGGTAGAACGGCCGAAGGGTAGTGGGGTAGTTCCAGCATGAGGGCGGAGCAGTTACAGGATACGAATTTCTTGCCCGGAGAAAAGAAACCTGGAAACCGGATATTTTACTGATCGTCCTCTTCCTTTGTTTGACTGCAACATCATTGTCCGAGCAAAGCAGATGGAATGATTTAGACAAGAAACGTGATCAATGATGTGGCATTCATACAGAAACAAATAAAATTACTTTAGGTGAAACGTACATTCGGTGAAATGATGGAACATGAATTAGCGTGAAAATTAAAACAGCATAATGAGTGATGAATATAGGTAGATGAAATAAGTCATAATATATAATCTATATATATAAAAGCGAAAATCACTCACTCACTCATCACGAAATCTCGAAAACTTATTAGCCAATGAAGATGAAATTTGGCAGGAAGGTAGATTGTGACTAAAAGACGTCCGCTAAGAAAGGATTTTTGGAAATTGCATCCCTATGGGAGTGAAATAGGGGTTGCCAGTTTGTATGGAACTTCGTAATTTTTAAAGTGAGACACATGAAATTTTTAATTTATTTTATTAGTTAGTAGAAAATAATAATGCATTTATTAGATTTTGAAAATTACATCCCTATAGGGGTGAAATAGGGGTTGCAAGTTTATATGAATCTTTGTCATTTTTGAAGCGAGACACATGACATTTTTGAATTAGTGGTCAATAAAAAATAATAATACAGAAATTAGATTTTAAAAATTGCATCCTCTGGGGTGAATTAGGGGTTGCGAATTTATATCATTATGAAACTTCGTAATTTTTTGAGTGGGAGACAAAAAAATTTAGACAAATAGATCATTTGTTCTCTTTTGCTCTAGCAAATGACGGTAACGAGAACAGGAACGGAAACGGAAACGGAAACAGAAGCGGAAACGGAAACGGAAACGGAAACGGGAACGGGATATTAAAACACAATTTATAACGTAAAAAAACTATTAAAGACCCTATTAGAACCATTTTGGACTTCTACGCGGACGAAGTCGCGGGTTACAGCTCGTAGGTAATAATTATGTGCATTTTTGCAAAAGCAACTTACTAAATTCTAATTATAAATTTATTTTTTTACAATGTAGGAATTCGACATTTAATCTCACAATTTAGGACTTACTTCTACAAAAGAATTTGCAACACTCACCCAGTATCGGGGTAAACACTTCACACAATATATAAGTAAAAGGATAAAAATATTTTTTAGACTTATTTAGCAACATAGGGTTTTATCGGTGTTAGACAATACGCAGTGACACCTTGCAGGTAGAACAGTCGCTTCACTCTGACTCGACACTCAGATGTGCGGGGCACGGGGCCCGTAAGTACTTCTAAGCGACAATAGGGAATATTCATGATTTTTTTTATGTCTTAAATTAATCATTTACATCTTTATAACAAAGAAAAAAATATAAATAGGCTTGAAAATAGTCAAGATATTTTTCAAAGTGAAATTTAAAACATTGAATAAATTTAAGCCGTTCAAACGCCACCATTTTGCGCGTATGATGACGTCATTGGTTAAGTCCTATTTGTTTACTATAGTAGCGTTTCAGTTACTTAGTAATTATTTTCAGTTTTAATTGCTAAACAAATTATGAAAGAAGTTAAGAAACCTTTTTACAAGTATTGTATGGTACCGAAATGTAAAAACACTACCATTAGTACATCATGTGAAGTGTTTTTAGGGTTCCGTAGTAAACAAGGAACCCTTATAGTTTGTCATCGCCATGTCTGTCTGTCTGTCCGTCCGCGGTTTTTCTCAGCGACTATAAGGACTAGAAAGCTGTAATTTGGTACAGGTATGTATATTAATTATGCGGAAAAAATGATAAAATAAAATACTGAAAAAAAAAATATGGTAGCTCCCATACAAGTAAAGTCAAAAGTCAGTTTTATTTTCTCGACTTACTAATCATGTAGGGTATCGTTGAATAGGTCTTTCAAAAATATTATGACCTTGGGCACACCGTCTTTCGGATTTGGGGATCCGTTTCTGAAATATTTGGTTTAAAAGTGAAAAATTTTGTTAGATTCAAGTGATATAACGAAATTTAAAGGAAAATTATTAGAGCTAAGTAGGGTTTACAAATTAAAAAGTTATAGTCAATCAACTTATAAAATTTACTCGGAAATGGAAAATTTCATACAAATTCAATAGTACATTCGTTTTTAGACGTTTTTAGTGGCATGAACTTAAAGTTGGTATTCGTAACTACGGAACCCTACACTGCGCGTGGCCCGACACGCACTTGGCCAATTATTTCCACGCAAAACGCTGGTATCGGTAGCTTTTCATTAAAATAAATTAAATTTCAATATAAACTACACGTAATGTAAATTATACTTATTGACGTGTAAAAGTGCCTGTAAAGGTGTAATTACTGAATAAACATTTGTATTTTGATGCAAAATTACGAAAGCAATGGTGTAAGATAATGAAAATGGAAAATACATATCTCTATTATCGGTTGTAAGTATTTTGTTGTGAAGATCTTTTTAACTTAAGTATTCTATATTTATGTACAGCTTAGTGTGAATTAGCTATTAAGCAGTAGAAGATTAGGTCTAAAACTAACCTAGTTCACAAGTTTACAAAAGTTCATTAAAAATTTTTTCTTCCTTATTCCTATTACGGTTTTACGAAATTTTGATGATTGATAATTGATTTCAGGTTAAAGAAGATACAGTTTATTATATTGAATACTAGCTTTAACCCGCGATTTCGTCCGTGTAGAAGTCAAAAATGATTCTCATAGGACTCTCCCTGTCCCGTGTCCCGTGTCCCGTGTCCCGTGTCCCGTGTCCCGTGTCCCGTGTCCCGTGTCCCGTTTCTGTCATTCGCTAGACCGAAAGAGAGCGACGGAACGCTTCAAAATGGTCAAACTAATCTTGTTTGTCCATACAAACTTTGGACCCCCGGTTTACCCCCTTAGGAGGTGAATTTTGAAAAATCTTTTCTTATTGCACCTCTAGACCTTATAAGGAACCTATGTGCCAAATTTGGAGCCTTTAGACCCAGCGGTTTGGACTGTGCGTTGATAGTCAGTCAGTCACTCAGTCAGACATTCAGTTTCTTCTTTTATATATAAAGATAACATAATGAAACAGAAAGGAGAAAAACTTAATCTACGGTTAAAGAAAGGAGTTGTTCCTCATATATTTTTATGTCAGAAACCGAATATGAAAAATTACGTAAATATTATTTGAAGTGTCTAACCCAAATACATGAAAGTCATATGTTGTGCTAAAATGTAAAATCACAAGCACATATGCACCGAAAAAGTTATTTTTTGTGGTTCTAATAATTGTTCAAATGCAAAAGATATGGATGAAAGCCACGAAGAGGTTGTTGTAATTTTTTCAATGCACAGGTGCTGATTGAATATAATGTAAATTAAAAGATTGTCAGTAGCAGTAATCCAAAGATTTAAATACATATTTAATCTTAAAATTATTCATAAGTAAAAGTATAAAGTTTATATTTTTTTATATATTATAACGTTTATTGTAACTATTTGCTCTGGGAAAATATTCTAAAGAGCATCTTTTGACAATTCTTTGTATTACTTAAAGTCAAGAAGTTTTATTTATCATTTAAGATTAGGTAGGTACCTATTCTTAAAAATTCAAGAAATAAAAAGCATCTTCTTTAGATACTTATTTTATTCTATGTATACATATACAAACTTTTGCCCGCAGTTGCACCCGCGTGAAATTAAATTTCCTGTAGAAAACATGCAAATTTTCGGGATAAAATATTTCATCCTATCTTATGACCTTCTTCGTATCCCTGACATCTGTATGCAAAATTTCATGACATTTAGTTTAGTAGTTAAGGCGGATAAACAAACAAACAAACTCACTTTTACTTTTCAAAACGAAAGTACCAGTATATGTAATGTAAGAGTCCTTACTTTTTCATTGGTGACCAATCGCACTCAATTTTGTTACTGTCCCCAAATATTAAATAGACTTTTTCTTTTCTAAAATTGTTATTTTCTAGATAACATAAAAAACTTTCTACATATTTCACTGAAAATGTTAAGGTTTGATAATTGCCTTGATACTTTTAGCATCTAATATAAGGTTTTTAAGGTAAATTGTAAAAATAGGTTTCATATTTTACCTAGGTATCAAAATTGACCTTCCTTTGGTTCATACATAACTTTATTGTACTTGAACTGCAATAATGTTAATATTTAACGAAAAATTACTATTTTCATAATTAATTTTAATGAAATAAATAGTAACAAAATTGAACACAAATAGTAAACATGTCCAGAAAAACTGCTTTTATACTTAAATTGTAGATATTATATCGATACCATTTCTAAATAACACAAGATGAATATTTGATACACAAAATTTTCCATTAAAAGCCAGGATAAACACACTTTTGAAAAAAAACATAAAATATTAAGTAGGGTACAAAATTTTTCAGAACTGCTTAATTTTTTTTTATATTGGGGCAAATAACACTGATTGAGCTAGCCCCAAAGTAAGTTATAGACTTGTGTTATGGGATACTAACACAACGATACTATATTTTATAACAAATACATATATAGATAAACATCCAAGACCCAGGACAATTTGAAAAAGGCCATTTTCCAACTTGCTATGACCGGGGATCGAACCCGGGACCTTTGGGTGGCGGACTAGCATGGTGACCACTACGCCACGGAGGTCGTCAAATGGTAACAAAACCTCCTAAATTCTTCTGTCAATTTTTTCAAACGCGGAGTCACTAAACGAACGGTTTTTTCTTTGGAAAAATCATTCGTTAGGTGACTCCGCGTTCGAAAAATGGCACTTCATATCGCGATACATTTTGGGGAGAAGGTTGCCGCACGAAATAATTAAAAACCGATATTTTACCGGTTCATATTTTTGTTAATTTTTATACATTATTTAAAGGATTAACATTGTTTTTATATATATTCAACCGTAATATAGCTCAATCATGTAAAAAACCATGCATTTATCTTAAAATTAAACAGATATTTAATAAAATGTTTTCTTTTTGTTACTGGCAATAAAAAGTATGCCATATGACATGACAGTGACACTTCTCCTTATATGTCAGGGTAAATAATAAATAATAGTTCGTAATATAGGTGTTATATTAGGGTCAGATTCGGATATTCATATTATTGAATATATTAGTTTACTCATATTAGGATACCATACCTATTACTGAGTATTAGTCAAATATTAGTCAACGGTCAACGGGTTCCATATTTATTATTCATTATTATTGAATCTGATGATGATAAGACGCGAACTTAATGTCTATATTAATAATAAATACAGGATTCTAATGAATATAAGTGGCTATCTATCAATTATAGGATTCACTTTTCCTTCATACTTTTTAGGTACCTACACCAGGCCTGTCTCACTCCGCGTGTAGGTATCGAAAAT
Organism: Acrobasis suavella; assembly: GCA_943193695.1. Lineage (NCBI taxonomy): Eukaryota > Metazoa > Arthropoda > Insecta > Lepidoptera > Pyralidae > Acrobasis > Acrobasis suavella. The sequence continues at coordinate 14,420,825 of OW971931.1, read as the reverse complement.
ATACCTACGCATTGCGACCGCTTGGAAGGGGGAAATTCAGCAAGGACGACTCGCTCATGCAGTGAGCATTGACGCACGCGCGGATCATTTGCCTGTGTTCACCAACTTCGTCGTCACGAAAAGAAAAGAAAAAACACAAAAAAAAACTGTGCATTGTTTATTTGCTTAAGGACTGCGATCCAAATTTAATTTTGTTAAGCTTTCTTAGGATGCTAAAAGTTAAGGTCTACTTTAAAGTGATTATTGTGAAATTATTATGTACAATCAAGTACCAAGATACCTGACCAGGCCCTCTACTTATATCTTGAATTTTCTCTTAGACTAAAAATGATATTAACATGAAAATTTTTATTCTGACGGATTTTAATTAAGTCTTTCAGAATATAATTTTTTATGGTAAAATCATTTTTAGTTTAGGAGAAAATTGAAGATATAAGTAGAGGGCCTGGTCAGGTATCTTGGCCAGGCCCTCTACTTATATTTTACTTATACTTGACTGTACGTCTACGTACCTTTTAAGTATATTATGAATTATTATATGATAAGTATACTGAGGTATATATGGTTATTATTACGAGAAATAATTTAAACACGATATATATTTTTCATCCTAAATAAGTATTAAACGTACCTACATAGGTAATATACGAGATATTACCTATGTAGGTACGTTTAATATTTATTTACGATGAAAAAATCACATATGCACGGACATAACCTTTAGCTAGGTAGGTGAATATAAGACTTTAACGGACGAAAAGAGTTGTTTCACGAATGTATGGAGCCCCGGCCTGGACATTGTACATGCATAATTTAGAAACTACATTATTAAATAAAGGTGATTTAAGTAACATTTTGCCTCATTTTGGCTTAAATAATTGGTGAAAAAGCGTTAAATATACATAAGATAAGCAACACAACACGCTCCATGATCATCTTTCCTCTGACAGTGACAGACATTAACATTTAAAACCTACCTTAAAAATTAGGATGGATGTTGAACTACAGAAGTCTCATTTTTGAAACGCGGAGTCACCTAAACCAATGATTTTTCCATATGAAAAACCGTTCGTTTAGTATATGAGTCGTGTGACACCACTTTTGAAAAATGATACCACAGGTGTGAAACAATGTTGACAGTGACACTTGACCACATTTGGCAACACAACCAAATCATGATTTTTAGAATGTTATTTTGTTGTAACTTAACTCATATTATTTACATTTCATTTCATCTGTCCCACTTCGAATTGTTTTTCGAACTAAGTTTCAGAACGGATGTGTTGTTGCCTGATAAAATAAAATATTGCTTTTATAATTAAATTGCAACAAAAATACAGAAAATATTAAGATTTCTGAATTTTTTTAATTATTGTTAGATTTTTCCTCGATTTTGTAAAATATGTACAATGTGCAGGCCGGATTTAAAACATCTCCATTAATGGGATTTCTTATGTTTGAGATTGACGATCAATTATTTTATTTCTGTTAGGTACTGAATCTTCTCGGTATTGCGTTGATGCGTTGGCTGCGCATTGACTGCGACAGATGGCGACAGTAGTAACTAATAACAGTCAACCCTGGCGAACTGCTCACTCAATCGGTATGATTAATACGTGATAACCTAATATGTCTGACTCGCGTAACCTAATATGAGTATTCGTTGCTGTATTATGATACCTATACATGTTACTAATATATTAGTCACACTTCTAGTTCGTGATTAGCTTTCAATGGTTTTCAATTAGTTTTGCCATAATTTACTTTGATATTGTCTTGTAGCTATGCGCCCTTGGTAGAAATAGAAATACGTATTGAAAGAGTGTCACAAATTGCGCTAAAGGGCACACGCACGTAAGTACACACCTTTTGATTGTGATATACATAAAAAGGTCAATTAGATTTACTTAAACCCTTTTAATTTGTTTACAGTATGTCAGTATCACATAAGTATAATGGCTTGGACCCAATAACCCGACAGCTTGATCTTTTTCGCTCAAACGAATGGTTTTTCCATAAAAAATACCGTTCGTTTAGTGACTCCGCGTTCGAAAAATCGCACCACTGTTCGGCAGTATGTTTGACCCGGTTTTCAATAAAGGTTAAAATATAATAATAAAGATTTGTAGTAGGCATACATTATATTAGTATTCTTGTAGTATAACCACCAACTGAAATATTGTAGTCTCAAAAAATATTTGTACTGTAACATAAAAATCTAAAAAACATATATCGTTTTAGTGCCAGTATGCCTTTTATGTATTTACTGTATAAGTAATATGATTTATGATATTTGCAGAGGCTGTTTGAAGCCTAAGGAAGCAGCTATGCGTCCACTGCTGGAGCATTCTTGTTTTGTAACATCAAGAGAGGATATCCTGCAAATACAGGGAGAGTCATAAGCAAACCCTTTGGTTCACTTGATGAGATCCTAAACTTGCGTGACAAGCTGGGTTTGCTCAGATGAAATAAACAATACGAGTAAGAAACAGAACAAGACTGAAAACAAAGATTAAAACAAGAACAACATACATTCAGCAGAATAAATTATTTATAGAATTTTATTTAAGTACCTACCCATTTTGTTTTATGTCTAGCATTTCCTTGGACTGATTTAAAAGTCTAATATAAGTAGAATAATTCTCGGCAGGCATTAGATGTCAGTCGGAGATAAGATAGAGAAAAATGTACCAGCTCCGACTACTGTAGATAGTTATTCTGAGAATTCTAAATGGGCTAACAACATATCATTTATGAGTTTTGATCATGACTTCATCATATTGCTCAATGTGGTCTTTGCCTTGTAATTATTTAATTTGCAGTATACCAGGCAGATAGTCATTCATGATGAGAAGTATGTCTATATGTACCTTATTAATTTATTTATAAGGAAAACCTCAATAAAAGTTATAAGTAATAAATAACTTTTGCCTTTTTGACAAAATTGTGCTTATATACCACTATTGGACTTGAGATGCAAAAAATTATTCACTCTTCTTTAAAAGAATCCGCCAATATAAGACGGCTTAAACAAATTCACTTTTAGGCATTTACCTCTAGATGCCAAGGCTATACCCCATTCGGCCCTGTAACTCTGCTAAGTGAACAAAATATTCTGCATTAGAAGAGAATGCTTCAATAAGTTATGAAGGCGTTAATCCTTATTTTTATAGGTTATGAAAACAATTTACTTCCTACTTCAAGTGTCATTACGCGTAGATGTTTCGTAAAAAGTTACTCGTGACTAACTTTTTGTTACTCTCTCATTTGTTGTGACCCATTTTACGAATATCCATAGAAAACTGTCAAAAAAATGAATTGGGAAAAGTAATGTCGCTCGTGGTACATATAGTTATTGCGCTAATGTGGCCATTTCACGATTTTCGATGTAAATCATATCTGTCTTGCTTGTCTGGTAAAAAAGTCTAAGTGGTCATTATAAACCCCCAGGTCTTAGGTGTATTGATGTTCTACTCATAGCAACTCAAAGAGTATTGCAGAAACAATGGGCTAAAGAAACGTATAAAGGCTGTGAAAGCCACTATCCAGCCGTCAAATAATAAAAAATAAAAAATACGGATCGAATTGATATACACCTTCTTTTTCTTAAGTCGGTAAAAATATCCAATGCGTAAAAATGAGATCAAGCCTCGGGTACAGTCAAAACCTGACCTGGCAACTGGAATATGAGCGTAAAATCGCTCCAAAATAAGCCTGAAAAATCGCCGTTGTCGTTGATCGTGACATGCTTCATACATTTTCATACATTTGTTTCAGTCGCAACAAGCTGTCGCGCGCGCCACAGGCCGCAGGTCGAGCACACGCCCATATTCGTGACCGGGTGGTCAGAATCAGATAATTACAATGTGGCAACACCGATTTTAAAGGTAAATTAATACTTGCAATACTATTCTTAATGAATTATGGAAAAGAAAAATCAAAAAATGGCGACGGTGTTGTGTAGAATTGCGATATAAACAGTGTAATTTTATGTTGTGTCAATATTAATTTTAAAGTGACTTAATATATTTAAATATAAATACTTTACAGTGATATTAAAAAGAGGACTAATGATTTTGTTGACCCATGTCTGCCGTAGCTCCAACTATCCCCGGTTAGTAAGCATGTAAAGAAGGCTATGTACTGTTTTCGTTTTGTATTTTTGAATGCTGCTCTATATCTTTTGCATATCAAGGCACACTACACATTATTGCCTTTTACTAGTCAAATATCAAATAAGAGTATTAAAAGGAGCAAGGTATAAAATCGACCTATTTTTGACTTGACGTTGCTCTGCATGACGCGTAGCGATGCAAAGAATATGTACTTCAATAGTTTTTAATTTAACATATTGGCTACCCTATATGTTAAAATATAACAGTACATTTCTAGCAGATAGGTATCATGGTTTGTGTTCTGTGAATAATATGATACATGGCATGTTTTGAATTTCGTAAGATATGTAGGTACCTATCACTTGCAGGTACTTATTTAACATATTGCTGACCAAACTGAAGAATGCTGATGAGCTAAAGCACCTACAAGAAGCATTACTTTGATGATTTAGCTCTATAACTAAGTCATGTGTCATGTTACACTTTAATTTTCTATAGACATGTTAGTATTTCAACACCCTCAGAAGGTTTAGAATTTGATTGGCCTTGATATTTTTTGTCATAGATTATATGCATGAAATTGTCTTTTTATGTTATACATTCACCTTTATATTTGTTCATAAATCTCATGCTTTTAAATCAATTTTACAGTTTGAACAACAAGCATAGTTCTTCTTTTTAAATTATTTATTTGTTGAATAATTAGAGTTATTGCCATAGGGGCTGACCCAGCAAAGGATATTCAAAAGCGCCGTGCTGGCAGTGTGGGGTAAGTAACTCACTGGTATTTTATACACCATATTTACACACCATACAAAGACCCTACACATAAAAAAAAGATTGGACAGAATGAATAAGTATTACAGATTTTCTATAATGATTCAATTTTTTTTTTATTTTTATAAAAGAAAAAATCCCATGGAAAATGTACATAAATCCATAGACTTGTGGCCAGATAGATTGTGGTTGGATCTCACTTGTCAGCATGGAGCAGCACTTTTCTATGCTGCTGTTCTTTTTTGTCACTTAGAACCGTCATATGCCAAAGCGAGATAGAGCAACAGAACTTACACATAAGTTTTATTAAGACTCCTTATATCATTACTTATGGCCAGACTAGGTATATTGGATATCAAAATTGTTTTACCAGTTTAGGAGATATTGAGTTGAAACCTGAAATGTGATGAAAAATTCCTGTAGTGTTTATAAAGTTACATCACCTTAGATCAGTGGTTCCCAATTAGTTTTTTCTATGTACTACTCTAAAGACCTCAAAATCGAGTACCCCTCATAGCAGGAACAATGAATAAAACATGAAATCAGATTTATTTTCCATTTATTACCATCAAAATACAGTTTTAGTTTAATGACAGAGAACACCAGTTTGATTAATGTGACAAATGTGCATGTTTTTCTTTGCACAAATCTAAAAATCTGTTTGCATTTAGTCAGCTACATCCTCAAGTCCTCTTCGAGTTAGTCTGTGACAATGTTTGGTTTTTAAGATCATTAGTCATACCAAGTGAACTGAAGCCTCGGTAAAATAATGGATTTTAAAAAAAGTTGTCATTCCTTTACATGTACGTCGTGCAAAATGGTAGTAAATATTTTATTACGGCTTTGCTGACACGATAAATGTCTTTAAGACCAGCCCAAAAATTTGCCAGTGATTTTTCTGCAGAACAATTTTGAGTCTGTTACATGAGATGTCTATTTCCTCCTGTTCATAGATTGGTAGGTGGTCAGAGAATAATTTGCAAAGGGATTGTTTACCCAGTTCCATTGCGACGATATTTCTGAGAAACAAACAAGTGTGTAATGCCATCGACTCGACAGATTTTGCAAATGGCATTTTGGCAATTGTTGTTGGCATGATTGTCAACTAAAAAAATTATTCGATATGTCAATTAGTTTCCCAAGAAATTAAATTGTAAACATAGCCGTATGGCGCGAGTTCACACCGGTTGGCCGTCGCTGCGTGTGACGTCATAGGGCAACACTCGCGCAGTACGTAGCGCGCCCCGGTATGGTTCACTAGGAAATTACGCCAATATTATTTGAAATGTCTAATCCAAACACGAAAGCCGGAAAAAAAGAATTGTGGTTCCAATGGATGTTCAAATGCGCAAGAAATGTATAAAAGCTATGAAGAGGTTGAAATCATTTGGAAGTAAAAGCAAAGAAGATGTATATTGTTGTGAAGATCATTTTGACGTAAGTACAATGACAATTTACTGTGTACTTAAGTATACGTATAAGACATAGACAGGTAGTTTGCAGAAGGTACCCTCTTGTAGTTAGCATTTGTTTAGTATAATGCATACATACGTACTATCACCGTATCATGTCTATATCCCTATTGGGGCAGACAGAGCATTTTGGGTCTTGATGGGATAGAGCCCAGGGCCATAAGAGTCAAAGGGATCAAAATAGTGATGGGTTGCTAGCCGCATCGCCTATTATCATGATTCGCATTTTCGCACATTCCCTCAATCGGCTTCTACGGTCTGCGCGGGAAGAGAAGCAGCTGTTACATTCCCAGTATTTTTCTTTTCTTTCGGACCAGCATGGAATATTGTTTGGTATTAGTACCTGTATATGTAGGTACTTATAAGATCAGACCACAAGTGCCATTTTTGAACTGCAGAGTCACCTAAACGAATAGTTTTTCCATACAAAAACCGTTCGTTTAGTAAAACATTTGAAAAATGGCACCACAGAGATACATGTTTATACGTACCTATTATGTAACTTAAAAACAATTTATTTGCGTCATCCTTTGTTTATTGTATGGGCACTATTCTCTATAAGTACCTACAAGTATTCGTCAACAAGTACTTGCATATACCTTTTAAACAGTATAGGTATAATATTAGAGGTTTGTGATTAAACAGAACATAAATATTTGGTACGTAGGCTTGCACAGTGGCTGCGAGGTTAAGCTAGGTAGGTACTTTGCCCCCCCCAATGGGTTCCCGGTTTGTCGTACCGGGGGGGCTCAGTACCCGTGGTAGCCTCGAGCCACGGGGAAGCTAAGAGTAACCCGCGAGGGGGCGCTCCTGCTGTCGTCAACCAGCAGTGAGCGCCCACATTGGGGCGGCGGGGGAGTGGGAAGATCTCCCCCCACCCGGGGAGGGGCGCTCCCGCGGGCTCGGCTTCGGCCTTGAGCCTGTAGGGATGCGCCCAATGGGGCGGCGGGGGAGTGGGAAGTTCTCCCCCCACCCGGGGTGGGGCCGCCAGGAGGGGAATGTTTCATTGCCCTCCCGGCGCTTCAGGCGGGGCCACACCGCCGTGGCTGTGGTTGGAGATCGGTCGCGGAGGAGGAGGAGTGTCGGTGTTACGTTGCCGCTCTCCCTATCCTCCGCGACCGAGCGGTGCCGCACCGCGTTTGCGGCGAGAGGTAAGCGGCGGAGCCTTTTATCTTCTCCGCCGCTGGGAGCCGGTTTATCTGGCTCCCATGGGTCCACAGGCGGTGGACTGCGTGGGAGTTTGCCGCCTCTCAATTGGGCCGAGGAGGTATGGCGCGTCCGTGAGTTCCGGACGCGCCGACTTGGTGAGTGGGGGGGCGCTGTGACGCCCCCGAGGAGGGGCCGCTTTGGCGGCCAGCCGCGCCGGGGTTCGCGGATGTATTTCCGTTCCCGTGTCCCCGGCAAAAGCGGTTGAGATGGAACTCCGGAGGTTTTTTAGTGGGTAGGCACGTCGATCTGGCGTGGAGTCCCACATAACCCGACAGCCTCCCCCGCAGGCTGACGGGTATCCGTAACAGGGATCTTTCCTCCGTAAAAAAAAAAAGGTAGGTACTTTGTAAACAAAAATATGAGTTAAATTACAATCGATTTTCGAAATAGTTGTTAGGTGGCAAAAATTTAGCTTACTTACTTTATCTTTTTTCTCTCCTCGGATTTGGGCGGCAACAAAATCACTATTTTAAAATAGTGAGCAACTATAAGTCTATCTTTTTTAGGTAGATTATCATCTGATTGATTGCCCTATTTCAAATCCTTCATTCATTTTATTTAATATACGCTAGGAAAGTATCAGTAGTAAAATGCAAAGACGAAACAAAACAAAATACTATACTAACGAATCTAGGTACTAGCGTAAAGTACGTTATAACTGCGGCCGGGTACAGTGTTGCTCTATGACAGTCTTTCCCAAAGTGGGCGATAACGCCCCCTTGTGGGCGCTGCAGGTCTCAAGGGGGGCGGTAAGAGACCCAGAAAGAAAATGTTTTTTTTTTTGCTAGGAGCTTTATTTAGCTAGGAGGCCTCTTAAACAACGTCTGCAAGAGCTCTCGACTCTCAACAACAACTTGTGAACATCAACTAATATGAATTAAAAGATTGCTCAAACTCGGTTCTATATTTCTCTCCGCGTAGTTCATATATCTGTCCTATTTTATTGAATATAGAAAAAATGAAAATCATGTCAATCGGTCGCTCCGTTTCGTAATGAAAGTAGACACAAACAAACAAATAAAAAGGCAACAGACACATTTTCGCATTTTAATAGTTATTAGTACTCGTAGATATCTATCATGTTTTAACAAGTGTTTGTTAAATAACCCGAATTGTGCATTCCTGTATCAGTTGGCTGGTTCATTGAATACTTGTTCGGACTTGTTGAGTACGATTGAGCGTCGAATGAGATAAACGAGTTTATGCATGTTTGTTTTATTCCTGTCGGTGCGTGCTGCTTAAGCATTCCTATATAAACAATGTAATATTTATTTTATTTTCATTTGTGGTTTCGCGCGCAATAGATGAGCAGTACTTACGCCTCCTCTACACTACTCGCGAAGTTGAACGTATTTCTTTAAGCAAAACAATGTCGGAAGTAAAAAAGAAGAGACGGCAATACTGTGCGGAATATATTAAATTCGGATTTATTGAAAATCCCACAAACCCATCGTCGCCTTTGTGTCTTCTATGTCTAAAAACATTTTCGAATGAAGCAATGAAGCCTTCAAGGCTGCAAGATCATTTGAATAAAATGCATCCAGATAAGAAAGACAAGAATGTAGCATATTTTCAAGACCTAGAGAAGAAGCATAATACTCAGCCAAGTGTAGCAAAACTATTTTCGGCGGCTGCTAAGCAAGATGACGACGGACTTCGAGCTTCGTACAATATCTCTTTGTTAATTGCTCAAAAAGGCAAACCACATAACATCGGAGAAGAGTTAATATTGCCAGCAATAAATGAAGTCATAACTACTGTGCTTCATAAACCGGCCGCAGATATTATCCGAAAAATTCCTTTGAGTAATAATTCTGTGCAAAGACGAATTGATGAAATGGCTGAAAACATTGAAGAATCATTGTGCGATCACCTGAGGACAAGTCAATTCTCAATTCAGCTCGATGAGTCCACTTTACCAACTAATGAAGCATTGTTGTTGTCTTACGTGAGGTTTATAAAGATGAGAAAATATGTGAAGAACTATTATTTGCTAGAAATTTAGAGACCGATACAAAAGGGGAAACCATATTCAATACATTGGAAAAGTTTTGCGATGAGAAAGAGATTCCTTTGAAAAATATTATTTCAGTTGCTACAGATGGCGCTCCGGCTATGACAGGGTGCCATAAAGGCTTCATAGCGTACTTAAAAAATAAAATTCCAGATGTCCTTGGTGTACATTGCGTTATTCATAGACAACATTTAGTTGCTAGAAACTTAAGTGAAAAACTATTTCAATCACTGCAATATGTTATCAAAGCAGTCAATAAAATCCGCAACAGCTCTTTGAATGATAGATTATTTCAGCTTTCAGCTTTGTGTTACTAATGACGAGGATTTCAACCGTTTGTTGTTTCATACTGAAGTTCGTTGGCTATCAAGAGGCAATTGTCTGACTCGATTTTACAACCTGTTTGACTTTGTTATAGAGTTCTTGGAAACTAAAGATACAGAATTGCACGACAAGCTCATAACATCAAAGAATGATATAGCTTACATGACAGCCCTGTATAAATTGTTCAACGACATGAATCTCCAACTGCAAGGCGATAAACTAAATTTAATTAAAACAAAAAACGTCGTTGCTGCTTTCGCAGCCAAACTGCTTCTACACAAAAAGAATCTGGGCAGACGTGAGTTTCACAATTTTCCAAATTTATCAGTATCATGCAGTAACGACGAATTGTTTGCCTACTGCCAACATTTGGAAAACCTCCACATTGACTTCACCGAACGATACCAGGACATTTTGAATTTGGAAATACCAGACTGGGTGTTGGATCCGCTTTCAAATGTCAACACAGCAATGTCACCTCAGCTGGAAGAAGAACTTATAGAATTTACAACAAACGAGGAAATAAAAATCAAGTTCAAAAATGGTTACCAAGAATTTTGGCTACAAAAACCGATCCCGCAATTGTACCCTGGATTGTGGTCAATCGTTTAACGATTCTTGATAGCATTCCCATCGTCATATTTGTGTGAACGTGGATTTAGTGCTGTGACAACACTGCTTACTAAAAAGAGAAATCGTTTGCTTGTTACCGAACGTGGCGACTTGCGACTGTTCTTGAGTAAATTGGAACCTGATGTCAACAAACTTATTAAACAGCATCAGATTCATCCTTCACATTAGTTTTTATATAAGGATTGATTATTTTAGTTATTTTTTTAATAAAAGATACTTTGTTTTAATACTATAAAGTTGCGTTTCTATAATCATTCTTATTGGCAGGTGGAGCCCCGGGTTAACTTGAGACCTAAGCGCCGTTGTATGTTACCTACTGCGCTCAGGTTTCAAGTTGCGGGTTATAGTAAAAGTTTCGTTTAGAATTCTCCGTTAATATACATATATAGGTCACAATAATTAATTAATTTAATTTGAAGTTATAGTGGTTTTTAAATAGGTGAAAAAATGGGGGCGCTAAAAAAATATTTATTCTCAAAGTGGGCAGTAGACAAAATAAATTTGGGAACCACTGCTCTATGACGTCATACAGACTGCGCGTCCGCGCAGCGAATTAAATATTTACGGGAGTTTTAAAGGTGTATAAAATATAATTCAATTGGTATTTTGAAATGGAACATAAACAAGTGTGTTTTCATATAGGTTATACTGTGACAAAGTTTCCAGCGATTCTTAAGCATACCCATTAACATTCTTCAGTAACGAAATTCTCGCCCTCATGATAGTCCTCCTCCCTTTTACAACCTCATATATCTATGAGAAGCCGGATTTTCTATTATAATGAGAAATAAATTGGACTTATCAAACTTACTACGATTAGGAGTAACTCAAGTTCAAGTTGATGTCAAAAACTGTAATGGCAAACATATGAAACTATTTCATCCTTCCCATTGAAATTTAAATAAGTTTCTTGATATAGTTATTTAATTAAGTAATACAAAAATAATTAAACGTTGTTATTTGAAAATTCCTTTATTCATATTGGTAACCGTAAAATTTTTTTAGAGATGAGTCCCGAGTTTATAAACTGCACGGATCAGAGAAATAGCTATTATTATTACCTATTTCTCTGTTCCGTGATAAACTGTCATAGCCCAGACAACTTTGGGAACCACTGGTTTAGGGGCCTGTCTAGGGGGCAAATCGAGTAGGGGCCCCGTTCATGAAAAAAATACGTGTAATAAAACATATGTTATGTTATGTGGATCGATTTTGATGATTCTTTTTTTATTTGAAAGCTTTTAGCACCAAATTGGTCCCATATTAATTTGATGAAGATCTGATGAGGAACTTAGGAAATATGAAAGAAAATGAAGTCGGCTGTTTTTCTCTTTTATTAAAAATTGAATTATTGAATTTTTTATACTTCCAGAGTAATAATACTTATACCTTTTTTGACGAAATTTGGCAGTTGATGAAATACTTCATACATAGTTGAACTGAAACGAGTATAATAATATAAAAAAGTCCCGATTGTTGCAATATCACATTAAGACAAGAATTATGAGTTAATATAATTGACTCGACTTTTGTAATAGAAAACATGTATTTTAGAAAGTAAGAAAAGGCAAGGGCCCTTGAGAATTGCATTGCCTAGAGCCCTTATAGGGTTATCCAGCCTTTACAAAAACTTATTAAAGGTAACTCTAAAGTCACTATAAAACATCAATTACACATAAATAAATAAATATGAACAAATCACACAGATTGAGCTACCCCCAAAGTAAGTTCGAAACTTGCATTATTGGATACTAACTTAACGATACTATATTTTATAACAAATACATATATAGATAAACATCCAAGACCCAGGTCATTCTGAAGAAGATCATTTTCCATTTTGATCTGACCGGGGATCGAACCCGGGACCTCCATTGTTGTGACAGTTGGCATGATGACCACTAGGCCACGGAGGACGTCTCATATATATGTATTTTATAAATATGTTTATAGTTGATGTTAAAGTGATTTTTCTGAATCACGTTGTGGTTATGAATTTGATAATATTTAACCGACTCTTTTTTTAAAAGGAGTTGTTAATTTACTTACTCGTATTTGGATAATAATCGCGAGATCTTAAGTTCGCGGTGAACCACTAGCTAGTAGTTATATCTGAAAAAATATATTGTCTAGAAAGTATAGACAGGGAGATATAACTTCAATTTTATTGTAAAAAATTCAAGGTATAGCTAAAAATGCATTATTTAAACAAAAAATGTAGGCGATATCCAGTAAGATTTATAAAATATAAAGAAAATTAGGTACCTAGGTTGGTACGTAGTTCCATAATTTTATTAAGGTCTTAATATTTATAGGGTATAAGAAGCTACAAAAGAAAAAAAGGCGTCAAAAGTATGAAATAAATAAAAAGAAATTATACCCCCGACAGGGTAGACCTTATACGTTTGTCTGTCCACCCGTCTGTATGTATGTCTGTTTGTGGCATCGTAGCTCTTGAACAGATTATTGGTTTTTTTTTTACGTGAAAGCATGTTTTCTTGCGGTAGATCTTAGCTATGTTTGGTAAAAATCATCTGTGCATGAGTTATTGGGGGTGATCGCTTAAAAGTCGGAGTATTTAATTTTCCTGGCAAATAAACTTGTTTAGAATAAGATTCACTGCTGTCTCTTGGTTTTATATTGACTATATACGGACCAGCCTTTTTTGCAACATAAAAGGTCCTGCTTCCTTGTGCTGTTAAACTGTGCCATAGCTGAGCCACACTTGGATAATTTAGCGCTGTTTTTGATGTGAGGCTAGTATGATGTAGAGATGTACAATACACAATACTTATGGTTATGATAGTTTTAGTCGTATTTTTATTTTCCACCACATCATTAGCTGGCACAGGCAAACAATTACTTGATATCTCAACGGCCCATAAAAAAAAAACATATTCTGTGTATAACACATTTTTGTTTATTTTTCATCTTATTTAAGATCCGATGAAGACGACGCAAGTGGCGGCAAATATACAAGGATGGAGGAGGATAATATTCAAGACAAGGAGCGATTTGCAAGGTAACAGTAGTGTAATAACACTATTTAATAATGTTTAACTTGAAATATTGAATATGTATCTTATTTTACTTCAGTCAGATTTTTTTAAACATGTTTCGTATAACTAAATTATTATCATCATGCCTAAAATGTATGCTACTAGGCTACTACTGGTTTCGTGGTCTTTATTATTTTATTTTCATCAGACGTTTAACTTTTGAACTTATATAACCATTGAAACAAAGGTTAATTAAGTTTGTAGTAAAAAAAGACATTCCCAATTCCCATAACCACACTATTGATTGTTGAGGTACCGTGTGATGATTGAAAACGTGTCTTATCACGCGATACGCGCGCCTTACCTTCACCTTAAAATACGTAATGATATTACTTATTATAGACCTATTACCATAATTCAAGAATGAGATTGGAAAATGATGATTTAGTGTATGAATAAACGATAATATGTATTTCGGTTCGATATAATTTTTCAAAACTAAAAACAGACTTCAACACCAAACTACGCAACCGATTTTGATAAAGTTTCTATATATACCATCAGGAAGTATGCCCTTTTAAACAAACAAAAAAAAGGAAATTTTTCAAATTGGTCTTCGAGTAATCGCGGAACAAACATAAAAACATACATTCCAATCAATAACTTCCTCATTATTTGAAGTCGGTTAAAGTAGTTTTTTTTTTTTAGTCGGGAGAATCATTGTGAAATTGAACGACGTCGAAGAAACAAGATGACAGCATATATTACGGAACTATCAGATATGGTTCCAACATGTTCGGCTCTAGCACGGAAACCCGACAAACTGACCATACTGCGAATGGCAGTAGCACATATGAAGGCTTTGAGAGGTAACGAAAGTTTTTATGCAATTATAGTGCGCTGCCTTAACGCGCTGCCGAAGTAACTTATTTTTATTGTTTAAGGTACAGGAAATACCTCAACAGATGGTACATACAAACCATCTTTTCTAACTGACCAGGAATTGAAACATTTAATACTGGAGGCAGCTGATGGCTTTTTATTTGTAGTAAGCTGTGATACTGGTCGAATTATCTATGTTAGTGACAGTATAGCTCCAGTACTGAATTATTCGCAGGTAAGTCTTCAGCTACACAGTAGGATATATAATATACTAGCTGATGGCCGCGGCGTTGGCCGCGTGGAACATTTTTGACAATCCCACGGGAACCTCACATTTTTCCGGGATAAAAGTATCCTATGTGTTAATACAGCTAATAAGCTATCTTCATGCTAAATTTCATTCCAATCCGTACAGTCGTTTTCGCATGATAGAGTTACAAACATCCATACGTACAAGTTTTCGCGTTTATAATATTAGTAGGATTGATAACTTGAAATATGTTGGATTTTTTAATATATTAGAGTTAATTTAAATTATTATTTTAGGGAGAATGGTATTCATCTTGTTTATATGATCAAGTGCACCCAGATGATGTAGAAAAAGTTCGTGAACAATTAAGTACTCAAGAACCACAAAATACAGGGCGTATACTGGACTTAAAAACAGGAACCGTCAAGAAAGAGGGACATCAATGTGAGTAACTAGATATTGTCTTGACTTGAATGTAATTTTATATGTTATTTGTATACCTACTTAGGGTTTTGCTACATCTGTCAGAATGGAACAGCACTTTTGCATGTTGCTTATTATCCTCTTCTCAGAACCGTAATTTGCTAGAGCGAGAGAGAGCGACGGAACGCTTCAGTACCGGCCATGCTGAAGCGTTCCGTCGCTCTCTCTGTGTGAGAAAGTCCTCTTCCGTGCTGCCAGATGTAGGCCAACCCTTAGTGATTTATTTTTTGGTAGATCTGAGATAAACGTGATATTATAAGCACAGTTATCTGAGGTAATTGAAAGAAGGTACTAAAATAAATATTACTAGTGAGAAAAAAAGAAACATTTTGTACTCCTGTATATACTGTTGTCTTTTTTTATATGTTCACCAACACTTATATAAAAGCATACATAATATCTTCGAAAAGTCTATACACTATTCCCATAAAAGTACATGTAAAAAGATACGCCTAGCCAGCCATAGACCTAGTGTTGGGATGTAAGATTGCGGTGGTAGGGAAAATGCCGTTAGTTAAAAATGTATTTATTTAAAGTTCTACAAGTAAGTCCGGTATAATTTGTTATGTTCAGATGTACGCACACAGCTTATTATATTTTAAACTGAAGTTTACATCACGAATAGTTTAGGTATATAAAAGACAATGTAAGATAAATGTTGATAAATATTGTTATGTTAAAGAGAAAATATTAAAAGTTAAGTTTAATGTTAGAATGCACCTGGACTTGCCTGCGTTTACAACGCCACATACGTTTTACATAGTCTGGCTCGCGGTTCGCGAGTTAGGTAAAATAACAAGTGTTTGGTTGCATTTATTGCACCGAACACCTAGATTTCTTTTTATATCTATGAGCCTATCTACCAACTTATTGTATTGAAAATATATATTTTTTTTATTAGCTTTTATTTGCCAACATATTTGTCATTTGTCTTTCATTATAATAAACAATGGATCAGTTGTTAGTTGTTGGCGTGTCTCTTGCGACACAAAAGCCTCTTCCAGCTTTTTCCACTCTTCGCTTATTTTGGCTGTTCGATACCATAATAGACCCGCTGTTTTCTTAATGTCGTCAGACAAACGCTTTCTTTGTCTTCCTCTTTTTCTTTTTGTATTAAATCTAGGGGTCCATTCTGTTATTTCTTTAGTCCATTTGTTCCTAATTTCTCTGAGGATATGGCCTGTCCACCTCCATTTAAGAGTTTTCGTTTTGGTTGTAACGTCTTCCACCTTTGTTTCTTGTCTTATATAGCTCTTTTTCTATCTTCCTTGTGTAACCTAATATGAAGCATATTAGGTTTACATTGTTCTTTGGCAAGTGATCAGTTTTTGGTTTTGATTTTGTGTGTTTGCCCAGGTCTGACAGCCATATGTTAATATTGGTAATATGCAAGTATTATAGACTTTTCTCTTCAGTGCTGTGTTATACTGTTTGCCTTTAAAGACTTCTTTAAGGGCCCAAAACCTTTTTCATGAGTTGGCAACTCTGCTCTCTATCTCCAACGCCATTTGATCACTGAAGGCAATAAGTTGGCCTAAATAAATATAAGAGGTTACATATTCGATTTCCTCTTCGATTTTGGTTTTGCTTTAGGCTGTAAAGCATGCTGTGCAATTGTGCAAGCATGTATTAAAAATAAAACTTTCCTAAATAAATTCTTTATTATCAACAAAAGAAAAGTATTTTTTGTATATAGTCAGAAATAGTTACTATAGGAAGTGAACGTCAATTAAAAGTAAAGTCTGCCATAGATATCTCACCTAGTATCTGCCAAACATATTCATATTTTTCTCGGTTTATTTTTGTATTTTACTTGGTAAATATAGTCGTAGAAAAGTATTATGTGCAACGTTGTATAAGTACATCAAAAATGCTCGATGGCGTTTCCTTACGTAACCTGCACCACTCGTATTTTTTGACCCGTCTTTTATAACTGTCGCATAAAACACTATTGTTTGCAGCGTCTATGCGGCAAGTGATGGGGTCGCGGCGCGGTTTTATCTGCCGCATGCGTGTTGGCGGGTCTGGCGAAGGAGCCCACCTCGGCCGACTGCGCGCGCGCAACTCACTGGGGCCTTCGCACGACGGACACAACTACGCCGTCGTGCACTGCACTGGATACATAAAGAACTGGCCTCCGACAGGTATTGTATGACACACGAAAAATAACGAATTATTCACCAATATTCTGTAATTTTATAGAAAATTAAAACATAATTTGTTATTTTATCGAGTTTGGTAAACATCGTTTTATGTATTTGGGACATCAGATCTGTTTCCAGGTATGCAGATGGATCGCCCTGTAGAGGATGAACTTCACGCATCCCATTGTTGTCTGGTTGCTATTGGGCGCCTACAGGTAAGTCTTATCAATACATATAATAAAACAATAGAAAAATGTGTCTGTACATTGTATTTAAGTATTTCCTAAAAGAAAATTGGGGTGATGGAGACATAGTAAAAGAGTAAGAATTAAAAAAGAGTCTGTCTGTTTGTTTGTCTGTTTTTCTGTTTGTTTGTTTGTACATGCTAATCTCCGGAAATACTAGACGGATTCGAATGTTTTTTTTTTGTTATACTATAGCTGTTAACTCTGGGACTCTGGTCAACATATAGGGCATATGTAATTTATTTTGAAAAATGGAACACCTAATGCAGGACCATAATGGTCCGCCAAACCATTAGAAATATAACCGGCCAAGTGCAAGTTGGACTCGCGCATATAGGGTTCAGTACCATTATCTATAAAAACTCACGTTTGTTGTATAGGACTGAGCTTTTAAATATTTATTTATTTAATTTTATTATTTATTATTAAAATGAATATACAACAAATTATTCTGTGAATATTTTAAGCGTCTTAACTGTTGTCGTAATTAATATCGTGGAAAAATCACTATTGTTGTATGGATATATTTATTTTATTGTTTTTAGTAATTTTTGTCATAGCGGCAATAGAAATACATCATCTATGAAAATTTAAAGTGTCTAGCTACACGGTTCATGAAACCTGGTGACAGACAGACAAACGGATGGACGGACGGACGGATATCGGAATCTTAGGAATAGGGTCCCGTTTTTACCCTTTGGGTTCGAAACCCCAATAAAAATGACGCCTTAACAAAAGTTGTTCAGCCTGATGAGCATAAGCGAAGTAATAATACACCGGAGTCATAAAGTCCACGCGGGAAATTTTGGAATACTTTTTATTTATATATTATTAAAGAAATTGAGTTTCTTATTTTTATGTTTTTGTTATTAGGTGACTTCTACTCCAAACGCATCAGAGAATAGTTTGTCGACGGGTGGCGTGGAGTTTGTGTCGCGTCATTCGGTGGACGGTCGTTTTACGTTTGCCGACCAGCGCGCCACGCAAGTAGTCGGCTATGCCCCAGCCGACTTGCTCGGGAAACTTTGCTATGAATTTTATCATCTCGAGGATCAACAACACATGAGAGATAATTTTGATCAAGGTAACTAAAGTCAGACATTTTTAATTTTCAATATGTACAATAGTGTTTACCTTTTTTTTTTATTTATAAAAATAAGAAAATATGTATGTATATCGTACTTGTTTGTTTGTTTGTAAAATCTTTATTGTACATAAACACAGGACAAAAATACAGGTTAGAACTAGAGAACAGTACAAAGGCGGACTTATCCCAGAAAGTACTTATGTACAACATCAATTCATTTGTGTCGACCTCTATGTGGCCTAGTGGTCATCATGCCACGCTGTCATACCGGAGGTCCCTGGTTCGATCCCCTGTCAGGTCAAGATGGAAAATGATCTTTTTCAGATTGTCCTGGGTCTTGGATGTTTATCTGTATATGTATTTGTTTTAAAATATATTACTGTTTATTTAGTATGTATCCCATAACCATAACAGAAGGTTTGGACTTACTTTGGGGCTAGCTCAATCTGTTCTGTATATTTATTTAAAAAAAAACAGTATATATTCAAATGCTATAATTTAAATTTCTTTTTTTTCAGTGCTGAAGCTGAAAGGACAAATAATATCCTTAATGTACCGGTTTCGCACAAAAAGTAAAGAGTGGGTGTGGTTAAGAACGTCTGCCTTTGCCTTCCTTAATCCTTACAATGATGATGTAGAGTATATTGTCTGTACAAACACTTTGGCTAAGTAAGTAATGCATAAAATATTAATCTATACCTTTTTCTGCTTGCTCAGATATAGCAATTGGGATTGTTATTTTTTTTTTTGCGTTATTTAGAAATCTATTTCGAGATTCAGAGTTAATGAACAGTTGGGGGTCTTTTTTTCGCCAAAATAATGGTTTTAACTATCTGTATTAAAAAATCTTAAAACCTTTGTTTGCCTTACTTTGAGGCTGTATCGGTTAAAATTATTTTGATGACTTTCAATAAAAATATACGTTGTCTTTGTGCTATTTATCCGTAATGCTTCGGCCGCATCTGCGCCTATCGTCCCGAAGCAATTCGCGACGAATATTCGTACGATTTGTACACTAAAAAGTTATCGCGATAAAGCGCTGGGGACCGTTCAAGTATTACGTAAGCACTCCCATAGTGCTTAGTTAGTTGCTCGGGGGGGTCTTTGTTTTGCTTATTTTGAATGACATGGGGGGTAGGGGAGTCTAGATGATGATTACGTCATCGGTAGTTATTTACTTTTTTAAACGAATGGCAACCCCCAAATTGTCTATGCTTGAAAACGAAACGCATTTTCGGGGATTCCCGCAAATAATGCATACGTTTAGGCACTCGCTTTAGAACCGATTAGGGGAATTACCGCGCGCTATTCACTTGTCAAAATTTCCTGTGTCAGTGTATTGTTTTGTTTGGATACTATAGCGAGTAGACGTATTGTAAGCATAGCAAGTTAACATTTGTGTTACCGTTGATTCAATTAGCCAAAGTTAAACGTTTAAATAAAATGTCGTATCAAATAGACAAATCCAAGTTATACCAAAAGTTGTTTGAAAGTTTAAAAAAATCTCATACAAGTACGAAAATACAAAATGTACAAAAGTTGTCGAAAAAAATTTTTGATCTTCATGTCAATTTAGCTCTACGCTTAAGTGCTTCATTCAAAGATTTCCTGCAAGTGCCCTACGATTATTTTTGTCCGACGGTAAAATTGAGGCTATCAAATCGAACATGCAAAACGTGTGGTCTTTATCATGCTTCCGTTAAGTGACTAAATCGTCACATCGAGAAGATCCATAAAAAAGTAAACACGCAGACTGATAGGAAAGTTAGACCTGTAAGAGTCGCTGGTCACCGTGCTAATGAACTGATGTGCATTATTCAAAATTTAGAGCACCACGATGTTAAATGGCTCGATGAGAACGACGTAGACATTCGAAAATCGGATGAAAGTGAGCAGACTCACAACACTGAGCAGCAATCCAAGCAATCCAATGTCATCGAAAACTTAGAATCATGGATTCGGGTTTCATGGACTGAAAACTGTTAGTTTGAATTTAATACCTAAATTTTAAATAAGTTTGTTATGTTCGTATAATTATAATATTTTTGTGCCTTACTCTATGTTGAATACCGTATCAGTAAAATCTGATCTCTATACTAAATCGATTTTCTTATTTTTAAAATTATAATTATAACATTATAATTATAATATAAAAAATACAGTTATAATTGAAAAATGTTTACGTAAGAATGGGGGGAGGGGGTAAGAGCTTTGCTTACTTTTGCTGACAAGGGGGATGGGGGGGGGGGGTAAAAAATTGTAATAAATCTGCTTACGTAATATTTGAACGGTCCCCTGGTCACACTAGCGGCTTGGTTATTTTTCACGAACTATCTGGCAATAATCCAAGATGGCGTCATCTACGTGTTTTAAATATGGACGACGACTTTATTTTCTTAAACATGTGTGCTAACAATTACATAATGCATTTATTAAAACCTAAAAAGAAACCTAGAAAGAAAAACCTAAAAATTTTAACACCATTTTATCGTTCCACTCCATTTTTACGCATTAACAACCGTGGCAACGTCGCACAGCACGCGTCTGAACAAGTTGAAAACAAACGGCAAAATGAACAACGCTATTCCGACCACGCAGAGCGAATTGTTAGCGCGCTAAAACCCTTTGATGTACCGCCACCCGCGCGATAACGAAGACGAAGTTCGAATATTTGGCAAGATACCCGATAACGGCAAGTCACATTTGCGTGTATCGTGTAATAGCACGAAGCTTCGTGACGATAGGCCCAAGCATAACTACCAAAAACGTCCAAGTACGACAATTTCAATTTCGACCGCCGTTTCTTGTTTGATTTGCTCATTTCATATTTTTTTTTAAAGTGGGGAGTTATAGAAAATGTTTCGTTCCCACAGTAATGTCCAAAAACAACAAGAAAACAATTCGTTCGGTTATCAATTCGTCGCGATCTTTTTCTAAGTATGTTCACTGATTATTCGAAGACGAGATTTTTTTTTTGTTTGATATGTCCCATAGAAATATTTTTATCAAAATCTGTTGTGTAATTTGGGGATAAAGTTCGTTTTTAGTTTTGAAAAATTATTGTTTTTACTGAATGACACTGACAGTTACGAGACAATTTTGACCATCGCCTCACTAGTCACAACCGCCGTGTTTTTTTTTTAAATATTTGTTGGGCTTGGCCGCTTGTTTTGATGAAGACGTCGTATTTGATTTTATAATAATTCATATCAATTGAACTAAGCCGTAATATGACAAAACATACAAATTGGTTTCTTGAAATACGCTATATTTGGATATGAAAAGATAAAAATAAGGGATTAAAAAATTAACAATCCTAATTGTAAAACTGTAATAAAAATTTGTTTTGTCTGTTGTTTAGTTACCCTTCAAGGAACTCTTATAATGGCATGTCCGTCTGTCCGTCCGTGACTTAGCTTAGATACTGTTAGTACTAGAAAGCTTAAAGAATGACGGCAGACTTCCATACATCAAAATAGTTGACTTAAATCGCCAGCGTCTACATATGGAAAATATCTTAAATTGATAAGAGTCTGTTCCTTATTATATTAAAAAAAGGATTATGGCATAAGAACTCGGAGAAAAAAAGATATTGGTATTTAAAGATATTCTGATTTTTGAGGTTATGTGTCATAATGACAGCTATAAAAAATCTCCATAGCGGCTTACGGCTTACCACGGTAGTGATTATATTCTCTTTGGGCTTACCTAGACGTGTACAAAAGGTGAGGGAGATTGAACAGTACTTTTCTTCGATATTCAGGCATGGATGAGAAATAATTCACTTCACTTTCATGGAATGCCTTGATGTAATTGTAATATTTTGTGAAGGTATTCTGTACATACGTACTTACGGGCGAGACAGTCCTGTCGATTCTTGATTTCTCAAACCAGGGACAATTCAGGGTATTGAACTGCCCTAGGTTAAATAAATATAAAGTGAACTAAGTATCATTCTTTACGCAAAGATACTAAACTGAGCCGACAGACGGTAAAAATACACTATCGCATGCAGATGCATAGTTATCAGAATCTACAATTCTATTCTTATCCTATTTTGAATTTTTAGCACAGTGCAGAGTGCAGTAGTAAAGGCAGTATTTTATAAATAAAGGATACGCAATTAAAAAGAAACTACCCATTTACTTTAAAACATTTATTGATCTTCATCATCATCTTCATCATCTCTTACAATAATTTCGTCTAAAAATCCTGCCGGTGCTGTAATATTATCCTCATGTCTTGCCCATCCTAAATACCAAACCAGAGTCATGACATGTGCACAACATCCCAATGTTTGCCGACCCACCAAACAGCTGCAACAATATTCTACTATGGCTGTTCGACTCTGGACATTATTTTCTATTAAAATATATACATAATATTGTTTCCTTGAAACATGACGAGATTTAATTCTTCCTCGTATTAAAGTTCTCTCACCGCTTCCTCTAAGATTATATTCCTCAGAATCAAAGGGTTCACTACAGACTTCTATCCTATAACCGCCATGAAAACGTACATGTTCGCCATAATAGGAACGAGCTTGACGGATTTGAGAAGTTCCCAAGGCGAATAAAATGAGATCTGACTGTTCCAGACGTGGAAACTGCAAAAGATTATAACGGTCAGCACATATATTTTGAAATTGAGCGGTTCTCCTATTCATATTCGTTTCTTGAACCATATTAGATAGATTATTTTCTAAATTCCTTCTTTCTTGAACAATTTCTAATATTTCATTGGCATATTCACCATCAGTAAAACGAACCCCAAACCTATTTAATTGAGCAGCAGCTATTTGAAAATGTGGCATCATATGTGGTAGAGACCAATGTACTTGGTCTTGTCTTAGAAGCTTAAAGTCTCTTTTAAAGTGACCATTAACAGCCTCTACCACCCATCTACACATAGTAATACAACGACTACGATTTGCTTGTTCTGTGGTTAATTGATGCTCACCTTCCAAAAGCGAATCTGGCATATATGCTCTATATCCACATCCCTCCAAAAAACTGATACAGTCCCTAAAACCGCTGTCAAGTATGAAGACATTGTCCTCTGAGAAATATGATCTTAAAGAAGATCCATCCCGAAACAGGGATTTCATAATTTCAGCGTCTGATGAGGTGGCTTTTTATGGGCCAAAACAATCAATAATATAGCCATCAGTGGCAACAATTATAAAAGGTTTCAGTAGATTCCTATATTTATGGAGGGAATAACTATCTTTCTGAAACCTATAGTTAGCACTTTTATGCATATATATATATATATGTACCATCACATATTACTATACAATTATTCCCATTACTGTACAATCCGCCTGGAATTGTTAAGTTTCGCTGCAAAAGTTGTTCCCTTTGTATATTCCCAATGCCAAGATTACTGGGCACAAAATCTTGAAGGAGTACTTCTCGAACTTTATCCATCAGTGTCTCCATAGTACGCCGTGGCATATTAATTAACATAGATATTCTATCGTCAGAGTCGCCTGTTCTTAATTTCAAGAGGAGCATTGCTAATCCTAGCTTTCCATTTCGTATGTCCAAAATTCGAGGTACTTCTTCAAGTAAAGTGAAGAATTTTTCTTTTGTATATCCTATCCAATAAATGAAAACCCTTTCATCCATTTCTTCAATATTCTTAAAGTCTAATGTTGGATTGAATGCATTCACAAAAGAAAATACATGTTGTATTTGGCGAGTAGTAAATACATTAATACTATTTTCAGACTCATATAAGGTGTCCCACATATAGCTATTTAAATGATCATCACATACTCTAGTTAATTCAGGCATATAATAATGATGATAACTAAGAACAATAGCTCTCAAACTATCCGATATTGTTCTCAATGTGCTGTTAGAACAGTGCGGAAAAACACAATGACTATTTGTGTTTGCTGCTCTTCTGTAATCTGGCAATGCAATTTTATCTATTTCCTGATTTTGTGATTGTTCAGAAGAAAAAACTTCAGGTGGTTCGGTGTTGTCCTCTTGAACAGTTGGAAGAGATCGGGCTTCATCAGAAATGCTCATACGGCGAGCCTCTCTCTATGTGCGCAACCAGCAAGGATGACAAACTCGATCTGATTCCAATATCTGAAAACAAAATGTTAATTATTACTTTGAAAAAAGTGAGCAAAAGAAGCCCTAGTCCAGGTTTATACTAACGCTGTTATGGGAAATGGACTCTCCTGAAATCATAAATTATCAATGTCCTTATATTGGTGTTCGTGACTATTTAAAAGGCAGATAACAGTAAAGGAGTAGAAAAAATATTGTGTATGTGCTTTAAGAATATCGTTTAAAGAAGTTTATGTCTAGTGGGTTATGAAAAATTAATTTCAGAGCATCAAGTTTTGTGCCCGATAGACGGTTTACCTTTAAATACAGAGGGTTGGCAAAGACAATTTTTGGATGCAGTGATCTCTTTGCGAAATATTAAACTAATTCTTGTTCGAGTTAAGCGTAACCCTCATCCAAAAGCTGAACAATTAGCTTGTAAGATCTTTAAATAACCGGACAAGTGCGAGTCGGACTTGCGCCCGGAGGATTCCGTGCCATTATATATAATAAATTACGTTTGTTGTATGGGAGCCCCGCTTAAATATTTATTTAATCCTTTTTTTTAGCATTTGTTTTTATACTGTCAAAAAATACATTATCTGTGAAAATTTCAACTGTCTAGCTAACGTTCATGAGATACAGCCTGGTAGCAGATAGGGTCCCATTGTTACCCTTTGGGTACGGAACCCTGAAAATCGTTGTTAGTAATAGATGTATTGAACTTTAAAGGAAGACTATCACACCTAAGTTGGCTTTGATTATTTAAGAATTAAAGCCGCCTAACTTATATTATTTTGAAAAATTAGTTCAAAACACTTATTCCTTTGAAAACAATACTTAGATGAAGTTTTCACTTGTTTGAAATGGATAGTAAACATGAAAAATAAAGTCGCCATGTTTTAACATATCACTGCAGAACTCTACTCTGAGCTCTGGTGGACCGACATGCACTTGGCCAGTTATTTTCTGTACAGAATAAGAAGCTGGTTTGTTTAGTTTCGTTTTACATTGTATTATTATATGTTTTGTTGCAGTCGTTCTCTAGGTAACACGGGTGGTGAGCCAGTCGCTGAGGAGACGTACGACTACCACCTGCGACACCGCGATGTGTATCAAGCGCCGCCACCGGCCATACATCAACAGCATCACGCCCAGCCAGGTAAGCTCAATTCACAATTCCTACTCTTGGAAAATCCCCCAATGCATGCCAACCACATCGGCCCTGCGCCTTACGAAACCAATTCCGTGACTTTTCTTATACAGTATAGCCGACATAATAGCAGCGTTTTACCTGAAATAAAACGCTTATTAAAATACTTACCTCATTGGAAGCTTTTAATATGAGATAGCATTTCCGTTTCCGTCGATTTCTTATCAGTTCTCGTACTCTTTAGCCTATAAGTTCCGGTCCTGTGGCGCCACCTGGCGGCGTATCACGTTTAGTTTACTTGAAAAACGTGCTGCGCCATTTTGTTCATTGGCTCAATTAACCAGGCAGAAATTAAAGCCAAAGCTTCCAATGAGGTAAGTATTTTAATAAGCGTTTTATTTCAGGTAAAACGCTGCTATTAAAGTACTGGACCGTCATTGGAAGCTTTTAATATGAGACCTGTTTGTTATCGCCTGGTGACGCCACACATGTGATGCATATAACATGAGGAAAGATCAAAGAGAATATAATCACTACGTGGGAAAGCTATTGATTAACGCCAATGTGATTTAGTAGCAAAATAAACATAGTTTACTAGAACCATTCATGTTTCTTTTTACATTGTATTAACAATATAACGTAGGTATATGATATTATAATCAAAATAAAATGTTCCTAATCTTAATAATTCAATTACTGTATCAAGTTTATTACATATTAAGTTATTTTTGTTTTAGTATATGTTATGCATCAACTGTCCAAAACCAAGTCATTACTAATTTATTGGTTGGAATAATTTATTAACATTAATCGAATCAACGTCCCGATTCACTTCTCGTCTATAGAAACGTTTAAAGGTGTCGGCTGATCGCCAATTTCCACGAGCCATGATTTCATCAAGGGAATGATTCTCCCACCAACATTTGGAAGCGACAGCCGAGCGAACACTTCCTGGAGGCGCGTCAATGTTAGCTTCCTTGAAAAGAGTTTTAATCCAATTGGCTATTACTGCACGTGATGCAGATTTTGGCTCACCTTAAATGGTGACAAATAAATTAAGAGATCCTGCTTTATCGCGTCTTTCTTTTAAGATAGTCACAGTCTTTTCTATCCAAAAGAAAGGATCTAATTTCTGATTGCTATTATTTTTGATAATTTTCCATCCGGATTGCTGATAGTCATGACAATCCGTTTTGGATCCATATTGGGGCCAAAAAATAATACTATTCTCTGATTTTATATAGTGACTAGGATCAACTTGAAGCAGAGTTAAATCGTGAATTCTCCTTCCTGAGCACAAGAGCAACAATATAGCAGTGACGAGCCGTTTGAAACATATTGTTACTATCGATTGTGTATGTAGATATGAACGAGACTATTTTAATGGTATCTCAAACTGGTGGCTTAAAGGTTTTTGGACTCTTAATAGATATCGACTTTAAAATGTGCCTAACTAATACGTGTGAACTTAAATGACCAGATGTTTCTGTATTACACAACGTAGAAACCACACACTTGTGAAGGAGTATGGTATTATATGAGAGGTTATTAATTAAATATAAGTCGGATAGAAACTGTGCAAGCTGTGAACCTGAAGGGTTTTTGACCTTTTTTGTAATACACCAAGACAACCAACGATCCCAGGCTACTTTGTATGTTTTCAATTCTTCTGAATTCAATTCTTGAATGGAATTCTTAAGAAGTGACAACTGTTCATTGTTCCAAGTTGAAACTACATCGCCCCACCCCCACATTTCCAGACTTCGAGGACTATGTTCATTACGTTCTGGGGTGGAGACCCTGTTGATGTGTCTATCAGATGCTTCTGCAGGTTTCTCAGCGTGTACGGTGCTGCAAGTGCTCGATTCTTCAGTTCCACCCGCCAAAACACTTTTCCCCACCGAGGTACTACTGGTAGATATATTCCTGTGGATTGATTTAGGTGTGCTATTACTTTCGGGACCAGAAATGGCGGCGGAAACACCCATGCCAGGGGATAGTGCCAGGGTACGCTGAAGGCATCGTGAAAAATGGCTCCCGCATCCCTCAGGTCTCGAGACACATAATTCTCTACGACGTGAGCCGTTGCTGAGGCGAATAAGTCTATAACAGGGGTTCCCCATTTGGCAAATATTCTTTTCGTGCATGATGGGGATAGGTACCATTCCGGAGGAGGGCGATGACGTAACAGATGATCGGGATAGTTGTTGTAATTCCCTGGGATGTAGTGTATGTCTATGTAAATTTGATTGCGATCTATTAAATCCAAAATTTGATGTGTAATTTCCATCAACGCTAACGATTTGGTGCCTCCTTCCTTTTGTAAGTAGGCAACTGCAGTCTTGTTGTCTGCCCCTCAGGAAATGAACTTGATTCTGTAAGGCGTGCAATATTGCCAGCATTTCCTTTTGGTTGCTGTGTAGGCACTGCTCTTTGTGGTTCCAGATTCCTGACAACGCCACATTGTTTAGCTGTGCACCCCACGCCGGGTCCGATGCGTCCGTTGTCAGAAAGTTCATCGGAGGAGGGAAGTGCAAGAGAGTTGATAAATGACAATTGTTTGTCCACCATCTTAGCTCCTCCAATACTTGATGAGGTATTGGGTAAGTCTTCGATGACCTTTCCGGTAACGTTTGCATGAACCTTAGTAAGTGGCGATGATTGAATCGTCCTCGCGGAACAACGTAACTTGCAAAATTTTAGCCGCCCGGCAATTTTTTAAAGAGTTTTTAGGGTCGCTTTTTGTTCGTGCAGAACTATCTGTATTTCTTGGATGATGACAGCATTTTTCCCCGATGGCAGGGCTTTTAAATTGTCCCAGGGATTCCACATTACTCCGAGGTAAACAATGCTCTTCTGAGGGAAAAGTACAGACTTTTCGAAATTGACTTGCCAACCTAGTGTTACTAAGGTTTATAAAGTTAGACGTATATGCTCTCGAAGGATGTTGGCATCCTGGTGGACAATCAAAAAATCGTCGAGGTATACTAGAATGCGGATATTCCATCTCTCTCTTAGTGTTTGAGCAACCCAATTGGTGAGGATTGAGAAGATCAGACCGAAGGGTAGGCAAGTCATTTCCAATAACTCTTAATCGTAAATTAGGCGGAGAAAGCGTCTGTGTGACTTTTTGACGCTCAAATGAAAATAGGCCTGAGACAGATCTATTTTGCTCATGTAATCTCTGGGTTGTAGGAACCCCGGAAGGCGGTGTACATTTATCAAGTGAAAGGCTTCTACATTTATAAATCTGTTCAGAGCTTTCAGGTTGAAAACTGGTCTGGCTGACCCGTCCGATTTGGGAACTAAGAACATCGGGGATATGAAACTTCGTGACACTTGAGCTACTTCTAGAATGCCTTGCTGTTTCATTTTGTGGATAATTGAAGACATCTCGTCCGACATGGGAGTTTGAATGTGACTTTTGACTACAGTAGGGCATACTAGAGGGGGTTTTCGAATAAATGGTATCCTGTAACCTTGAATTAATTTTATAATTATTTCTGGTGCTCCCATCTCTATCCACTGTGAAAGGTATTGAGCTAATTGACCTGCTCGAAAAGGCTTCGAGTCATTGTTTTTGACTTTTTTGGTTGCCTTTGGCACTTTTTTGATTGTTGGATCCTGAACGCCCTCGAAAGGAACCAAGGTATGGCCGCGAGCCTCGGTTGTGGTTGTGATATGAGCCTCTTTCATTGAAAAAAGGCTGTTCATATTGGTGATGAAAGGATTGCCCTTTGCAAGAGTTATATCGTTGGTGCCCACCCCGCGAGGGTGTATTATTACAGGCCTGCAGTGGCATATTGTGCGTGCATGAACCTGGTTCATAAAAACAATTTTGAGTTCCACGCGATGGAACTGTTGGATGTCGCACGCCTTGTCCCCGCGAGGGACGGCTGATAGATTGACAAGATTTCGCTTGAGAGGAAGGTTCAGTTCTAACAGGCCAAAAGGCTTTACTTCCGATAATGGCGATCTCACTTCAGGGTTTAAGCCTGAAGTGAGATCGCCATTATCGGAAGCGAGGGCAGCATTATCGCATGCGAAGGCAACGTTATCATCCTCATATAACGCCCCACTAACCTCTGAACAAAGTGATACATTGTCGTGATCATGACAAATTGTCCCAGAGCTAGACGAGTCGTTGCTACTGCTGAAGCTGGGAGCTGCTAGACGCCCGCTTACGCTTGCGAGCCTCGCCACTCGGGCCTGCTTCAGAATTGTCCATAATCTTATCAGAGACGGTACGATTTAAAATTATTTATACATTAATAATACTGAGGGTATTGTCAAAAGAAAGGATTTGTAGGATCGAACAATGTATCGAATTATAAGTATATATATATATATATATATATATATATATATATATAATTTAAAGTACACAGAGTACGAATAATTATTTGTGATCCGAACGGCAAAAACCGTTAAAATAAGATCACAAAAACAACACGAATATCTCGTTTTCGATCATTAATCTAGAAATTATAAAAGTACTTACGGTTCTCTGCTGCAAACTATTATCACTCACTTTGTAACTAGATTTGATCACTTCACTTCTTAAATATACTTCTTATTTTGTATTAGACGTTGAGCAGAGCTGCTACTTGATGTTTAATCGACGGAATACAAAACGCCAATGAACAAAATGGCGCAGCACGTTTTTCAAGTAAACTAAACGTGATACGCCGCCAGGTGGCGCCACAGGACCGGAACTTATAGGCTAAAGAGTACGAGAACTGATAAGAAATCGACGGAAACGGAAATGCTATCTCATATTAAAAGCTTCCAATGACGGTCCAGTACTTTAATTAGCAAATTTCCTACGGATTGCCACACCGATGACGTTAAAATAAAATGCTTCAAAGCATCTCAAGGGCATTTTTTTACAGGCTTTTGTTTAGTTTCACCTGTCGTGTTGTCTGTAATCATATCTTGCAAGTTAAATTGGACCCACCCACTTCCCATTATTGGAGTATTTTCTTTTTTTTTTAAATAATTAAATACTTGTTTTATTACCAAACTAGGATTTGAAAGAGCAAAAAGATTCCTGTTCCTTGTTGTATGTAATTGCTTACAAGTTTCTAGGTCACTAGGAAAAAATTATTATCGAAGATTTTAATAAAATTTATTTGTAGGTAATTGATTAATGTTGTAGTTTTTGCATAAACCCCCTTTTACCAAAGAACTTTACGTATGTTTTTACGCACTCGGTTTACTATAAATTATCGTACATTTCATCTCACTTGTTCGCCCGAACACAATGTTAGGTGAGAGTTGAGACAGCATGCTATTAGGCTGCGCCCACGCCCCACGTGTGATTTCGAGCCCGCAACTAGTTCAACCTTAATGGCTACATATTATGTGGAACGAAGTAAATTTTGATGTGTTGTTGTAACAGCGGGCGGTGGCGTGAGCGCTCGGTCTCCGGACGCGGCTCTGGCGGGCGGCGCCCCGGCGCCGGCGTACGCGCCGCACTACGCGCCAGAGTACTCGCCGCACCGCCCCGCCAATACGCCGCCACACACCACATGGACCACCCTGCGCCCGGTTAGTATTTACCCATAGCGTAACATTAAAACTGTGGACAAGCGTTTTCTGGAACTGGTTGTGCGTCAGTGAGGCAGTAGCG
The DNA here is from genome assembly GCA_943193695.1 of Acrobasis suavella. Classification (NCBI taxonomy): domain Eukaryota; kingdom Metazoa; phylum Arthropoda; class Insecta; order Lepidoptera; family Pyralidae; genus Acrobasis; species Acrobasis suavella. The sequence goes on along the minus strand of OW971931.1, from coordinate 14,389,341 downwards.
CTGCGGGAAAGAATAAGTGTGGGCAAAAATATTGTTTAGGTTGATTATTTTGTTACAAAACCCTCACTTATGTAACATTAAAAAGTAGTTAGTTTACTTTAATACTTAAAAGACGCATTTATTTTAGCTACCTAATTTATGACGGCTTTCTTAAGCATACATCTATCTTCTATCCCTAAAATTCATAAAAAATAACAACCATTTGCTAAACCTATTTTAGTTAAAACATGTTTTGTCCCTTTTCCTCTTTTGAATATTTGACATCGAAAGAACGAGACAAAACATATTTTAACCAAAATAGGTTTAGCAAACGTTTCTATTTTTTTATGAATAAGGGGGTTAATATATAAAAACGAAAATTACTCTCACTCATTACGAAATCTCGAAAACTACTAAGACAATGAAGATGAAATTTGGCAGGAAGGTAGATTGTGACTAGGAGACGTCCGCTAAGAAAGGATTTTTGGAAATTCAATCCCTAAGAGGGTGAAATGGGGGTTGCTATTTTGTATGGAACTTCGTAATTTTTAAAGTGAGACACATGGAATTTTTAATTTATTTTATAGTTAGTCGAAAATAATAATGCATTTATTCGATTTTGAAAATGACATCCCTATAGGGGTGAAATAGGGGTTGCAAGTTATATGAATCTTCATCATTTTTAAAGCGAAACACATGACATTTTGGATTGGTGGTCAATAACAAATAATAATACAGAAATTAGATTTTAAAAATTGCATCCCCTGGGGTGCATTAGGGGTTGCGAATTTATATTATTATGAAATTTTTTTTGAGTGAGGGACAAAAAAATTCAGACAAATAGATATTTGTTCTCTTTTCATCATTTGCTCTAGCAAATGATGGAACTATATGGATTTATAACGTAAAAAACCAATTAGAGATCCTATTAGAACCATTTTCGACTTCTACGCGGACGAAGTCGCGGGTTACAGCTAGTAATATATATAAACAAACATGGCTCAGTCAGAGGAGTTGTCATTCAAAATTTCACCCCATCCAGACTAACAAGCAAAATGCTAATTTTATTTGCCCACTAGAAGCCCACGGCGTTGCCTGCGTGAAACATTTTTGATAATCCCTCGGGAACCTCAAATTTTCCCGGGATAAAAAGTATCCTATGTGTTAATCCAGGTAATAAGCTATCTATATGTCAAATTTAATTCCAATCCGGACAGCGTTTTTTGCGTGAAAGAGTAACAAACATCTATCCATACTATTAGTAAAATTTACACCTAGATGTCAGGTAATAAGCAGTCGAAAAAGATCGACAACTGAAGAATAATTGCATTTCCTACAAGTCTTATTTTCAATTTGATATATTATATTATAATGTAGTCACTAGAAAAGAGTTTTGGTTTCTCCCTCTACATTATACACAAACAAGTTTCTTACCAAAGTGAGTGCGGCTGCGCTTACATACTACATTTCTACTAACGAGTCTAGTCCTTATCTACGCTAGAAGTAATTATTATCGAAACATTAATTGACCATCTATCGTATTTGTTTTTTGTGAGAATAAAGTGACATTCATAAAATATCACGCCTATTTCTCACAGGGGTAGGCAGAGACTATGGACCACCACTTGCTACGATCCTGACAAACCTCTTTCGCTTCATCTACACTCATCAATCTCTTCATACATGCCCTTCGGTTACGGGTATTTTTTACCTCTCCTTTTTTTCAGAACGAATAAAGTGACACGGTTTTTTATTTATTTTTTTAACAAACTTGCTCGTAAAGTGGATCTAATTTCACCGGTTTTAGAAATATAAAGCAGCTCATAAAACACGCGATTTTTATAAACGCTAATAGTGCAGTTATATTCTATCACCGCCCTTGCTAAAGTTTTTTTTAAAATTTCGAACTGCCCTCCGTCCGCACCACCATAACGCACTTATATCGTATTGTACTATTTGATAATGATCAATCGTGCGGTTTTTAGCCGTGTATATTTTCTGTGGCTGACCGAAGTACCGTTTGTCAGAGTGGTGGCGGTGCAAGTGGCGAGACGTACGCGTACAGCGGCGAAGGCGCGGCGGCGGGCGCCGAGCACAGCCCGGCGCGCAGCCCGCCCGCGCCGCCCTACCTGCCGCCCGCGCACTACCACCACGCGCACCCGCATCCTGCACACGGTAAGCACATGTCGCACGACGATTGCATAATCTGCTGTTTGACAGAACCTGTCGTTGTAAAATAGTTATGTACTGGTGTATAGTAAGGGTTATTAAAACTCGAATGTGGGTTTACACACGAGGCGAACCCGAGTGTGATTATAGTATCACATGAGTGTTTTAATACCTAGTTATTACAGTTGCATACATGACTTTATCTACACCCATGCCATGATATGAATCTTCTTAAAAAGGTTCTAAATCCATAGGGTGTCGTAAGAACTTTATATAAATTCCTGGTAAGTTTATTTTCTGAGTATCTTATACAAAATAACTATTTATGTGTATAAAGGTCATAATGAAATTATTTATTGTAATAATTAATTACATTTTGGATACAATTTACTATTGGCAATAAGGTAACTGTTTCTAGTGTACCTCTATGATAGCATGGGTATAGGTAAAAATCTTTTAAAGATTACACTAATAGTGGAGGGTTTTAACAAGCTTCTATTTAACTTGTAACGAATGGTAACGATATTAAATTTTGATTATTCAAGATTTGTAGACCACTTTTACCTGCTGTTGATGTCAGTCGGATGGTAATATGATTATTTTTTTAGAACAAATTAAATCGAAAACTCCTTTGAAAGCTGATCTTATGATAAATACAAGAATATGTAGTCTGGTCTTACATTATACCCTGGATCTGATGAGACAGTCTCACAAGAAAGCTTGTACAATTTAAAAACTGAACTTACGAAATTTTAATCATCATCATCATCCCAGCCCTTCTTCCGTCCACTGCTGAGCATAAGCCTCCCTACGTCGACGCCACCAATCTCGGTCAAAATTCACACCTCTCCCCCCTTCTCGACTTGTTCGCTCATAACCCTCCGCACTGCGCAGAGCTGCGGGTACGGGGGGCGGGGACGCATATTGCGCGGGATCTTTGAAGATTCCGATTTGTATGTAATAATTATATTAATTCTGTGACTATAATTCTGTAACTACGATACGAATTTGAATACTAAACATTTATTTTTATAGCAGGTATGTGGGCCTGGCAGGGCGGCGGCGTGGGCGCGACGGGAGCGGCGCCGGCGCCCGCGCCCGAGGGCGGCCATGCGCCGCACGAGCTGTCCGACATGCTGCAAATCTTGGACCAAAGCGGCACTGCCACCTTTGAAGACCTTAATATAAACATGTTCAATTCGAACTTTGAATAATTTTCACTACGGCGTTTGGATCTGGTTCCCAGATACGCTTTCATTCACGCTGGTTTACTCGTGTTACTTCATTTACATTCTCCGCGAAGCCAACTCTACACCGAGTTACTTAAGTGTTGATATGAACAATCAAGTTTTTGGACGCTATCGCGAACATCATACGCATTCCTCAGTAAATCTGAATCTGCAAGGAGGATGAAATTTTGCAGTATTAGTAACTCATAAAGGAATAAATTGATTTTGGAATGTCGGACTTAGAATCTCGAGAGAACCAGGAATATATGTTTGAGTACTCTAGTACCTAGTGACGAAAAAAGATAGGAAACTTTGGAGGTTAGGGCCATTTTCCCGTCATGTGTATTTTTACCCGCGCGCGAATTTGGTCTGCGTGCAATCTGCCTGCATTCCCACCATTTCTATTTGATTTTCCTAACATGTGGGTTGCGGGCGCGCAGCCCGCGTGCGTGCAAGCCGCGTGCGGGCGGCGTTTTTCGGCCTGTGTGTTTTTAACTGTGACGCGAGTCGCACACATGGAGTACGCATATTAGTACATTACTTTTTTGTTACGGTTATAACACACTAGGCGTAATAGAGCCGAGTGTGTTTAACCAATATACGCACGTATATCGTACGACGTTTTTCAATACACTTGCGAGGAAAAATACCTAATAAACTGATTTTTTTTATTTTAAATAAACTCAACCATAAAACTGTGATGCACAGTTATTTTCCCGCCGTCTTACTTTTTAAATCAGCGCGGCGCGCTGCCTACTGGCTGGCGGCGCGTGCGATGGGCAGCCAGCACCGGCCGGCGGCCATTCGAAATTTGAAAACAAAAGCAAATAGTGCGGTTATAGAATATAAATTTACTATTAGCGTTCATAACGCACGCGTGATTTATGAGCTGCTTTATATATCTAAAACTGGTGAAATTAGAACGAGCAAGGGTATTGAAAATTAACTTTTTTAACGTAAATTTTTGCACGAGTTCGACACGCACGACACTGCAGTAACAACCGCAATCTATGTCCTGCGTGTGGCCAGGAGCGTGTAATCATCGACGCGGGCGATAAAACGCATGACAAGAAAAGCGCCCTTAGGGTTTGCAAATAATAATAGTGTCTTAATGATTGTGGTAATTAAAAATAAAATTTGTTATACTTTTTCCAGTTATCCTAAAGAAAGCATTAAATTAATGAGCTTCGACAGAATTGTAAGCTGAAGGCGACTGTGTTTTATTCCTGTATGAGGTCTTTACGAAAAAGCGGGTCAGATTTCTAGGCATGAGACACAGTTACCGCTGTGTAACATCGCATTGAATTGCTTCAAAAAAATGGCCAAATGAAAACAGATTTCGCATGCCTGACCTGTTCATGACACAATATAGCAATACCACTCATTTAAATATGTTCTGTACTGAATAATTCAAATATCACATGCTATATATTTTACCCAACCTCATTTTTTTATAGTAAATTGCAAGTATTATAGTTTATTTCGGCATTTAACCTTTATGATTAGGTTGTAAGTACTTAAGCCGTAGGTTTTTAGTTCGTATAATTTTAAGATTATATATTTTTAATTCCATTTGATGTCTCTGTAGACCAGGGAAATTTAGTTTAGTTATTTAGTTATAAATATGAATTCATAAATCATCAATCTTTATTCCTGGTTCTAGGTGTAGCATATAGCTGAAAATTACACATTGTATATAATTTTTACCAAAAATCATTTATCACTGTGTGAAAAACAATTATATTCAATTTAATTTTTTGTACTGGTGCGTATTTTTGTCTTGAATCTGACAATGCATGAAACGTCCCGTAATAAATCTTATAGTTCAAGCTCAATTAATAATTATTTTGTACGCGCGTAAGAGGCCGTTTACTCTCGACATGGCGCCTAAGTCAGAAGCACAGAAAAAGTACAAGTACTCACGAACGTCTTACTTAGGAAAGAAATTCAAAAATATCTGCTCAATGTGGTTAGCGATAGTTTAATTTACCTCGCGTCTGAACTCAGCACCTATTCGTTTAGATACCTAGAAATCCATTGCAAGCCAATTTTACTCTTATTACTCTGGACAAACGATTCATAAGAGGTAGGTACTACACAAAACCGATTAAATTAGCGGCGGATTTGTACTGAATATCCCACTCCGGAACAGTCGCAGCCTACGCGCGGCAGTTGGCTTGCAATGGATTGGCTTGGCTTTGTCCACGCAAACCTGTGGTTATTTAAGAATAAAGAACACGTACATCACTCCAGTATTTGAAAAAAACATTGCTTCGATTTCACGTGAAGGGCGGGCGAAAGAAACCAACTTAATAGAGATCGCTATAGAATAGAATAAACTTATTGGTGTTCGTCTAATATCAACTTTTATTATTGCATTGTCAGAAGACAAGATTATATGCTAATATGTAATGTATACTAATTTGATATTACACAAAAATATGTTGTATATATTTGACACTAATAAAATAATTATTGTTAGACACACTTTGCATTAGATATCATAATTAGTTATTATTATTGAAAAAAACGAGTAATAATTAAAATTGTGTTCAAAGGACTTGGATCATAATTATATAATTTATGTGTATAGATACACACGCGTATCACATATACATGTGTATAAATGAGTTTTGTTTTGGTAGCTATCTATAAAAATGTAAGTCCTTTGTCTAAATTCTTATTTTCAGTACACACAGACGTTTTTCAACTTTAAAACAAATGGTTTTCATATCCAGGCATGATGTAAATGCACTTATGTATGTTCTTGTCTATAAGATGTGTGTCGACCATAAATTTACTGGTGTATACATGAAAACAAATGGTAATGTTACTGGCTGCCCATTTCCTTTGGCTCAGTCGCAAAACGTATCTTTCTCATAATGTCTCTTTCGCAGAATGCTTTTTTCGCACAATGTGTCTTTCGCAAAATGTCGTAACAGAGACTTAGAATAAACTTTCGATTTTCAAAGCAAAATCATTAAAAGTTAAACAGTAAACAAATTATGATTTGATACCTTTACGACTAGGGGACATTTTGCGAAAGAGACGTTTTGCGACTGAGCCCCCTTAGTTACAATTTTAAAAAAGTAATTATTTTACGCACATACGATATATTCATACCGTTGTAGGGCCTAGACAAGAAATTAATTTGCAATCTCGAGTTCACGACCAAACGAAATAGACCAGACCAAAAAAGGTCGTAGTACATTATATTTGGTTTGAATGTGCGTGTATATAAATAAATTACATAATGAGAAAAAGGTATAGTTCTACCAATTTTTATTTTAGTTTATGTGTATGGAGTTTTTTTTTTTTTTTACTTATATTAATGAATAGATTATGTTTAATGTGTAACGCAATAAAAAGTAATTTTCCATTATCTATTCAACTATATTTTTATTTTTTATTGGATAGAAAGATATATCAAATATCAGAATTTTGTAAAATGAAGGAATTTTTCATTAAAATAAATATGAAGTACATTATTACTATGTATTTTTTTTAATTTTCCCATGACACACCAGCTATTCAAAACATATGTAAGTAAGTACTTTAGCTGTGCTACAAATAGTCACTTAATCTCAACCATGATGGCTCAAACACATATTATTATTTTATTATGTTGAGGTTCTTTGTGGCGTTCATGGGGTCAATGCGAACATGAAGAGGCCTTTTAGTACCCACCTTTTTTATCTAAAAAGTGAGATGGCTGCATCTATGGAGGTCTATCCCCATTGAGATGCACTAATGGACAGTCCTCCATAGCTACCGAACTATTGCCAGGGAGGGATTTACTTGATTTGGGCTATGTGAATGGGATATTAGTGGTCCGGATAACTGGGTTATTTAGTGAGATACGGACGTCTACCTAAAAATGTCACAAGATGGTAGATGGTGACTTGTTGCTCGTTGGCTACACTGCCTGTGGGCACCCCCACCTAGCCACAAACATGCGTCCAGGGCGCAACACATCTGAGGGTGTCGGGAGGATCGGCTCCGGTTTCACCATCACGGGGTTTACCCCCAAGAGCGAGTTTCTCCGTTATTACGCCATTACATGCAATGCACACTTCCACACAAGCGTATGTTCTGCATTTGTGACTCACGTGTGCAGCAAGATAGCGGGGGGTGTGTAACTGTGTGGTGTGTGTGTATGCCTGTATGGCACAGATGAATTAATATCTCTGTATGGTCCCCCTGGACAGTGGCGGTTTTAGAGTAAGGCGCGGTTGGGCGACCGCCCCGGGCACCGGATATAAAGGAGCGCCACGACCACCCCTCCCTCCATTCCGTAAATCCACTCACTAATTGATTGTAGCCTGCTTACTCGTAACCTCCTGGATTTTCTTTGTTTTTTTTTATCAATAATTATTTCATTATATACTTTGCATTAGTTACAAAAAAGAGGGGTGTTATAAGCTGTCGCTAATGTCCGTCTGTGTGTCTGTCTTTGCTCGTCGTAGTCCTCAAACGGATAGACTGATTTCGATACGGTTGTTTTACGTGAAAGCAAGATCCCTTGTGGTGGTTCATATGTTTGATGAAAATCGGTTCAGTCGTTTAAGTTAGGTTAACGCTTGTAAGTCTGTTTTTTAGGGTTCCGTAGTAAACAAGGAACTCTTATAGTTTCGCCATGTCTGTCTGTCTGTCTGTCCGTCCGCGGTCTTACTCAGAAAGCTGTAATTTGGCATGAATATATATATATCTGAAAAGATCGTTTCCAACCTCGGGAAACTATTTGGATTTAATAATAAAACACCGTAATAGCTTGCTAGAGAAGTAACATTTATTGAACACCTCATACCTTATGTGCTAAAATCTGCAAAGCGCGTTTTAAATACAGGGTAAACATCAGCGCCATCTATCGGTATCCAGCTTAACTAAACGGGAAACACTATAACATTGTGTAGGAATTTGACCATATTACCTGTTTATCATTAAACTATTTAATAAATTTGACAATATCAATTAGGCGGAAAAAACGGTAAATAAAAAATATTCAAAAAAGAAAATTGTTTTTTGGGTAGCTCCCATACTTGTAAAATGAAAAGTATTTTTTTTTCTCGTCTAGTCAATCATGTTGGGTATCGTTGAATAGGTCTTTTAAAAATATTGTGAGTTTGAGAACACCGTTTTTAGATTTTGGGATCCGTTTCTGAAATATTTGCTTTTAAAGTGAAAAAAATTGTTGGAGTCAAGTGTCCCCCCCCCCTCTTTCTGCTAAACGATTATACATAGACACGTGAAAAAATTCACAGCTATAGAATTTATAACGAATTTTAAAGGAAAACTATCAGAGCTAAGAAGGCTAAAAATTAAAAAGTTATAGGCAATTAACTTATAAAATGTACTCAGAAAAGGAAAATTTCATACAAATTCAATAGAAAATTATTTTTTAGACGTTTTTAGTGGCATGAACACAAAGTTGGCGTTCGTAACTACGGAACCCTACTGCGCGTGGCCCGACACGCACTTGGCCAATTATTTTTAATTTGCCTAGCACATAATAGGTGCTGCCACAGATATCAACTGGAATATACACGGTGATTTTTCATTGGTTTTGGAGCCAAAGGCCACTTCATACGAATCGTTAGTAAGACCTAATTAGCTAGTCAAAATAAAAATTCAGAAACAAAATATATGTTGTAAAATCGTGAGATCAATTAAAGAATTTCGCCGACGGGCGTTTCGATCGAAAATCATTTTTACAACTTTTTTATCTTATGTCATACACAAATTTGGATTAAGTATATGGATAGAGAAATTTATTTACTACATGACATTCTTTTTTCCAAAACCAATGAAAAGTCAGCGTGTATAATTCCGCTACTCGTTACTAGATGGCGTTCTTGAAAGTCGGGGGTTTTATTTGCCTTGCAAATAAACTTGTTTGGAGTGGGTTTGAATTGCAGTTAGGTAGGGGGCACAGTAAAAATTTCGCCTGCACTGCCCCTGTAGGTATTATTTACTCTTGGAAATAAGACCAGAAGTGATTTTTTTTTAAATTTAATTACTTCTGCCTAAAGGAATTTAACTCAAAAATAGATTTACTTCACAACAATTTGATTTGGTCTGCGCATGCGTGCATATTTGTGAGTGCAGTGTATGGTTTAATTATAGATACTTATTCAGAAGCTAATAGTGAATACGACCACGCAGATTCAGCTATAAACCCTAATGAGGTTAATTGGTGAGATCAATCCTTTTTATATTTATTTATATATGTATTTTATATAGGCATACAGTTTATCCTAACTGTCACTGTATGCCAATCTAGAAACTATCCTTCTCATGTTCTCCCCTCTGTTCAGGAAAATCAGTAATTACAAGACGTAGGTAATAGTCTTACACAAGAAAGTCGTGAGACTTTTAATAGCTTCGTAACAGAATGCGATTTGATTTATTTTGTACCAGCATACCTCGTATAAAGCAAGTATTAGCTAATAAGTTCTATGACAAATAACTTGTAATTAACTTGACCGCTAAATTGTTTAATAGGCACTTACACTTTATTACTATTTGTTCCATAAATGTATTACTTGTCTAATTGTAAAATTGATAAGATCGAGTGCTTTGTATAAAACCAAACCTCTTCAACAGTATCTAATTTAAAAGAATTTATGTAGTATTTGTTATTTTAAAGTTCAGAATATTATCTTATAAATAAAGACTTGTAATTGGCACTTAGTAAATTCAATAAGCTGTATATCTTCAAAAAAAAAAAAAAAAGATGTGAATTTAAAATCTTTACTTAAATATATTAATTATACTACTGCGTTCATAGTAAGCAACGACCTAAAACAGCACGCGTGGTACTGAAAAAGGCCCTAAATATACTACACCAGAATCTGATAACTAAAATAATCTAGCTAAGGACAAATCTACTATTTTTACAAAGCAGGCCACTGCACTTTCAACTAACCAGAAATTTACACAAAACATTTCGTTTAAGAAAAAGTTATTGCCTCTTCGTAAATTACCAGCATAGGCACGTCGATAGCACGGTAAAGCGCAGTGACACTGCATTTACCACTAATGATAATTCTATTCACGAGATCCTGAACAAACTGATACTCGGTTGAATGTCTCACTCGCGGTTTTGAATTCAATTATCCGGCTGATCTAGCCAAGCTGCAAAATAAATCAACTACATCACTAGTTTAAAAAGACATCAACTCAATTCAGTTCAAGTATATCTTTGTTGTCGTGGGATATTTATAGTATCTTTATAGTATCTCTTGGTTTTGTCACTTTGTTGTGTTGCATAATTGTTGGCGTCAAAAGCTAGGTCCCCTGCCGCCTCCAGGGTGTTCGTGCGGAGGAGGTGATGACGGGCTGCAATTAAGCATCTCCTCTAGACAGATACCTAATAAATAAATTCTGAATCGGTGAGGCTAATAAAATTGAACTATATATCACACGAAATAGCTTTCAGCTAACACTACTAACCTCATAATAAAAAATAAATAAATAAAAAGAACAGAAAATCGACATTCATATTATAAGCTAACTCCATAACTTCTTTATTTTCTTCATGACAAACATAATCTGAACACTAACCAGCAAACCAGCCTATCGTTACCTGAAAACTAGTAATACACTTCTACAATACCGGTATTAAAACTAATCAACCCTTATAAAATCCATATATACCCCAAATAACTTGGAGCCTAAGTCTAAATTGAAAGGAAAACTAAACACTATACCTCATATTCTGATCCCGTTAACAACTAAAAGAGACTGCAGACTCAACGTTATAAGCATTAATACGTAGCATCCGCACATTAGTATAACTGTATTGCACATATATAAATTATACTCCAAATCTTAACATTCAGATTTAAAACAAAAACAATTAGAAAGTACCTATACATTAAGCTAACACTCCGTAAATTAAAAGTTGCGTAACCCGGAAAGATATCTGAAACAATACCCACAGGAAAACAATTGAAACAATACTAGAAAATCTCCTACCAAATTCCCAAACCCTGAATGGCATTGTGAACCAAAGGCATTAAAAAAAAAAAAAAAAAACAAACCGCGCTTTCACGCGGCAAAAATAAGAGCCTGCAACATATTGTGTCGTAAAACATCTGCGGACCACTACGAGCTTAGAACCATTACTTACCTAAATTTAAATAAAGGAAATTTTGTCGTAAAAAGAAACATACCAACCTTCTCATTAAAGACTATACTTGCGCCCTAAAAACATTAAGAACGAATATTGCCCAAAATACAATAGCGCTCGCAATAAATCCCTCGCCAACCGATAAGACAATACATAAAGTAATAAAAAGCTGCACACAATGAATACAAACCGAAACAAAACAGTTAGAAAAATGGCGGGAGATGGTAATTGTTTGTATAGAGCCTTAGCAGACCAAATTAACAATATTTTCGGAGTAACTTTTGACCATCACATGATACGCCGTGACTTAGCCTCTTACGTTAAAAACAACAAACATGTGCCTAATATTAACCTAGCACTACAGAATAACATCTTAGACTGCACCGACCTGTCTTGTCCAAAAAGTAGTATGACATCAGATGAACTCATCAACAGATATATAGAAAATCAATTTGAGGATGGCTTCTGGGGGGGAGAGGACATCCTCATAGCAGCAGCAGAATATTATGTTATAAACGTTCACGTATATGGGCAAAACAGGAATCCAATTGTATATCATCCATCAGATAATGCTGTGGCAAACATCTATTTATACTTCGAGAATAGTCACTATGATAGTATAGCTAACTTCGAAACACCACACAAACAGCTATTACCTAATACAGAAAATAACACAGAAGGCCATAAAACGAATCAAGAACTTAACGAGATCTTAGATATTTCGCAAGACGTCACCAAAGTACGTAATACACTCTCTTCCGAATCCGAAAGTTCTCAAAACAACTATATTTGTACAAAAGGGAGACGTTCGCCCACTGTAATACGCGTACTACCTAAACTTCCACCCATGCCATGCGAAGCTTTATCAATTGCCACCTGGAATGTACTAGGATGCGCAACACTACGCGATAAGAACAATATAGATAAACTTCTTTCAGACCGCAATATAACCATTGCAGGCCTACAAGAAACTCATATGGCTACCGGAGGCTATAAATCAAAGCACTACAACTGGATACTAGGTGGGGGAAAAAGTGCTAAGGAATACCGAGGAATTGCCATCCTAATTAACAAAAAAAATTGACTACAACATAATACGCATATATCGCGAAAGCCGTGATGTAATAGCAATAAACTTAAAGATAAAAATTGCCGATGTCAATGACCCAATAAATATTTTCGTCATTAACACGCATATCCCGTCAGAATCAACATCCCGGTTCTCACAAGTAGGAAATCTTATTAGGAAAACCCCAAGCAATGCCTTCTTAATCACTATCGGCGATTTTAATGCCCATATAGGTATAGAAGATGTACGTGAATTAGGACTCCAAATCGAGACATTCAAAACATTAATCGGAAAAAATCTCTACCATAATACCTCAAATTCTAACGGAAACCTTTTGCTCAATTTAATACAACAACACAAACTAAAAGTAAACAGTACGTGGGGCAGACCCACATGTAGGACCACATGGTCACGGGGAACAAAACAATCGCAAGTCGACCATATTATCACCGGTACGAAAAGGGGCATATTTTTCCACAGTATTATTGGTGAAAAAGGCCTGAAAGTTAAATCCGATCATAAACTGATATGGGGAAAAGTACAAATGACATCTTTTACATATAAAACGGGTTACCCAAAAACAATCAAAAATGCCAATTCAAAAAAATCCAATATAATCACAAAAATTACGATTACGAGCTTTTACAAAATAAAAAGAACTTGACAATCTACCAGAACGCGGTAAAAGAAAAAATCCAATTAGTTAAAAAAGAAGAAAACTCAAATAAGAATTTGACGGACAAAAACGATAACACACTTGAATGGGACACCCTAAATAATATTTTAAAAGATGCTGCACATAAGGCACTACAAAAACCTGCTGCTAAATCAAAAGAAAGCAGAGTCGCTTTAGCAAATTTTCAAAAGGCGTTATTCCAAAAATCACAATATCCCCAAGACAAAAAAGTATACCAAAATGTAACTATAGCGCGAAAAAAACTTAAAACCATCTTAGAAAAAGAGGAAACTTACAAAACAAAAAAAATTTTTCAGGGCCTAAGCAAGACACACAAATCACTACGTATGAAAATAACTTACAAATTTCTTAGAAATCATAAAAGGAATTATGCACGAAATCAATCCAAACACTACATTCCAATGTCTAACTGGATTGCAGACGTAAGACAAAGCGAAGGGCGACACGTTAATACCGCGAATGAAACAGGCCTTGCCTATACGAAGATGGAGCCCCCTAACGTTGAGAACATTAGGAATATTATACAGCGCATGAAAAATGCCACTGTCCCAGGAACCGATCACGTTGTACCCGAATTATACAAAGCAGCCCCAATTGAATTCTTAGAAGAACTCACCAAAACTATGGCTTTGATATGGCACAAAAATGAAGTTCCTAAGGAGTGGCGCCTCACTAAGCAAGTCCCCATCCCGAAACAACCTCACCCAAAAAACATAAATGATTTCAGGAAGATATCTATTTGTAACGTAGGATATCGAATTTACGCGAATTTCTTATTAGAAAGGCTAGACTCGGCTATCACTAATTTAGGAAATTATCAAGCGGCTTTCTTGAATAACCGATCAACTGAGGATCATATTTTTACACTTAGACGTGTTTTAGATATTAAGTGGAGAGAAGGAGCGGTAGTTTACGTCGTGGCCCTTGACCTAGAAAGAGCATTCGATAACGTCAACTTAGAAGTACTTAAAGATGTACTGCTAACCAGAGTAGGTGCACCTCTTACTAACAGAATAATCAAAGCATGTATGAACGACGAAACTTTCATATCATGGTGCGGACAAAATTCGGAAACTATCAACAAGGGCAAAGGCGTTAAACAAGGCTGCCCCCTATCTCCAAGACTGTTCACAATAATTATCGATGAGGTACTTAGAACGCTGGAGGAAGAAGAAAGCGCAGTGAGACTCGACCAAGATCTGGAAATAACCCTGCCCATGATATTATCTTTCGCGGATGACTTGATACTGACTTGATTGGAGGAGCCATAATTAAACCCATGTCAGAAATCAAGTACTTAGGCACATACATTTCAGCTACACACAACCGGAAATCAACTATCAAAACCCGTTGCGTCAAAGCAATAAAAAATTCAAAAATGTTATTACCATTTATACAAAAGAATCAAATAGAGTGGAGCATCGCAGTGTTAATGTACAAAATGGTAATTAGGCCGTGCATGACATATGCTTTGAACGTTTCTGCATTAACAAAACAAAATCGGTCAAGACTTAGGAAATACGAACGCCAAATACTTCGAGGATTACTTGACGTCGCCAAAGACACACCAAAACAAAAAATAAAAGAAATCCTGAAAGGAAAGACTGTATCCAAAATAATAAAGGTACGAAGGATATCATACTACGGTCATATACTGAGACGCCCAATCCCACACCTACTTCGTGCAATTTACAAACGCAAAGAAGCCAAGCGGAAAGTTGGACGACCTATTTATACTTGGGAAGACTCCCTCAATCACGATATCGGCCACTACACACACAAAACAAAAGCAGAATGAATGGAAATAGCAGGAAATCGAACCCTCATTAAAAAAGAAGCGGAAAGAATCTATGAAATATCAGAAACTGAATTAGAATCGGAAGAAGAAACACCAAACCAACCAATCGCCCGAGATGGCCTACAAGCAACACCTCGAAGAAATAGATGTCGCAAAAGACCCAGACCACCGACACCAATATCGCTTAGACAGTGATCAGTACACCAATCTCTGTAACACCACAACACCAAAATCAGTAAATCAATTTGTTTTCGTCTTTGTATGGCCAGTGCCCCACTGGCCATACAGGGACGAAAATAAAATAAATGAAACCATGTGGATATCACTTACAAAATAGTAAACTAAACTTGGTATGAGGTAATAATATGATGCGGGAAAAAAAAGAAGGGAAAAAAAAAACGGGAGTGACGAAAGTGAAGGGGAGAAAAAAAAATTATTTACTTTTATTTCTCCAGCTTCGAGGCGCTGTATTTTTGCGAATTTTTATTACTTTGCTGAACTAAAAAATGTGGGGTCCTTGATTTTTGATAAGCCTCAGACAGAAATCAGGAGCCAGAACCCATTAGCCTAGGACAAAGAAGCAGGCTTCAGAAATGGAACTACATAAAAAAAAAAAAAATGTACATAGGAACCAGAAAAATCAGTAAACAGAAACAGAAACTCGGCTGCGAAAAACAGAAAACCCAGAAGCCAGAAGTGAAGAGTGTCCAGTAAACTGAGAATGAGAATCCAAAGAGACCAGTAAACTGAAGTCAGAAGTCAAATTCCAGAAGACAAACCAGAAGGCTGCACTATTACGACAGTGTCAAGAAATCTCTAATCTTACGAAGAAGACCTGCAAAGCAACGCGACGGATACAAAACAACAAAGCAGTCTATTATCATTCCAAGTATATATCACACACCAAGTATTATATCTATCCTCCCCATACTGATTTGATGCTGGTATTCGGTCGGTTCTTTCAACTCCCTCTCTCTCCCCTACTCCCTGACTGCGAATATCTCCTACACTCCTTTATCCCTATCTACGAGTCTAACTGGTTTCTCGAGCCATGAGAGTGGTATAACGAGGTTTGGCGTCGCCATGTTCTAGGGACTGAGGACGATATACATGCATCGGCTTTGGTCTGCAAGCGTGATAACGTACTCTCCAAGGTAAACCTCATTCATAAGCTCTTGCAGCGTAACTGCTGGCTGGGAGGACTCAGAACAGAACAGAACAGAAAATAGATTTACTTCACAACAATTTAATTTACACCATTTAACAATTCATTTAAACAACCAACCAAAAATATTACAAACCAAATAAATTAATTACCAAATTAACAGCACAACACTACGAACTTACAATTATGACAAACACTAAAATCGATAACCAAACCGGCAGAGTAACGACCTAGTCACACGAATAATGAAGCGAGAATGCGGCGGTACCGGCGAGGCATCGCCTTTTATAGTCTTTCCCCTCCACTATTAATCTTCTCTCCAACACGGCCTTTCCTGACGGGAGGCCGTCCTCGGGCTCCTTTAACGGTGATGGTCGGTATCCAGCATTAGCATGGAAGAGTCTTAGCTGCCGGATGAAGTTCTGGGTGACGTAGCGGATTCTTCCGCCAATCTCTGCGTCCCGGATGGTCCCGGTTTGGGCTCGCCGGCGTCAGGCATCTCGACTGCAGGAGTCTGGGTGACGCTCGAGGTGGACTCCTCGCTCTCGTCGTCTGCATCTGCACACAACAATAACCAAAGCACAAAAAAATGTTCACCCAGTCCAAAACAAAGTGTGGAAACTTAATCAGTAGATAAGCTTAAACAGCAATACAATAAGGCTAGCTTGCCTAGCCTAGCCTAATCACAACGGATATAAAACAAACTGATATCTGTGCCGGTCACCCGGGGCAGTTCCCGTCGGGGTAGTGCCGCCTCACGACTCGTTAGAGATCTACGCGCACTTACGTGAGACATAACTTTGCGTGTGTGAACCAGTTCCACATAAAAGAATGTTTTAACCCAAACTTTTAATAACCCATGGACAGTGCTTCCCACTAAAGCACCGCACACACACATATACACCACAACTCGTCGAAACCAACCCGTGGCTTGACGCTGCATGTACCAATGCTCCAGAACCACGTGTCTGAGCGACTCCAAGACAGTGTCCGAGCACACAACACCAAGCATGTTCCATATACCAGAATAGCATATCTGAGCGCACTCCAAGACAGCATTCCGCAACATGAAACATACTTTACACTCGAAGTATATCCGTCAGCCAAGACACAGCTTACCCAAGTACACGGACTTCAAGATAGAGGCTGTCCAGACTGCAAGATAAAACCTCTATCGACTGTGTCCACCCCATATGTAAACATATTACACCCACAAAAATAACAGGACACAAAAAAAACAAATTACTTTCTTGAAAACATTACCTTTAAGATAGACAGAGGCCCCGGCACAGGCGTGTCTCACAAAAACTATTTGAGCAAAATTCTTGGTAAGCCGAAATAATCAAATTCACTCACCACTAAAAAAAGCAGAACAGACATCAAGAGTCTATTCTCCATGCCACGGCATCATATATTCCGCAGCTGCCTGCGTTGACTTCCCATATGAGCCTGCCAGGAGCTGAAGCTCATAGCGGCCCTGAGGTAGGATTTTCATCACCCGGTAAGGCCCTCGCATACAGGAATCCAGCTTCCCTGTCGCTTGAGCCCGTTTTCTGACAAAAACTAAAGAATTAAGTTCAAAGCCACGAGGTACCTTGCGACCTTTGTTGACATAAGCATCTTGAGACGCTTGGTTTGAACGAAGACGTTCAGATACTCTCTGGCGACTCATCTCCCGAAGGGCTTCCCTGTTTGGGCTGGAACCCTCAATGGCCACATCACGAATCAAACTCCGAATGAGTGGCGTAGCTGCATCAATGCCAATCAACAAGTTCAGGTTGGCCATCTTTGTTCGCGATAATTGCACTCAATTCGTACCGTATGGCGAGTACGGCAGTAGCGCTCCACTTGCCCGTTGGATTGATGCATCTCGGGAGTTATCAGATGCGTGTCACAGCCCATACCGTTAATCCAGTCGAGGAAGTCGGCACTTTGGAACATCCGACCTCTGTCAGCCACAATTAGCTTAGGCGTTCCAAAAAGTGAAATGAAGTTGGTAACATGGCGTTTCAACTCGTCTGACTCTTGCCGAAACATGCGATACAATAAACAGTACTTAGAAAAAGCGTCGATTACAATTAAAACATAACGATAGCCATCGGCTTCTGGTAGTGGTCCTAACACATCCACATGGACCGTCTCAAAAGGCACATGTGATTTTTCCCATGAGTGAATGGGTTGGAAAGGAGCACGAGCTACCTTCTTATGGGAAAGGCACACCAAGCAGTGTGTTATATATTTCAACGCAAAAGCTCTCAACCCTGGAAACCAGAAGTGCTTCATGATCAAGTCGACTGTCTTATCCACCCCAGGATGGTCATTTTCATCGTGGAAAATTCGTAATAAGCTCAGCCTATGACCTTTCGGAATGTAACATAACAATTTTGGATTTTCACCAGTAGGTATAAATTTGAAATACAAGATATCATTTTTTACAACATACATAGGGCGCACGTCTATAAGTTTCCGGAACTGGCCACTTACATAAACAATATTTAAAAATTTATTGCAACATTTGAAAATAGAACTCTTTGGCTGTAGAATGCAGTTTGTTTCATCTGACTGGCTTTTGTTTTTACCTTGTGGCGCCATTTAAAAAATTGTGTGTCTGCATCAACATGGATTTAACTCGGGAAAATTTTCGTAGTATGATTTTCTACGATTTTAAGTGTAATTTGACAGCTCAACAGAGCATCGCTCGGCTTGAAACAGCTTTTGGCAATGAAGCACCATGCAAGACAACTGTTTATAGCTGGTTTGCAGAATTCAAGCGTGGTCGTATCAATCTCAGTGACGAATCTCGCGATGGTCGGCCGTCCACCGCTGTGACCAACAAAAACATCGATGCTGTGCGCCGTATGATTAAAACAGGCAGGCATGTGACCTACCATGAAATTCGCGCATCCTTAGAAATAGGCATGAGTCAAATACAATTAATCCTACACAAACATTTGGGTGTGAGAAAGCTGTGCTCGCGGTGGATCCCACACAACTTGACCGAGGCTCAAAAAACGGACCGCGTCACTTGGTGCAGTGCCATGCTTACCAGATTCAACGAAGGTGCGTCAAATTTGGTGTGGGACATAGTAACAGGTGACGAAACATAGATTTATTGCTACGATCCCAAAACAAAGCAGCAATCGAGCGTATGGGTCTTTCAAGATGAGCCGAAACCAACCAAAGTGGCGCGCGTGAAAAGTGCATCTAAGCGGATGATTGCTTCTTTTTTTAATAAAACTGGACACGTGGCTACTGTTGCTTTAGAGAATCGTCGTACAGTGAATAGTGACTGGTACACGACCATTTGTTTGCCGGAAGTTATTGACGAACTCCATAAAAATAACCGTAAACGCCGTATCATCCTGCACCACGACAATGCTAGTTCTCACACGGCCAGACAGACAAACGACTTTTTGATGGCGAAAAATGTAAAACTCATGAGTCATCCTGCATACAGGCCCGACCTGGCACCTTGTGACTTTTTTCTGTTCCCAAAAATTAAGAACCAATTACGCGGTCAACGATTTTCATCACCAGAAGAGGCTGTCGAGGAGTATGAAAAACACGTTTCAGAGGTCACCACAGAGGAGTGGCACAAAAGTTTTCAAAACTGGTTTCATCGAATGAAAAAGTGCATAGACGCCAAGGGAGATTATTTTGAAAAACAATAAATTAATTTTGTACCTTTAATAGTATTTTTTCATATTCTTTCCGGAAACTTATAGTGCGCCCCACGTATTGATTAGGATCCAGTTGTCCGTCCGACAATCTCTGCATAAGAGAACGAGTCTCTTCGTCAGAAGCTTGAGCAATCCGGGCCCAGTTCTGAGGCTTTTGGACAGTGACAATATTGATCGGATTACGGCTGAGATAGTCGGCATGGGACAAAAAGGAACCCTTACGATAATCCAAAACAAAATCAAAATCTTGCAGGTATACCCACCACCGGGCCACTCTAGGTAACAAGTCTTTTTTCCTTTGAGTGAGTTTTAATGCGTTGCAGTCACGGTGAAGCGTACCCCTACAAGATAATGCCTAAAGTGCTGGAGAGCCTTGACAACTGCGAGCGTTTCCAGCTCATACGAGTGGTACTTGCTCTCAGCACCCTGTGTCAGTCGGCTAAAATAAGACACTACCCGTTAGCGATTACCCTCATGTACTTGCATCAAAACAGCTCCATAACCAATAGAGCTCGCGTCTGTGTGGACCTCTATTGGCAACAAAGGATCATAGATGGCTAGTACAGGCTCACTCGTCAGACATTCTATGATGAACTTTCGGGCAGCCTGTTGTTCTACCCCCAAGAAAAGTTAAGACCCTTTTTAGTTAGTGCGGCTACACATGCAGTCTTTTGGGCAAAATCAGCTATGTAGCATCTAAAATAACTGGCTAAGCCCATAAACTGACGAACTTGTTTCACATTTTGTGGTTCAGCTGAGTCAATCAAGGCTCTCACCTTCTCATGGCTCGGCCTAACCTGACCTTCACTAATTGTTCGTCCCAGGTATTCTATCTCAGTCGCTTAAAAATTAACACTTCTTCAAGTTAATCGAAAAACCGGCGCTGGTTAGCGTGTCAAGAACGTACTCACAATCTGACTCCTCAATAATGCCCTTGTCCAAAAGATCTTTAATAATTTCGCGAACGCGAAGTGTCTCGGCATGAGACAGCCTATATGGGCGTTAGTAGACAGGAGTGTTAAAGTTAAGTTTTATTGACATGGTACACCCGTTGAGGTCGCAGTACCAGAAATGAAAAATTTTGAAAAGTAATTAATTATCTCTAACAGCTTTTGTAATTAGACATCAATAAGAGGAGTGTTAATTGGAATTGAAGTCTCAGACTAAACAGTCATCACCGTATCAGAGTTACGTTCAACCCTCGTAAGCCGCTGATAATCTTTGGTACGAACATACCTAACACCTTCCCTATTCAAAACATCTGTACCTAAAATGATTGGAGTATTCATGTACTGAGAAGGTACAATGAACAAGTCTACTTCGAGAGTCAAACTATCAAACTCAATTGGCAATCTTACATAAGACGTACTTTCTACCTCCTGGCTACCCAATCCCTTCAAAATCCGGAAAGCAGGCTTAACTGAACAGTTAAAATGTTTCAGCAAAGATGACGACATAAGAGAAATGGTCGAACCGCTATCGATCAAAATATCTACTGGTACATCCTGAATGACAGCCACCACAACGTCACTATTGGTAGAAGTAACCAAAATGTTACAAAAATTAACAATCTCCCTATTAGTCGCTTCGGATCTTTGTTTGGCAAAACAAGTATCGACACTGTGACCTAATTTCTTGCAGAATGAACAAGGTTCAGACCTAGTCGGCACGAAAGCAGGCCTTGAAGACGCGGCACTCGGAGTACTCGACGGCTTACTCGACCCCTTATCGATCCTAGGACGCTTAGAACAATTAGCCTGCCTATGCCCTGGTTGACCACAAGAAAAACATTTAAAATCACCAGTAGTACTTTTTCGTGAGGAATCCGTGGTTTGCTTACTCTGGGTACTATTAAAAGCAACCGAACACGAGGCAGAGCTCTTAGAGGTACTAACCGGCTTAACATAAATCGAGAAAAATTCAATCAAGTCGTTTGGCATTAATTTTGCATTAGTTGCCGATGCTCGAATATTCGGATCGCTAATGCCGCGTATAATTATTGCTGAAACCAACTCATCACTGAGACCCCGCACTATACGTAACCGAAGCAAAGCGCGACGCGCATAATCCGCATATGTAGGGTACTTGTCAGAGTTCGTATTAATGACCTCGGCCAAGATATTCGCGATATCGGGTGTCTTTGGACATAATGGCTTAAACTCTTTCTTAAAGTTTGTCCAGGAACGATCACTTGAAACCCACTCGTTTAACCATGATCGTGCGTCACCTTTGAGACAGTTGCCGATACGCGAAAGGCATTCGTAGTCATTTCACTTGTTACATGATTTCACACGATCCACTTCCGCACACCAATCATCAAAATTGTGCAAATTCAGGTCAAAATTCTAAATATAAAAATTTGGCTCGACCTACCCGCATAGTTAATGGAACGTATCGCGTCCACAATGCGATCGGTAACGGATAGAGATGGGCATTAACCCGGTAAAGACCCGAGGCTTGGGTAAATACCCATTTATACCTATTTTTACCCACCCGTTTTGAATTTATACCGGGTATAAATTAAAATCAATTAAATTGGGATTAAAACATATAATTTGATACTTCTACTATGGAATTGGGTTTCCCATTAAGTAAATAACCGAAATTGATTTATATCTAATCAATTCATATATAATACATCCACAATTGTAGTCTCAATGTATACCTATATAGGAAGTAGCGGGTCATTCCCATCACGAGTATCATTAGATTACTCACTGGGAAGTCCTAGCATCATGTTGTAACAAAGATTACTGTAATAAATGACTATTTTATTTTTTATTATTTTTATTTTATCTACATACAAACTACAGCTTTCAAAAGAGTATTTATTATAAGCATATTGATGGAAGTTTTTTTCGACATGCTTTTATTCGTTTCCATGGAAAGTGAACAGATCTTAGACCCGTTAGATAAAATGTCCGTAAATCACATTCCCGGGTAAAATAACTTGATGGTTTGGTTATGGTATGGGAACGAACGAATTGACAGGTCTAAGTTTAAATTTTTGCTTACAAAGGTTTTTAGATATAATCATAGGTCTTATGATATAATCATTCAAGAGCCAAAACTACTGATTTCGGGGTTGATCCCGGAACAAAAGATATTCGTATTGACGAGTTCTGCGATTCCACATCAACTCGTTATAACATTTTTTAAAATATAGTATACCGAGTATTTACCCGAATCTACCCTTTGTATGGGAATATATATATTGACAGTTCTAAGCTTACATTATTTGCTGGCAAATGTTTGTAGACCTAATTAAATATTAAAATAGGTAAATACAGGTCAAATACGATGTCAACATACTCGTATGAGCCTTACCTTTATACAAAAAATAGAGAAGTATATTTTGACTGTTAATTTAAGAGCCAAAACTACTGATTTCGAGGTTCGTCTCGGAACAAAGGATTTTTGTATTGACTAGTTCTTTGATCACCCATCAATTCGTTGTAACATTTCCAACAAAATAGTATTCCGGGTATTTATCCGAATCTTCCCTTTGTATGGGAACATGCGTATTGGCAGGTCTAAGCTTATATTTTTTGCTGACAAGTATTTGTAGGTCAATATATGAGCAACCTCAAAAATATAGGGTGAGAAGATGTTTTTGACTGATCATCCAAGAGCCAAAACTATTGACTCCGGGGTTGGTTCCGAAACAAAAAATATTCGTATTGATGAGTTCTACGATCCACCATCAACTCGTTATAACATTTCTTAAAAAATAGTATGCCGGGTATTTACCGAAATGAACCCGTTATATGGGAATATATATACTGACAGTTCTAAGTTTACATTATTTGCTGGCAAACGTAATAATATGTTGAAATAAGTAAATACAGATCAAATGCGATGTCAATATATGAGCACCCTCCCTCATACATAAATGGAGAGCACATTTGTTTTGACTGCTCATCCAGGATCCAAAACTACTGATTACGGGGTTGGTCTCGGAACAAAAGATATTCGTATAAACGTGTTCTTCGATCTCCCTTCAACTTGTTATAACATTTTGCATAAAATAGTATGCCGGATATTTATCCGTATCTAACCGTTATATGGGAACATAAGAAATGACAGGTCTAAGTTTATATGTTTTGCTGGCAAATGTTTGCAAACTTAATTATATGTTATAATAAGCAAACAGACAATAAATAAGAAAAAATCTGCATATTTAATATGGAAAGCATTAGTGATTTTAATATTTGTTATTTATTCTATTATATATTATATTCATTTAATATTGCATAACAGAACCATTCCACTTATTTCTACACATGCTTAGAGGACTCCCACTCATTTTAAAATAAATATCCCAATGTACCCACCCAAAAGGGTAGATAGTGTAGATACGGGTATGTACCTGGTGCATATCGGGTAAATACCCGGGTAGATGCCCATCTCTAGTGGGGCCTGATAAATCAGTGTTTTACAGCATGTGGCGTCATAATATTTGTAGATATGAACAAATTTTAATGGGATATTTATTTAATAGAATTATTTATGATAATTAAAGATTATTACTTTTTTACTTCGTTTCATTCGTAATATAAATCTTATATTCAATGGCAAAAGTCAAATTTATCACAATAGATCGCAATATTAAGGGATAAGACAAAAAAGTTACATATTATAAATTTTAAAAGCTGTATTCAATTCTTACCCGGTATTTTTAATTAAAACCTGGTAAAAATGGGTATTTAATGATTTTTTACCCTTCCTACCCATTTTTACCTACCCAATTTTTACCCACCCGCCCATCTCTAGTCGTGTTTAATATTGCTTCGGCCGCACTTGTGCCTATCGTCCCGAAGCAATTCGCGGTTATCGCGATAAAGCGCTGCGGGTCTACCGCCTAACTCGATTGCTTTCGCTACGTCTATTCCCGTCATTTCGAACCGCCTAGCAAAGCGATATTGCTTTCACATGTACTCTATGGACGAAGACAATTTGAAAGCAATGAACGAATGATAAAGGTATGCATTTGACAGTTAGACCCTACCGCCTAAAATTTCAAGATGGCCGCATTGCTTTCATGACAGTAATTCCATCTGTCATGATAGCATTAAGTCCCAGCCTACGGCTTTCATGACAATAACCTAATTATATTCGATTTTATTATCTTTTGCTTCGTATTTAGTTACAATAATTTCTTGTGTTGAGATTTAGAAATTAAATAATCGTGTTAACTGCTTGTGGTTTGTATTTTTACTGTTTTAGTGAGAAATAGCGCGAGCCGCGTATGCTTTTGCTGCAAAGAGAATATGTTTTGCTGGTTGAAGTGGAAGAGTAAAGGCAGAGAAAGATGCTGACGCTGTGAAGACTACAGCTGCGGGAGGACAGCTTTCCTATGCTGCTGCCGGAGCGGATATTTGTCGAGACTCCGTCTAGTAAAGGACGCCTCAGCGCGGTTTGCGAGAACTTGATGCCTCTTCTACATCCCTCGCAAAGAAAAATGGCTATCTAGCCAGAGATTAAGGTATTTTTATTTGAGTTCACGAGTTGTTTATTAAGCATTAAGCACTAGGACGATTTCTTTATTTATGCCTTTGAATTGTTACAGATTCTGACTGCATTACAATTTTTCGCTTGTGGTTCCTATCAAAAGAGTGTGGGCAATGATTTTAGCCTCCCTCGGTCTATCTCAGATAACTGTATCTGATTATCTGGCAGAGGTGACTGATGCCCTCAACCACCCGCAGATCTTGAGGAAATATATCACTATCCAATGAACAGCAACCGAACGCATTGCAGTTGCAAGAGGGTATGTAAGGTTCAGAATAAACTACATATTATAAAGACTTACACAACAGTCAACTGTAGGGGTAAGTTTGAGTCCGTAACAATTGTTTCCATAACCACTGTCAAGGAAACGCAATCAGATTCTAAGCTAATTTCCTTATTTTCTTCTAAAACTAGTTCATATTTTTTTTGTGAGATTTTCAATGGATCAAAAGGAAGCCTGCAATACTGAGATTTGAGACTAGTTCAACATCTCAGTGTCATATATGCGACAAGCCATAAGGTTTTTTTCACTATATTGAAGTTCCTTGATTAAAGAAATTTTTCTGTCCTTAATTGATTGTAACTTTTCTTATTTTTATTCTTAGAGAGCAATTTTGGACTGTGTTTTATCATTTTGTTTAGTTCTACATATTTTTTAATTTTAAATGTAACTCGTTAAAATAAAATATTGTGACTGCGGAGTACATGCAGATATTTCCAAGGCTGGACTTGAGTCACTCAATGAGTTTACTATATAGCTGCAAGGTATTATTACATAACTCAGCATCTATTTGCTGTTGAATTTCAAGAGCTGATTGTTGTGCTTCACATAAGCTATGTATGTAAGTAAACAAAAATATACTATAGTCAAAAATTTTATTACAGAGAAGTATCAAGAATGCATCGAGGAGGGAAGAGCAAGACTATGACAAAGGGATTTAGATTTAATTATAACCATAACATTATAAGTCATTGTTTAGTACTAATCTAAGAATTCAATTGTTGTTTATTGATCTATAAGTATCTACTGTACACTAGTTAAGGAAACAAACAGACAGACTATCTCACTTTACCGTTGATAATATTAGTAACAATTTAATACTTTACGTTATTAATTAGGTACCTAGTTTATATGAATATAGTTAATTATGTATGTACTTAACAACATCGGAGGTAAGATAATCTATGATCAAACCTGTGACTCTCCCAGAGCTTGTATCTATCTACCCCATAACTTCTTGGCATTGCCACTAACTCACTTATTTTCCAGAGATCTGACAGCCATCAGGATCTCAAAGAGTGACCACAAAACCCTACCGAATACAGTGATAGCCTCCGTTTACCTCCCAGGAGACGCAGGCGCCGATATACCAACTCGTGAACTCATAGAACTGGTAAGTTACTGTGAAACAAACAAACTGGAGCTAATCATCTCCGTTGATGCAAATGCACATCACCCTCTTTGGGGCATGGAGAAATCCAACCCCAGAGGGGATAAGCTAGTAAACTACCTCATACAGACAAATCTTAACATACTAAACAAAGGTAACAAACCAACGTTTATAACTAGGCGATGCCGTACCATTATTGACCTCACCCTAGCTACAGACGGCATTCTAGAATACATCTCTGACTGGCACGTATCTGACGAAGCTTCCTGCTCAGATCACAGATGGCTTCGATACAAGGTAAACTTTACAATTGCCAAACCTACTCCCCATAGAAATCTAAGGAAAACTGACCGAAATGCGTATAACAAACTTCTACAGGAGAAACTTGGACCTATGCAACACCACATAGCTCTAAATAGCCTCCCAAAGGTAGAAGAATACGCAAAAACCATATCACAGGCTATTACACAAAGTTACGAAACTTCTTGCCCTCTTAGCACCAGGGGCTGCTGCCCCAAAGGTGGTAAAAAATTCTGGGGCCCTGAACTAGAAAGGCGTAAGAAACAAGTACACCGACTCCTGAATCGAGCGATGAATACAAAAAGCGAAACAGACTGGGACAACTACGCCAAAGCTCGCTCTAACTACAAAAACAAGATTAGAAAGTTTAAACGTAAATCCTGGTGTAAATACTGCACGAGTATTGAAACTACATCCGAAGCTTCCAGAGCCTGCAAACTACTGTCAAGTGGGATAATAAAGCAGCAATAAGACCATTGGCACCCTCAAGAAACAGGACGGTAGTTACTCTGCAAATACCGAGGAAAAATGCCTTAAATACAATCACCCGGATAAACCAAAGGAATACATACATGAGCCTACTGAACAAGACTGGAAATTAGCCCAGGAGATAGTCACTTTAGACAGAGTGGAATGGGCAATAAACAGCTTCCAACTGTTCAAATCACCAGGCCCGGATGGTATATTCCCTGGCCTTCTTAAATGGGGAGGAAAAGTTCTTCTGGAACACCTCACCAGCCTACTAGCAGCTTGCCTCGCCTATAGATACATTCCTCAACAATGGCGAGAGGTCAAAGTAATATTCATCCCGAAACCTGGTAAAACGGACTATACAAATGCTAAATCATTTAGACCCATAAGCCTATCCTCTTTCCTCCTGAATGTGTTGGAAAGATTTAGTGACAGGCACATTAGAGATACGGCACTAACCAAACATCCCTTACACCCCAAGCAACACGCATACTGCACAGGCAAATCAACAGAATCTGCGTTACATGAAGTCGTAACAACACTGGAAAACGCAATACACAGCAAAAATCTTTGTCTAGGAACCTTCATCGACATAGAAGGGGCTTTTGACAAGACAAACTATACCTGTATACAAGAAGCCCTTGACAGACATGAAGTACCAAACACCGTAACTGGCTGGATATCCAACATGTTGAAGCTACGAAGCATTAAACTAGACATAAGTGAAACCACAAAAGTGGTGGCAACCAGAGGATGCCCACAAGGAGGAGTACTATCACCCCTTCTTTGAAGTCTAGTAGTTGATGATCTTATTACATCTCTAAACAAGAAACATTACCACACAGTAGGCTACGCGGATGACTTGGCAATTCTCATACAAGGGAATTCGGCAGGCGTCGTGTGCAGCTTAACCAGAAGCGCACTACGCATTGTGGAAGCATGGTGCAATAAACACGACCTATCAGTCAACGCGAATAAAACAGAACTAGTAATGTTTACCAACAAAAGAGCTCTAGGTAAGTATGAACCACCAAAGCTCTTTGGAACGACTCTAACGCTAGCGAGAGAAGTCAAATACTTAGGCGTAATTTTAGACTCCAAGCTAAACTGGAGCACGCATCTTGATGAAAAACTAAACAAAGCATGCATAAACCTATGGAACTGCCGTAGATTAGTAGGTAAAAACTGGGGACTATCCCCAAAAATCATGAAATGGCTGTACATCACAGTCATTAGACCAGGTCTGACATACGCTGCAATAGTATGGTGGTATAGAACTACGCTGACCACAGTACAAGACAAACTACAGCGATTCCAGAGAACAGCATGCCTGGCAATTGGCGGCGGCATGAAATCTTGCCCAACGGCGGCTCTAGAAGCAATCTTAGACATCAGGTCGCTACACTTACACATCAAACAGGAAGCACAAGTCGCAGCCGCAAGACTCAATACGTAGGGCCTGTGGAAAAACAATGACAAGGCACTACATACACAAATCCGGTCAATAGCTCTCGGCGCATCACACCTCATAGGTGCCATAAACGATAGGATATGTAAACAATTTATCTTTGACAAAAAATACAAAATACAATTACACGAGGCACCATCAGACAGCTCTGGTACTGAAGAAGTGAGAGTATACACAGACGGCTCGAAGACACACACTGGTGTGGGTGCTGGTGTATTCTCTCATGAACTCAACATCCACTCTGCAACCGCCTTGGGTAAGGAAAACTCCATTTTTCAAGCCGAGTGTGCAGCCATAACCCAGGCAGCAACAGAAATTACCAGGAGAAAAGTATCAGGTTTGTCCATCCGTATCCTGACAGACAGCGCAGCGACTCTGCTTGCCCTAAATCGGGCATATGTAGATTCCGCCTTAGTACAAGAATGCCACAGATCCCTGGATGAACTCTGTAAGTACAACAATGTCACTCTCCAATGGATCAAAGGACACAGTAATTCACTGGGTAACGATGCAGCAGACGAACTGGCGCGTCGGGGATCGAGCATGGCAACGGAAGGTCCCCTCCCGATGGCTCCGATTCCCTTCACACAGGTTCGCTCCTGGATCAGAAATCGCATTAGCGAAGAACAAGCTCAATCATGGCAATCCCTTCGGACATGCAGGCAAGCCTAGGAGGCACTACCCAAATGGGACAGCCGCTTATCCCGGCGTCTGCTAGCACTGCCGCGAGGGAACTTACGCCGTATGATTGACATCATTACTGGTCACTGTGCACTAAACAAACACCTTTTCACCCTAGGTCTAACTAACAGTTCTCTGTGCAGAGCTTGCATGGAGGCTGAAGAAACTGCGAGCCATCTCCTCTTGGAGTGCGATGGTGTCGCACACATAAGAAGAAGGTTCCTAGAACATCCGGGAACTATGGCAGAGGCGTGCAGGGCGCCAGCAGGCGTTCTAGGCTTTCTGCAGGAGCTGGGCTGGTTCGAGAACTGAGACCGGAGTCAGCTCCCCACGCAAAACGGGCCTACTTGCGGAAAAGTTGTCCTCGAAGGAAGTAAGAAGTAAGTAAGTATGTACTTATATATGTCATTGTATATATTACGTAAGTTTAAGTATATAATTACTGACTGTAATGGCAGCTATTTTTTCTTGGTTGCCTATATATATATATATATATATATATATATAACTTTGCACCTCACCTGTTTTCGTTAAACATCTCCAAGTACCTCGGTTGCCTGAAGAGATTGCAGTTGCAACAAGGCCGCCTTTTGACATCTGTTTTATGTTATCCATTTTTATGTAACATTATGTTTTGGTGCAATAAAGATTTTAACTAACTAGTGTTAAGATAAAAACCTTTCATAATATATATATTTTTTAAACCTTAATAGTATTATTTATGAGTCCTGTATTGATTAAGATAAATGGGTGAAACTGTATATGTGAATATGTAATAATCCCAATTTTTTCTGTGGAGAGTTAAGAGGATATAATCTGAATATGTAGGTATCACTAAAACTATTGTAATAGACTGCAATTGGCTACTCTATTCCCACCATCTATTGTTTGTCCACTATCTTGGAGTGGGAACTATTGTGATAGTAGTTACTGCTACCTACTTCTTGGGGTATTACTTATAAGCATGAGGGTCTGTAAATTATAAATAAAGGGAAGTAAATGAAACATGTATATGTTTTATAATATTTATTGAGTACATTATCCATTGTTTTGTGCCTACGATGGAGGTGGAGGTTGGAGAGGCAGACCCAATGCGTCAGAGATTCGTTCTAAGGCAGCTAGAATGTTTCTCTGAAACATTAGTTCTGCCTCTATCTGTTCTGCCTCCTGCAACAACTACCTCTTTGTATTACTTATTGATCGAGAAGTATATAAAAAAGAAGTGTAATAACAAGTATAAATATTTGCTCCGCTCTTCTAGCTCGCGCCGCAGCTCCTCGTAGACACGCCTTTCTTCCAACTCCCAGGCCTAGAGCGGCAGACCTGCTGTAACAAATTAATGATGTCTCTTTAGTGACTACTAAAGATAATACTCACTATTCAGTATAGATTTCCCTGCATTTGGCCCTGGGACATGCTTTGTCTTAGCTCAAATAAAAAATCTATTTTTTAACAGTACTAAGAGGTTAAAAAGTGATTTTTTTTTCCTAAAAAAATCATACATTGCTGTGGTTGCTGCAGGCTTAAAAAAAACTTCTTCAACTAAAATAGACTTCCATGAGAGACATATTCTGTTCTCAAAGGGAGCTAAAATGCTGTCCCATAACCTGTGCTACTTTCATGCTGTCACACTACTGATCCCTTCCTCTTAACCTTACATTTGAGGTCACTCCGGTATTGAAGCAAACCACATAGAAAGCGGTTAGTTTAGCCCTCACTCCACCATAAAAAGACACAACAAATAGTATTGTAGTACTGAAGCTGTGTAGTACTGAAGTTATAACCCAAGCAATAACACAAACACAGTACAAAAATAAACAAAAAGTACATTTCTAGGTAATAAAGTATTACTCACTTGCCGCCACGCCTTGGCAGTCTCAGAGACACTGTGTCGTTGTAAAGCCGGAAGGCCATTCCTCCAACAGGCATTTGGAAGCGTGCTTTGCCTGTGAGAGTCCCAACTGGGTCCCTCTGGCTTGCAATGGATGCCTATCGTATCCACGCCATCAACACCTCAACTGCACGGCCGAGACTTTCCTTGATGCAGGCATTCTGAAATACGTTAAAAGAAACTAAAACACCATCAAACTAAGGCTTCTTTCCTTTTGTAAAACTTTCAGTTCACAAAGGAAACTGCTTTTTATGATGTACTCAGCTGGACTTTGAATAAATTGACTTTATAAGTTTATAAATTCCAGAGGATATACAGTTGCATATTTTGGAACCAACATTTTTATTCTCTGGAAGTTTTGCAACACGAATCACAAACAAACACAAAGAAAAGATTAGGCGAGCTAGCTAACTATGGAGGGTAAATGGAAGGAGAACTATCTTATATGGGGGATATTTGAAAAAGTGTCCAGCTGTACGCAGTAAATAACAGTTGAAAAATCCTCCAAGAGTGGCGCTAGCTGCAGCAAAGGGTATGGAATGAATGTAGCCGTTGGTGACAAATTGAAGTTAGCCGAGTCACAGAATTACTGGGTTAAATAATTTTTGTGGCTAAATTAGTCAGCTAGTAAAAGTTAAATTTAATAAACGTTTCTTGTTTACGTTGTCCAATATATTTTGAAAAATATAACCTCAAATAGTAATTATGGCGCTTGATTTAAAATTTACCCTGTTGCTACTGTAGCGCCACCCTAATTTAACACATTTCAGCGGACACTTTTTACATACAGAGACAGTTCTCCTTCCATTTACCCTCCATATAGCTAACCTAACTTTTCTTTCACAGATAGTAGATAAGATGTGAAATTGTCAACGCGTTTTGTTTTTATAATAAATTGTTTCTTTTTCATTTTAGAATTATCGGGTTTTTATGTACTAACAACTCAAATTATCCACAAAAATTAAAGAAAAAGGAAGTTTCGTATAAAAAATAGACATTTGAAAATAAATCTTCTATTAAATTCAATTAAAAACATAACATAATTTTACAACAATATTTGCAAACAAAACGCAAGACAATCGATCATTCGCGAAAGCGATCGCGATTACTAGAGCTCGGTAATTTTAGGCGGTACCTAAGTCAAAGCAATAGCAATGCTAACAAGATTGCTATCGCAATCGCAATGGCTATGGCTATCGCTTTGAGTTAGGCGGTAGACCCGCGGGACCACTCGTTGCAAATCCATCGCATGCGATCATTTTAAAAATGCGCCCGTTTGGAAACGCTCGCGTAAATCATTCGTAATGTGACAAGTGATTTCAAAAATGCGACCCCGGTAGTGCCATTTTTCAATAGCGGAGTCAACGTAACGAATGGTTTTTCCATACAAAAAACCGTGCGTTGAGTGAGTCCGCGTTTGAAAAATCTCACCACGGGCCGCTCTGCCGGCTAGTGGAAAAGCATTCCATACAACTTCATACTTTTTGCGTCCACTGCTGCCGTCGGCGTCCCCGTCGCCGCCGCCGTGCCGTGCCGGGTTGTGGAAATACGCTCTGTTTCATGATATTAACCACAGAATGACATTTGATAATAGATGTCAATGTCAATAATTATTATTGTTGAACATGGATACGGCGATGTCTGTAATTCTGTTTTGAAATAAATTTTATTGCATGTACCTATTGTGCATGTATTATAGTATAGTAGGCTGAAAACAAAACAAGTATTTGAAATATATAGATTAAAAGAATATAACTAATACAAATCATTATAGTATTAATCACCAATGAATACACGGTAAAAAAAATTCGCAGTGAAATATGGCGAGATCTAGTAAAACAGCGCAGGAGTTTATTCAGGGTTCCTTTTCGCCAATTATTGCAATATTGTGCAGTCCTAAAGTTGAAAATGTCGTGTCTAAAAATAATTTGTCACTGGCGGAATTGCTACAACCTTTTGGAAATCTGGATTGGGAAGGTAAACATAAATATTCCTTATCACACCCCCTTGGTTTGAAAAATGACCAACCTCTTATCAATCTTCTGAAATACTTTATATTGCTATCATATAAATTTAAGCTTTGATATCTTTATCACAAGAAGACAAGTCGACAACTTGTAAAACAAACTTGATTTGATAGGTTACATGCATGATGTATGTGGGACTGGCAGTACTTACTCCAATAACTTTAACTTATGCCAGCACTGAGGAGCTCGGTGGCCTGGTGGGAGTACGCATTACTAGCAATTTCACAAGTTAAGCGACGAAGTTAAGCGAACATGTAAAGCCGTGGGTAACGGCTATGATCAATTTATGCTAGTGTTCTACACTTACAAAAACAAACAACTTGTGACAAAGACATGTAGACATGTGCCATAATAATACTCAGGTACACCATGAAGCCTATGTCCCAGCTCCATCATCAGACTAAATCTATAACATCATTATAAAAGTAAGTCCACTGCTGGCCTCTCTTATGGATTTCCAAACCAACTAAATGGAAGCAACCTGCGTTAACTGTTTTCCTACAACCTTGCCTTATGAATGCCCTATGCTGGGCTAGTGTTAAATAGGCATTGTTTGAGCTCAATTGGTTGATGGTAACTGCTTTAAAATTCAGTTGCAGGATTCAACCTTATATTATACTTATAATAAACCTTATATATAAGCTAATTCTTTCACCTTCTCAAAAGTTAAAAGATTAACTTTTGAGAGGGTGAAAGAATTAGCTTATTAATATATTGAATAAATGATATAGTTTTTGATGTAATATAAAAGACCAGGAGTTTCCAACCAAGGGCGCGCCCCTTAGTAGGGTGTAGTAAAGGGATTTCTAGGGGGGCACAACATGTTTGTTTAATAAAATTAATTCAATGCATAAAGTAAGTTAACGCTATAAAACATCATTTAAGTTACATAACATCCACTGCTGGACATAGTCTTCTCCCAAAGCTTTCCAAAATAGAACATTATGACTACTGCACCGGAACTATAGCCACAGTAAGATCAGATGTACAGCTCATGAACTGTTCTATTCCCCAGGGAAGCGTTGTCGGGTGTTTGCTATTTTTAATTTACATAAACGACCTACCACAAACCCTAACCCAGACTTGCGTACTATTTGCGGATGACATTTCACTACTAACTCCTTACACAAATCATGACAATTTAAATCAACTACTAACCCAAAATATTGACTTTGTTGTATCGTGGCTATCTGACCATAATTTCGAGGTAAACTTCACAAAAACCAAATTGATACAATTTAGACTATACCAGAAAAAGGCCCTTGACATAAATCTTAACTACGGTGGAATCAAGCTTGAAAGTGTCAATACATTCCAACTACTCAGAATAGTTCTAGATACGCATATGGACTGGAAAGCCCACGTTGATAAGATAGCCATAAAATTGTCTAGATTTACCTATGCACTTCAAGAATTGTAAAAAACGACTAACGAAAAAACGGCAGTAGTGGCATACTACGCGTATGCATTCTCGTGGCTAACCTATGGTATCATTCTCTGGGGAAACAGTACTGACGCAAATAGACTACTCCTCCTACAAAAGAAATGTATAAGAATAATCGCTAATATTAAAAGTAGAGAGAGCTGCAAGCCATATTTTAGGAACCTTGAAATATTGACTGTACCATCAATTTATATTTTGGAGGCCTGCAAGTTTGTCCGCAAATATCCCCAATTTTATACAAAAAAGGAAGACTTACCGCGACGTTATCCATTAAGGAAAAAAAATCAATAAATATTACCGTCTTCAAAAATGGAAATATTTAATTCTGGGCCATTAGCAATGACCACTAAAATATATACACCTTACCTGACAGCCTGAGGGCAGAGCAAAAGGATTCTTTATTTGTAAAAAGATTAAAACATATACTTATGGAAAAGATTTATTATACGGTAAACAAGTTTTTAAACGATAAAGGAATATCCAACTGACTATAACTAACATTTACAATATTAACTAACACAATTCCATATCCAATTTAATAAAATTTAATAATCTTTTTTTAAATGACTTGTATATAAATATAGGTACTCATAAAAATAATTTATATAACTAGATCTAAACTTGACATTAACACTTTAAATGGACTTGATAAATTGACGCAGTGAAATCAAATAAATAAATAAAAAAGTGCATGGTAAAAAAATTTCATGTAATAAAAAAATGATTTATGCGATAATATGTCAAAAGGAAAAAAAATAAAATATATAATATAAAAAAAACCTCTGCTTACAATGCTAATAAATATTAATGAATAGTTTTGAATAGTATTTTCATTAATTTATTTGTTTGTAATAAATTTTTCTTGGTCTAGAACACCCGCTTGCCGTTCCATCTTATCTTTGCAATACCCAACAGGGTTCATATTGTACCAAATTATTAACAGTGGTAATATTAGTAAAACTAAGAACTGATGTATAATATGAATGCAATAAATGAATTGAATTGAAAAAAAAAAAAAAAAACTGAGCTGTTTTAATAGTGTGAAATAATAATTAAAATATCCTATTTCTTTTCTATAAAGATTTTTTTTCTGTAGGCCAATTTCGAGAACCTGGAGGAAGTATGTGCACAGTAAAAAATTGGAAACTAATTATAAGAGATGTTGATTGGAAACCATTGCAACCAATGGAAGCCAGGAAGCAACTGAACAATTCAGTTTTGTACAACTTCAATGAAAAAACAGTATCTCTTGAACTAGGTATGTTGTAAGATTATTAACAGGAAGTACTTTATAAGTAGAGGACCAATCACACTAATTGATCGAGCCCCAAAGTAAGTTTAAACTTGTATTATAATAAATACATATATAAATAAACACCCAAGACCCAAGACAATTTAAACAAGGCCATTTTTCAACCTGCCTGGCCAGAGTTTGAACCCAGAACCTCTGGGTTGGCAGACTAGGATGTCATTATGCCGAGGAGATTGATAATAATATGCTTAGTTTGCTTGTGATCAAATTTAAAACCTGGGTATTTGTTAATTGTAGCTTACTGGGTGGCTTTTTATATAACAGATATAGTTTTTGTATTCTTAAATAATGGTTAGAATCATATTCTCTTTCAGAAAACCGTAAATTTGATGTTCCACAATCTACCCCCTGGTTTGATGCTTGGAGGGAGACATATTTAGAAGTTCAATTTCCGTCAGATCATGAATACACTAAACATTTCTTGTCCTGTATAATCGTTGGAACAACAAATGAAGATAATACCATTGACTGCTTTAATTCTCTTAACCAGCAATATGCTCAGTTACAAAATGTATCTCCTCCAAAACTACCCAAGTGGTTTAATAGTGGAGTATTGAAGTCTTATCTCCTCCTACATGATGTGTCATCTGTTCCTAAAGAGAAGTATGTTGCATTCATTTGTATAATATCAGCATGGACACGATGGATACAATAATTTGACATTGTGTTTTTAACTTACAGGGCTGATGCTGCATATGAGTCATTAAAACAAACATTTGGAATGAACAATTGCTTCTTACTACCAATCAATTCAAAATCAAATACTGAGGCAAACTTACCCATGGATTTATGGGCACAATTCATAAAGAGATCATCAGAAACAAATGTAATATTTTTGATTTTTTTTACTTAATCCTGGCTTACAAATTATTTCTATAAAACCCTTTTTATTTTCTAGATGGAAATGTCGTCATCACTGACTACTCTAGCAGGCTCTCCATTAGAAGCCCCTGCTATGTCTCCGTCTGCTACTGTAGGGGGTACATACTTTTGCATTGAAAATAATTATTTTTTACAAAAAAATACTGATTTTATTTTCTTTAAGGAGTTCGTTTCGTATCTCCAAAGTTCTTAATCATATCTTCACCAAATTAATATGAAACCGACTTGGTACTTAAGACATTCAAATAAATAAAGAATCATCAAAATCTTTTCACAATTAGAATAGATATGGCCTAACATACATACAAGAAATAAAACCAGCCAAGTTCGAATCTTACTCACGCACTGAGGATTCCGTACCATCATTTTTAAAAAATCACGTTTATTGTATGGAAGCACTTAAATATTTGTGTACAGAATAACAGAACCCTTAACAACATACAGGTCGAATTGATAACCTCCTCCTTTTTGAAGTCAGTTAAAAAGTAACATCATTTTTATTTTTATGAAGAAGTGATTTAATTTAATGTTTTAAAATTACATCTCTTCTTTTTACCCGACTGCGTTTGAAGGAGTGTTATGTTTTTCGAGTGTGTGTACATGTATGTAATATTTGTTTGGGACGCTCTGCAGCCTAAACGGCTTGATGGATTTAAGGGGATTCATGAATTTTTCGGGGTCCAGTGCTGCTCCCATTTGATATAAATTATTTGAAAGGAAACTTGAATTTTTTGGTATTAGCATGCTCTAGATAACGCTTCGAACTATTTTATGAACAACTTTTTACAGTTTTAAGTGTGAATGTGATGCTTTTCTTTGTACATTTGAAAAAAACGGCCACTTTTGGACCCCGAAAAATTCATGTATCCCCATAAGCTTAAAAGATTGCCTTATATTCGTCCTAATTTTGAGAGTTACACTGGGGATATAAAAAGGTAGTCGGGTTTGTTTTTTTTTTAAATTATTCGCTACTTTCCTACAAATCAAA
The DNA here is from genome assembly GCA_943193695.1 of Acrobasis suavella. Lineage (NCBI taxonomy): Eukaryota > Metazoa > Arthropoda > Insecta > Lepidoptera > Pyralidae > Acrobasis > Acrobasis suavella. Next base: position 14,351,058 of record OW971931.1, on the reverse strand, counting down.
TTTTTCTAACAAACAAACATTTTACTAATGAAGTCATACTTTCTTAAAGTTAAATAGCGCTCTGAATATCAGTTTTTCTGCAATAATATGATCATCATAAGTGACATTATTTTGTGACATTTTATTTGCATATTTGCATGGAAAGTACCCAATTACTTGTTTCCTTAACTTACCCAATTACTTGTTTCCTTAATAAACTCAATCTTACATTGAACATTTACAGATGATCCTGGTAATTTACCTGCACCAACGAATCAAGAAGTGATGCATCCATTAACTACTTCTGAAAATGATGTCTATGACAATGCCAACAGTCTTCAGGTATAAACTGGATTGCTATATTAAAAAATATCAGTAGTTTATTGCAGAAACCTTGTTTATTAATTGTCTTGTGCAGAACAATTTTAAGTTTTCGTTCGGGTTTCTGGGTATCCTTGGAAGCCATTAAAATGTTTGTAAGTTTACAAACAAACACTGAATATTTTTTTTCAAATTCTTTCAATTTCAGACACACTCTTTCTCTGGGAGTTCTGAGAGTGTGAGCGTCACCGGCAAAAACTTTGATTATTCAACCGAAGTTCATGGAGCAGCAATGAATGCCAATGATATTGACGCTATAAAGAGGTTCCTTCAAGAATATGCTTCGAAAGCTTTATTGCCGTATTTAGAAAAGCAAATTTCGCAACTGTCTGAAGTGGTAAGGTTTTTATTTTTTGAACATATAGCTACTCGTAATAGGTGTTAAAATATTTACATAATACACCACCAATATCCTTAGAGATGCTTTGTTGTGGATTTTTAATTAAACTATTAAATTAAAACACCTTACATAATGTACTTACACCACATGATTCTACTTTATGTTGTGCCACAGGGCTTAATGGCCAAGTTCTAGAATAGGTCCCCGACACCAAGTTTTTAGGCATAACTGTAGACTGCAACTTAAAATGGGATAAACATATTGAGGCCACTGCTAAGAAACTTAGTTCGGCAGCATATGCTGTGAGGAGAGTCAGACGTTGTACTAACGTTGAAACTGCTAGGCTAGTATATTTTAGTTATTTTCATAGCATAATATCGTATGAATTGCTCTTTTGGGGTAAAGCGGCTAACATAGATACTATTTCTGTGCTACAAAAGAGAGCAATTCGGTCGATTTACGGACTAAAATCACGCGATTCCCTAAGAGAGTTATTTAAATCTATAAATATTCTTACTGTGACATCTCAATTTATTTACTATAATCTCCTTTTTGTTAAATCAAGACTAAATTGTTACAAGAAAAATAACGATGTTCACAGTTACAACACTCGCGACAAAAATGAGCTTCATACGCCTAAATTTCGACTTGCTAAAACCAGAAAATCACTCTTGGGTCTAGGTATAACATTATTTAACAAACTTCCTGAAACGGTCGTAAACCTACCCATATCAAAGTTTAAAATACATGTTAAAAAAGTTTTATTGAATAATGCTTACTATACTATTAATGATTATTCAAAAGATAAAAACGCGTGGACAATTCCTTTTGTTGGAAGATGAACAAATTTTGCTATCGGTATACATTTACAACCCATTAAGAGCTATCTTTTTATATACTTGATTCTAGGCTAAACGCTTTTTTTGAAAAACATCTTGCTGGGGTAACGTTACTCCAGCAAAATCAGTTTTTCTCGAAAAACTTCAAAAATAAAACATGAACGACTTTTGCTATATTTGAACATATTGAGGCTTACTATGAACCAAGTATCTGTAATACTCTCATTTCTCTAAGGCGCAACATTTTGCTGGGGTTACGCATTCGATTTTTTCATTTGCTAGGCATCTGACAGCTTGAGAAAATTGTATAGCACTTGTGGTCCAATTGAACATAATACATTAATCTGTGGGCCATTTATTTGCCCACATAATTATTATTATTTATAACGGTAGTTAAATAATTGGCCCACAAATGTATTATGTTCAATTGGACCAAAAATGCCATAAAATTTTCTCAAGCTTTTGGACCACGACAGGGGTCAAATCTAAATAAAGTGTGGGATTATTACTTTTAAATGTGTTTGTTTTAGGTCGCCAATAGAAAAGGGGTTAGCCGGTCGTTGCTTTCCGCTACCAAGCGATGGTTTGGTACAGGAAAAGGTGGTAATACCACAGTAAATAACACTGTGATGTAAGTAATTTTTGTTATTAATCATTGATACGTATTTCTTTCCATTTCATCTCGCTGATCTGCTGGAAGAAATTTTTAGGGTTAAGAAGAATATCAGTCGCTATCCCTTATCTGGCCTATCCGGCCGGATGCCGAATGTTCGTACTATCCGGCCGGATACCGATTGTGCCAACGTCCACACCGAACATTCGGTATCCCGTATCCGGCCAAACCACTATCCGTTGCATCTGTAGAAATATAGACTTGCGAAATAGGTAGCTCCTATATACTATGTATATAATTTACATACACATAACAACAAACTTACACTTTACGAGTGTTTATTTACATGCTCTTGTAATTTGAAGTTTTTGAGTGTATTTACATCCTGTTTAATATTAATGCGAAAGTTGGTTTCGTTCAAATCTAAACGGCCTGCATGACTTTGGATGGAATTTGGCACACAGATACATAGTTTAAAATCTGCATGAACACATGTAGTTCATACGAGAATTTCGCTTTTAACGCCGCGTGTAACAGCTACTGAATAAATACCAATTATATATTTAAAATTACTTATTCTTATCATTTCATTTTAGATATTCAAATGAATGCCCGGAGTTACAATTGCGCCGTTTAGGTGACCTATGGTTTTTGTGTGGTCAATGGCAACGCGCCTTCGATACTTACCACACGGCGAAACGAGAATTCTACGCAGACAGCGCGTGGCTCTGTTACGCAGGCGCGCTTGAAATGGCAGCCATCAGCGCGTTTATGGCAGGAGACTCCAATCGCAAAACTCATGGCTATATGGAAGAGAGCATCACTACTTATATGAACACATGCCGGTTAGTTTTTATTATACCTACGTTGGACATTTACTACACAGCGAGATTCTGAGTAGATATTGCTTATGCTCTCGGCTCTCTTACACTAGGAGATATATGAATTAACATTGAAATTCGACGTACATTTATTACGAGATCCATGTCAAGGATGTGAAAATCTCCAGAGCTTGTTTGACTGCACGGAAGTAACTTAATTTATTTATAGGAATCAACAACTTCATATAAATTTAAGGGCACACTAATGAAAGCAGAAACTTGGAAACAGTTTATTAGTACCAGCAGCCCACAGAGATGGCAGCAAATATACAGGTTCTAATACTATGTAAGTTTTAAAATTTTATTTTTGTTCTTACTCTCAATCTTACTTGTCTATTCTTCACCTGTCGCATGTCGGTTGATCGGTTACGAAATTTTGTGAAGTTAAAGAAAACTAATAAATATGTAAAAAAACGCTTTCTATTCTAGTATAGTGACCCATTAAAAATAAAAATAAAAAACATTTAGAGAATGCAATTTTCTCTTCTCTAAATTAAAGAATGCTGCAGGAAACAATTTATTAATTGTTTCCAAGTTTCTGCTATCATGTGTCTTCAACTAGTTTATCATGTGATGATGATGATATGATGACATTGGGTATCTGTTACGTATGCAATTATATTATCTTCGGAATCAAACAGTTCATAATTTTTTAACAAAAATAGGAATGAGAATGTGATCAACTGGGCTGTGTTTATTTCTATACTTATTAAATAAATAAAACAAATTATTTATTATATGTGTGTAGAGTACCGAAATATCACGTCTGTTTAAAAAAAGTAATCATTCCAATCTTACAAATAACATCCCCTAAGTCCTTTCCCACGATGGGTACGGTGTTTTCTAATAAAACAGATCTCGTAGTCTTATTTACTGAGAAGCATCGAATGTATATTGACTTTAATAATATTTAACATTACTTCACAGGATGGTTCAGTACGCAGTTAGAGCTACATTGTTGTCAGTTCTATGCCTGAGTAGTTCTGGGTTACACGGCGAAGCAGCCAAGCAGCTGATCCGCATGACGTCCGAGGACAGCGACCTGCGCAGTGCTATGTTGTTGGAACAAGCAGCGCTCTGCTTCCTGTCGGGTCCGGGGTCCAAAGCTATGTGTAGAAAGTACGCTTTTCACATGGTGCTAGCTGGCCACAGATTTTCGAAGGCAGGACAGAAGAAGCATGCCTACAGATGTTACAAGCAAGCTTACCAGGTATATAGGAGGAAACCTTTTGCTCTTTCTGTAATCTTTAAAAAAAGTTTACTGTATTAAGTTGTCAATGTCTTTCCTAGTTTTAAAAGTTTTTTTTTCTTTAATAACTTCTTTAGAATTTTGTTTCCGTAATTAGTTGTCGATCACCTCATTCAACTTTGTAAAACTTAAATATAAATGAGGTTAATGTCGTTGGTGTATCTTTTAGTAATATTTAAGATTTATGAATTCTATTACGTTATTTGTAAAGTTACACTGTTTGTTAACCCAATATAAAATAAATAAAAAAAAAAAAAAATAACTTTTCGAGATAAGTTTATAATTGCTGCAAATTAAACACCGTCTAGAATTAAAAAACAGTACTGTATTAAGTTGTAAACCTCTCTCCTAGTTTTATAAGTTTTTCTTTCTTTGATAAAATTTCGAGATAAGTTTTTAGTTACTGCAAATTAAATATCGTCTAGAATGAGACACATACATGTCATTCTTCAAAAACATTTATTTTGCTAACAGGCAAGAGGGTTATTTGTGTAACGTCGTAAATTCAATCATATTATAGACCGGGCTAACAAAAGAGCCTGTGTAATGTGGACAACACGGGGCCAAAGAGTGACTCAAGTTTTATTTTTAACCCCTGACAAAAAAGAGGGATGTTATAAGTGTTTGACGCTAATGTCTGTCTGTCGGTATGTCTGTCTGTATGTCTGTCTGTGGCATCGTAGCGCTCGAACGGATGGACCTATTTCGATGCGTTTTTTTTACGTGAATTTCCCTTGCGGTGGTTTTTAGCTATATTTGAGGAAAGTCGGTTCAGCCGCTAAAAGATATTGGGGGTTACAGCTTGAAAATCAACCACGAGCATCAGGGACTGCCTCTTCGTCGTAGTTTCTGTAGTTCGGGGCCTGTGATAACCCAGGCAATAGTCAATTGGAGTATTTTCAGTCTTTCTTCTTTGTTTTTCCCGTAATTCCATATTTTAGTGAGGTGTGTTCGTCTTTTCTTAAGCCAACTGTACTTTCTGTTTCTTCTATCTTGAATCCTAAAATTACCTTCGGAATACTATAATAACATTTTTTCTAAAGTGTTACGGGGTACTTATAATTAAAGTTGAAAACAAAATTTTGCTCTAGAGATGAGTCTTCGCGATTGAACGAATCAAAAGGAACGGGTCATTAGCTCGTCACGACCTGTTCGTTCAGTTCTACAAAAATGATTCGGTCGTTCGTTTCTGGCTTTTTTTTTTACTTCGGCCGGGTTGGGACGAATTGATCGCGGCGAACGAAACGAACCGTTTCGTTCGCGATCGATTTAGCTCACCTCACACTCACTGACAGACCCGCGCCTACGCTGCGACCTGCGAACGAACGGAGCGACACTGTGACACGATTCCGAATGTTTACGAAAGTTGACATTAAAATGCAATATTAAGAGTACATTTTTTACTTAGATATAAACACTTTCTAGTGTTTGCTACTGAAAAGCATCCGCATAAAAGAAACTCTCACTTTAGAAATAAAATAATTGAAGATTAGTCTTTGTCATTAGTGGGGGTGACGCATAATTCTTTTCGCGCGCTATTTTGGCAGTTTTTGTTTTGAAAATGTAAATAGAGACATTATGGTTTTTTCATACAAAAAACCGTTCTTGTAATGTTTGAAAAATGGCACCACAGTGTCTATTCGCTCGCGATCGGAAGCCGTTAACGATTGTTTTGTGAGAAAACCAATCAATCGATTGAACGGGTTGAAAGACCCGGGTCGCCTACTGAACGGTTCAGTATTGATTGAGATCCTAAAGATTGAACGAACGACACATGTCTATTTTGCTCTCGTGACGTGAAGATTTGACACTGACATTTAGTTTCCTTTTTTTTTCTTTTTTTTAAATAAGTTTACAGCCCTGCATACTAAAATTTTTACATTCATCATTATGTTGTTACGACGTAAGTTTCTTTCTACGAAGGTAGTTCTAGCGGAATTATTGTTGTTTGTTTCCTGTTATTATTAAACCTCCTGCTAACTTGAACACACCCTACGCTACATTTGTTAAATTCTGCACAAAAATTCTTTAAATTTATATTCTTTTATGTAGCTACTTATAATATTGTCATGTGTGTAATATTGGTTGACTGGCGGGTGGTGCTGAGCATTGGAATTGAATCGGAATAATTCAAAGTAAGTCACAAAATTAAGATACTACGAGTATCCATATTGTATTGTATTTAATAGGTATAAATATATTTTATTATTATATTATATTCTTTTAGATTGTATGTCTGACAGTGAGTTATCGTATCACATTGGTGATGAAGAATTTCACTCCTGTGAAAGTGTGAACGCCTCGTTTGGTTCGCTCGGCGATTATGTTAATAACTACTTCTCGAGTCACACACACAAACTAAATCATATCCTGGATTCTGCCGATTTGAAGAACTTGCCATTAAATGCCACTCACACAAATACCGATACTGAAGACACCTGGCTTTATCTGATCATTGCTTCATCTGTGGACCACGTTGTCTCACACGGCCAATATCCAGCCCCATGTTTTTCTAAACATGATCTCATCCATTGCTCGTATAATCTTAAACCTCCTAACATTTTACCTAAAACTATGCATGTCCGAAGCTTTGCTAGAATGGATGTAGATAAGCTAAAGACTGATGCTGCCAAAATGGAGTGGGACAGTATATGGGCTGCCGCAACTATAGATCAAAAAATTGATATTTTTAATCGGCTTTTGACGAACTTGTATGACCAGCACGCTCCTATAAGGAAAGTCAGAATCAAAAGGCCTCCAGCTCCTTGGATAACGCGTGGTGTTAGAATGGCTATGCGTAGAAAGGATAGGGCATTCCGGAAGTTTAGGAAGGAGCGTTCTGATGAAAACTGGGCTTTGTTCAAAGTTGCAAGAATCCGGTGTAACAGAATGATGCGAGACGCTAAACGCCGTTTATTCTATCTCCTCATCTTCAGCTGCCGACATCTGGAATTCAAATAACTCAGATATCCCTTCTTCGATTACGTTAGATGATATTAATAAACATTTCTCCACTTCGACTCCATTGGATCGCCTAACAAAATTGAATATAATTTCTTCTATTCAATCTCTCCTAAGTCCCAACATTCCTTAATTTGGATTCACTGCTGTCAGTCAGGAAGAGGTTAAGAAAATATTCTTAGCAATAAAAACCAGGGCTGTTGGTTGTGACCAGGTAAATCGTCGCATGATTGAAAATATTCTTGATATTATTTTACCAGCCATTACCCACATTATAAATTACTCACTGTCAACATCCCAATTTCCTACCCTTTGGCGTAAAGCCTATATTCGCCCTCTTTCCAAAATCTCTAATCCTTCCCTTCCCAGCCATTTTCGTCCCATCTCAATTCTACCGCTCTTGTCCAAGGTTCTCGAGGCTTGCGCCCACAAGCAACTCACCTCATTTTTCCATGGTAATGGTCTGTTGAATCCATTACAATCTGGCTTTAGACCTGGACATAGCACTCTGCTTTACTTAAAGTGACCGACGATATTAGAGCCGGTATGGAGGATACTAAACTCACTGTCTTGGGTTTAGTGGACTTTTCTAATGCCTTTAATACCGTCGACCATGACATCCTCCTAGCAATCCTCTCCCATCATTCCATTTCACCTTCAGCAGTTGATTGATTTTCTACTTATCTTCGTGGTCGTCAGCAGTCAGTTCGTCTTGACGAACGTACTTCCAGTTGGAACAACATTGAAACTGGCGTACCACAAGGCGGAATTCTTTCACCACTATTGTTTTCAATCTATAGATTTCATTACCAAAGAACTTCAGTGCTCGTATCATCTATATGCCAATGACTTGCAACTTTATACTCAGACTGAAGTTGACCAGGTAGACAGCGCCGTAGAAAGAATAAATGCTGATTTGAAGGCGGTGATTGGTCTCGGCGCTTTGGAGTAACTGTTAACCCCAACAAATGTCAAGCTATACTGATCGGCAGCCCACGTCTCTTAAGTCGTATTGACAATGACTCCTTACAACCAGTTTTATATGAAAACATCATCATTCCGTTTAGTTCCAGCGTGAAAGACCTGGGCCTACAAATAGATACCAATTTCGCCTGGAATGTGCAAGTTTCTGAGACTGCTCCTAGGATCACCAGTGGATTGCGCTCCCTGATTTTTTTTTTGTAAATTCATAAAGAATGTGGCTGTTTGATGAGTAAGAAAGGGATCGAGTTTGCGTTGCATAATGAAATTTAGTACAACATTATAACACTCGTTTGGGTGATAAAATGGTTACTATGAAACTGGGTGTTTTAATGTTGGCTATAAGCTAACTATTTCAGAAACGTTTATAGAGGGTTTATAACATGGGTGTAGATAAAGGGACATATTTTGTTTATGTGCAGGTGTACTGCGACAGTGGATGGCGGCTGTCGACGGACCACGTGCAGTTCGCGCTGGGCCGGCTGGCGGGCGCGCTGAAGCGCACTTGCGACGCCGTGGCGTGGCTCGCCGCGCCGCTCGCGCCCGCCGCGCACACCGCGCTGCAAGCCGCGCAGCCGCCGCACCAGCAGGACGCCTTCCTGCGCGAGTACATGTGCGCGCACCAGGTAATACATATACAACAATGTCACTTGTGTTTGTGTATAGAAATCCTTAGCTTAGGTACTCATCAATACTATATTCCATAATAGATACGTTTGTTTGTACGTTTCATTTGAAAAATTTCTGAAATAGGCAAAATGAAAAATGTGCAGCCGAGCATAAAGCCAAACCTCCTTTTTCAAGGCACTTAAAAATCCTCTACGTCTGCTACTATGTTTATTAAATTTAGTAATGACTATGCCACCAAAAACATACCTGTTAAAAAGCGGCCAAGTTCCTATCGGCTAATTGTTCGCCTAAAAAAGAGTTGAAATCCAATCCAATGCCAAGTTTAGATGCACTTTATAATAGATCATAATCATCTTCATCAACAGCCTGATCCATTGGTAAATATTTGCGCTTCCCAAGATTCGCCACCACACCCAGTCCTCCTCCTTCCGCATTCAGCCACTACCCGTCACCTTATTCACGTCAACGGTCCATCTGGCTGAAATTCACTTTACCATACACATGGCAGGTTTTCGTGTTGTACGCAACACTTGATTATTGTATAATTAAATTTATTATTTATATAATTTAATTAACCTGCCAAGTTTAAATTTAGAAGTATTATGATTTTAGATATTTTTAACCAAGTACCTACGTATTTTAACAACTATACCATATTTTAAGTTGGGTGTATGGTAAAGTGAATTTCGGTCAGATAAACCGTTGACGTGAATAAGGTGACGGGTAGTGGCTAAATGCGGAAGGCGGAGGACTGGTAGAGATGTAAAGAACTCGAGTTTTTTTGAGTCCTACGTTTTAAGCTCGGCTGACAAATTGCACAGCTCGACTCGTTACAACAAGACCCCCAGACTAGAACACTTAAGTCTACATAAAGTCTCGAGCGCAACATGGCGCTCAGGTGTTGATTCGCGCTCGAGTCGTTTTACGCGACGAGTCGCGCTCAAGTTCTTTTCCATTTGGAGTTCTTTTATAAATAAACAGGGAATAAAATATGTAACTTTTGTGAGATATAATAGTAATTTAGTTATTTTAACACTTTGACGTACAAATTTTACACTTTGATGTAAGTACATTTACAGGACGTTAGGCACAGAATATCTAATATGGTCAGACTATCAAATTCGGTAAGTTTCTGCTCCAGTAACGCACATCTTTTGAGGTACACAGAACCTAATAATGCCATGCCTAAAGGCCACATTTATCATGTTGCCACATGAACTATGTATTTTTAAATAAATCAACCTTGATATGCTCAAGACTCTTTACACTCGAGCTCTTTTTAAGACTCGAGTTTTTTTTGAGACGTGAGCTTCTTTATAAGACTCGAGCTCTTTTTGAAATACGAGTTCTATTTTGGCGCTCGAGTTTTCGAGAAAGGACTGGAGATCGGCTCGACTCAAGGCTCTGAGTTTTGTTAGTACACCGAGTCTTGTAAAATTGAGCCGAGTCTATCGAATTAAGACTCAAAGACTCGATTTCTTTACATCTCTAGGACTGGGTGTGGTGGCGAATCTTGGGAATCGCAAATGTTTACCAATGGATCAGGCTGTTGATGAAGATGATTATGATCTATTATAAAGTGCATCAGTTGGCATTGTATTGGATTTCAACCCTTTTTTAGGCGAACAATTAGCCGATAGGAACTTGGCCCGCTTTTTAACAGGTATGTTTTTGGTGGGATTTCAATACTTTTTTTCAAGAAATCGTGCCTATTTTTTTCCTTTTTGTGCCACGCCCGCGTCCATTGTTAACTTTAGAAATCATTTTGCGTTTCAGAGCAACTTTTTTTGTAGGCAAATCGTCTGAAATTTGAGCTCGAGCTAAATTTGTCGATTTCTTATTAACTTTTCATATATACTGAAGACGAAAAAAACAATATCGAGATTCAATTATACCGCTAGCGCCATCTATCGAAAGTAATTTATAACAATAGAAGGCAGATTTTTTAGGTAAGCAGTATTTAATAATAAGCTAAACAGTGAGCATTATGTATACATGACAATATTTTATACCCTCTCCCCCCTCTCCTCCCCCCTCCTCATCGTATTCTCATTGTATCACTGGTTCATAAATATTTTTATTAAAAAATCGATATTCAGATTTAGTTTGAGCCAACTCACGCTTGACCGATTTCTTAAATTTCTTATTTTTTTGTTAATCTACATATAAAACACGACCTGCGTGCCAAATTTCATAACGCTAGGACAATTGGAAGTGGCCTAGAGGTTTTGATTACAGGTCAGTGAGTCAGTCAGTGCCAAAATTGGCTATTTTCCCAGGGTCATATTTCAGGTTCTTCTAAAGCTATATCTATGAAATTTGGCATACTGCTTTAGTTCTAGTATATGATTACGTAGGTACAGTTTTATCTCTGCACTTGCAATCTTAGATATTTAATACAGGAAAAGCCTTACCTGCGCGTTCCCCTCTGCCAAAGTATACCTTCATTTGGAGGTTTTGCCATACTCGCCACGCTTGGCAGGCGGGCTAGCGAGCGCAGTGTTGGTACTGTACCCCCGATCAAAGATTTTTACGTACAAAATATTTTCAGCAATGGCTAGAAAGCAGCGACGAATTCAAAGACCGCCTGCCCGTGCTGCCCCTGCCGTTGCTGGAGCGCTCGGCCACGGTGGTGCTGAGCGTGGGCCCCGCGCCGCTGTCGTCGCCAGGCCGCGTGCCCGCCACGTCGCTGTCGCTGCAGCGGCCGGCACCGGACGAGCGCTGCTGGCACAAGCTAGAGGAGATGCTGCTGCAAGTGGCGCAGGGAGCTGTCCCGATGATTTTCAAACCCACCGTCGATCTGTACACGGAGGACACTGATGCCAATCCCATTGTGCCGCGGGGAGGTAAGAACACAGTGTTGCATGGTGTAACCACGCGTACTTTGAACCTGACTCGAACTACAGTGTGTGGCTTTCAATAAACGCTGCTGGCACAGACAGGATGAAATTTTAATGCAAATGACTTTAGGCGTAGTCTTACCCTTTCCGACCTTTTCCACCCTAACTTTTCTATATATAATTGTACTCATAGAACACCTGCGATGCTAGCATTTCTTAAGAAGTATTACAACAACAAACACATGCCCGTGTGTAGCGTAGCCTTACCCTAAAAACGTTTACTGGACTAATTCGACGAAACAGCTACTACCGTTGTAGTATGGACTATCGATAGTATTGTTAAAATCGAACTATCGATTATATATATTAAACTATCGATAGTCCTGCAACGCTAACAGCAACAATTAAAGTCCGAAAATCATGTTCAATTTGCTGTACAACATGGTGTCTCGAATTTAAAATAGGTACCGACGGAGGTATTTTGCACTTGTGAGATTACTGTTTTGCGTTCGAAACTTTACCAGTTATACTGTTATTTCACTAATTTGACTTTATTATTTCTTTTACAGAACCTATACAAATATCGATCAGTTTAAGAAATCCATTAAAAATTACTCTTTTACTAAAAGACATGGAATTGCTATGGGAATTCGAGCCAAGCTCTCAAGATGCCCAGAAACCCGAAGAGATCCTAAACAACGAGCCTGCGGTAGCAGCGGGAAGTGCACTCGAGAGCAATGTTATTTTTGGGCCTAAAATAAAATCTGTTGTTTTGGAAGGAGAATGTACAAAAGTATTAACATTTTCTGTGACTCCATTAAAAGTTGGCCAAATATGTGTACACGGTTTAGCGTATAAGTAAGTATCCACCTGAGAACGTACTACTAAGTGTACCTTTTACACATATTGCTAAGGGTTCAAAAAAACATGCCTATTTGAAAAATGAAAAAAAAAAACGTCATTAACGATATGACATTATTTGTTTTCGATTTTAAGACATTCGAAACTATATTTAGTGTTTATAGGATATGCTTTCTGCACATTTTATAATATTATTAACTTTTTTATGTAACCTACACTATCCTAATGCATCATCTTATACATATACTTCAGTTTAATTATTTATATTTGTTGATATAACTGTTATTTCTATTCAGATTGATGAATGGAGGGGAGGGAGGCACTCCTAACGGAAACAGTGTGACAATATCGGGAAAAGTGAATCTGATATCCGGTGATAGTAGTATCGATAAGCGTTTGTTCATAAAGGTTATGCCGGAAGCGCCGTGTTTACAGGTATGTTTCTATGTTTTCTATTAAGGTGAAAACCATGCAGAAATGGCGCCATATTTTGAAGCAAAATGTTAATTATAACTATATTTACGTTGCCTGAAATAAATGATTTGATTGATAACATCTATATGTAGTTTAAATAAAATGTATTTCAGATGACGTTTTCGGATACCACAACCGATGTGATATCCGGGGAAATGCTAAGCATCGACGTGGAGTTCCGCAACGTCGGGCCCGTGGATATGTGGAACCTGTACGTGGCTGTGTCGCATCCCGAGTGCATCGCCCTGCTGAGTGACGACGGACAGGCCGACGATTTTGAGGCCTTGTATGAAGATAAATACAAAGAGGCGCCCATTTTTTCTGGTTTGGTACTTTTTGAAACCTGCACGTTTTTCAGATCGAAATTAGTTGAATTGTTGTTTATGCATTTTAATAAATATGCCTACCTATTTGTTTTAATTCTATTGAAACATTTATCCAATAAAATAACCTGATCGATCGAGCTTTGATCGATCAAAAACATCAATGAAACGACGTTCTCATAATCTCGTGGGAATTCATGACGCTTAAATTTTAACCGACTTCTAAAAATTAGGTTATCAATTCGAATATACACCTACAATGTCCTATTCTATTAAGAACAAATATTGTAAGGGGTATAGTATTTGTTTTTAAGCGGTTTTTGTGAAAATTTTAGTTGTCTAGCTATCACGGTTCATAAGATACAGCTTGGTGACAGACAGACAGACAGACGGACGGACGGACATACAGCGGAGTCTTAGTACCTAATAGGGATGGGTACGGAAGCCTAAAAAAAAGATCGTGACCAATTGATTACTTAGTCGGTTAATAGGAGATTGTGCTACAAGGGGATGAGGTAATATTTTGAAGGCAAAATCGCTACTTTGAATCCAGAGCGAAACGAAGGATTCATGTATATCGCCCGAGATAAAAATATTACCGTACTCGAGTAGCATACTCTACTTTTCATCTCCATCTATGAGAAAAACTAGCAAATACAAAACAGAATATAAAGCAAAGTAGAATACCCATTATACTCAATTAGACTTTATCCAACAATTTAATACTAACCTGTGTTTGGTGTCGTTTTCGTACAATAAATACTAAGAAATAATTTTTTGATGACCACCAACTTACGATAAAATATTGAGTCATAACTTTGTTTGCGTGGTTCTTCATATCTTATTAATTTTATTATTAAACTTGATACCTATTCAATCGGCTTTAACTTACGAAAAAGTGTTCACATTTACAAAAAATATAATTACATATCAATACAAATAACCTAAAACTTCTGTAATTACTTGAATCAAAGAGAAAAATTGCGCTTTTTTAATTATACTTATTTATTTTTCCGAAGCGAAGAACATAATAGTAGTTTATGCGACTGTGCATAATGAAGGGCATTACAACAAGAATGTGGGTTTATGAAACGAGCCGAAGGCGATTTTCATAATAACATCACATGAGTGTTGTAATGCCTAATTATGTATAGTTGCATACACTACTTTATCTACCCACATAGTTATCATAGTGCTCTAAGATAGGTTCAGGAACCGTAGGGAATTGACCTGAATTACATTGTAATTTAAAAATAATGTAATAAAAAACTAATTGAACACGTACAGAATAAATTATTTATTATAATAATTGTAATTAATATTAACAGTTGTACAGTGAGATACAGTTAACGGTCCTGGTTGAGTTGCATTTGAATTGGGGTCTTGTTTTGGAGCTGAAGAGCTTGACGACGGTGGCATATTTATATTTATTTCGCAACTTTTTAACTATTTTAATTCGTTTCAAGTTTTCACAAAGACTCGTAAACAGTAAAACATCAACAAACAAATGACAACTCGGAATTGCGTTCGAAATTCAAATCTGTAATTTTTTTTAAATCATAGACAAACGAATGAACGCCCCTATTGTGTCACTCGAGATCAAATGTCGTGCGATTAATATTAAAAAATATACTGAATTTGGCATTCGTCTTGATATCTGCTTTAATATCTAAAGATACTAGAATAGACACCCATTTGAATTTGAGAGCTGTTCCAAATTTAAATTCATTACCTACTTATTTCAGGAGGTAATGTTATCATTACGTCTCCGTTAATTCCTACTGGTTGGTAATGCTAGTCATTGCCTATGGTTTCTGAACGCATTTTAGAGCACTTATGATATGTGCTTAGATAAAAAATATTACATATCAATACTGAAAATGGTGTGATTACAGACGAGCGTGCGGCTCGTGCACACTTGTGGCGAGCCCAGGCGGCGCGGCACGTGCGGGCGGGGCCGGGCGGCGGCGCGGTGCCGCGCGGCGCGTGCGTGCGCGCGCGCCTGCTGCTGCGCCCGCGCGCCGCGCTGCCCGCGCTGCGACTGCTCGCCTACTATGACACCGGCGAGCGCGACCGCCCCTACCGCTTGCTCAGACATGAATTCCGCTTCCGTGTCACGGTCAGTCTACATACCGACTCACAAAAAACTTGAAAATCCAAGTTATCTGTTGTGTTCGAGAATAGTTGTTTTATGTAATTAATATTCCGTCCTGGCTAGATTGGACAATAACAGACAGACATGCATGACAGACAAATTGACAACATATCATAATAAGCATTTACTAGAAGGTCAAATTCTATTATTTCATATAAATAAATAAATAAACACATAGGGACAAATTACAGTGATTGAGCTTGCCCCAAAGTAAGTTCGAGACTTGTGTTATGGGATACTTACTCAACGATACTATATTTTATAACAAATACATGTATATATAGCTAACATATGTTGTCGCTATACTAGCGTTCGTTCAACATTCTAAAGTTGTGTATTTTTACAGGAATGCGTAGAACTGTCCATAACTCCGCGTCGCAATTTGAGAATGGTCAATGATAAAGTCTTTGAGAATATGAGTTTAGCCATTGAGGTAAAAAATATCAGTAGGGAAAAAGATGACAATATCGAAGTCAAGGTTATGGAAGCATCCCTGTTGAGCAGAAACTGGAAGCTTACAGATCTTACGGCGGCTAAAGATAGAGATGATCCTCTCCTTGCGCATGAACGAATACATCTTATCTTTAAAGCTAGGAGAATCCTCGAAGATGCAGCTCACAAAAAAGTAGAATACAGTTGTTTAAAAATATCCAAGGGTCATCCAGAAAGTGTGCCTGATGTCAATCAACCGCCTTATTCGAAGTTTTTACTGGACTCAAACTCGTCGATCACAGATCCTATAATACCAGACAAAGGAAATAATAACATTGGGCTTATTCGGTCTATGTTCGTGCTTAGGTGGCTGATTAAGGACAAAACGAAAAATCGAACATCGATAGGACAACATTGCATTTGGTTGGAATGCTTCACGAAAGCTTTATCACATGAGAAAGAGAATGTTATATCACCGGATTTGCCCTCTTTGCATCTTGATGACACATGTGATAATAAATCCGAACTACTAGTAGGAAAAAAGAAAAGTAAGAAAGATAACGTCGTCCTATTCAGATTGGAACATAGCAACCGAATTAGTCATAACTTCACACAGAAGAAACTTTGTATGGTACCCATTACCATAAATATTGTGAATTGTTATGAAGTCCCCGTTAACGTTTTTATAGATATGTCAAAGCAACAGAACAGGTATGTGAATTTCATTTTCTCATGGTAGACATGATCTGATCAATATGTATACTTATTTTTTATAAAAATAACTATATATACAATTGAAATTAAACAATAAACATATTATAATATAGCTTAGGGCTCTAACAGACGAGCGACGTCCCCTACTGTCGCGCGACATTCAGCGTCCGCCGCCGACAAGTATTGCACGCATCCTGTCGCTCGTCTGCAAAAGCCCTTAAGAGTTAGAAAAAAGAAAACTTTATTCTTATTTATTTGGACTCTTGTACTTGATAAGCTAAGCACTTTATGCAAACCTATAGTAAGTAGTCTTATGCATATTAAAGAACATTTCCGTTTTTTAGCACCAAAAGTTTTGATCGGAATTCGCGTTTTCATGCACGAGTAGGGTAATTAATATCCATGGCCACAGAATAAGTACTAGTACACACGTACAGAAATCTTTATCAGCAAAGAAATTTAAAGAAATATCTATTCAATGTCTCGTTCGCGTCAGAACTCCTAGCATCTTTTCGTTTATACACCTAGAAATCCATTGCCTCATTCTTACCACCTACACAAAAGCGATACAGTGAGCGGCGCAGCACGCGCGCTATTTGACTCTAAAAAACTATGACGTCACGACGTGCTATTTCATACAAATCC
Organism: Acrobasis suavella; assembly: GCA_943193695.1. Lineage (NCBI taxonomy): Eukaryota > Metazoa > Arthropoda > Insecta > Lepidoptera > Pyralidae > Acrobasis > Acrobasis suavella. Next base: position 14,333,760 of record OW971931.1, on the reverse strand, counting down.
CATAGAGAATGTTTGTTTTGACGTTCAGAAAAGAACTGATTTGACTTTTTGGAAACTAGCAGTTTGAGGACTCGTCGCCTTTTTGCCAATAGTGTTTTACATTAAATAACAAAACTGTAATATTTGTTCAAAAATAAATAATAAAGCGCCTAGCCGTACGCGTCTGGCGTTTACTTAATTAAATATAATTAAATATATAAATAAAAATATTTCATTTGGTAACAGGGAGAACTACGGCGAGTTGGGCTGGGCAGGCGCTTTGAGCAGCGGATCTGACGCCGAAGGCAAAGAGTTAGGCGTGAGCGTGAACCTGGACAAGTTTGAATCGCGCCGCGTGAGCGTGAGCGCGCTGTGCGCCGCCCCTGGCACCTACCTGGTGGGCTCGGCCTTCGCCATCACCACTACCCGCGCCGACCACGTACCCGCTACATACCTTTCCAACAACACCTCCTTGTTAGTCGTTACAAATACTGCTTAATCACTGTGTGTACGATAGTATGATATTATAAATAATTTATTGAACTGGAATTTTATTATTTAAGTAATAATTCGAAATTAAATATACATATATAGTAAATTACTTTACTGTGCTTGTTTTCATTACGTATAACTGGTGTCTCCCGGTACGAGAAACGAAATCCATAAATTGATTAGGTAATCCTTATTTACCAATAGCTTTCTAGAGCATTCACACTACAAAGTCTGTGATTTCGGAATTCACGCGAGTGCAGTAGCAAATTTTTTTCAATGTAGTAATTGTGTATAGCTATGCTATGAAATTGTACATGGCTTTTTTACGATAAGCCAAACATGTAAAAACATAGAAATACAGCGTGTTTGTAAAACATATTTTTTAAAGCTAAAATTGTAAATCTGATGAAGATGCCGGCAGCATTAAAAGTACCAAAAAAATAGTAAACAAATTAAATAAACAATTTAATAAAGTCCGAAATTCGTCATCCCAAATCGTATGTATTTTAATAATAATAATATATCGGTACTATAATAAAAGTAAGTCTAACAGACTCCCTCAACCTGTATAATATAAAGAACATTAAATCCATCTAATAAAATAACTGGCGTCGCTGTTACAATATCAAATAGTGAAAAAGATGAAAAGTTTTACACATATGATTTTTTAACAATGACATTAACAATTATTGTCTTTTTGGGTGAGTGTATTTTATGTACATAGGTATATGTATAATGGTTCCATTCCATCCATTCACATTTCACACAAAAGTCACAGCACAGAGCGTATGTGCAATGGGTAAGTATATGGCACTCGTTTTAAGTTAACAAGACATATTCATACTTATTCAGATTTATAGTGAGTGGTGGGGTGGTCACTGTTAGCTATTCTAATAAAAATAAAAGCGTTTATTATAAGCGCAGGTTCAGGATTTCAGATAGCGGGGCCTCAGAGCGCTAGCTTGCCTGGATCCGTCCTGGGTTTATATATAATTATGTGTAATAAACGTTAGATAGATAGATAGACTCTATTGTACATCAAAAGAAAAATGTAACACTAAGAAATAATTTTAAATTAAATGAGTACAATGGGCGGTCTTATCGCTTAAAGTGATATCTTCCAGACAACGAGCGGATGGAGGAAAATGTGAGAAAGACAAAGACTGTGGTGGTTCAACTAAAAAGGGAAAATTCTATTTAAAGCAACTATAAATTTTACTTAAATTTACACATAACAATTTTATACACAATTAAAAACCTTTATAAATATATGAAAACATAAACTATACTAACGTAAATAGGTATAGGTAATATACATAGGTACATAAATAATATATTACACATATACCAGGCCACTCTGAAAGTAATGCGAAAGAAGTTTTTATGTATGTGAGACTGGCCAGTTACAATCTATTTTGAAAATATAATTATTTAGAAGGAAAAATAGGTACAGTGGGCCACACAGAAAAGTATTCCACCAATAGAACAATTTCGTAGCACTGAAAGTGTAGAGGTAGTATACTTTTCTATGTGGCCCACTGTACGTTCCAATTTTAAAATTTCCCTCCTAATTTTTTGTGGATTAATTCAAATTCTCACTCTTTTCATCATTTTCTCTCCATTTTTCAACGTGTCTCATTGAAAAATGGATCTGAGCCGAGTACATTTTCGCGCTATGATTTTTTACGATTTCAAGTGTCGCCTGAAACCGGATCAATCGTACGATATACTTCAAATGGCATTTATGGGTGACGGCCCTTTCAAGGCAACCGTGTGTCGTTGGTATAACGAATTCAAGCGCGGTCGACTAACTTTGGAGGATGAGGAAAGAAGTGGTCGCCCTTTGACGGCTGTTACGGAAGAAAACGAGCTAGCAGTGAAACAGCACATCCTGCAGATTGGATCAGGAAGCGTTCACGAGATTCTACACGAGCATCTTCGTGTGAGGAGGATAGTTTCACGATAGGTGCCGCACAACCTTACAGATGCTCAGAAGCAAGCCCGGGTGGAATGGTGCCGCAATATATGATAAACAAATTTGAAGCAGGCTCGTCTCGGCGTGTTAACGACATCATTACAGGTGATGAGTCCTGAAATATTAATACGATCCAGAAACGAAGCGCCAGTTGACGGTTTGGGTGTTTCAAAACGATTCAACGCCTACCAAAGTGAAGCGATCTACAAGCGTGGGGAAGATTTTGATAGCGAGCTTTTTCAATTTGACTTGCTACTTGGTGTCAATTCCTTTACGGAATCAAAGAAGCATTAACGCCGAATGCTTGCCAGAAGTTTTCTCTGTTGTGAGCAATAAGCGACCAAACACAGGGCTCCGCGGGCTACTGATCCACCACGACAACGCCCACGCCGCGCTCAAAACGAGGGACTTCCTGGACAGCACGCCGTTCAAACTCCTGGGTCATCCTCCTTACAGCCCTGACCTAGCACCATGTGACTTTTTTTTATTTCCGAAAATAAAAAATCTGGCTCAAAGGGACACAATTTTCGTCGCCGGAAGATGCGCTGTTAGCGTTTGAGCAGGCTATAAACGAGATGCCTGCAAGCGGACTGGAAAAAGTGTTTTGAAAATTGGTTCAGACGCATGAAACTTTGTATAGAGGCTGGTAGAGAGTACTTTGAAAAGATTTAATAAAAAAAATACCATTAGAATCCTTTTTTTTCGCAAATCTTTCTGAGTGTCCCACGTAAATATACAATACATATTATTAAATAGCAAATAAACGTACTGATAAATTGATAGCTACATAAAATAGAGTTATTTATAATAATATTAACCTTACGCAGAAATGTTGAAGTCGCTTAAGCTTATTTAGCTGGTCCTCAGTGAGATCAAGATAGCAGGCATCCGCATAGTCTAAAATAGGCAGCAAAAGTAGCAGTAGGTAGAAAAATACGGATTCTTCTAAGTGAAGCCGCAGCCCATATAACTTAGTAGCTGTAATTTGCATCTGCGGACACCAAGATAAATTTTCATCAAAGGTTAATAATAAATTTTGTACAGTTTTTGAGTATGGAGGTAATTAGGTATTCAGACCATCAAATTGTACTTGAGGCAAGTCGAACTGTCTAATTTAGCCAGCATGCGTAAACTGCCAATGATATCACCTAAGCTTTTGTTGGATTCACTATCAGTCCGTTTGAACGACTCCACTCAGTTATGTGCGTTAAGTTATTCTTTATATCTTGGATAACCTTGGAAATATAACTGGGTGGAGCTTGAAAATTAATTTGTAAATCGTCGGCATAAAGTGATAGGGACAAGAAATGTGTTTTGATATAGAATTAATAAAGACTGAAAATAAAAGAGGAGAGATCACGCCGCCTTGCGCTACGCCGGCAGGTACATTACACCACGAAGAATAAGAGTCTTTGAGGCGAATGCGCTGCCTGCGACCATACGGAAAGCTGCGAAACCATTCAACTGCTGATGAAGATACATTAATAGAGCGCAATGTTGCAAGAAGTATATTGAAATTAACGGAATGAAAGCATTGCTATAATCTAATAAAGTACAGTTAGCAGCACTTCTTCCAAACAAAGGCGAATATTTTGATAAGGGCAATAACGTTATGAGTATTATTTAAATTAGTTAACCGAAGTTAAAGCAAATATTCTATAATAGTACCTACTTGATTAAAGTTATGTAGGTAGGCCAGTGTAAGAGAGGTAGACAAAATATTGGCTAGCGTTATAAAGGTTAACAAAGAAGTTAGTAGGCCTTGCCATATTGCGGAAAAAATCGGAACTAAATTATCATTTTTTAGTATACAAAATACATATTAAATAGTACAAGTACCTATAGCTTAGCTAGTGCCCTTTACCTCTCCTTTGCACAAAAAGAAAAATTAAATAAAATTTCTCTTAATGATTTTGCTCTAGCAATGGACATTTATTCAGCATATACGGACATTTATTTATTCAGCATTTACGCAGCGCGTCCAATATACCCGGGCGTAAACCCATCTCCTCCACTTGCATTGCATTCCTTACAGTGTTTGCAGTCCGTCAAGTAAGTAGTCGCGCTGCTGGAGAAGTTGTGGGCTTGTGACAAATTAGCTGGTAGGTAGTAGGTTGTGTAAACAAATGTTTTTCAGGAGACTATGGATCTGAAATGATGGCGCCACGTTACCGAATGTTGTTTCACCACCCAACCAAGGGGTTGGTGGACCCCAGATAACCCTTCAAACTATTTTATGAACTACTGTTTATAGTTAAAAATGAGAAAGTGAAGCTTTTCTTCGCAAATTAGCCTAAAGTGGCCGTTTTTCGCAAATATGCGAAGAAAAGCTTCACGTTCTTACTTTGTTGTTTGTAAAATAGTTTGAAGGGTTATCTAGGTAGGGCTTGATCAAGACAAATTTTTAAATGATGTCTTAATTTTCTTTCAAATAAATAATTATTTTGTTCAAATGGGGGCAGCACTGGACCCCGAAAAATTCATGGCTGCATCCTCGTAAATCTGTGCAAGTGGAGGTGCCATGTTAAATTAAGTTTCTACTTTGTTCGCAATATGCCGAGGACCACTAAATTAATGTGTTAACCGACATAAAACCACAAATAATGTAAAGGTTAACAACTAGGTTAGTGGGCCTAAATTAATGGCGCCAGCCCTCCTATATTCTAAATCTTTGTGCCAGTCATTTTTTATGTGCTAAACTGTTAACTTATGGGCATTCCTTGGCATTGCCATGTTAAATTTATTTCCAATTTTTCTCGCAATTTGACGAAGCCTCCTTACTTACACTCCTTGTTGAGCAATAATAATAATAAAATTTGTTGCTCAGCATATAATCAGAAATAGACATGCAATTTAAACAAGTAAAAATGAATTATGATGCGTTCAACGAAACGTTTAATTAAAAAAAAAACGTGTTTACCTCGAATCGATTATCATAATCGAGTAAACGTGACACGTATTCTAGTTTACTTGGGCGCCAAAATCATGGGGATCTATTTTACCCGAAAACAGCAAAGGCAAACGGAAGGGTAATGATTTTAGCAGTCTATGTATATGTAGGCAGTATATGTAGGTATTTACGAATATATCTGTTCCACCATAGCATTCGATCCAATTTTTATAAATGAGATGTCAATCGATTCGTTATTACATACCTGTCCCGGTAACATTGGCTACTTTGTAATCTATATATCTATATCTATATAAATATATATAACTCAAAGGTGACTGACTGACTGACATAGTGATCTATCAACGCACAGCCCAAACCACTGGACGGATCGGGCTGAAATTTGGCATGCAGGTAGATGTTATGACGTAGGCATCCGCTAAGAAAGGATTTTGATCAATTCTACCCCCAAGGGGATAAAATAGGGGATGAAAGTTTGTGTAAAACTTTGTCAATTTTAAACTGATCGGGCTGAGACTTTGCATGCATAGAGCTACTATGACGTAGGCATCCCCTAAGAAAGGATTTTGATAAATTACACCCCTACGTGAGCGAAGCCGCAGGCAAAAGCTAGTTAATGTATATAACGAAGGTTAAATACAATAAAGTGCGATTCAAAGAAGTTCTTTTTCGGACGGCACGGACTTGGCGGAACTTAGGCGAAAAAGAGTAAGATTTGTCCTTCCTTTTTCCCGTCACTCACGAGTTAAAGTGAAATGTACTTAATTTCACTAGTTTGACTATCTCGTCATCGTCGATAGTTCAGTGACGTTAGGGAGAGCGTTTGTAGAGTGGTCGATGTTCCCGGTTCAAACCCAGCACTTGTTAATATTTTTTAATTAATGTTATTGTTTAATTTATTATTATTTACTTTATTTAAGTCTTTTCACCCCGGTCTTTTGAGAGGCTGGGGTGGGGATACAGATCCAACACGTAGAGGCCCTTTGGAGAAGTTGATGTGACGTGGCACTCCCACCAAAACCCATTCCTAAAATTATTATTAAGAAAAAAGTGTAAGATTTTTCCGTCACGAATTAATAATTTACTACGAAAGTAACTTCATTCCAACAGAGTGTTCTACGACACTCACGTTCTTTTTTGTTTCTATATCGAGTGGGGTATGAAATGAAAGGTCTTAAGTAAGACGAAGTGGTAGCTAAAGTGGCGCACTCATTTGAAACAAATTGTTTAAAACCAAATATGGTGCTAATCTAAAGGTTGATTTGTATCAATGTTTAGAAAGACCTTTAAACTATTTTATGAATAACTTTTGAAAGTAATATGTTATAAAAATATGTTAAGTATATAGTTCGATAATCGATTGAGAATCGATTTAGGTTGGCAGTGCAGTGACGAATAGTTTGGTTGGTTGGTAGAGTTGTAGGTAGTAGTGTAGTGGTAAATGGGTGGGCGTCCAATTTGAAATTTGTTGGATTTGAGCCGGTCTAGTTGTGATAAAAGTGTATTTTATAGCTTTGACGGCGCACTCATTTGAAACAAATTGTTTAAAACCAAATATGGTGATAATCTAAAGGTTGATTTGTATCAATGTTTAGAAAGACCTTTATACTATTTTATGAATAACCTTTGAAAGTAATATGTTATAAAATATGTTAAGTATATAATTCGATAATCGATTGAGAATCGATTTAGGTTGGCAGTGCAGTGACGAATAGTTTGGTTGGTTGGTAGAGTTGTAGGTAGTAGTGTAGTGGTAAATGGGTGGGCGTCCATCTTGAAATTTGTTGGATTTGAGCCGGTCTAGTTGTGATAAAAGTGTATTTTATAGCTTTGACTTCACATTAATTTATAATTTTCAACAAGTTTCATGTATGCCGAAACTATTTATTATTTAGAATAGGATTAACTACAGTCATGTGCTAGGTATGAATATGTGCTGAAACATTCGATCATTTGACGAGTAATGGCGTGCGTTTTTCTCTCGGAAGACACTTTCAAATTTTGTTTTATGTCATCAGAACCTATGAATAGTAACGTTTAGTGCAGCAGTATTAAAACAATATAGTGTTAAACGTAATTAGTATCCATGATTTTGAATAAAGTAAGCTGATGTAGCCCGAATTTACTGAGCTGGATGTCATTTTTAGGTTATACATCACAATACTTTAATTGAGCGCTCGTACGTACTCCTAAAGCTAACAAATTCAGTGCGAAAATTCATGATTGGATTACATGATCTAGTACGATTTAAGGTGTGAATTTGGCGAGTGACGTGGAAAATTATTTTTATTCACAGTATCATTACTCAAGACATATGCGATTTCCGGAAAGAGTATCGCTGATAAAACCTTAGGTTGGCAGAGGTATAGTACGATGGCAGTTCCTAGTAGAGCCCGGGTCTATGCCGATGTCAACTCACAGAAACCAAGAGAATACTGGGACTACGAAAGCTACGTGGTTGACTGGGGCAACCAAGAAGACTACCAGTTGGTTCGGAAACTTGGGCGCGGAAAATACAGTGAAGTATTTGAGGCAATAAATATCACAAATAATGAGAAGTGTGTAGTTAAAATATTGAAGGTGAGCATCCCCTAACATTGTTGAATAATGAGTTGGAGTTACCATAATCTAACCTTTCAAACTGCTTTTATATTTCTTGTAGTTTCTATTTGATTAACTCATACTACAACTGACTTGATAACATTATTATAGTCAGGAAATGATATGAACATGCAAATTAGTTAGTACATGACTTGGCTTAGATTTTTTTCTGTCAAAATTTTACTATAATGAAGGAATTTTTCTTTTCTTATACTTGGTAGTACTAGATCTATGTCAATTTAACTTGTAAAACATTTTAGGAAACAAAATATAGCTGAGGTACATGATATCTACTCACTTTGATCCAAAATTTTCACTTAGATAAATTGTATGTGGTTTTTGTAAATATTTTCATTACTATGAGTACATTTGTTTTGAATAATATTTTCAGCCTGTCAAAAAGAAGAAGATTAAAAGAGAAATAAAAATATTAGAAAACTTAAGAGGAGGCACAAATATAATTACTTTACAAGCAGTAGTCAAAGACCCTGTTTCTCGTACTCCAGCCCTAATTTTTGAACATGTGAACAACACTGATTTTAAGCAACTGTATCAAACTCTTTCAGATTACGATATAAGGTAACATGACTTTTCTATCATCTTACATTTTTAGTTTCTCATATGACAATTATTAGTAATTAAATAATTAATTTCAGATATTATTTGTATGAACTTTTGAAGGCATTAGATTATTGCCACAGTATGGGCATTATGCATAGAGACGTGAAGCCACATAATGTAATGATTGATCATGATAACAGAAAGTTACGTCTCATTGACTGGGGTTTAGCTGAGTTCTACCATCCTGGGCAAGAGTACAATGTTCGTGTTGCTTCTAGGTACTTTAAGGTTGGTATTACAAATCTAGCAATTTATCAAGTATATTTTAACTCTCTTTATTGGCTATAGCATTTGTAGCTAATACATTTTTTTTTTTGATTTCACAAACAATTTGTACTAAAAGCCACTCCTGCATGAAGATGCTTAGAGATAATTTTATGTAAATAAAAGAACTTCCTGGGTAATTGTTTCGGATGCATCAGCTGTGTGAGATAGACAACACATTACACATGTATTGTAGGCCCCAAAGTCCAAACTACTAACCATACTAACTTTAGTATCTACTACTAAATGACCATTTCTTTGTGGATAATGGTTTAAACCTATTAATAAAGTTTGCATTTTATAATAAGACTGTTAAAGTTTAAAGTCTCTAAATGTCCTGACTTCCTGACAGTCCAAACAATCCTGGCAGTCAAAGTGTAAAATAATTATCACTTTTACTTACAGGGTCCTGAGCTTTTGGTAGATTACCAAATGTATGACTACTCTTTAGATATGTGGTCATTAGGATGCATGTTAGCATCTATGATCTTCCGTAAGGAGCCATTCTTCCATGGTCATGACAACTATGATCAACTTGTGCGAATTGCTAAGGTGCTGGGCACTGAAGAGCTGTTTGAATACTTGGATAAATATCATATAGATTTGGATCCTCGATTTAATGATATACTTGGGAGGTCAGTATGCTGGAACATGAAATGCTGTATATTACATATTTGGCAAATGCTAATTTTCACAGTCACCCTATTGTTGACAGACATTCTCGTAAACGGTGGGAGCGGTTTGTTCATTCAGAAAATCAACATTTGGTTTCTCCTGAAGCTTTAGACTTTCTTGACCGTCTTCTGCGCTATGACCATTATGAGCGTTACACAGCTCGTGAGGCAATGGATCACCCTTACTTCTGTAAGTATAATTTTATTTGGTTAGATACTTAAGACTAGTTACTAAAACTAAGCTGCATCAGCTTCATATGCTATCCAAAATATTAGTATCCTATACTTTAAATGAGCAATTCTTGTATATTTATATATAATCAAAATCGTTGCGAGTTGTTTAAATTCCAACGATTTTGATTAATCTCTGTTTTTAAGGACAGACGAGGTTGAAAAGTTGATTTTCATAAAAAAGTAACTGAGCAAGGATTGGTCACTCAGTTAGTAGATTTAAATGTATTGCATCATTGGAGCCGTTTCCGAGATCTTTTCTGACGCGGGCATTGCGCACACTAAACCGAGTAGCTAACAAGACCCACCTATTTAGTTGCAGTCTGAGTGAGTTCACATAGGTATCTCTGCTAGCATGTTGCATTAGTCTAAAACCTGTTAAGACAGCTATATATAAAATAAATAAATAAATAAATATATATATTTAATTTGTATATATATATTTATATTTATATAAATAAAAGGAGTTGCTCCTTTAAAGTATAGCAGTTTTACTTTGTTAACTTTGTTGTCTCTTCATCTCTTGTCTGTATGTCCCTAGTGGCAATAGATGGTCAGATGACATTAAAGATGTAGCAGGTGGCATTTGGACCAGAAGGGCACTATATAGGGAGGAGTGGACACAAATGGAGGAGGCCCTTGCCCCATAGATAATAAGCATTATTGTAATACAGCCAGGACAGTTATTATTTTAATAGTTTTTATCACACTGCTCCATATTGGGCATTTTTCATTTTTTTATCATTCTGATGACAGATTTGATTGTGTACTTAATTTTTTTTTTAAATTCTTAATATACAGCAGGTATTTGACCTATTTCTACCCTACTTATTAAATCAGTCTAATAAGAAATATTTTATTCTATGCTATGCATGTGATGATAAAATCCTGTTGTTATTCTTTTCAGATCCAATTGTTAAAGAGCAGGGTCGAATGGTGTCCTCAAGTTCTCCAACTCCTAATGCATTGCAAGGACCAATAAATTCTGCAGAATAATTGTTATAAAGAGATAGCAATCCTCTTTAAATAATGCTATGTAATGAATATATATCTGTACAAGATTCCAGATGACACTGTAAGATAAACACCAACTTCAGGAGGCCAGTCCCGGTTTAAATATCTACACTAGGACCACAGTGAAAGTACCATCTCAAAGTTACATCTCCTATGTAATTCCAATGTTTGATAAATGAAATTTGATTTGGAAAGACAATATAATTTAGTGTTTAATATTAGTAAATCTGGTTTATGCATTGTTTTAAAAGTGTATCTCTGGTATAAACTTCTGAAGCAAGTCCATGAAGTGATCATGAGCTGTTACTTTGTGAGTATCCAGTGTGGTGGGCGGGTTTCTTGTTAAAGTGGAAACTGAAACATCTTTTTTTACAAGAAAATCTATATTAATTATTGAGATAATGAAAACATCTTGAGTTTCATTGCACTTGATCTTTTGCATTTATTAACCTATGGTATTGATATTGTAATTACTTGTATAATATAATATTGATAACATCTGCATACCACTTGCAAGTACTGGTTAGCAGCTTTTCGTTGGTACTCTTAATTTAAAATTTTGTATTTATGTAATAGAAGTAAACTGTAGATATGTGTGATATAAATACAAAATTTTAAGATGATTATTTAATCGTTTTCTTTTATTACATATTTTATAAAGAAGACCAGTAACTTCTCATAATTAGACAATGTCGAATAACATATTGTTTTTATTAGTATATTTTAGTAAGTTACGTTAGCTGTCCTTATACATAATATACCTAGCTAAAATCAAGTCGTACCAATCTTCAATTTGAAGGTGAGCCTCATTGATTATAATTTATTTTTAGTGTGATAACTGGAAGTTGTTGCATCAAAATTTTCTTAATAAACAATACTAACTTTTGCCTGAAAATGTTTTCGATTATTTATAAATAGAACTTCCAAAATACGTTAATTTCTTTCTATCGTTGACTAACATCCAGTGTTTTACTGGTGTATAAAGCCCTCCGGTCTGTTAGGACTGATTTCCATTAATTGAAACAGCGAATTACATAATATGACTTAGATTCTCGTATATTTCATACAGGCGTTCATTACGCGAATACGAAAAACGTTTCATCTTGTGACACTTTAACTGTGATGATTCGTCGACTGTTCCTTTCATCGGTTGTTCAATCCTTACAACGTTTAATATAACCATTTATTTTCCGGCTACGTTTCACTTAATCACTTAATTTTAAGTACGTTTTCTATTACTGCAGGTAATCGATTAGCCCGAGGAAACTTTTTATCTAATGAACCGAACGTAGATATCAATGTTACATATCAAGCGCTTCGTGGTGCTTTAGACCCATTTACATTATACCTATTTTCTTGCCTGTTTTCATACAATATTAAAGGAGTAAATGATTTGTATGGTTGATGTTTTAATTGAACCATGCAAGTTAATACGCTCGGATGATGAATGAAGGCAGTCAATTAGTTTTATATAAACTGAGTTCAATTTATGTTACGATTGATTTTATTTATCCCCTTACCGCATACGAAATCATAAGTGGACGCCAAAGTTCTCTCGCATAATTTTTTTATGAGCTAATAATGTACCTACCTCATCTTTGAAAACTTACTAACATCAAAACCAGAATTTCATCGTGAAACGGAACGTTAATAGTTTGTTCGTTATAAATGTCATCTTTTAAATATTTTGAAGGTTATGTTAAGCGCGTGCGACGAGCCAGGTACAAAGAAATTATTGGCCAAGTGCGTGTCGGGCCACGCGCAGTGTAGGGTTCCGTAGTTACGAATGCCAACATTGAGTTTATGCTACTAAAAACGTCTAAAAACTAATTTTCTATTGAATTTGTATGAAATTTTCCTTTTCCGATTACATTTTATAAGTTGATTGACTATAACTTTTTAATTTGTAAACCCTACTTAGCTCTGATGGTTTTCCTTTAAATTTCGTTATATTAACTATAGCTGTTAATTTTTTCACGTGTCCTAATATACCCGTTTAGCAGATAGAGGGGGGGGGGGGGGGGGGCGACGACGACGACGACACTTGACTCTTAACAAAAATTTTCACTTTAGAACCAAATATTTCAGAAACGGATATTTTTGAAATACCTGTTCAACGATACCCCACATGATTGGTTAGTCGAAAAAATAAAATTATTTTTTTTGCTACTTTGAAACTAAAAAAAAAATACCAAAAAAAGTGAGTAAAACCATGAAAAAAAATTATGCCTATATTCTTTTAACTTTCTGAACCCGTCAGCTTCCAGACAGTCAGATCCGACCGAGAGAACAATAGATAGATAACAATGGGTTTACAAAATTGCGGTTGGTGACGGGTTAAATACGGTAAACGTTTAATTATTGCTCTGTTTTGCACCATTTGTTTAAATTTTTCACTTTTTTAAAATTACCATATTTGGCTTCGTATGCATTCCGGTCAAAACGTTTCCTGCCTTATGTGGCTTTGTATGCATTTAAGGTTAGTTTTTTATCTTATTCCAGAAATGCACCCAGCTCGCTTCTATGGCACTGTTCATATTTTTCCTGGTGACGGTAACTAACGCGATATGAAGATATAAAATTCTTTTATATCTTCATATCGCGTAAAGTTTGTTCATCCGAATTTCTACACACGTTAGAAGGGTTTGTCATAAGTTTATGTAAATGCTTTTTATTTGTTAGTAAATGTACCTACTAGTTTACGAGTAAACCGGAATTTTCCGATTTTTTTTAATAAATTACTTTGATATTTGTTGATGAATCGGAATACTTATATTTAAACAAATGAAGAACTATAAAAAGTATTTTTTTTTTCAAAATTCTGCTACTAACAGTTCGAGGTATGGAAAATTGCAAAACGTTAGGTACCCCAGCAAAATCTTGAATTCCTAAAAAGTATAATGGTATACATTTACAACTCATTAAGAGCTGTCTTTTCATATACTTGATTCTAGGCTAAACGCTTTTTTTGAAAAACATCTTGCTGGGGTTACTCCAGCAGAATCAGTTTTTCTCGAATAACTTCGAAAATACAACATGAACGAATTTTGCTATATTTAAACAAATTGAGGCTTACTATGAACTAAGTATCTGTAATACTCTCATTTCTCTAACGCGCAACATTTTGCTGGGGTTACGCATTCTTAGAAACGTGATAGGCCTATAGTTCTTTAATAGGGTGTTATCTCCCTTTTTAAAGCACAGGACCACCATGCCCCTGTTCCACGCTTCTGGCGTTACGCCCTCGAGCAGAACATAATTAAAGAGCCTCCGAAGCACTTTCAGTACCGGCGTTCCGCCCGCTTTCAGAAGCTCTGCTGTAATTCCATCCTCACCCCGCGCCTGTTCTTAATCTCGTACAGGCTGATATCCGGGATATCTTCGGTATAGTGTCGGGTCAGTTTAGCTCATAGGTCTTTAGCCATTTGTCCGCTGGGTTGCGAAACGGAAGTATAATACAACTGTCCATAAAACCTCTCGATATCTGCCAGAATCCGTTCCTCTGTCGACACCACGCCACCGTCCTGCGAACACTTTGGAGCCTTTGTTCTGCTCGATCATCTCCTTAATACATTTAGTATTAAAAGAGCGGATGTCGCGTCGCAAGGACTTTTGTATACGTCTGTTGAGCTGTCGATATGATTCAGCATCTTCGGAGGTCTGCAGCGGGCTTGATCGTCGTTCTGCCATTAAGTCTAGGGTCTGAGCAGAGATTTTTTGAGGTTTTCGTTTGGGGCGGGACCTAAACACCTTCGATCCCATCGCTTGGACAGCTTCTATAAACCCTTGGTTTATCTCGTCCACTGTAAAGCAATACTGAAGAGCCTTCGAAGCGATTTGACTGTTTAAGCCGGTCGGAGCGTCGACTTCATCAGCCGCTACCTTTCGACTTTGAGATCAATATTCACGATGCCACGTACTATTCGGTGATCGCTCCCGGTTTTGATCCGATTGATGACTGAGATCGTTAAATATTTGTCTCTTCGTCATTAGGATAAAGTCGATTTCGTTCTTAAGAGGGGGCTGGTTCTTCTTCGCTGGACCTATCCAGGTCCCATTTCTTTGCGGCAGCCCCGGATCTACTCCCATAATACCGATACCTGCACTGCTTTGCGGCGGCTTCGTAAATAACGAATTCATCGCTAAGTCCCTCTAGCTTCAAATAATCAGCCAGCCTACTTCCCCTGTTATTTCGCATTCTGTAACCGAAATTTCCCAGCCTAAACTCCATCGCCTCGCTTGCCCAGTTTTGCATTGAAATCCCCCATACCATCCGTAAAATAAGTTTCAGAAGTATGTATGGCCTTACTAATGTCCTTATACACTTCTTCCACATCTTCGTTGGAGTGATCCTCAGTTGGCATATATACCTGTATGATCTTTAGCGAATATCTTTTAGATACCCTGAGTAGTGGACTAGAAACCCGACAACCCCACAATGTCCCACCGTAACCTACTCATTTCCTCTTTCACCTTAGCCAGTTTTTTACTTGTTAGTCTTGTTACCAGGGCCAGTTTTGCCGGGAGTGGTAGCCGGATCCCATTCGGTGATTCTTAGCACCCCCTGCCCCGCGCGTTACCATGACCGCTACCGGAGTCAAGAATAGCAGGGCTGCCGGGTACTGGGGGCCTGGTCATTTAGATTTTTTCTATGAGGCATATTGCCATACTCGCCACTCGGGTTGGCGAGCGCAGTGGGAGTCACTATCGTACTTCCGACGCTGCTGGCCATCGAAAGTCTGTTCATGTTCAGTGACAGAAATATACTTTAGTCGCCTTTTACGTCATCCACATGAGGAAATGGAGTGGTTTTATTCTAGGCCGGAAACTACGCGGCAACTATCGGCACTTGTTTTATATTATACATGAAACCAAATATGCTCTAAACCTAGGATGGCAGCTTGCGCGCACATTGTCATCAATGACATAAAAATAGTTTATTTTGAAAATCTCTTCCGCACTCAATTCATGCGCTTCATCTTCCCTTTTATAATCAAAATGTGTTTCGAGGCGCGATATTCAAGTTCTACATACTCGTACTTAATGAATTTTTCAATTATGTATTGAATGAATGAATAGATAACTAACTTAATTTAAATTTTCCGTTATGTACCTTACTTTAATAAATATTTAAGGATCAAAATCAAAAGTTTAATATAAAAAAAATTGATAGAAAAATCTATATTTTTTAAAATTTGCCTTGCTTGCTGCGCGAGGCTCCTGCAAGAGCGAGGCCCCGGGCGATTGCCCTGTTCGCCAACCCCTAAGGCCGCCGCTGTCTACTGGACCAAATCAGGAGATACCAAATGCAATTACTAAATGACAAATTCTATTATACAGTAAATGAGTTTTTAGAGATATTTGATATAACTGTTAATAAAATATGATGTTATATAACGATAATAGGTATATGTAGTTACCTAACTAAAATCTTAAAATGATTTTAAAAATATGACATAGTAAGTATATACTTAACCTTATTTTTAATGTCCGAGTGCGATTTCCTCTTAACTAACTAAATTGCTGAGCTCGACACATCGGGTCCATAAATGATCTTAAATGTATCGATAACATCTTTACCTAAGTATGTACTTTTTGCAATAAAATATTGAGTACTGAAAGTAGGAAGGTGTAATCCTATGACCCAAACAGAGATGTGCGGTGAATAAATATTTTTTTTAATAATAAGGGTATTTTCAGGGGACGAATTAAGAGCGTATTCGCTTTTTTCATACGTAAATTGAGATTTCGGGAGTTTTTGAAAGGCTGAAATCACGTAATTTATCTTTTTAGCTCATTTTGACTTGAATCATTGTAATTACCATATATTTTTAATTGATTTTTCCAAAAAAAAAATATGTTCCGATTGTAACGGCCTGGCCACGGGACATTCGCCGTGGCGAAAATTCGCGCGACGCGAACGGCGGCGCGACCGGCGAGTAGAATAATAGTAGAGAAAAGTACCGACCATGCCACGCGCACCGGCGATCGGCGAGGCGACCGGCGAAATGCACCTGGCGGATCGCGTGGGCGACCGACGGCGCGGCGGGCAAGTGAAACAACACGGTGTATCAGTATAGCGCATGCCATGGAGTTGGGCGGTAGTCGCGGCGAATAGTAGAAGGGACAACATTTTTATTTTAGAATGGATACCGAAATTTTTATAACAGAAATATTAGCTAGGCCAGCTATATGGAAGTCTGGCCACCCACAGCACAAATTTAAAAATGTGATTTTAAAAATGTGGACAGAAATAAATAAAAAATCCTGATTATGAAAGTAAGTACTATTTTTCATTAACAGGTAAAAATAATATGTAGGTAAGTTAATTATTTACAAAATAGCCTTTAAAATGATCTCGTACGAATATGGCTTGGGAGTTAGCTCGATTGTTCCTCTCGATTGTTTTTTGGGGTACAATCTGTATTTTTCGTATTTCTTATGAAATTCGCCATCTTCGATACGACTTCTATGTAAATCATGTACTCCACAATGTCTTCCAAACAATATGTCTTCGACCAAAAATTACTACTTTGCAAGCAATATTGAGATAACTTTGATAGAGACATTGCTCTCGGATCTCCGTCTGTTTTGGTCAGGGTAGACAATCTTAGTACTAACGAAACGGTAAAAAATCTCGAATAAGTGTGTAAAATTAAACACCACTCCAACTGCTAAGTAGAGCCGTTGATTCGAGTGACTTTTTAATTTAGTATCATTATACTGCATTTTACTACAAAACACGATAATAGATGTCAGTGTACGACTGTGCTTGAATGCATTTATTAGCTAGTTTTAATAAAAATCTTAAGATGGCATAATGTGTACAGTATTAGTGTTGGTGTGACCAGTACGAATATTTTCGAAAATACAGAAGTTCCTTCTTAATAATTCTTTATTTTTAAACTAAACTTTTCAATGTAAATTTATGATAAATAATGAGTTCTAGTTGTAGTTTTTAAATTTTATTTAGGATTTTTCTTTGTTTTCCTTATAATTATCACCGAGCTGATATTACATTATTTTATAAGACAGTGGTGGTTATATTATCTTTACATAGAAGGGCAACACTGAAATCACAAACGTAATGGCCGCCGTTTGCGTAGGAGTGTATCCGGCTGTACCGTTTGTATTTTTCTGGTTATTTGGGATTACTGTACTGTTTTAAGTGTTTGTCTCCACCTAAGTCCGTTGAGTTGAGTTTTCGCTCCTCCGGCCGTGTTGAGTTTGTGCTTATTACAATCGTAATCTATATACAGAGACAGGACTCTTCTACGATCCGTTTGGTGTTTTGTGTTACATTTACCTAGTGATTTAAATTCTCTATCATGTCTAATAAAAGGTGTTGCGTTCCTGGGTGTGTTAATGACAAAGAAGGTATGTCTAGGTTTTGCTTGTCACAAGGTATTATACTTTAAATTCTGTACCACATTACCTACCGGTACTTTATTGAATACTGTAAATCAAGTATAAGCGTGGCCTTTACTTGAGCGGCTCAAGCAGAAAATGCGTGTCACGAAGATGCAAATGCTGCGCTGGATATGCGGAGTATCACGGAGATTCTGCGTGAGAACCCCTGACCGGAGCACCTATCATGTCCGTGCTGCAAGAGAGTCGCCTACGCTGGTACGGACACGTCTTGGGGAAACCGGCATTAAGTGGGAACACGCTGAGATGAGAGAGAGAATGTGAATCAAGTTAAAATAACTGATAAAAAAATTCGTATGACATATTTATAAAGATAAAACTGTTTTTAATTTCAGGATCTAAGGAGATTTTACATAAGTTTCCCAATCCTGTTAAGAACAGGATTTTATTTAATTCATGGATTTATTCTATTGGCGGTGAAATATTACAACTTGAAAATGAACATATTTTCAAACATCGTCGTGTATGTCATATACACTTTGAAGAAAAATATTGGTGCCGTAATAATCGACTCAGCAATATAGCTTTGCCGACAAAAGAAATGCCAGGTTTGTAATATATTATATGATAATAGAATATATAATAACAAATAACATAAATATTAGGTATTAAAATTTTTACCATCTAGACAGTGCAAGTTTCTTGCTTGTTGCATACCATTTTATTACAGCAATAGACAACTTTCATGGTCTAAACGAAACATCAACCTTACAAATCATTTATTGCTTCAGTAAAATGTTATGCTGTGAGATTTTAGTGAATAAAATTCATATAATAATAGGCTGTGTGGTGACGGCAAAATAGAATATTTGATTAAAATTTTTACCATCCTATTTTCCTACCATGGAAAGCATAAGCAGTAAAGTTCTTTGTACATCAATTAATCACCAGACTGCCTACCCCAGTGTGGTAGAGTGATTATTAGCATGTCCCTTAGTTTTAAAAGGTTTTTAGTCTAATGGTGGACTACTAGGCTGTGAGAGAAAGAAAGAAGAAATACTTTTCATTAGTTTTGACATGGCCAACTTATGTTTAAATTTTTCTGCATGTTCAGACTTCTATTTATTATTACATGATTCTGAAACATTACATATTTTTGTTGCAGGCTTATCAAAGTTCAAAGGAGGAGAAAGAACTTTGAGAGCAATACAAATACCATCTACATCTACTGGTGTGTATTCAATACAATATTAAAATCAAATCGCTATTTATATATTTCATAAGAGATTACTATTCAAAATTATATTTTAAAGAAATCTCATACTCAGCTTATTAGAAATATCGTCTAGATAACCTTACAGGAGCAGTTGGACTATACTGGCTAGCTGATTCTTGCGATGTTACCTGCTTGGTCGAATTTTTGACAAATGTATATAAACCTCCTGTTTTCCTGGCATATATAATATCCTATGTTAATATGCTGTTATGGTGTATGTATGTTGGGTACAGCCTGTATATGTACAGTGTGTTCCTTCGTCTTGATTAAACACCAGGAAAGGGTTACCGAACATAGGTATTCAAGCAATCTATAGAATCAGGTAAAGTTATCTAAACGCTAAATATTACTCAAAGAGGTTTAGCTGTTTTAGCATGAAAAAGTAATTCCATACAAGCCAATTTTCGTGTTTATAATATTAATGATTTATTTACAATACACTATTACTTTCCTTGTTTGCAGCACCAGTGGCTCCATTACTGAATGTTACAAGTGAAGATGTTGAAATGAAGGAGAATCTTAGTAAGTTCTTTTGATGTGTACCTACACTTGTAAATACATTTCTAATCAGATTATTAGTAATGGGGTATTTTGTCCATCATAACCATCATTAGCTAAATAAATGTTTTATAACAATTTCATACCATAATATATTTTATTACTAATTTACTTTATAAAGTTATCAAATGATCAGAGGAAGACATGTTTGCCTATTAAGGATTTAAAGAAATCTGTGTCTGAAGTACTTACCTTCATGAATTTTACATTAGATAAATGTTTTTTTTACAGACCCAAGAATCAAATCACTAAGTGAAAATACAAATGTGCATTTGCATCATGTGACAGATGGTGTAGAAATAAAGGAAAAACTTGGTAAGTCAACTTTAACTACTTCATCAATACATATAATAAAACAGTAACAGTGGGGCCACAGTCCGTAGCGAAAAAAATGTGTCTTTACATTGAATATATTACAAATCAAAAAAAGGGGCGAAGGAAACATAGTTATAAATTAATATTTTTATAAAATGTCTGTCTGTTTGTATACGCCAATCTCTAGAAATACTGAACGGATTTGAATGAAACTTATCTTGTTATATAGCTGTTAAGCCTGGGCAACATAATATAGGTAGGTATAATTGATTTTGAGAAATGAAACACCTGACGTGAAACATAATGGTCCAGCTAAACTATAAGAAATATAAAAATGACGCCTCAGCAAAAGTTGTTAAGTCTGATGAGCATTTTTTGTTGAAGTATATAAATCGAAGATCTAGAACACCTGATGCAGATACACCGGAGTCATAAAGTCCACGCAAAGAAGTCGCGGGCATCGGTTAGAAATAATAAATCTAATTAAATTATGGCAGTAGTGTTACTATTCTTATTTATAAAATATTTATTACTTTCAGAATCTGCACCACATTTGGATTTTGCGCCCGAACAGCTTTCAACTTCTACTGTAGTAGAAGATGTGCAAATTAAGGATAGTACAGGTACGCTTATTTGTATTTAATTGACCGTAAACTTTATTCTAAGACTATTAGTTCATTTTAATACTGATGCCCATTAAGTTATGGATAAATCTCTTGAAAGGCCGCAGAGCATATAATAAAATAATTTTGATTTTAGAACTGTTATACACATATAAATAACCGGCCAACTGCGAGTCTGACTCGCGCTCGATTGGTTCCGTACCATTATCTATAAAAACTCGTTTGTTGTATGGGAGCCCCCCTTAAATATTTATTTTATTTTAATTTGACCACGCCTAGAGTTGCTTAACCTGTATAAGCGCGATCACCCATCCTATTAGTGACCACGCCTAGAGTTGCTTAACCTGTAAAAGCAGGGTCACCCATCCTATTAGTGACCACGCCTAGAGTTCCTTAACGTGTAAAAGCGCGGTCGCCCATCTTATTAGTGACCACGTCCAGAGTGGCTTAATCTGTAAAAACGTGGTCACCCATCCAAGTTTTGACTACGGCCATAGTTGGGGATTTTTTTTTCTTTTTGGGGTCTAACTTTTAAAATTAGGTTCCCGTTTCTTAGTTTAGTTTTAGTTTCAGGCTAAATATTTATTATATAATGCTATCATTTTCAGAACCTGCTGTTTCAACACGACATTTGAAATCTGCACCTGTTACTAATGTTAAAAGTACAATTGATCTACTAATAAAGAAAGATCTTGGTAAGTTGTTTATTATATTTCACTTGACTATATTGACGCAATCCGCTAGTTTCCAACAAGTGAAATCAGATACTTTTTTTTCTTATCATCAAAACTAACAATTTCTTTAGGATTTGTATGTAATACAGGCAGGCATGTTAGGTCATTCATAGCAGTCAAACCAATACATAGCGCAAAATATATCGGTTGCTTTAAAAGGTTTCAAGATAAATCAGTTACAATACACCGCCATAATAACGTACGAGCGTTTGTATGAAAAGTAAGACAACACGGCCGCTCTAAATACCAAATTTTCTGCATTCATTGAACTTAACCTACTTACTACTTGGTTATGTAACATGCTGAGTTTGTTTTAGCCAATTGTTACACGTACCCCTTTGACAAATTTGGCTAATTTTCTATTTTTGAAATTCTATGGGTAGCTTTGACGTGCCTACTTTTCATGAAGCTCTGATTAAAACTACTCAAGCTATCGTCGAACAAACATACATACATACATCAAGTAGACTCGGAGAACTTCGCTCGCTCGTTCAATTATACAAAATTAGGTAGTGAACTTAAATATGAAGGTGTTATATCTACAACACATATATATTTTTATTTCAGGGTCTCGCAAACAGCAGAAGTCTCTACAGATAAGAAAAAAACATGTTAAACGTATTATTGTAACACGAACTGAGCATGAATTATATAAGAAAATCAAACAAGTTAGTGCAAAACTCAGTAAATGCAGAAACAGGGCAAAGAAACAGGCACTAAAAATAAAAAACCTGGAAAATTTGACAACCCATCCGCAATTTGCAGAAACATTAGAAAAAATTTCCAGCACATCCAAAATGTTGACCCTTCTACAATTCAGAGAGCATAAAAAAGAAGACAAGGGACGACGGTTTACTATGAAGGAGAAAATTGTAGCACTAAGTCTTATGAAACAAAGCCCTAAGGGATACAGATTTTTTAGAAAAATATTTATACTTCCCTCTCGCCAGACACTATTAAAATTACTGCATATGGCAAATATAAATGCAGGAATAAATGAAAATATATTTTTGCAAATAAAAAAAGCAACAGAGAAAATGAAAACCATACACAAACTGTGCATTGTGCTATTCGACGAAATGTCATTGAAAGCAAATATTGCATACAATGAAAGAAAAGATAAAGTTAGTGGGTTTGTCACAAATGGGGAACAAACATTCCCAGAGTTTGCAGACCACGCGCAAGTATTTATGGTGAGAGGGTTAGTAAAAAATTATAAGCAACCAGTTGCGTATACTTTTTCCCAATCCGCCACAAAGGGGCCCGAATTGGCAAAACAATTAAAAAGTGTAATAACGGCTTTACAAAATGCTGGCCTTATTGTGGTTGGAACTGTGTGTGATCAAGGCACAAATAATGTTAATTGTATTAAGTATTTGATACAAGAAACTCGAGGGGATTTCCTCAGGAGAGGAGAAGAACCAAAGGAAAATGTTTTTGAAGTAAACAATGAAGAGATCATACCTATTTACGATCCACCTCATTTGATAAAATGTATTCGAAATAATTTACTGACTAAAAATTTGAAGTTTACCTCAGAAGAAAAATGTAAAATTGCAAAATGGGATCATATTCTACTACTTTACAAAGAAAACCCAGCTTACAGGGGTATAAGATGCATGAAGAAATTGACAGCCGCTCATTGTGATCCCTCGAGGATACCAAAAATGAAAGTGAAATTCGCAACTCAGGTGTTCAGCAAAACCATAGCTTCAAATATGGGATACTACGCAGGTAGATTTCTTACGTTTTGTTTAGTATTTCTTCCTGATTGTCAACTGATATAGTTTTAACTAACTTTATAATAAGATCATACATTAAGGGGATACAAGGGGCTTCCCCTATATGAAATAAATTATTTGAAAAGAAACGAGATGTCATTTAAAATGTTGTCTTCAGTATGCCCTAGATATCCCTACAAACTACTTAATGAACTACTGTTTACAGTTAAACATGAGAATGTGAAGCTATTGTTTGCACATTAGCCAAAAGTGGCCGTTTTTCGCAAATGTGCGAAGAAAAGCTTTACGTTCTCAGTAAATAAAATAGTTTTAAGGGTTATCTAGGGTCTGATCAAGGCCAAATTTTAAATGATATCTCCATTTGCTTTCAAATAATTTATTTCAAATTGGTGGCAGCACTGGACCCCGAAAAATTCATGTTTCCCCCTATGAGGTTTTTCTGATATGATGGTTGGTACAGTTATTAATTAGAAGAAGTCCAAGACCATCATGGAGGACCAAAGTTCTAGTGAATTTGCTAGAGTCTCAGTGGCTCGTGTCCAATTATGTCCCTATTTGATGTCTTTGTTGCACCTAAATCACCCATGAAGGAGCAAAAAGGAAATCAAAATAGGGACATGATGGTGTGCATGTGCAAACCACCACACTATGGTGCAAAAAAAGGCCTTGAGTGTTTTTGGTCATAGGCTTTGTATATGCCGAATGGCATAAAGATGTAATTGTGGATCTGGGAACATTGATGTGTTCCACGCAAGAAATATTACTAAAAATAAAAGTTGGTAAAAACATTTATTATCTCATTTCAGATAAAGGCATTCTTCCAGCAGAAGCAAAGGACACAGCCGATTTACTACTTCTGTTTGACGAAATCTTCGACTCTGTAAACGGCAGCTATCAAAAATCGAAATCTGAGAAGAAATCTGATGCTGCCAATGCCAAACCACTTCTTGGATCCGTTACACCTATGTCTATTCACCATAAAGTATGGAAAGATAACATTAAAATATTAGGAACTATGAAATTTATAAATAAAAATAATAATAACATTGAATATGTGCCAACCCTTAAAAATTGGGTGTGGACACTAGAGGGAATAGAGCTTCTATTAAAGAACATTAACATTAAATATGGTGTGAAATCAGTCTGGATGCGGCATCTAAATCAGGATCCTATTGAAAATTTTTTTGGGTCAATTAGGAGTCATGGATGCCGCAATGTAAACCCTACACCAGACCGATTCGAAGCAGCTTATGCTACTTTATTAGTTAATAGTCTCTCTAGTGCCCATGCCCCTGGGACGAATTGTGAAATTGACGAGTGTCATACACTCACTGAAATATTAATCACAGGCGGGGACAGCAAAGTGACCAGTAATTATTGTGAATTGCATATTCCCAATATTATAATTACACCTCTTGAGGATAAAAATGACCCTCGTGTAATGAGCGGGTTACAATATGTAGCTGGATATTTTTTGAAAAATATAAAACAAAACGTTTTCAAGGGATGTCGTCAATGCAAAAAAGATTTAATTAATCCGATTCAACCCGAATACATAAGATATCGGGAATATGCAAAAAAAGAATGGCTTTGCAGTCCCAGTAATTCTCTATTAAATTGTGTATCGAATCTGCAGGATATTAATTATATTATTATAAAAGAAAATTTAGAAAAAGAAAATTTAAAAGAATTGGTAAAAACAATAGTATTTATGTGTATAGATTTTAATTTTATAGAATGTGAAAAACATAAAGAGAAAAATATAGAGTATCTTTTAAAAATATCCTGCAGATTTTTTATTCACAATTATTGTAAAGACGTAAATAATATTTTGATAAGCAAGAGAGAGTGTGATGACGACTCTGATTTGTTTAAATTAAAAGCAAAAAGATTATTTTATAAATGTTTTAAAAGAAAGAAATAAACGATATAATCATATATTGTGGTTTATTTTTAAAAAAACTGTGTTCAGTTTTGCGGAAACAGTTGCTAGCAGTATATGTTATCCGTGATATCTAATAGATTTCATATCAAGCTACTACTGCTATGAACTTAATTATATTGTTCAATTTTGCTGAAACAATTGTTAGCGAATTTCAATAGACTATTTGAATCCGCTAACAACTGTTTCGACAAAATTGAACAATATAATTAAGTTCATAAGCAGTAGTAGCTTATAGTGGTTATACCTATATATGTAGGTGGCTTGATATATACATATAGGTAGGTAGCTATAGTTGCATACAAGTTCATTCATAGTAGCTCCCACACACGCTATCAGAGGGCGCCACTGGTCGTTTCCCGCTCGACCCAGAGAGATGTATCTCTATTTCATATATATACAAAGTACTCTGTGGTTTTGGTCGCCGCGGCGAACGTGACTGTCCGTGGCCAGTATTTCGCGCCGCGCGAATAGACGCCCCGCCCGTCGTGCCGCCGTTCACGCCGCCTGTCCCCGTGGCCAGGCTGTAATTGAGTATGAAATAAGCGGATTTCTGTGCAAGTTCACTTCCCGCCGTGCTGCACCGCGTAATTGACAACATTTCATTTTCTAAAAGGTATGAAAATTCGAGAATCATTTCGAGATTTAGCAATTCTGAGCACGTAAAATATTTTTCAGATTTTTTTGAGTTATATTTTTAGAGATAAATGAAAAAAAAAACTCAAAAAGTACAAGGATATAGGCATTAAACAGGTTACGCCTTTGCTTGAACATCTAAAAGTGAAAAAAATATGTCAAGCTGTCTGCTGTCAATTGACACGTGCGTCAATCTGACAACTGACATCACGAGTGAGAGAGAGAGATAATAGTAGTGTTGTCTATAGAAGTATCAGTTCGATAGGAAGACCATCTAATATCGATAGTTCTTTCAGTAAATTAGAATTAGGATTGGAAAAAATACACATGCATTAAAATGTTTAAATAATTTGGTGACGAAATGCTAATATTTCCTTTATATGATTGATATCTCAGGTTAAATAAAAATAATATTGACATCCAGGTCTTAAAAACTATAAAAAAATGAAGTAAGGAAAAATGCTACCCTAAAATGAGGCGACTTTTAAAACACAAGGTGACATTTATGATAGCTTTTTTTTTGGTTTTTTAATTAAATCTTCTTATTTATATTTTTGAAATACCAATCCTGGTACGTCCGCCTTTTTTTTCACAACGCGTTTACGCCGGAGCCCATGTTTTTATTTTCAGTCAAATTTACCCCAATTAACTTTAAAACGTTGTAACTTAAAAAGTAAAAAGTGGTGGGTTACCCAAAAACCCCATTTCAAGTATAGAGATGATAGGGCAATTTTTTTTTGTCGAGTATTACAGGCGTAATTTTTATGCCATTTGTTTTACGCATACCAAGTCGTCAATATAATATTTTAATGCCAAAATAGCTAAGATAGAAGCGTTTGAATTTTTAAATTAATCAAAGAAACCCTATTTTACGATACGTAAGTTTTTGTATCGATATCGATATCTTACTGCTACAAAACACAACTCTATAGACGTCAGTAAAAGTTTTATTTTTTAATTATAATGTATGGCAAAGATGTAAACTCGTTACATCCTACCTCTTGTACTTACGCTCTTTTAGAATGGAGAGATTTTAAACAATTTAATTTTAGGAGTAATAATGAAAAGAAATGAAAAAGAAAAAATACGTATGTCCTTTTTTTTTGAAGTTCTTTAAGGAAAAAATATAAAATATGAATATAAAATTTTTGAAATGTTGTCAATTTTCACGTTTATTGTAAACAACTGTGCGATTAAATAATTTTGATCCGTAGTTAACATATAAATATCATTTTATTTACGACTAGCTTTTGCCCGCGGCTTCGCTTGCGTAGGGGTGTAATTTATTAAAATCCTTTCTTAGGGGATACCTACGTCATAGTAGCTTTATGCATGCAAAGACTCAGCCCGATCGGTTTAAAATTGGCAAAGTTTCATACAAACTTTCATCCCCTATTTATCCCCTTGGGGGTAGAATTGATCAAAATCCTTAGCGGATGCCTACTTCATAATATCTACCTGCATGCCAAATTTCAACCCGATCCGTCCAGTGGTTTGGGCTGTGCGTTGATAGATCACTATGTCAGTCAGTCAGTCACCTTTGAGTTATATATTATGTTGTTGTTGTTGTTGTATATCTTTATGTTGTTCTTGTTGTTGTATATCTTTATTGTACATAACTCTAGTACAAAGGCGGACTTATCCCATAATGGGATCTCTTCCAGTCAACCAAGTATTGGCGAAAGGATACAATAAATGGGCAGATCGGGTAGTGGTCAAATTATAATTATCAAAAGAAATCTTATCTTTACTACTCTACTCTATTACTACATAAATTAGAATATAGACATACATATAATACTTAAACTAATACATATCGAAAACATACTACATTTTTAAATACTATAACTACCTATAAAATAAATAAAATACATAAACTACAATAATATAAGCTCTACATGTCTAAGGAATCGTCATAATATCTTCTAAGTCTGACCTTGAAGGAATCGGGGGAAGGCGCACTTTTCACATCTACAGGAAGCTCATTCCAGGACCGGGCAGCGAATACCGAAAATGAATCCCCGTAAGACTGCGTAAGGTAGGAATAAAACCAAGATAGAACAATGGGCGGGAAATTAAGGGATCGCATTATACTTATCCAAATATCAAAATCTACCGTATTAAACGCATGAGAGAAGTCTAACAAAACAAGAACCGTTAGAGCTTTATTCTCGATGTTGGCACGGATGTCTTCGGTGATCTTGAGAAGTGCTGTGGTAGTACTGTGGCCTGTTCTAAATCCAGACTGAAAACGATTCAGTAAGTTATAGCGGTTTAAATGCGCTGATAGATGTCTTTGGACATGATGCTCAAGTATCTTGGAAAGAATAGGTAGGATAGATATTGGACGAAAATGTGAAGGATCAGAGGGATTAGGTTTTTTGGGCAGAGGAATAATATCAGGCAGAAGGGAAGATACCAGAAGAAAGTGAGCAGTTTAATATATTTGCAATGACAGGGGATAAGAGACTAGCTAGAGGTTTGATCATATCCAAAGAGATATCATCATTGCCTACAGCTTTAGATGTAATAGACTTAATTATATTAACTACTTCCTCACTTGAAATAAAAGGGATATTTAACAAAGGGGACTCAGAAACGGGTTTAAATAAGAGGTCAGCTAAAGTTGCTTCTTTTTACTAGGAGTGAGATTCGATTGGGAAGTACAGAAGTGTTTATTTAGAGCATTTACGTCAAAGGAAAAATCACTTGCCGCCTTTTGTTTACCCAAGCCCATGCCTCTTAGAAAATTCCACATTTTACTAGGCGGACAGTTTTCAACATTGGTATGAATGTATTTTCTCCTAGCGTCTCGACACTTTTTATTACACAGGTTACGGAGAGAAATATAGGTTTGGCGATTTTCATCCGAAGGACATTGACGTAGCTTAATTTTAGCTCTGTCTCTTCTGGCCATGAAACCTTTAATATCAGGAGAGAGCCACGGGGCTGGAAAATGTTTGACTCGAACTGGTTTAATGGGCGCATGTTTGTCAAAAAGAGACTATTAGAGTTGAATTAAACATCTCAACTTTAACATTAACGTCAGAGGAAGTTAATATAGCTTCCCAATTGATCGCAGCAAAATCCGCTTAAAACAGATCTTCATCAATGGCTTTAAAGTTACGCAGCATAATGATCTTGTGTCGGCGTTTAGGCATAAGTACTTTAAAGGAGGCGTAAATAAGATCGTGGGCCGAAAAACAAGCAGCATTAAATTGCCCATGTGAGGAGACAAGGTTCGGGCTCGAAGTAATAATAAGATCTAAAAGAGATGGTGGACCATTGTGGGAGAAATGAGTGGGACCAAGAGGAAGGCAATGTAAATCTAATGAATGAAGAAGTGAAAGAAGGGAAGAAGATAGAGAGTCATTTTTAATGAGGCACGTGTTAAAATCACCCATAACAATTAGATGGTCATATTTTAGGTTGGGGAAAAAGTATTTTCGCATATAGTATGTATGAACTTGTAATAAAACCACTTTGGCTATACTATTTGTACCTGGCTGGTTTTGGTATCATTTGAAAGTCTAAATTTTAAAGAAGATAATTCCAAATTCAAATTAGGAAAATGCGTGATTTTCATTTGTTTTTCTTACCGTCAAGATGAGTGAATCTAATGAAGAAATTAAATACATTTTAAAATTATACTACCAAAAAAAGTAAAAATGCAACGCAAGCCGCGAAAAAAATTTGCAATGTTTATGGACCTAGTGCAGTGTCTGTGAGAGTAGCACTTTGGTTTAAGCGTTTTCAATCCGGAAATTTTGATGTCAAAGATGCACGTCGCTCTGGTCGCCCTGTTACGGATAAAATGGATGCTATTTTTGAAAAAAAGTGGAGCAAGATCTGCATATCAGTAGTTACGAGGTAACTGAAGAACTGGGAATTGACCACAAAACAGTTTTGGCGCATTTGAAAAAAAATGGGTACACATAAAAGCTTGTTATTTGGGTACCTCACGAGCTCTCTGAAAGAAACCTAATGAACCGTGTACTCATTTGTGATTCTTTATTACGACGTAATGAGACCGAACCATTTTTGAAGAAATTGATAACTGGTGATGAAAAGTGGATCACGTACGACAAGAACGTGCGAAAAAGGTCATGGTCAAAGGCCGGTCAGGCTTCACAGACTGTGGCGAAACCCGGGTTAACTCGCAACAAGGTGATGCTGTGTGTGTGGTGGGATTGGAAGGGCGTTATTCATTATGAGCTGTTACTACCAGGCAGGACCATCGATTCAGAACTCTACTACAAACAACTGATAAGATTAAAGCAAGAAGTTGAGAGAAAGCAGCCGGAATTAATCAACAGAAGGGGTGTGGTTTTTCATCATGATAACGCTAGACTTCACACATTTTTAACCACTCAGTAAAAATTAAGAGAGTTTGGCTGGGAGGTGTTAATGCATCCGCCGTATAGTCCTGACATGGCACCTTCAGATTTCCACCTGTTTCAGTCTCTTCAGAATTCTTTAGGCAGTGTCAGGTTAACATCACGAGAGGACTGCCAAAACTACTTGACGCAGTTTTTTGATCAGAAGCCCCAAAATTTCTATAGCAATGGGATCATGTCCCAACCTATAAGATGGCAAAAAATTATCGAACAAAATGGTACCTACATACTTTAATTAAATGTAAACAAACTAAATAAAAAAATGTTTTGATTTTTTATATAAAATGCGAAAAGACTTTTTCCCCAACCTATTATATTAGGTTGGGGAAAAAGTCTTATCGCATATAGTATGTATGAACTTGTAATAAAACCACTTTGGCTATTCTATTTGTACCTGGCTGGTTTTGGTATCATTTAAAAGTTTAAATTTTAAAGAAGCTAATTCCAAATTCAAATTAGGAAAATGCGTGATTTACATTTGTTTTTCTTACCGTCAAGATACTATCTAATTTGTGGTCAAGATGAGTGAATCTAATGAAGAAATTAGATACATTTTAAAGTTTTACTACCAAAAAGGTACAAAATTTTGCGATGTTTATGGACCTTGTGCAGTGTCTGTGACAGTGGCACAAATTTGGTTTAAGCGTTTTCAATCCGGAAATTTTGATGTCAAAGATGCACGTCGCTCTGGTCGCCCTGTTACGGATATAATGGATTCATTTTTGAAAAAGTGGAGCAAGATCGGCATATCAGTAGTTACGAGGTAACTGAAGAACTGGGAATTGACCACAAAACAGTTTTGGCGCATTTGAAAAAAAATGGGTACACGGACTAGAAAGCTGTAATTTAGTACAGGTACCTATGTATATTAATTATGCGGAAAGAGTGGTAAAATAAAAACTGAAAAAATATATATATTTTTTTAAGGTAGATATAAGTAAAGTCAAAAGTCAATTTTATTTTCTCGACTTACTAATCATGTGGGGTATCGTTGAATAGGTCTTTCAAAAATATTATGAGCTTGAGCACACCGTTTTTCGATTTAGGAATCCGTTTCTGAAATATTTGGTTTAAAAGTGAAAAATTTTGTTAGAGACAAGTGTCCTCTATCTGTTCAACGGTTATATATGGACACGTGAAAAAATTCACACCTATAGTAAATATAACGAAATTTAAAGGAAAACTATCAGAGCTAAAAAGGGTTTACAAATTAAAAAGTGACTATAACTTTTTATCAACTTATAAAATTTACTCAGAAAAGGAAAATTTCATACAAATTCAATAGTATATTCGGTTTCAGACGTTTTTAGTGGCATGAACTCAAAGTTGGCATTCGTAACTACGGAACCCTACATTGCACGTGGCCCGACACGCACTTGGCCAATTATTTCGTATTCCACGCAAAACGCTGGTATCGGTAGCTTTTCTTTAAAAAAATTAAATTTCAATATAAACTACACGTAATGTAAATTATACTTATTGACGTGTAAAAGTGCCTGTAAAGGTCTACCTACTGAATAAACATTTGAATTTTGATGACAATGAAATTACGAAAACAATGGTGTAAGATAATGAAAATGGAAAATACATATCTCTATTATCGGTTGTATTTTGTTGTGAAGATCATTTTAACTTAAGTATTCTATATTTATGTACAGCTTAGTGTGAATTAGCTATTAAGCAGTAGAAGATTCGGTCTAAAACTAACCTACTTAGTTTACAAGTTTACAAAAGTTCATTAAAAATTTCTTTAAAGAGCTTTCTTATTCCTATTGCGGTTTACGGATGATTGATAATTGATTTCAGGTTAAAGAAGATACAGTTAATTATATTGAATACTAGCTTTAACCCGCGACTTCGTCCGTGTAGGAGTCGAAACTGATTCTCATAGGACTCTCCCTGTCCCGTGTCCCGCGTCCCGTGTCCCCTGTCCTCTTCCCCTGTCCCCTGCCCCCTGCTCCCAGCTCCCTGCTCGCTG
The DNA here is from genome assembly GCA_943193695.1 of Acrobasis suavella. Classification (NCBI taxonomy): domain Eukaryota; kingdom Metazoa; phylum Arthropoda; class Insecta; order Lepidoptera; family Pyralidae; genus Acrobasis; species Acrobasis suavella. The sequence goes on along the minus strand of OW971931.1, from coordinate 14,301,429 downwards.
CTCCCTGCTCCCTACTTCCTGTTCCCTGTTTCCTGATCCTTGTTCCCGTTTCTGTCATTCGCTAGACCGAAAGAGAGCGACGGAAATGCTTCAAAATGGTCAAACTAATCTTGTTTGTCCATACAAACTTTGGAGCCCCGTTTCACCCCCTTAGGGGGTGAATTTTGAAAAATCTTTTCTTATTGCACCACTAGACCTCATAAGTAATCTATGTGCCAAATTTGGAGAATTAAGACCCAGCGGTTTAGGCTGTGCGTTGATATGTCAGTCAGTCAATGAGTCAGTCAGTCAGACATTCAGTTTTTTTTTTTATATTATAGATAACATAATGAAACAGAAAGGAAAAAACTTAATCTACGGTTAAAGAAAGGAGTTGTTCCTCATATATTTTTATGTCAGAAACCGAATATGCCACCACCAGGTGAGAGAATGGCCGTAGTTAAAAGGCAAAGAATAGCACTGGTAAATGCAGCTCTTTCAGAGTATGCTATCATAAGAAGTAAAATTTTAGAAATGAAAAATTTCGTAAAATCGAGGTCTGATGTAAAATATGCCGACATCATAAATGCATCTATTTTCGGTAGATTATCCGAATGTGCTTTGATAAAACCAGTTTCAGTCATCGTTTTAGATTGACTACAAATATACCTATATTTACAAAGTAACCATACACAAATACAGATTTAAACAGTTTTTTATAAAGACACTATTAATACAGTATGAATATCGACGCCGATAAATGCAAGCGGTAACCAATGACGTCACATTTTGTTTCGACCAATAGTGACGCGTTGTGTAAGTTTGAATTTCTTTCGCTTATTTTTCGTGTGCGTGTGGATGGAGTGCTCCTTTTCCGAATCCATATGAACAAAACGTTAGGTTTTAGGACAAAATAGTGCCAACATCGTGACATAATTCAAAAAATTGTTCCATAAAAACCTTAACCATAAAAGCGCTGGTTCAAAAGCAAATTAAAATTTTATTATTTTTTCAATGTCCCTTATGAGTGTTCCATATTTTGACCATTATTTACTAAACCCAACGTCGTATCAATACGGAACGTATATCCTAAATTGTGCAAATGCAAGTATGTACTAAAACTTGGCATTTAATTTATAAGTGTAAGTTGGATGCTTTATAAATTCTTAATATTTTAAATTTTCCAAAGGAAATAATTGTGTAGGGTGTCCATGCATTACAAAAGAAAAATATTAATGCGTACATAAGTAGGTATTTATTTTTAAAAATTAACAAGAACACGTCATACATAAAACAATGCAAATAAAATGTAGATAACTATAATAAATCTGGTAGTGCTAAATTGATATTTAGTATATTGTTTACAGATAACGAGGTACGTTTTTCAGCACTTATTTACTTGTACTTGAAATAGTTGGAGTTAACTTATTACTTGTTAGTGGATAAATATCACAAAACAATATTATTACCTATCGAAATAGGTATTATTGTTTATTTTAAAAACAATGAATCATTAATAATACATTTCTGAGTATATGAAAATATTGCGCGGAAAACTTTGAAAAGACCACAGACTAAAAAGAATATAATCCACATTTGGATGCGTTCGATAGAAACCGTCCATGGAGTTTGACTATCGATGTCACACGACACGAGATGTATGTATTTTAAAAGGTTCTTTAAACACTAGCTGGTAATATAGAATGTACCCAAAAAAGAAAAACAGGCATTGAAAACATTAGTTTTCTTTTTACGAATCATTTTACGGCAAATGAATACAAATCCCTACCTTTAATTTTTCCCGACTGCGCCAAAAGGAGGGATATGCGCGTGTTTGTGTGATGAATATATGTGTTTAAATATATGTATAAGTTTAAGAGTATAAAAATAAGTGTAAGTATAAGTATATGAATTAGCATATGTATAAGTGTTTGTATAGGTATATGTACATCTTCCATGCTGGTTTGAAAGAAAAAGACTTAGAATGTACCAGCTGCTTCTCTTCCCGCGCAGATTATAAAAGCCGATCGAGGGAATGGGCGAGAGTTGAATCATGCTAATAGACGAAACGGCTAGCAACTCATCACTATTTTAAAAGAGAACAAGCAATATTTGTACTTTTGCTTTAATTTTAATGAATTTCATGCAGAATAAATAGACCGCTAGTATATTAAAAATTAAAATACTTTCATTTATTGCCAAAATTGCGGTTTTAAACTGTTAAACTGACAGTTTAAATTCGCAATGTTTGGCAATAAATGAAAGTATTTTGATTATTTAATAGGTACACTAGTAATCTATTATGTCCATTCTGCATAAAATTCATTCAAATTTAAGCAAAAAATAAAAATATTGCAAGTTCTCTATTCCTTTTTCTTGTTAAGCGTGGTCTTTGGGCTCTGTCTACCCTGTCAGAGATAAAGACGTGACAATGTAAAATATTTTTAGATAACAAAAAAAAAGCTTGAATCCGTTTAATTCGTACCTGGCATTGGATCTATCTAATAATCTTGGCCACTAGGTACTCGTACAAAATATAATCTGGATCAAAAAATAGTCCAAATGATCCAGTATATGACAATGTACGTTATTTGTTGTACGTTTGTTTGATATTAATCGTTCTTAAAACATATATTAGGTACTTATAGCTATCTACATTTTATTTGTGTTTTAAGGTTCCGTACCTCGAAAGGAAAAAAACGGAACCCTTATAGGATGACTTTGTTGTCCGACCATCTGTCTGTCTGTTAAGACAGATGGTCGGACAACAAAGTGCCTTTTTCTCAAGAACGCGTGGAGGTATCGAGCTAGAATTTATAATAAATACTCAAGTCTACTGTCCCTTAGAGCTGTGAAAAAATCAAACTTCTAATCCAACGCAATCAAAAGATACAGCCGTTTATACCGCAACTTTCCGCAATTTTTCGATACTCGCAAGGGAATCTAAACCTACAGGGTACTGCCCGTAAACTTAGAATATTGAAATTTGGTACGAAGCAACGTCTTATAGCACAGATAAAAGAAAAGAATGCGAAAACCGTAAATTTTTAGTTAGATCATATAATAAAAATAATTTTAATAATTTAAAACTTACTATATGTTTGTACAGAACTCTCGGTGCGGGAGTCTGACGCGCACTTGGCTGGTTTTTTTAATGTGTGACGTGTTTTTGTTAATTTTTAAAAATAAATACCTACTTATGTATGTATGAATATTTTTCTTTTGTAATGCATGGACACCCTACACAATTATTTCCTTTGGAAAATTTAAAATATTGATAATTAATAAAGCATCCAACTTACACTTATAAATTAAATGCCAAGTTTTAGTACTTGCATTTGCACAATTTAGGATATACGTTCCGTATTGATACGACGTTGGGTTTAGTAAATAATGGTCAAAATATGGAACACTCATAAGGGACATTGAAAAAATAATAAAATTTTAATTTGCTTTTGAACCAGCGCTTTTATGGTTAAGGTTTTTATGGAACAAATTCATTCTAAATTATTATTATACTGTGCCGAAAAAACATTACGAATTTATCCAGCTGGAATAGGAAATTTCAGGAACACTCCGTTCTCCATTTACGAGGATTGAGTGTTCCAAACTAACCCTTATAAAATCTAAATAAAACGTTAAAATCAATTGATGTAACTGTTATTCGATAACACAAATAAAGTCTTAATTTTTCATATATAAACTTCCTACACAGCTGTAGTACTTTATGAGATATGATTTTATCCAAGTGTTCCAATGAGTGTTCCAATTCTTCGACTATAACTTTTTAACTATAGGAGGAACAATTTTTTGTATTATGTCACGATGTGGGCACAATTTTGTCCTAAAACCTAACGTTTTATTCAAATGGATTCGGAAAAGGAGCACTCCATCCACACGCACACTATTTTTCACTTTTTATATAATACTTTCTGGGTTTAAATAATAATTAAATAAAAAAATACCTTTTTAGTATTGTTGGTGACTGTAATGAAACCACCGAGCACTGTTGACCGCTATTTATTTCTTCTGTACACTTTTCCTTTTTCTTGTTTTCCACTGCACTGTCGAGAGAGAACTGAACGCCAACTTCAAGGTAGGTCTTCTGAATATTCCTTCACGAGTGCGAACGTCTGCTGAGCGCACCCCTCCGTCTGGTCCCGGATAGGTCTTCTCCACGATGCCTCGAGGCCATGTGTTGCGGGGTAGTGTCGGGTCTACCACGATGACCAAGTCTCCCGGCTGCAACGGTCGCTGCTTGTCGTTTCTGGAGTCTCCACGAACTACTAGTGTGGGAAGATATTCACGTACCCAGCGCCTCCAGAATTCGTCAGCGAGCGCTTGGCTGGCTCGCCACACGCGTCGATCGTCGTCGAGCTACGTCGCAAGGCCCAGTGTATGGTAGGCCGGATGATGACCCTAGCAGAAAATGGTTAGGGGTCAGAGCTTCGGGGTCTTCTGGTTCGACGGACACGTGTGTAAGAGGCCGCGAGTTGATGCTGTGCTCCGCCTCTGCCATCACGGTTTGCAACACTTCTTCCTTTGGCGTTTTTTCATGGAGAACTGCACTGAGCGCTACTTTTACTGATCGTACTAAGCGCTCCCAAGCTCCCCCCTGGTTTGGAGCTCCCGGAGGTATATAGCGCCATTCCATGTTGTGTTTTAGGCCGTACTCTTGTAACGCTGGAGCCCATTCAGTGTAAGCGACTCGCAGTTCAACATCTGCTCCTTTAAAGTTTGTGGCGTTGTCGCTGTACATAATCGCAGGCCATCCTCTTCTTGCTGCCATCCTCCTCAGGGCCATTATAGCGGAGTCGGTCGTCACGCTGCATACTAATTCCAGATGTACGGATCTAGTCGTGAGACAGGTAAAGAGAGCTCCCCATCTCTTTTCTCGCCGTCTTCCTATGGTCACAATCATGGGGCCGAAGTAGTCCAGTCCATAGTTGGAAAAGGGTCGACGGTACATGTCTAGACGAGCAGCTGGTAAGTCCCCGCAGATTGGTGTACAAGGATTCGCCTTTCGAACTTTGCAGTAGGCGCACATTCGAGCCACCGTTCGTACTGTAGGCCGCAAGCGTAAGACCCAATAGCGTTGTCGTAGTTCGTTGACCACGCGTTCTCGTCCAGCGTGGCTCGCTTTTATATGCTCTTGTAGCACGATCAACTTCGTTAGTGGATGTTTTCCATCTAATATGACAGGTTTTTTCGTATGTGATGGCAACTCAGCTGCGTTTGCTCTTCCTCTTAATCGAAGTAACCCATCGTCGTCTATCTCCGGATCAAGTTTCGCCAGTCGACTTGAACGAGCAATCGGTTTCCCTTTGCGTAATTGCGTTAATTCTTCCAAGAAGCTTTCCTCTTGAGCGTGTGCCAACAGTAACTTTTCAGCTCGATTCAGGTGTGCTGTGGTCATCGTTTGTTCCCGACGTCGACATTTATCGATGAATAAAAGTACTGTCGCCGTGGCTCGGAGTAAGCGTAGATAATTGGAGAATCTGTCTATGCTGGGTATAGGTCGTCGTAGGCGTTCAATGTTGACGTGATTGATTACTTCGACATCTTCATATTCGTAGGTGGTTGATTCTTTGGGCCAGAAGTCTTCCTTTTGCTTCAGGAAAGCAGGGCCATTGAACCACCAATCTTGAGCGTCAGTAGGCACATAATTGATTCGGGTGGCTACATCTGCTGGGTTGACATCCGTTGGTACCCATCTCCACTGTTTTGGTTCTGTCCGTTCTGCTATTTCGCCAAGTCGGTGTGCAACGAAAGGAGTGTATCGTCTGGCGTTCTTTCTTATCCAATGTAGGACTGTTCTTGAGTCTGACCAGAAGATAACGTCATCTGTATTCCATCGGTGCTCTTGTTGGATTGTGTCAGCCAATCTTGTGCCAATGAGAGCTGCTTGCAACTCCAGTCTTGGTATACTCTGTGCTTTAATCGGTGCAACTTTCGACTTTGCAGCGACGAGTACGACGTGAATTGAGCCGTCTTCATATTCTAGACGCCAGTAAGCAGCTGCGGCGTACGCGTCTTGGCTCGCATCGCAAAAGTGGTGAAGTTGTCTCCTTTTCATGTTTTCTTCAGAGCCGTAGCATCGCGTCAGTCTGAGTGTTGTTATTTTCTTAAGTTGCTCGAACCAAGTTGTCAGGCCTTCTGCGTAGTCTTCTGGTAGAGATTCATCCCACGCGATATGGAGTCGCCACAGGTTTTGCAAGAAGATCTTAGCGCTTATGGTGAAGCAACTCAGCAATCCCAACGGGTCGTAGACTGACATGACGGCACTTAACACTTCTCGTTTCGTCGGCGTTTGCTCTCGGTTGCGCACATCTTTCGGTACTCTCGGCATGTTGGTGTTGAATCCTAATGTATCTTCGTGCGGGTCCCAGACTAGTCCAAGAGTCTTATTGTCGTGCCCTAATTGTGTGTTACACTTTGCTCGTAGTTCTGTCGGCACGTTGATGAGAGCTTCTTCTTTGTTAGAGTTCCAGCTGCACAACTTGAAGCTTGCCTTGGCGTGTACCTCTACAACTTCTTGAATTGTTTGCACCGTTTCTTCGATGGACTTGTAACTATTGACATAGTCATCCATGTAATGACTCTCCGTTATTGCTTTGAAGGCTGCAGGATGTGAGTTTGCGTGCACATGCGCATTGTGATTGCGTACGCCGTGCGCAAGGAATGGTGAACATGACGCTCCAAAAATCATCGACGTCATTTTCATCTCCTTTGGTGGTTTCTTCCTCTCGCTGCCACGCCACAAAAACATTTGAGCTGCTTGGTCTTCTTCTCGTATTTTGATTCGTAGAAAAATCTCCTCAATGTCGGCTGTGATGGCTATTGGATACTCGCGGAATTTGAGTAGAATACCCAGCAATGAGCGAAGTAGGTCTGGGCCTTCTAACAGCATGTCATTAAGGCTCGTACCATTGGCGACTGCAGCAGCATCAAAAACCAAACGTATCTTCCCTGGCTTGTTTGGGTTAGTCACTGCGAAGTGTGGCAGAAACCAACTGTGTGGCAGCGTTTTCTCACTCCCGTTGCATTCTTCAGCATATCCCTTTGTGATGAGATTTTCAACTTGGGCGCTGTACTGCTCTGCAAAGTCTGAGTCTCGATCCATTCTTTTCTCTATTGTTTTCAATCTTCGCAAAGCTTGTTCGTAACTGGAAGGCATCTTAGGATGATCTTCTCTCCAGGTAAGCCCAACTTCATAGTGTCCGTTGCTTTCAAATACGGTGTCTTCGAATATTTTTGTTGCTCTCTGATTGGCAGGTGATACCTTGACTGTCGTTGATATTCCCAAAGCATCAATCTTAAAGTGATCTTCAACTTCTTTATGTAGTTGCTGATCTGTCTCGTCCTTCGTACATAAGTGCAGGATTGATACTTCATTTCTGTGTAGACTTCGCGACTTCGCGACTCCATGGACCACCCAGCCTAGTTGAGTCTTCGAAGCTGCAGGTTCATGCCTTCTACCCGTCCTCAACTCTCGGGTCACTATCAGGTCCCAGTTGTCCGTTCCTATTAGAAGACGCGGTGTCGCAGAGTCATATGTCAACTCTTCTATTGGAAGATCCTTTAGATGTCTACATTGCAGTAGGCTTGCTGGAACTGATTGCTTTGTTAATGTCAGTCCCTCTACAGTGCGCGCTGCGATCTCCCACTGTTGATTCTTTGTCTTGATAATAATCTTCACTCGATGGCTTTCTCGTTCTTGGCGCGTCGAGTTCACCCCGTGTATATGGAGTGGTGATACAGTCCCGCGAGCGTCGATCTTGCGTGCTAGGTCTGCATCAATTAGTGTCGCAGTTGACCCTTCGTCCAATAAGGCGTAGGTTTCTTCTTCTCCGCCAGGGCCTACTACTGTGACTGGACACATCTTTAGTATCACTGCCGTACGCTGAATTGCACTCGTTCTTACTGTGAGCACAGTGCCGTCGTTCGTAGGCGTAGCGTCTGAGGGAGGCGGCGATACAGTTAACTCGGTGTGCAGCATGGCGTGGTGTGGTCGTTTACATCCATTGACACCACACGGCTTCGCTTTGCAACTGAAGCGGCGATGATTCTTGCTGATGCATTTAAAGCAGATCCTTTTCTCTTTTGCCCACTTCCAGCGTTCTTCAGCTTTCAAAGATTTGAATTGCTCACACTGTGGAATCTTGTGTGCGGCTCCACACACACTCTTCAGCAGGATCGGTCGTAGCGGCGAATGTAGCTGCTTTATTCTTTCCATATTCTTTGGGCTTCGTTGCAGGTGCAGTCTTCGTGGTTCTCCCAGCAATTGTACTTGGTGCATATGCATGTCTCAGTGTCTGGTCCGCCTCTTTCATCAGGAACTTTGAAAGAGAAACGATCTGCGGCTCTTCACTATTGAAGTGTTCTTCTGCGTAATCGCACCATTTTGATCGAAGGTGCGGGCTCAACTTGTCGATCACTTCCCTGGACAGCATTGGGTTGTACAAGTAGCCTCTTTGATCCAAACTGTTGAGTACTTGCACGATGTTCTGCAATTTGACTGCGAAATGGTTCAGTTCAGTAGCGCTGGCTCCCGGTCGCGGCAGTTTCTTGATATCTTCGAGCGCCTGGTCAATTATTATTTCAGGCCGGCCAAAACACTGCTCCAAAGTTTTCATTATGATGTCTGGATCGCTTGTTGTATGCAGTAGCACTCGAACAGCTTCCCTCGCTTCACCCCTGAGGCTATTCCGAAGTCTCGCCATGTTTTCTACGTTTGTGAAGTTGTAAATGGCTGCAGAGTCCCTCATGGCTGCTTTAAACGGTAGCCATTCTCCTGGTGCTCCCGTAAATGTCGGCAGGTCGATCACTTGCTTCGGAAGTACTCTGGTGCGGGCCATCTTCGATATTGCTTCGGCTAATTGCTCGATTCCTCTTGCGTTACTTCGGCTTCGGTGTGGTGTAGGCGATCGCTGTCGTTCATAGTGTCGCTGCCTTGGTGTGTGCCAATCGAATTCTTCTGGCTGCTCCCCCCGTATTGTGTGTGAGTGAACACGGGGCGTAGGCACTGGTAGTTCTGCGGTTGCGGCAGCAGTATCGACGGCGACGGTAGCGACAGCGGGCTGGACCGTGGCTGATGGCTCCTCAGTATATGTAGGCTCTGGATCCGTAGGTACTTGATGTCTCAGCCACTGGTTGACCTTGTTGATATTCTGATCGTGGGTACTGACGATATTATTTTCTTCTTCGTCTTGAATCGTAGCAATTTCAATCGCGAGCTTCTTTTGTATAATATCTGCTTCTAAACGTAGTTCCCGTCTTCTTATTTCGGCGAGCTTCTCAACTGCTGCTAGTTCGGCTTGCTTAATGCGCATGGCTGCACTAGCGGACGATCGATGCGATTGACCCGAGCGCACTGACCGGTCAGGCGAACGTCGCGAACGCGGCACTGCACCAGTGTAGGGCGCAGCTGTGGGGCGCGGCGCGGTTGTGTGTACTGCGGTCAACGAATACGTAGTGGCGGGAACGGCGGTCGGCGCGTGTACTACTGCTGACGCGGCGGCGAGGGATGCGGGCGGCGCACCCCGTGCAGTAGCAGCGGCGGCGGCGCCGGCGGTGGCAGCGAGGGCGAGCGGCGCGCTCCGCGCAGCGGCGGCGGCGGCGGCGGTTTCCGGGTTGCTACGCCCAGTGACCGCACCAGGTTCGTTGGTGCTCGGCGACCTGGGTGGATCGTCGAAAACTCGGCCACGTGTTTCTTCTCCGCTTTGGCTCCGTGTGACCACCATGGTTGCTGCGTTCTCGAAATATCCGGCTCGAAGGACCAGCTGTTGGTGACTGTAATGAAACCACCGAGCACTGTTGACCGCTATTTATTTCTTCTGTACACTTTTCCTTTTTCTTGTCGAGAGAGAACTGAACGCCGTCATACAAACCGTGCTCATATTCATTGAAAACTTGGACCAATCAGAATCCTTGAATTTTTGCACACGGCACTAATCATGCTATCCTTTTACTTGTAAGTGCATCTCTTTCTAGTGCAAATTATCAATTTTTTACGGTTTTTTATATGACGTCGTTTAATTCTTTACAATGTTATATTTTGCCTATATACAATTTAAGTTTCTGCACATATTTACGTTTGAATCATCAAGATACTTTATTATTTCTCGAGTTATGATCAAAAACTACTTGATGCTCTCGTTGCGGTAATGTCTTTTTGTTTGCAAACTATACCTCTGTCCCTTTCTAACATGTTGTTCTCGTTGCGGTAATGCTTTTCTGTTTGCAGACAATTTTGCAATACCTCCATGAGTTTAAATCTTTATATTTACAGAAAAATAAAACAACCTAACGAATACAATATTTTCCCTATAGCTAAGTTAAACATTTATTTACTTATATCATACTTATTTCTATGCTTACTTTGTAAATTCGTTAGGTAAAATGAAACAACCTATCTAATACAATTATGATTTACCTAGCTAATTAAATCAACTTTTATTCATTTACATTAATTACTTATTATTTATTGCTGTCCGCATCAAGTATAATGTAAAGACAATAAAGAATCTAGAAAAAAATATTTGTGACAAATTTAAATTGTATGCATATTCTCCATTGACTCACTAAACTAACTAATACTACTTAGGGGTCCACCTTATTAGTCAAAGTATAGGAAAAAAATAAGACAATAAAATATTTGATTTATATTTTTTTATATTATGCCTAAGTGTTTGTATGTAATCCTAATCGTACATAAAGTAACAAATTATAAAGTAACCTTTCTGCACTTTCCTTTGGCAAATTCTTTGATTTGCTCCTCACATTCTAGATTCTTAGTTAAATCAATATTTATGGACAAAACGAAATGGTTAAGATGTGAGTTTGACATCGTCGAAAAAAAAAATAACACGAAAATGTCGATTTTTTTTCGAGTTTTTTATTTTAAGCATTGATCCCACAGGAAAAGTTGTTCATATTGACGGTCTGAGTTGCCCCTACAAGGATCGGACAGGGTTTTGGTTGCATATTGTGTATGCCATTCTGAAATTATTACATGGTATTTAGAATATTTTAGGTATTAACGTTAATCGCGTAAGAGTTTAAAAAAATTATAATAAAATAGAAATATGCGAGCAAAATCGTTATTAAAATATTAAATCGTAATGTGTAATTTTTTTTAAAGCTATCCTACAACTGTAGAAAATTAAGAAAATATGTCGTACGTTAAATATCGACGGGGAAATCCCGTTCCGTTTAACATACAGGGAGTTCAGGCGGCCATTAGACATTCAATCTGGATCCAGATCAACTCTACATTCCTCCAAAACTCTGTTTCATTCTATCCTACTAGTTATAAATTATTAAAAATACTAAATATAAATGATAAATAACGGTACTCACAAATTATTCTAGTAAGATAGAAAGAGACAGATTCTGAGAGGGAAACAGTAGAGCACGATCGAGATCGAATGAATGTGTTTGGCTGCCGAACATTTTAACTCTCAGTTTAAAGTACCAACACCTGAACGTAGACTTGAATTAAATGAATTGCATGGGCTTATCAATCGCAGGATTCGCAGGGCTGCAAACCTTACGATCTCTTTATAGATTTTTCCCCATTATAGTCTAGTTTTGACTTTAACTTGTCTTAGCTAGGGGCCCCTGGAATACACGGGGCCCTGGGCTGAAGCCCAAAAAGCCATATGGATAGATCCGGCCCTGTACTTATCACTCGTAAAACCCTTATGAAAATCCATGCGGCATCTTGCGGCTACCCAACATACGCGCTACAGTTATGGCGGATTATCGCTGACTTACCTCGGGAGAAGTCATAACTGAGTCGATAATGTTTACAGTTATTTTTGACCTCGTGTAATTGACACTTTATTGTTTATACTTGTTAGATAACTACATACATTTTTAAAACAATTAGTAGTTTTCTTATTTTTGAGCCTAAACCGAAAACTTACGAAATTCCGTACACTTACGTAATATGGTACATCTACCTTAAAGGACTACATTTTTTTCGAATATTCACCATACTTGACGAATGTGTACCTCTCCACCATGCCATCAGACTAAGGGTGATATGGAGTGGTCCTTGTTTTATGCATCCCCAATAGTTTGCAAACTTCCTGAAATAGTTGCAATTCGAAGTTCCTCCCTTGATCGGAATGAATTTTTAATGGTACACCGAACCGGCAGATTACTTCCTCACCCAACTTCGAGGCTACTGTTGTTGCTTCTTGGTTAGGTATAGCAAATATTTCTGGCCACTTGCTGAAGTAGACCATGACTACCATGAAGTACTTTCCCATGGGCGCCCGGCAGAAATAATTTCCATGTGGTGCAGATTTTAGTTTTCTTACAATTTTCGCCGTATATGATTGTTAATAAAAATTGAAATTTTATTTGGAAGCAAACATCTGTAGCCGGGTTTATTTTATGTTCGAGACATTTACAAATTTCTGACTATTCATTATGAATTTATTTTATATGTACCCAGTCGTCACGGCTCACACCTATTTGTTCGCGACGATCGAAATTGGTTTAAAAATTCTAAGTTGGTGGATATTAATCGATTTCCATTACTTCTCTGAACGCACCCTATAAAGTACCGCTACTCCACACCAGATAGCACCAGCATAAATGGGATGAACTTAACAGAGAAAGCGTAATACAGTTTCTAAACAGTGCGATAGAGACAGACTCTTTTCAAAGTCAATCGCGAATGAACTAGAAAGTTTATAAATGTAAAGATACATAGATTATAGATGATAGGGACAGAGCTACGTTCGAGAACGTTCGGGAATCTGGAACTGGAACCTTTCTTACATTTTGATATATAAAGGGGGCTAGGTAGAGTTCCGAGTCAGTCAGTTTTCGATTGAAGTTCGAACAGTTCGTTCCGAATGAACAAATCGCGCGTGACTAATAGTTATCTATTATCTTCAGTGAGTGCACAGTGCGTCCGTTTGAAAAATTAATACTTCCCGCCATATTCGCTTCCATAGATTAGTGTCAGTTCGCGCCGTAGTTAATTAATCAGTGCAAGCAATATATAAAGCATAAAATATGAGTGACATAAGGCGATTTTTGTGCAAGAGAAAAAAGATTGAAAATGGACAGTTTAATGCTAAAGATTGTACAAGTGAATTAACAACACAACAAACTTCAGTTAATATTTATGATGTGGGTTTATATCTGGATTCTAACGTATCTATTAGTGATGAAATACGGTTTAAAGTGCTCGAAACACCGTGGAAACCTCCGCAAGATTATGATTTCAAGCAGGATATCGATCTTAAAAACGAAACACAACAACGTGCATTTCGTCACGAACGGCTCACAGCTTACCCTTGGTTAGCCTATTCTGCTCAGGCTAAAGGACCACTTTGCCGTGTATTATTTCCCCCACAAATTCATCGAGGCAGTATTCAGGGGCCAATTATCGTTCGGCCATGCAAAAAATATCAAAAATTTTATGAGTGTGCGAGATCTCATGCAAATAGCCAGTGGCATCGTAAATCGGTTATACGTTCTAAAAATTTTCTGGATATCATGCAAAGAAAAAAAATTAAGTTTATGAACAGATTGATACTGAATATAACAGGAAAATTTCAGAAAACAGAAAAAAACTTCAACCCATTATACCTTCTGTCTGATTTTCTGCTACGCATGATTTACCCCTTCGACGAAAAACAGAAGATGGGTCAGTTTTCAAAGACTTACTACATTTCCGAGTTGAGGCAGGAGATACGGTTTTAAAAGACCACTTTGCAACTGGTTCGAAAAATACCCTCTATGTATCCCATCAAGTACAAAACGAAATTATTGAAACCTGTGCTGATGTTCTTCGTGAAACCATTACTGATGAAGCAAAAGAAGCGGCATACTTTACAATCTTGGCTGACGGGACAGCGGATATAAGCGGGACAGAACAGCTTTCAATGGGCATAAGATACGTCAAATTTGACCAAACGAAACACAGTTACGTAATACTTGAATAATTTTTGGGGTACAGCCCACTTCAAAAATAGATGCTGCATCGATTTCTGAAGTTATAATATCTTTTTTGACATCATGTGGTTTAGATCTCAACAAAATGATTGGGCAAGGGTATGATGGTTGCTCCACGATGGCTGGACATGTTGGTGGAGTTCAGAAAATAATTTATGATAAATATCCCAAAGCAAAGTATTTCCACTGTGCTAGTCACATATTAAATCTTGTTGTCAATGATTTAAATAATTTGAGTGAAATAAGAAATACTGCTGGAACTATTAAGGAAACTATAACTTTGTTTTGCGAAACTAGATGGTCTGCAAAGTACAAAAGTATTCAAATTATCGCTTAAAATTTCACCAACATCGTAGAAGCATTACAAGACCTCTCAGAAGATAAAGGTTAGAGCTTACCAACTGCGCACTGCTTTGACTACCACAAATTTTATTGTGGCATTGCATATTATTGCTACTTGCTCGGCAAAGCTTGAGCCTGTCTGCAACCAGCTTCAACAAGTGGATTTCTGTTCTGTTCTGAGTCCGCCCAGCCAGCAGTTACGCTGCAAGAGCTTATGAATGAGGTCTACCTTGAAGAGTACGTCATCACGCTTGCAGACCAAAGCCGATGCATGTATATCGTCCTCAGTCTCTAGAACATGGCGACGCCAAACCTCGTTATACCACTCTCATGGCTCGAGAAACCAGTTGGACTCGTAGATAGGGAGTTGAGAGAACCGACCGAATACTTGCATCAAATCACTATGGGGAGGATAGATATAATACTTGGTGTGTAATATATACTTGGAAGGCTAATAGACTGCTTTGTTGTTTTGTATCCGTCGTGTTGCTCTGCAGGTCTTCTTCGTAAGATTAGAGATTTGTTGACACTGTCATAATAGTGCAGCCTTCTGGTTTCTGTCTTCTGGAATTTGACTTCTGACTTCAGTTTACTGGTCTTGACACTCTTCACTACTGGCTTCTGGGTTTTTTGTTTTTCGCAGCCGAATTCCTGTTTCTGTTTACTATGTTCGTTTCTGGTTCCTATGTACGTATTTTTTTGTAGTTCTATTTCTGAATCCTGCTTCTTTTTCTAGGCTAATGGGTTCTAGCTCCTGATTTCTGTCTGAGGCTTATCAAAAATCAAGGACCCCACATTTTTTAGTTCAGCAAAGTAATTAAAATTCACAAAGATACAGCGCCTCGAAGCTGGAAAAAAATTAAGGAAAAAATAATTTCTTTTTTTTTTCTCTTCTCTTTCTACCCTCCCCTCTTTTTTCCGTCGCATCGTATTATTACCTCATACCAAGTTTAGTTTACTATTTTGCAAGTGATATCCACATGGTTTCATTTATTTTTATTTATTTTATTTTCGTCTTTGTAGGGACAGTGCCCCTGATTGGTGTACTGATCACTGTTTTAGCGATATTGGTGTCGGTGGTCTGGGTCTTTTGCGTCATCTATTTCATTCTGGGTGTTGCTTGTAGGCCATCTCGGGCGATTGGTTTGGTGTATCTTCTTCCGATTCTAATTCAGTTTCTATATCAGTTTCTGATATTTCATATTCTTTCCGCTTCTTTTTTAATGAGGGTTCGATTTCCTGCTATTTCCATCCATTCTGCTTTTGTTTTGTGTGTGTAGTGGTAGATATCGTGGTTGAGGGAGTCTTCCCAAGTGTAAGTAGGTCGTCCAACTTTCCGCTTGGCTTCTTTGCATCTGTAAATTGCACGAAGTAGGTGTGGGATTGGGCGTCTCAGTATATGACCGTAGTATGATATCCTTCGTACCTTTATTATTTTGGATATAGTAAAACCGTTCCCGAATTTTTGTTAACGTTCTCTTGACACCAAGATGTCCACCTGTTACACCATCATGTACTTCACGGAGAACGTTTTTCATTCTATCTCTTGGAACAACAACCTGTAAGTGAAACCCTTTGCCGTTTGGTTTTTCCCATTTACGGTAAAGTATTCCATTCTTCAGGATGAAACTGTCCCATTGAGCCCAATAAGCTTTAGTGATGGGGCTTGTAGGTGCAACTTCTGCCCAACTAGGTTTATCTGCTCTACGTTCTTTCCATGCGATAATGAGCCTGATATCTTCATCATCTTCTTGAGCTTCTCTAAAGGTCTCATCGTCCCACTGTCCTGTATGGATCGTCCTTGTGACTTTAACCGTAAGCTCTTTTGTCTCTTGTTTAGCACAATGCTTACAATCTTTCGCACATGGTTTTCTTGAGAGTGCATCAGTTGTTCAGTTCAGACTTTATGTTGTAAGGACGTAAGGTCTATTTTTGCTTGCAACATTCTGACGAATTTCCATAGACTTCTTGCTCGCGATCATTCTGCGTTTATGTCGATCGCGACAATAATGTTCGTCGACATAGGTACATAGTTAGCAAAAAATTGTGAGAGACTGGTGTCTGAACTAAGCAAGGCTTGTATCTCAGAACACCAGACCCTCCACAGTTGGAGGAAACAGTTGACCTATTAGTATTGAAACCTAAAACAACATTCTGTAGTTCTCGAAATTAAATACAGTTGGAGAAATTATATTTAAGTTCTCCATATTAACAAATCGCCTGAATATGTGTGTGTGCATGCGTACTCACCTATATGTGGGCGTATGTACTTGCATTTAAGTGAGTGTGCGCGTTATGTGCGTGTGTGTATTTTTGTATGTAAGCATATGTGTACCTGGAAGAGAAAATTATACAAGGGAAGAGTAGGTATGATATTATACCAGTATGAAAATAAGCTTCTAGATCATAGGATGTCTTCGGTCTCAAAATAGTTGATACCCTGCAATACCCCGTAAGTATTTAGAGACCTTATTTTTACAGATTAAGTTTGGAAGTGAGTTAATGTCTAATTATCGATTTAATTTATTGTAGAGGAAGGGGAGGAAGGAAAGAAACAATAAAAGCGATTTGAGAAGGCTTTATTAAATATAGGGCCGATGATAGAGGTAGGACGTCGTATAGACCGCGAAGATGAAGAGGTAAGATCAAGAGATAATGATCATTAACCTTCCTAAAGTCATCAGTTTCTCTCGATGTCTACTGTTAGCCGATGGTTAGTTGTTTTTGGGGGTTAATAGGGTGGGCGTGGACCGTAAAGTAACAATAATATAATTGTTACTGTGGCAGATCGTATGCTACGCGTGGCTACGCCTGATAATGCCCCCCTTGAATTTTGTTTACGTCCCTTCTTACTCTACTTTTGTTGATAAAAGTTTATTTGCGAGGCAAATAAAAAAAAAAACGATTTTGAAGCGTTCACCCCCAATAACCTTTGCACGACAAGACCGATTTTCATTAAACATAGCCTTGCGGTGGCAAGGAAACTTGCTTTCACGTATAAAAAAAAAAAACCATCGAAGATGTCATTCACTATAATTTACGTTTATTTATACCGATTTGCTGAGATGAATATTCAACGATGTCTCAGTGATCAAACTGATCAATCGGATCAAAACCGGGAGCGATCACTGAATAGTAAGGGGCATCGTGAATATTGATCTCAAAGTCGAAAGGTCGCGGCTGATGAAGTCGCCTCTCCGACCGTCGCAGGTCCAAATTGAAAACTGCTTGCACCGACAAATCCAGCTTGAACTGTCAAATCGCTTCGAAGGCCTTCAGGATGCACCCCAAACGAAAATCTCAAAAAATCTCTGCTCAGTCCCTAGACTTAATGGCAGAACGACGATCAAGGCCGCTGCAGACCTCCGAAAATGCTGAATCATATCGGCAGCTCAACAGACGTATACAAAAGTCCTTGCAGCCCGACATCCGCTCTTTTAATACTAAATGTATTAAGGAGACGATCGAGCAGAACAAAGGCTCCAAAGTGTTCGCAAAAGCTACGTCGGTTGGGCAAAACCGATTGATGAAGCTTAAGACGGAGGACGGCGGCGTGGTGTCGACTAAGGAAGGGGTTCTAGCGGAGATAAAGAGGTTTTATGGACAGCTGTATACTTCCGTTTCGTAACCCAGCGGACAAATGGCTAAAAACCCAAGAACCAAGCTGACTCGACACTATACCGAAGATATCCCGGATATCATCCTGTACGAGATTAGGATGGCCCTCAAACAGCTCAAAAACAACAAGGCGCCGGACGAAGATGGAAATGATAGTATTACAGCAGAGCTTCTGAAAGCAGGCGGAACGCCGGTACTGAAAGTCCTTCAGAGGTTCTCTAATTCTGTTCTGCTCGAGGGCGTAACGCCAGAAGCGTGGAACGGGGGCGTGGTGGTCCTGTTCTTTAAAAAGGGAGACAACACCCTATTGAAGAACTATAGGCCTATCACGCTTCTGAGTCATGTATATAAGTTATTTTCGAGGGTCATCACGAATCGTCTCGCAAACAGGTTTGATGCCTTCCAGCCCCCCGAACAAGCTGGTTTCCGTAAAGGCTTTCGTACCACGGATCACATTCACACGCTGCGGCAGGTTATAGAGAAGACGAGGGAGTGGAGAAGACGAGGGAGAGAAGAAGAAATGTGGAGTCATAATCTGTCATACTAATTCTCTCTCTGTGTTTACAAATTGTTTATAATTACTAAAGTATATGTTTAAGTGTTAATTTATTAAAGACGCTTGTTATAAGTGATGTTAAAGAACATATATTGTTATCTCCAAGAAAACTCTGATTGAAGTGACTAAAATAAGTGAGACAAAGTGTATATATGAAAACTTCTCTGTGCTAGTGACATAAACAATAAAACCACATCCTATAATCGTACCTTATATAAAGGACTCCCCACGAACGTAATTTAACAAGAATTGAAGAATCAAGACTCATATATTTCAATTTCAATATTTTATACATCGTTAAAATTTAAATAGTGTTGTTTACTTGTCATATATCGACATATCAGCAAAAGCATTAGTTGCTCCTGCTTGTAGCATAGAAATAAAAAAGCAATAAGCAACTGATTTGCTTTTAAGCACAGCAAAAAAAAAGCACACGTACGTAGCAACAATGTCAAGCGGAATGGGATCGAAGCAGAATACAAGCAGTTCTAATACCAGCAGTGGCCGTAAGATGGCGCCACTAGTCACATGTAATAAGTGCAAAAACACTGTTAGCCAAAAAACAACCATACTGTGTGTGTTATGCCAAAATAGGTACGACTTTGACTGCGCTGGCTATTCGGAAAAATTATATGCACTAATGAATCAAGAATCGAAGAAAAAGTGGAAATGTAAACAGTGCATAAAAATACAAAAAATATCATATTCCGAACAAAGTAATGTAACAATGAGAAAAGGGCAAAATGTTTCTAAAGAAACAAAACCAGCAGAACAATCTCCAAAAATAAAAAAGCCCTCTGTAACCCAGTCATCGCCTGTAACTTCACGCATATATGACTCGCACATACTCACGGAGAACGAAATGTCGGACGACTCCTACTCGTCGCCAGCAAATGTATTGTCTAGGAGTGTAGATGGCACGAATTCTGAAATTCTGACTATTCAAGAGCTTAAAGAAAAAGTATCAATCCTTACATGTGAACTCCTAAGCACACAAAACGAACTGGAAACCACGATTTTGGAAAATAATCGTAAGCAAAGGCAGATTGATAAATTAACTTCCGAAATAAACATATTAAAAGCTTTATGCCAGAAACCTTTGCCAGAATATACAACTAGCAACATTACTAAAAAGAAGACCAGACACTCCTTGTCATTCACCGGCTATGTAAACTCCACGCCATCATCACCAAATAATCAGAATATCAGTAATAATATTAAACTAATTCACATGCAAAATACAATCACTGGCTTACAACAACAAATTGAAAATTCAAACACAGAATTAAGGCGGCTTAATAAACAAATAGACATCTTAACTGAGAAACTGCTAAAACAGTCAAAACACGTTGGGAAACCCAGCGTTTCCTCATCAGCGCGAAACCAGCAGCCAGTTCCATTGGACAGAACAATATTCATATGTGGTACTCAACAATGCGTTGGCTTAGCTGCAGAAATTTCACACCTAAGGACTAACAATATGTACGAAAAATATAAAATTATCGCAAAAACATGTCCAAATGCACCTAGCATGCAGATAAGAAACAGCTGCATGAACTTGACACTAACGGAAAACGATAAATTGGTTATATGCCTTGGAGAAAATGACACCAACATCAAAATAGTTTTAAGGGAGTTAAAAATTATATTAGATAAATTCTATAATAACACTATTATTGTATTGAAAATTCCTAAAAATTATAATTTAAATATAAATAAATTGAATAATGACATTGAAAATCTATGTAACCAGTACAAAAATTGTGATTTCTTGAATTGTAAATATAGTAGCGCAGTTGACCTTTGTAAAAATATTAATTATATTATTGACTATAGTGACTATAAAAATAAATACCTAAATGTTTATGAACTGAAAAAAATGATAAAAACGAATGATGCAAAAATTAAATTGTCTGAAAAAGAAAGAAACTTTAAAAAAGGTACTATCCCATATTATTTCAGCAAAAAAAGCTTTCAGACTGAAATTGAAGACACTAATATTGGCGAGCTAAGTATAAATAAAATATCAACATTCGCGAGAAAGGGTACCATCCCATATTATTTTTCGAAAGTTCACAATAATGAGTTTTTTCGAGACTAAAAAACCACAACGCCATTTCAGAATTCTACACCAAAATATTCAAAGCGCTTTAGCAAAGAAAGATATTTTAGAACTGACATTACTAGAGTTGCAAGAAAAAAATATGGATCCAGATGTCCTATGCCTCACGGAAACATTCCTACTAGAAGGTTGTGATAATTACCTTAAACTTAAAAATTATATAGTTGTAGATAGTTACTGTAGAGAAAAAAAAAGAGGTGGATCCTGTATTTTACTAAAAAAAGGTTTATCGTATAAAAATTTGACATTCACTAAAAATATTGGAATGAAAAATACTTTCGAAGTGTGCGCTGTAGAAATTCCCCAAATAAATTTAATTATAATTTGTGTTTATCGAACACCTAATTCCGACCCTAATATATTATTGACAAAACTTGACGAACTATTACATATTATAGGGAAGAAATATAAATCTAAAAAACGAATAGCTGTGGTAGGAGATATAAATATAAATACGTTAAAAAAAAGTAAAACAGCAGATGATTTACAAGATATGTGTGATAATCATAACTTAAAAATACATATTAATGTTCCCACAAGAAAACAATCATGTTTAGATCATATTCTTAGTAATATTCCAAATGCGACTGGTACCGTACTACCACTACACCTTTCTGACCACGACACAGCGCAATTATTAACTCTTCCTATTAAAAATAAGTTAGTACTTCAAGAAACTTTTTTCATTTATAAAAAAGACTATAGCGAGGAAAACATTCAAAAGTTTAAAGAATGTCTGAAGAATCTAGCCTGGTCAGAAATATATGAACAGAAAGATATTAATAGTGCCTTCACTACATTTCATAACACAATACGTTTATACTACGACCTCTGTTTCCCAAATCTAAGAATAAAAATAAACAATATGAGGAAAAAAAACGCGTGGATTAGTCAGGGAATAAAACTTAGCTGCAAGACAAAAAGGACTTTGCGGTATAACTATTATAAAAATAAGACCGCATATAATAAAAATAAATATCTGACATATTCTAAATGGTTACAAAAATGTATAAATAAATCGAAACAAAATAATAATATCAAATTTATAAATAAAAATAAGAATAAATGTAAAGCAGCATGGTCAATTATTAAAAACGAAGTAGATAGACATGACACGAAACATAATATACATGAAATAATAAATGACAATAAAATTATAACTGATCCTAAGGAAATAGCTAATGTTTTCAATGATCATTACATTGAATTAGCAGGCTCATCACAAAAAAAAAAAAATGGAATGGTATTAGGTTCGAGAGCAAACTCTATGTATCTTATGCCAATGACAGAGGATGAGATTAAAACAGTTATAACATCATTAAACAATACTAACTCAGAAGGCTATGATAAAATTAACACAAAAATAATTAAAGCTTGTTCCAATGAGTTAGCAGCTGTTTTAACGTATTTAGTCAATTTATCATTTTCTGCAGGTACATTCCCAGATGCACTAAAGCTGTCAGTAGTAAAGCCATTATTTAAAAAAGGTAACAGAAATGACATCAATAATTACCGCCCAATCACGCTGATACCAATATTATCAAAGATTTTTGAAAAATGCATGTACATCAGATTAATTGACTATTGTAACAAGTATAATATAATAAAGGACGAGCAATTTGGATTCCAGGCGCATAAATCGACAACACTAGCTACGTATACTTTAATAAAAACTATAATGACCAATCTTAACAACGATTTTATGACTACAGGATTATTTTTTGATTTATCTAGCGCTTTTGACTTCGTTTCTCATGACCTATTATTAAACAACTTGGAATCTATAGGAATTAGAGGCCCAGCACATCAGTGGTTGTCTTCGTACTTGAAAGACAGGAAACAATGTGTAGTTATTAAAAAAATAGACGAGAATAAAGAAATGAAAGATTATGGATCTGAATACAAAAGTAAAAAATATGGTGTACCACAGGGAAGTATCCTAGGTCCAATTCTATTTTTAATTTATATAAATAATATAACTGACATTATTAATTATAAATGTATATTATATGCTGATGATATATCAATAATAGTGACAAGCAAAAAATGTATTGACTCGAGAACACAACATGAAAAGGACATAAATAAAACCATTGACAAAATCACTGAATGGCTAAAATTAAATAATTTACAAATTAATTTAAATAAATCATTTTATATACAATTTAAAAAATCTTACAGCACTACACAGAATTTAAAACTTAATATACCTAAAATTAGAGAAGTAACGCAAACAACATTTTTAGGCGTAATCATTGACCAACATTTGAATTGGAAAGGACATATAGATAATGTGTGCAGTAAAATAAATAAATTTGTATACGCTCTGAAACAAATTAGAAACATAACTAATAATCAGACGGCTATTACTACATATCGTGCCTATATCGAATCCACGTTACGCTATGGGATTATCGTATGGGGCAATAGCACAGATATTCAAAAAGTATTTATTGCACAAAAAAAAAGTGTATTCGTGCAATTTGTGGATTACTGCCACGTAAATCTTGCAAACCATTATTTAAAAAATTTGGTCTATTGCCTCTGCCATCACTTTATATTTATGAAGTATGCATGTTTGTCTATAAGCATAAATCACTGTTTAAAAAAGCTAGAGATTTATATCCCCGTAATACTAGAAATCCGAATAGACTGGTTTTAGACGATGCTCCTAAATTTGAAAAATACAGAAGTAGTTGTTTATATATGTGTATACAAATATTCAACAGATTGCCAGAAGAACTAAAGATTTTAAATGTCAGGCTCTTTAAGAAAAAAATTTATAAATGGCTTGTTGACAAAAACTTTTATAGCCTCAGACAATTCTTGGACTACTAATATTTGCATGCTATTACTACTAGCAAAACATGTTTGTTCTTTAATATTTATTGTAAGACCTATATTACCATGTTTTAAGCAAATAAAGATATGATTATGATTATGATTATGAGTATAACCGGCAGTTGTGCTTAGGGTTCGTGGACTATGAAAAAGCCTTTGATTCGATCGAAACGTGGGCCGTGCTTCAGTCTCTCCAGCGATGCCGTATTGACTATCGGTATATCGAAGTGTTGAAGTGCTTATACAGTAACGCCACTATGTCAGTCCAAATACAGGTGCAGTGCACGAAGGCTATTCCACTGCAGAGAGGTGTGTAAGACAGGGAGACGTCTGGCGAATTGTAATGAAAGTCTGCCCCATTCGTAGTGGGGACGACGCGGTGGTGACAATCGAAACACACAAAACTAAAAATTGACGCTTTTGTCCCGTGACGATCCCACTACGGACGAATGGGAACACCGTCTCATTCACATCGTCATAAAATAGTTTGAAGAGTTATCTGTTTTCTTTCAAATAATTTGTTTTAAATGGGGGCAGTACTGGACCCCAAAAAATTCATGTATCACCTTGATAATAATTTAGATGGAAGCAGTTAGAGAAATCTGTCACAAGTGTTGGACAGTAACAAACTTGAAAAAACACCAACAAAGGTAACCTAATGCAACTAAAACAAAATTTCTAGTGATATTTTTTATTAGAAGTCCACTGCACCGATTTTTTATACTTAATGTAGTAAGTATCTAGCTCGAAAAAGCGTCAGATTTTCATAGAAGATAATGACACGTGAGAAAAACCCCCCTTCCCGTCTATGACCCTCTGACCAGTCATCAGTCATATTTAGATTTTAAATAAAGGTGGTAATTCCTGCGCAGAAACTGTGCCTAGCGCCTGGGCATCGCCGGCACCGCCCTTGTTGGCCAGTATGTAATATTACCTAATATTATCTATGTCAAGTATTAACTATTCTTGTAACTTGTTCTGAATACGAGTACAGCTAGGCAGTTCACAATTTGACATTTCAGAATAATTCCTACTACATCCATAGCACAAAGATGTATGAATATTTGGAAATAGAGATGAATTAAGTGGAACATTATCAGAAAGATAATCCTGGGTTCTGTTCTGCGGCGGCAGTAACGATATAATTTTTGAATAATTCGTAGCTTCAAGCGCTGATAATTTTGACGATTTTCTGTCCAAATCACTCTGAAAATAAAATTTATAAAATTAATTACACTTAAAAGCTTCATTTCCATTGAAATACACTGTTATAATAAAATGCAGTTGCTGGTATGGATATATACGTCGTGGAAGGAACATACCCGTAATAAATCGAACCACGGGCTATACTAGATCACTAAAGTAAGTAAGTATTGTTACAAAACTGGCGTTCGGGATTTGGATAAAAACGCTATTTATTTACTACGGAACCCGAAGTTGATACGTGATGATGGTCTTTCTGACGTCGAAGTCATGTATTAGTTGAGGTCCAGGTACCTATCTTACCAAAGTTGTCGCAGGTACTTCCACTTGTCGCACTGGTCACACTTAAGTAGGTTCCTTCGCTTCGGTTGCCTTCGAAATGATCGCTTCCGTAGCTTGCATTGGACTAGCGTGGTGCACACGTGTGTTTCGATGTCGGGAAACGTCGAGGCTGGTATGTGTGTGTGAGTGCAACCGGCGAAACAATTCTAGATTTTATGCTGAAAAGACATAAGCCCTAGTTTTGCTTCCACCATTCTGACGAATTTTCATACGACTCTTGCTAGCAAACATTCTGCGTCTGTCTCGTTCGCGACAGTATAATGAAATAATAATAATAATTAAAAAAAAAAAGAAAAAAAAAATGAAAAATTTGCCCGGGCGGCTACACATTTTTGTATGGAAATTCCGAATGCCGAATTATGTACTTTAGCTGTTTTTTAATTTCATAATACTATAGGGATCTAGTATAACCCGTGGTTAAATTTATTACGGGTATGTTCCTTCTACGTTGTTTACATATATTTTAAGGCTAAAAGCCGAAATGCGGATACCGGCTAGAACTAGGTGCGGCCGGTCGCAGTGTGCATTTCCCCAGCTAGAGATGGACATCTACCCGGGTGTTTACCCTATATGCACCGGGTAAATACCCGAATCTATCTGTTTGGGTGGGTAGATTGGAATATTTATTTAAAAGCGGCCAAGTGCGAGTCGGACTCGCCCGTGAAGGGTTCCATAGCACCAAGTAACATATTAGTAGTTTTGACTCTTAGATGAGCAGTCGAAGAACACTTCTCATTATTTTGTCTGAACGTAAGGCTCATACGAGTATGTTGATATCGTATTTAGTCTTTTTACTTATTAAGCTATTGCATAATTTTTTATCGCGGGCCTTGGCGCGGCGACTGAATCTACAAATTCCGTAACGGAAATAAAACCTAACACTCGTCCAACGTCGTTTTAGTTCGGCAGACCTTCGGCACGGTGTTTGTGTGCGTGCGACTGTCGTATGCGTGTAGACACAGAGTACTATATATACTAGCCATTTGGTACCCGGCTAAAGTATACAGCGCCAGCACTAGCAAGAGGAACTAACTTATCAGCTGGCTTAAAGTTGTGTGTCTTTTACAAGTTTTACAACAGAGGGCGCATTCATCACTGTGCCTCGTGCGTATATGTTATTACTGACTTGTAATAGATGGCGATATTAACAATTAATCATGTTAAGGTCATGGGGTCAATGCGCCAGCAGCGAGCGGGCGGCTTTTTATTCCTTTCGAACACCTACCTATTGGTCGGATCCGGACGAAAGTACTAAGTCTCGCGGTTACGTAATGTTAAAAACACCAGTCGTTCGGATCCGGCTCGTCGCGTCGCGCTTTTTTCATAACTTTGCATCAGTACTCTATGCTTTGCATTTCAGAACACGTTTCAGAGGCAACCACGGAACAGACAAATAGCTGGAAGTGCCTTGGGCCTAAATTAGTTAAGAAACCAGCGTCGCCAAACTCACACAAATAAACCAATAATCACGTATTGCACACATACGAAAAATTTGTTTGATTGGTCGAATATATTTATTTCAATATTGGCCTAAGTCAAACGGTTCAAAAAGTACTTACGACGTTTTGCTATTTACTGTCTAACTCAAATTAAAAAGTCTGATAATTGCGCCATCTATCGTAGAGAAGCAGAATTTTTTCGTCACTTGAATCCCAAGCTACGAAATAATTCTGCTACTTGCCGACAGGTGCGCTACTCGAATAGTTACGTCCACATTATTTAATATTGATTAACGGTATCGATATCATTCGACGCAAAGGCATTTTTTTCGAATTTTCTTATCTTGATTTAACACTGACTTTCACTCGCTTCGTTAGCGTAACTTTCTTATTTATAATATTAGTATGGATATGCAGATCAAATTGTGGACGAAGCCAGTCTCAAATAATAAAAGATCTATTATTTTGAGAATATGAAAAATTCGTCTTTATCCCTGTAGCGATCTAACTCAAATGGAATGGAACATACAGAACATTTGGAGTCTTGCGGATTTAAGCTGAAATCGCCCAGGGCCGCAAGATCCAAAAGCTACTTTTAGTGTAACGGCGGGCGAGAAAGTGGGAAAGGGAATCAAAATAGTGATGGCTTGCTACCCGCATGGTCGAAATGGCAGAGGAATTTCTCTTCTGCCATTTTGCCCATTCTCTCGATCGGCTTTTACAATCTGCGCGGGACATAGGTTTATATCCCCAAAAAAGAGTGATGGAACTTGACATGGTGAATCTTATTTTGCAATACAAATGGAGACTTTTTCAAATTACTTATATTACATTAACGAAGTCTTGGGTTAAAGCTAGTTACAAATAAATTTGGCAGCAGCAGCAGGAGCAAGAGCAGAAAAAAATCACATAAAGGACAACCTTTATAAGACAATTATATTATTATATATGTCGACGCGAGAAGCTTATGAGCGTCTACAAATTAATAAATTTAAGTTAATTAATCAAAATAATTAATCAAAACAATAATTACTAACGGTTTTGTTAACTGTTACTGCCAATATTGGCAATTTATTGATTTTACTTAGTGGTTTTAGATTTTAAGTATTGCAACACATTAGACTTTGAAAATTATAATTTGTTACTTCATTTACAGATGATAAATAGTTGTTAAAAATCATTTATAATTACTATTACAATTTATAAACATTGGTCGGTGTGGTTTCATCAAACTAATAAAGTGATTATCTTTTTAAATTAACATTCAAATGGCAATGTCCGCCATATTGCCTAGTTTGATGAAAGCACATCCGATTTAATTAATTAATTTTGTATTTTAGCAACATCCTAACTATTCTAATGATTCTTAAATTAAAAACTCAATAATTAAGGATTTTTGGGGCAACAATTACGTTGTCACACATTATTTTAACTTCGTATTTGACGCGCGTTTTCGAATGGTTTGAAGTTGCATCATTCGCCATGTTCTTTTCGTGGATAGTGGCTGAGCCATTTTGAACACATTTCGTTGGAGGTGTTCAGAGAGGCAACAACATCTAATCCTGTGAGTACTTGTGTCTTTTTATTGGCTTACTTGCTGTGTTTAAGTTTATTTCTTGTAACTATTCTAAGTGAATTAAATTATAAGTGTTCCTTTGTTGTTTGGCGTTTCATTATTTTGCAATGTCGGAAAATAATAGTGAGGGTGGTGACGTCAGCGACGCTGACGTCACGCATTCTAAAAATTCAAATGGGGCTCTCCCGCCGTTATCAGAAGTGGGATTCCCACCCGCTTCTGCCGGACATTCTGGAATAGCTAACGAAAATATTTCTGCTTCTGTTAGCGGCGTACCCATCGATTTCTTTACACAGATGTTGCAAGTGATGAAGGGCATGTCCGATCGTGTTGCTAAGCAACCAGATAAAGTTAAAATTAATGACGTATTTTTACCGTCGTACGATCCGGACGCCAACATAGGAATACGCGAGTGGTGCCAGCACGTCACTACAGCCATGGAAATCTATAGCCTGACCGATTATGAGGTTAGAATGAAAGTTGGAAGTTTACTTAAGGGTCGTGCCAGGCTGTGGGTTGACAATTGGTTGGTTTCCACGACCACGTGGCAGGAATTGCGTGATGTTTTGATAACCACATTTGAACCTGTTCCTAGTTTAATAAGCACTCAAATGGCCAACAACAAGCGACCGCGATTTTCGGACAAGCCTCAACAGTTTTGTCAAGTGTGTAAAAAGGCAGGGCATAGTACACGTGATTGTCGTTATAATAATAAATTTGAAAGTGCTCAACCGCGCCATCAGGATTACAAATTAATTTCACAATCTTCTGGTGCCGATGCAGACAAGCCAATTTGTACTTTCTGTTCGAAAATAGGACATACATTTGATAAGTGTTTTAAGCGCGAACGTGCGGTTATTTCAAAAATTAATTGTGTCGGTTCAAACAAATTGGTTTTTATGCAAATCAAAATCGGTAAGGTTAAAATTGACGCTATGTTTGATAGTGGCGCAGAGTGTTCCTTAATTCGCGAGTCTGTGACTGCCAAACTACCGGGAAAAAGAACGAATGAAGTCAATTACTTGAGGGGCATTGTCCAGTTCACTATACTCTCACTATCAAAACTAACAACGGTTTGTATTATTGACAATTTACGTGTAGAACTACAATTTCACGTAGTTCCCGATTATGAAATATGTGCGGATGTAATAATAGGGATAAATCTTGTCGAGAATACAAACCTTGGAGTAGTAGTGACAGCCCGAGGTGCCAAATTATTTCATCAACCCTTGGTTAACCACATACGATCAAATAGTGAAAAATTCGATAAATTAGATAGTGACCTAACTGAAAGTGATCAAGTAGCTCAATTAAAAATTTTGCTCAACAAATATGAGCATTTATTCATTTGCGGCTACCCTAAGACCAGGGTTAACACTGGTGAGTTGGAAATTCGCTTAATAGATCCCAATAAACGAGTAGAACGTCGACCGTATAGGTTGAGTCCGGTTGAAAGGGAGAAAGTACGCGATATTGTGAATGAGCTTCTTGAACACAATATCATACAAGAAAGTAAATCTTCTTTTTCTAGTCCCATCATATTGGTCAAAAAGAAAAATGGTCAGGATCGTATGTGTGTTGACTATCGGGAACTTAACCGAAATACGCTGCGGGATCATTACCCTTTGCCGATAATTTCGGATCAAATAGACCAACTGGCTGGAGGTAACTTTTCGCGCTTCGGATTTCGCGCGTCCAAAGGCGAACATCTATTTCAAAGTGCTACGCATTATTTAATTGCAAAACCATACATTAACCAGTTATAACCATTCCGACTAGTGAAAATCGCGAAGGCTGAAGTTTGATTAATAAAATAGTGAAATAAAATTTTCGAAAAGTGAAATAATTTAGAAGATATACGTAAAAACATTTCAAAAAATTAAAATTTCCGTTGACGTGCCTGACCTACGACAACCCGCGGCAGCGTCGCATGGTGAATCATCGGGCAGCTACGCAGCGGCGGCGAGACCGGTACCACGAGTTCATCATAAGTTGCGATAAGTATCGTGTTATTGTCGCTAAATTAAAGGCCCCTATACCAAGATCTACGGAAAAGGGATACTGAGATACATAAATATTTTTATTTGAGTTGAACAAGATGTCAAAAAGCTGCGCCGGTTGTCTGCAAAAAATTACGACCAAAGAATTCTTAACATGTACGTTGTGCAAAAATAACTATGATTTGCCGTGTGCCAACGTATCAACACAAAGATTTTACAACACCTTAGACCAAGAGCGTAGGAAAAAACGGAAGTGTCAAGAATGTATATGCAAGATACCAAAGGGCAACAATTCTAATACCCCTGTCAGACAATACCAACATATTCCTGATCACGAAACCAATCCAGATGCAGAGGGACAGACTAGTAACGTAACTATAAGAAAACAGCCCCTGCAAAATAATAACCTGACCATACTATCTTCCGATGATGACACTAGCTTCCTTGGAGATACACTCCTACCAGAAATAAAGTCAACGCAACCTATTGAAACACGAGACCAAATAACCATCACGACAGAGCAATTTGAAAGAATATTGGAGACGAAACTTGAAAACAATAAACAAGCCTTGTTAAAGGAATTGAAATCTAGCATTATATCAGACTTTAAAAATATAATAGCAAACTTGCAGCAGGGAGTAACATCTATCACAACTGAACAGGAAAACCAAAAATTGGAAATACATAAAATAAATAAACAAATAGAAGATATAACCAAAGAGCATGTTAAATTAACCAGAGAATTACAGAAAACACAGACAATTCTAGCCTCCAACAACAATCCGGACAAAATTGACTCGAAGAATTGTATATGTGCACATGATAACTCTAAAAAAATTGTTCTTTATGGCTTGCATGAGCAACAATGGGAGTCCGAATTCGAGCTATGTGACCGTATCATTTACGCTTTTCAGGATATCCTAAATATAAATCTTAACGGCTACATCGAATCTTTGACCAGACTAGGAAGGAGGGGTCATAGAAGACCGTTGGTGATTGAGCTATTGTCCAAAAGAATGGTCAATTATATATTCAAAAATAAATTCCTTTTTAAAAATACCGGATTGGCTGTATCTGAAGTTTTAGACCAAAAATCACTTGAAATACGTAGAAAGCAAAGAGAAATTTTATTGGAAGAAAGAAGAAATAGAAGCTACAACGTAAGAAAAAATGAAACCCTCATTTTAAATAGTCAAATGAAGACTAATATCTCAACTCAGAAAGAACATGAAGAACCTGTCGATAGTCACGCATCTATGTCTACGTCTCAGATTCATAAACGAACAAATAATTTTCGCAGCTTTCGTGGATCATATAGAAATCATGTACCAGAATATTAAGAGCTTTTACAGTAAAAAACATATTCTAGAGTATATAACTGATAACAATAATGAGCTGCAAATATTATGTTGTACTGAAACTTGGATAACAAAACATAAAAAAGATCTCTTGCAACTACAAGGTTTTAAATGTGCGGCATCATTCTGCAGAGAGAAATATGAAGGGGGAGGTGTATGTATATTAGTTAAGGATAATATAGAATTTAAATTAAGACTTGATATAATGGAATTGAATACTGAATATTTTTTTGAAATTTGTGCCGTAGATATACCAATGTTGGATCTGATTGTGGTTGTATTATATTGGCCAGAAAGATACAGAAATACTAATCTGTTTTTTAGTTCTATGGAAAAATTATTGGAGATTATATCTTTAAAAAATGCAAAAAATGTAATCATTGGCGGAGATTTTAATATTGATTACTTGGAAAATACCTCAATTACAAATAGTCTCATAAATCTTTTGAAAACTCATAATTTCTTACAGTATGTGACGAAACCAACTAGAGTAACCAAAAATACATCTTCTTGTTTGGATCTAATATTCACAAATTTTCACGAACCAAAAATTAATGTTGATGTTAAAGAATTCGGATTCTCTGATCATAAAGGAATCATACTCCAATTACCCATCATTAAAAATAAAAATAAATACATAAAAAATGAAATTTGGTACAAGGAAGTACGGAACTTCAATAATAAAAATATACTTAATTTTAAAGAAAAGTTAAAAAATATTGATTGGTCTTTAATCATTTCTAACGACAGGAATGTTAATGAAAATTATAATCGTTTCCTTGAAAAAATGACTGAAATATTAAACTGTACCATTCCTAAATCAAAAACTCGGTTAAAAATAAAAAATAAAAAATCTTGGCTAACGAAAGGTTTGAAAATCTCATGTAAACACAAGCGCCTATTAAAATTATTAAATACAAAAATAGAAAATCCCGTTCTTGATAAACATAATAAACAATATGAAAAATTACTTAAACGAACTGTCTCCAGAGCAAAAAGATTAAATTTTATAAGAAGACTAAAAAATTGCGACAATGTTACGAAAACAATGTGGCACATTGTCAAAGAGAGTACTGGCAAACAAAGTAACAAATCTAGACAAAATATACAATTAAACATAAATAACAACATTGTTAAAGATCCCTTAGATGTAGCTAACTCATTTAATAACTTTTTTACATTAATAGGAACCGAGTCAGATAAATCAAATGGTAACTCTACTATACCCAATCCCCAACCTAGTGGTCGACCAGTGTTAGCCCCTATGGAAAATTCCATGTTTTTGCAACCCGTAGCTGAAAAGGAAATTCTTGAAATATTGCGTAGTCTTAAAAATAAACGAAGTCATGGCTATGAGGAATTTCCCCCCATATTGATTAAACAGTGTGCTGATGAATTAGTCCAGCCTCTTGTGCTTCTTATCAACCAGTCTTTTAAAGAAGGTCTTGTACCTGATCAATTAAAGATTTCAGTAATCAAGCCCATTTTTAAATGTAACGATCCTACAGATTGTAATAATTTCCGCCCTATAGCTATACCATCTACTTCTGCGAAAGTTTATGAAACGGCAATGGCAAAGCGTGTCACTTCCTTTTGTGAAAAATTTAAGATCTTACATGAAAGTCAAAATGGTTTTCGAAAAGACAGATCAACTACTTTAGCTGTTTATAAATATATCAATGAAACACTCAACATTATAAATGGTAAATGTTATGCAGTTGGAGTCTTGCTCGACATGAGCAAGGCTTATGATAGAGTTGTGTATCCCATTCTCTTGGAAAAGCTATATGGTATGGGTATCAGAGGAGTGGCCCACAGATGGTTTAAATCTTATCTTAGCGATCGATATCAATATGTCGAGCTGGAATACTATAATAATGAAACGTACACAATAAGTAACATAAAATCACAGACTGTTCAAGTCCTAAAATCTATTCCTCAGGGCAGCGTACTTGGGTGTATACTATTTCTCATATACATCAACGATCTGCCGAAAAGCATTGATGTCACGAGTGTTCTATTTGCGGATGACTTATCAGTAGTATTTCCTTGCAAAGACAAAGTTGAATTGGATAACACACTAACTAATATCTTATCAAATATAGAGACATGGCTTGAGGATCATAACTTAAAAATTAACTTTGATAAAACTAAACTCATGCAATTTAAACCATACCAAAAAAAAGGGTTAGATACAAACTTCGCGTATGATAATAAACTAATAGAATGTGTAGATACCTTTACATTACTCGGAATAAATATAGACACATGTATAAATTGGAAACAACATATAAACAGTGTATCAAGTAAATTAAGTAGATTCGTATATGCGCTAAGACACATAAAAAGATCAACCGACTTCAAAACAGCTCTTAGCGCCTACTACGCTTACGCTCACGCTTGGCTAAGTTACGGTATAATATTATGGGGAAATAGTACGGATGCTGACCAACTGTTCAAAATTAAAAAAAAATGTGTTAGAATACTAATGAATATAAATAAAAGGGATAGCTGTAAACCGCACTTTACCAAACAAAAAATATTAACCCTTACGTCAATATACATCCTGGAAATTTGCAAATTTGTCCGAAAAAATCAACAGTTTTTCACACGTACTAGTGACCATCATAGTCGATCATATAACTTAAGGAATAGAAATGGACTGGCCTTGCCTACATCTAGATTAAAATTACACTCATCAGGACCATATGTACATGCAATAAAAATATATAATAAGTTACCAAGACATATACAAAACGAAGATAATATTAAAACATTTTTAAAACAGTTAAAAGAATATCTCATAGAGAACAGCTACTACAATCTGCAAGAATTTTTGACTAAGTAGGATAATCACACATGACTGATGATCACATTCTGTATAATTTTAAAACAATTAATCCTGCCAATCAGAGACATGCATGAAAATAAATTTAATTTACTTTATCAAACTTGACATTGAATTTTCGTATTATTTTAGATTATTATTTTATATTACTATTTTATATGTTAGATTATTATTTTAGATTATTTAATTTTGCTGTGCCCTAACAGGGTTCATGTTGGAACTTAATGTGCTCCTTACACCATATGTACAAACTACCTATGTAAACACATGAGATGCAATAAATGATTGAGTATTGAGTACTCTACTTTTGACATGGCTGCTGGATTCCATCAGATTCCAGTAGCAGAAGACTCAATTGAACTCACTGCTTTTGTCACGCCGGATGGACTGTTTGAATACCGGACCATGCCTTTTGGTTTAAGTAACGCCTGCTCTGTTTACCAGCGTTGTATCAATAAAGCTCTGATGTCGTTGTTAGCAAAGCAGGTGTGCCAGGTTTACGTGGATGACGTGTTGTCGAAGTGTAGGGATTTCCAAGAGGGACTCTCTCGCATTGAACAAATACTTATCGCTTTGCAAGAGGCTGGTTTCTCAATTAACATTGAGAAGACTGCATTCTTTAAACGCTCAATCGAGTACTTGGGTAATATAATATCAGATGGGCTAGTAAGTCCAAGCCCAAGAAAAGTTGAGGCTTTATTGAAGGCACCTATACCAGCTTCTCCTAAACAAGTCCGCCAATTTAATGGCCTAGCGAGCTACTTTAGACGCTTTATTCCCAATTTTTCTCGTGTCATGACGCCACTTTACGAATTGACTAAAAAGGATACTAAATGGGAATGGAACGAAAGACATGATGAAGCCCGCAACACAATCATACAATATTTGTCTACTGCGCCTACCCTGTCTCTATTTCAGGAAGACGCACCAATCGAGCTCTACACTGACGCCAGCAGCTTGGGGTACGGAGCTGTACTGATCCAGACCATCGAGGGACGCCAGCATCCCGTCGCCTACATGAGTCAACGCACCACTGACGCAGAGAGCCGTTATCACTCCTACGAGCTCGAAACTCTGGCTGTGGTTAGAGCAATAAAGCACTTTCGACAGTATCTATATGGACGTAAGTTCAAGGTGATTACAGACTGTAATGCGCTAAAAGCCTCAAAACACAAAAAGGACCTACTGCCCCGAGTACATCGCTGGTGGGCCTTCCTTCAAAACTACGAGTTTGACGTAGAATACAGAAAAGGAGAGCGGCTACAGCACGCGGATTTTTTCAGCAGAAACCTCTCTGGTGAGTTTTCTACAAATATGTTAACTCGAGACACGGAATGGATACAAATAGAACAACGACGTGATGACAAGTTGCGTCCATTAATAGATACCTCTCCTCCTGGTTATGAAGTAGAGAAGGGTGTCCTAAAGAAAGTTTTCACTGACCCTGTGCTTGGTATGTATAAGGTTACAGTAGTTCCAAAGTCATTTCGGTGGAGTCTTATAAATACCTATCACACGTCATTAAAACACCCAGGATGGGAAAAAACTCTTCAGAAGTTAAAGGAATCATACTGGTTTGAAAACATGAGCACAGTGGTAAGAAACTTTGTTGACAATTGCGTTATATGCAGAACCTCGAAGGGCCCCTCCGGAGCTATCCAGGCCCAATTACACCCGATTCAAAAACCTACTGCACCGTTTCAAGTAGTACATATGGATATTACCGGAAAATTAGGCACCAAAGATGCCAAGGGCGGGATGAGTATGTAATTGTCATCATTGACGCCTACACAAAGTACATTCTATTAAATTACTCTACTGACAAAAGTCAAAGTAGCAGTCTCGCAGCTTTGAAACGACTCGTACACCTGTTCGCGGCTCCAATACAGATTGTAGTTGATGGCGGAAGAGAATTTTTAGGAGAATTTAAAGTATATTGTGACCGTTATGGTATCGATATCCATTCAATAGCGCCAGGAGTTAGCCGAGCAAACGGACAGGTGGAGAGGGTCATGGGCACTCTGAAAAACGCTCTAACAATGATCAAAAATTATAGCACCGAAAAGTGGCAAGTCGCATTAGAAGCATTACAGCTATCCTTCAACTGCACTGCACATCGAATAACCGGGGTTGCACCTCTCACTCTTCTTACACGACGACAACATTGCGTTCCACCAGAACTCCTTAATTTTGTAAATATCGAGAGCGAATTAGTGGACTTTGATGCGCTAGAACAACGTGTACAAGAGAAGATGGCTGCTGCAGCACAATATGAAAAACGTCGTTTTGACAAGAATAAAGCAAAACTCCGACCATTCCAAAAAGGAGATTATGTTCTTATAAAAAAAAGAAATGTGGTGTCGTGGGACACCAGGTAGGAACGAAGTTCCTTCGGCTAATGTAGAATCGACACAATTTGCAAAAGAAGAGAAAGGTATTATACACTACTCGCTTGTGTATACGACTGTCGCGCCTGCGCACGTCTCATTTAACGAGGTCATCCATACGGTTTTACTATCACATTTTTTCCAGTTCGGTCGCGCAGCAAAATCCCTATCTCCTCCAAGCCTGCCGTAAGGAACTTCGTTCCAATAACCCACGAAATCAAACGTCTCTTGATTTGAAATATAGCGAACCTTACGAGATTTACAGAGTCTTGGACAAAGACCGCTACATGGTAAAGCGGGTAACAGGAAGAGGACGGCCCCGCAAGGTGGCTCATGACCAACTTCGCAGAGCTCCGCAGCCAGGAGACCAGGGAACCGTGTCGACGGAACCGGCTGAAGATGATCAACAACCTGGAATGTCTACAGCTCCTGAGTCCCAACAGCTGCAAAGGTCAACATCGAGTGAAGAAATTCAACCCACAGCTAGAGAGCACACAGAGGATATCATATAAATCGGTGAGTTCTTTCCGTTAACGAATTCTCAATTTTAATTTTAACAAAATCGTGAGGTTTGACAGGTTAACTGTCATATTATTTTGTCACAGTCTTTTATAGACGTGTCTTTAAATTTTACTTCACAATTTAATTGCTCTGTATATGCAATTTTCATAAAAACTATCTTGTGTGGCGTTTGTCATACTTGTCATGTTTATCAAATTTATTAGATGTGGGAAATTTCGCTACGCCTACTGTATTCATATTAAATAATAATTCCTGTAAGACTGTACGAACCCTATCCTATGTTTCTTCTTTTTCAATTCATTTTAAGAGCCTCTGCGGACCACGATCTCATCAAAAGGTCCAGATCGCAGCATCACCCTACCCATATCCTTTAGAGCCTCTGTGGACCACGGCGCACAGGACCGCCTAGACCATAGCATCAACCTATCCCAATATCCAGAGCAAATTCAATATTATCCTGTGTGGACCACGATCATAATGAAATGATCCAGACCACACCATCGACCTAGACCAATTTCCTCTAGAGCCCCTGTGGACCACGGCGCACAAGACCGCTTAGACCACAGCATCAACATAGTATCCTGTGTGGACCACGATCATAATAAAATGATCCAGACCACACCATCGACCTGAACCCCTGTGGACCACGGCGCACAAGACCGTCCAGACCACAGCATCATCCTTTATCTATGAGAACATAAACATAATGCGGGTTTACGTGGAGTAACCGTATTGAAAAACAAAACTAAAAACTATTGGCATGATGCGTGGAGCATTGTCAAAATACACAATACCATTCAATAAGCTCTTCCTTGTACAGCAATTTATTTTATTGTAATTAAATTACAAAGGTGGCATGATGCGTGGAGCATTGTCACAATACACAGTACCATTTGATAAGCTCTTTTGTATAGCAATTAATAATCGAATTAAATTACAACGGTGGCATAATGCGCGGAGCATTGTCACAATGATACCATTTCATAAACAACCTTCCTTGTTCGTAAAATGATTTATTCATTTAAATAATAAAAATTGTCGCATGTATTTGCACTGTACGTAGATTACACATACGTACTATTAAAATAATTAAATTATTGTAATTTTACGTACAGGTCATTTTCACTTACCTAGTACACAGTACATGATACAGCTGATAACTTGGTGAAGTAAATTAGCTAAACACTTGCATTACAATCAGGTAACTCTTTGGTGACACTAGTGAAACTCTTTAAGTTTTGAATTACAATCATTTTAAAATAAACCATGTTATCAGCTAGCGTACCTATGTATAGGCGCTAGACTAAAATCCGCAACATTAAATTTCAGGATATCTCGGGCTGGTGCAGAGCGCGCACCACCTCGCAAGATGGCCGTGTCGACGCGAGAAGCTTATGAGCGTCTACAAATTAATAAATTTAAGTTAATTAATCAAAATAATTAATCAAAACAATAATTACTAACGGTTTTGTTTTAGATTACTAGTGGTTTTAGATTTTTAGTATTGCAACACATTAGACTTTGAAAATTATAATTTGTTACTTCATTTACAGATGATAAATAGTTGTTAAAAATCATTTATAATTACTATTACAATTATAAACATTGGTCGGTGTGGTTT
This sequence comes from Acrobasis suavella, assembly GCA_943193695.1. Lineage (NCBI taxonomy): Eukaryota > Metazoa > Arthropoda > Insecta > Lepidoptera > Pyralidae > Acrobasis > Acrobasis suavella. Next base: position 14,262,695 of record OW971931.1, on the reverse strand, counting down.
CATCAAACTAATAAAGTGATTATCTTTTTAAATTAACATTCAAATGGCAATGTCCGCCATATTGCCTAGTTTGATGAAAGCACATCAGATTTAATTAATTAATTTTGTATTTTAGCAACATCCTAACTATTCTAATTATTCTTAAATTAAAAACTCAATAATTAAGGATTTTTGGGGCAACAATTACGTTGTCACACATTGTTTTAACTTTATCATTTCGTATTTGACGCGCGTTTTCGAATGGTTTGAAGTTGCATCATTCGCCATGTTCTTTGGCTGAGCCATTTAGAACACATTTCGTTGGAGGTGTTCAGAGAGGCAACAACATCTAATCCTGTGAGTATTTGTGTCTTTTTATTGGCTTACTTGCTGTGTTTAAGTTTATTTCTTGTAACTATTCTAAGTGAATTAAATTATAAGTGTTCCTTTGTTGTTTGGCGTTTCATTATTTTGCAATGTCGGAAAATAATAGTAAGGGTGGTGACGTCAGCGACGCTGACGTCACGCATTCTAAAAATTCAAATGGGGCTCTCCCGCCGTTATATATAAGTAAATTATTTTCTTCAAAACGCTCCGAACATATGGTGCTTGATTCCACTTAGCTAATTTTATGTGCTCTTCTTGGACAAAAATTTAAAAATAAATTTAAGGCCATGTAAAGCACCTGCGAATATTAGGTGTCCTATGTGGAATGGTCTAGGTGCCATTCAGATAGGTGGCCTTAGTGGAATACCTTAGTTGAATCAGTAAAGAATCCAAACAAAAACCAAAATTTCATTTCTATGTGTAAGCAATCCGATTTCCAAACCACTGTGGGGCAACACGAGGCAAAAGCGAGAAAGAAGTAAAGCGGTTATTACACTATCCGATTTTCAGAGTGAACTAGTCGATACTTTTCAATACAAATTTCGGAGGGGATTTCCTTTATTGTTTCATACATACAGTACATGCAAAGTTTAACATGATATCGTTTTGTCTCATTATATATTTTGTCTGTACGGATACAGAAAAGTAAAATAATTATAAAAGCCATTAAAATGTTATGAACCTTAAAAGATTCGTTGTTTTTGCTTATTTTTACGCAATTTTAGGCGTAAATAAGTAACAAAGAACTGTAAAATCTCCAAATCAAAGTCTACATCGACACGGCTTAATTGTCGAAGATTTTAATAAACTTGAAATGTAATTGGTTACTGCACTAGTTTTAGCATAAATCTCAAAGGACTTTACATATGTTTTTACCTGCTCGGCTTACTATGAATTATCGTGCATTCCATCTCACTGCTTTGCCCGAACACAATGTTAGATGAGACAGCATGCTTTTAGGCCGCGCTCACGTGTGAGTTCTAGCCCGCAACTAGTTCAACCTTAAGGAGTCTAATTAGGAAACAGGAAGGTGTAATCGCAGTTAGCATGGTTAGGTTCCTAGTTAGTCAAAGTGTAGGTATCAACCGCGCTGATGCTAAATCAGGACATTGTAATCACACGATTAAGGACACCTCAGTAAGTTATTTTAAACATAGGAGCATTTTTTTACAATATTTAATTAATCAATTATAGTTCACGGTATATAAATTAATTCATCAATTAAATCGCAACAAAAGGTTTATCGATTAGACCATCTAATAACAATAGAAAAACTTAAATAAATGGTGATTTGATGTCCAGTGTGATAGTTAACAAAACGCACAAATAGCCGTTGAGTGACGTCATCTTTGGTGCCATTTTTCAAACGTGAAGTCGCTAAACGATAGGTTATTTGTATGGCATATATAAAGCAATCATTTAGGCGACTCTACTTTTCAAAAATGGCACTTCAGGTACGATTTAGGATGCGAGTAAAAACTGTGTTGTCACCAGTGATTCTAACTCTACTTACAATGCGACACATATAAGTTGAACAAAAATGGCGGACTTCAAAGCATTTTTGTACAAATTCGCGGCACGTAGGTATTTGTTTCGCATCGTACCATCCTACCTAGTTAGGATGCTAAATAGAGGTCCTTAAAATCGGATAGTGTAATAACCCCTTAAGTATGTTCATGTCGTTGGCTGCGTGTCGGCTTGTGCAACTCAAAAGAATCAAAAAAGCACCGCCTCCTTTTTTCGATTGCCGCCGTCGAGTACTAGAAGCGGTCAAAGCCGCCGCCAGCATAGATTAGATACAGACAAATCCATACAGTACAAATGCGACAGTAGGCATAGAAAATTGCAATGCATACATTAACACAGCAAAACCTTGCTATTCGAGTGCACAAATAGAAGGGTTATGTGTTTCGAGTGTAATTATGTATGTAATTATATTTTTTTTTCCATCCCCTGCAGCCTAAATAGCTTGATAAATTACCAAATCGAAAGTACTATAATTAATTTCTTCTTAAGGTGAGGTTTTCCTAAACTCGAGGCGGCTGAGGTGCAAGGCGATCTGCGAGATGCCCGGCAGTTAATTACCTATTCAGAGTGACGGGGGAGCGTGAAGCGCGGAATGAAAGCAGAATGATGAATTCTAGTACTTATAGTCTCTGAGTAAAACCACGGACGGACAAACAAACATACACACAGACATAGCGAAACTACAAGGGTTCCTTGTAAAAACATAAAACCCTAAAAACAGTGTTATGTGTTTACCCGTATTCAATTCATTACAATCATAACTAACAATTCGTTATTTTCCAAAAACTTACTTTAGATACTTTTTAGGGTTCCGTACCCTAAGGGTACTGGATGGACAGCGGAGTCTTAGTAATAGGGTTACTAAGGTCCGTCTGTTCGTCCGTCCGTCTGTCTATCTGTCACCAGGCTGGATCTCATGAACCGTGATAGATAGACAGTTGAAAATTTCACAGATAATGTATTTCTATTTCCGCTATAACTACAATTTAAAAACAGAATAAAATAAATATTACAGTGGGCTCCCATACAAAAAACGTGATATTTTATAGATAATGGTACGGAACTCTTCGTGCTCGATTATATCTCGCACTTCGATGCATATATCTAAACGTCAAAAATAAACATTTTCTACGGGATTTGTATGAAATAAAGCAGGTTTTTCTACAATAATAAATAAATAAAAAATCACATTGACAATGTATATGATGACAATTACTGAACAGCACCAAATAATGAATTATCGACTTAGGAAAATACCCAATTGTCGCATCTGTACTATGTGTACTCTTTGTCCGTAGTATAGCTTCTTTGTCGGCTTTTCTAATAGCCGTCCGCAGCGGTCAAAAACGAAACCGGTACTTTTGAACTCTTTGTGTTACACCAACACGCGATAGACAGTTTTCTATTTCGCTCTTACCTGGCTGTGTGCGTGGTATGCGTTACTATGGTTACGGCTCGTTCAGAGTTTCGTACTTGCTGTATTAGGTACATAGGTATCCTCTTGCCGCTTAGGAAATCAACCGGCAATGAACGTTATTAAAAATTGGTCGGTACCTCTGATATCTACGTACGTGCAGTATGAAAGTTTAATTTTTAGCAAGTGTTTGAAGTGTTTCAAATGTTTGAATGTTTCTTATAAATGTCTGGTAGATGTCCAGGCACTTAGTAGGTAGGCACCTAACTAGGTAGTGAAAGTAATATATTTCAGTAGGTATCATGTGTTTATGGTTACAGTCTTCGAGTGTGGTCTAAGGTTATGGTCGCAGGCCCTGTATCACCCCCCGCAACACCTTCTACGCAAGCCTTTCAAAGGACCGGGATGACCAAACCCGTAACTCCCAGATAGGAATAGGGTAGCCAGGTCACCAAACCTAATAGATGGACAGACCAGCCATTTTGGCCGGACATTTGGGTAAAATGGCCGGACACCCTGCAGTGTTGAGGATTTTGTGTGTACGACAAATGTAAAATCAAGCTTTTTTGATTATTACCATAAATCTTGATAAATTTAAATGAAATACTTTCGAATGGCAAATCAGTCCATTTGTTTTATTATTACTTAATTAGTCAAACAAATTTATCCGTCACAGTTAAATTCTAGATAAACATTTATCAACATTTTTTAAATCTTCTTAAATTCGGTGAGAGTGACCGACAGTCGACTCGCCTGCGCTTGGACTAAGCGCTTGCTCGTTTGCAAAATGTAAAAAGCCTAACAAAATCCGGACAAGCCGGACACCGTCTATTTTGGCCGGACAAGCAATTTATAAGCCTAGCTATGTCCGGCTTTATCCGGACGCCAGGCAACGTTAGGTAGGAAGAGGTAGGTACAAATAATTGACCGAGCGAGTGAAATGAGCGAAGCGTCTCAGTTTCGAGATTGCCAAAAAATGTTTTTGTCCGGCTGTTCTCGCCTACAGGTCGCATTTCTCAACCGATTCTTGTGAAATTTAGTAAGAAGGTTCAAAAATTTTATAGAGCTTTTGGGAAAATTCAAATGTTCGAAATTTGTTCAAAATAGCAAAAAGCGGGCAAATCTTATGAATTTTTAATTTAATAAAATATCATATATCAGTCATTTGGAAAATGTTTCAAAAAATTAATTATACTTTTTTGTTACCCTTTACGCAACTTTTTTGTCTGAACAACTTTTTAATCTGATAAACTTCAACGGGCCGGGGTGACTCGTGAGGGAGTAGACCTCACGAGTCACTAGTAATAATTAGGTAGGTACTTATCAGCCATCTAGTTTAGGTATTTATAACCTAGTTACTTATGTTTATATATCATATTTGTGTTTCTATTTGGTACTTTTACCTACCTACTATGCTATATTTTAGTTATTTAGGTAAAGTCGTATTTATTCAGACGACGCCATTAATGAAAAATATATTGAGATAATAGGGGTGACGACAGGGTGAGAAAAGTATGATTACATGCAAAGATAGATATAAGTTTGTTGAAATAAAATTAGTCCGTCTTTAAAACTATCTAATATAATGGACCCATATTTTCAGTTTACCAAAAAAGTAAAAATTCTTAAAGACACGAAGCAGCACAGACACAGCTTCTTTTTTTCGGCGGTAGGTGTGAAAAACGTGCACATTAAGCTCTGAATAAAAATACTAATTTAAATAGATTTAAAGTACTTACAGTTGTTTATTTTATATAATTATACAGTACAGAGCATAATTAATAACCTAGAAGTATTATTTTCACAAATTGATGCACTGAAATAGATTCACACTGCTCTTGTCCTGCCAACTACTCACATAACTTGCAACCTTACATTATCTTTACACTAAAATACACTGGATCATTCTGAGATGTCAAATTTCGAGGAGATTGTGCAGAGTCAACAAGCAATGGAGGTAATGTTCACCAGAAAGCTTGCAGAATTTGAAGAGAAGCTCAAGTGCACGGGGTCGGCCTCCAGAAGTGCAACAAGTGATGCTAGGCTATCTCAACTCGAGGAGCAGTTTACTGGTTTTAAGACTGAGACAATAACTCTGTTGTCGCTACTCGGTAAGCAAATCTCTGCACTTTCCACGGCTCAAGATTCAGTGGAAGCCAGACATCGCAGGAAAGCTATCTTGTTAAGTGGAGTCCCAGATGATGTCAGTGACTTGCCTAAGTTTGTCTCAAACGTTTTCCAAGAGAAGTTAGGTGTCTCAGGGATCTCAACGGAGAAGCTCTCAGTTTGTCACCGGATAGGCAAGACGGTCGAGGGAAGATGCAGACCTGTGCTTGTTCGTTTCACTGAGCTGTCGCTCAAGACTGCTGTTTGGGAGAAGAAGACGATGTTTAAGGGATCGCAGTTCAGCGTCTCGGAGTTCCTTACTCGCCAGCGGCAGTCCGCTTTCATTATGGCACGCAAGCGTTTCGGCTTGAAGAGGAGCTGGACTATGAGCGGCACTATAATCGTCAAGCTTAGGAACGGGTCGAAGCAGCGCATCTACAGCGAGGCTGATCTTGCCAGGCTTCCTGAGTCAGAGGATGAGGTGCAGCAGACTGAACAAGCATCGCGTGCGGGCCCCAGTTCACAGGATTTAGGTGCTTCCTCTGATCAGCCCGCGAAGGTGAAGAGAGCGGCCAGGTCCAAAAAATGAACATTCTCGTTTGTTTTTGTGTTTCACTCCATATGTTTAGTTTACGATGTATTACGTCAAGCAAGAATCCATATTTCGTAATCACATAGTTAAAAGAGATATACCTCCCAATCACTTTATTTAATCACAAAATTTTGTAAGGTTAAAACAAATTCATATTTTGTTGTACGCACACAACAGAACTGAACTGTCATAATGACATTGACATTAACGTTTCCATTCCAGTTCCTACATATTCGTACGTTCCGTTCTGACATTTTTATTTAATCATTGAGTCGTTCACTGTTTCGTTTTGTTATTGTTCAACTTTGAGAGTTAGAGATTTTGCCGTTGTTGTGTGCGCGTTTTGTTACGTATATTACACTAGTTTACAGTACATCTGTTGCCGAAAAAATTTCAGCTGTTGCTGACTACATATAATATGCTGTTTTCAAAGATATAATTAAAAGATTTTTATCAGCTTTAGTTTCTGAGTTTTAAGCTATATAGGTATACAAAAGGAAAAAAAACTAAGAAAAGCTGTACTAAAAAAATAATTAATCATTGAGTTCTAAAAATTCGTTAGTATTGGTTTAAGCCCATTTTTATCAACCAGTTTGTAATATCGGAACAAAAGGTAATATCGTTTTCTTCGAAAAAAAAACGCCGTAATTATTTATCTCTTTCACGATAAAAACTTATTTTAGTATCTGAGGAAAGCATTTTTTTTCTTTCAGTCTTGATGCTAACAATTCTGAAGCTTGTTTTGAAAGATTTAAATCTCTTACAAGATTATCTAACTGCTTTTGGGAAAAGCACTTTGGCTCATTTGATATACTTTCAAAATCAGCATCATTTTGTGATAAGCTTGGTCCTTCAATGTCTTGTTCTAAGACTTCAGATATATTTTTAGGCTCTGAAGAGTCTGGTGAACGCTGCACTGGACGTTGAACACAACTAGTACTTGGCTACTGCCATTTAGCTCGTATTTTAGTGTTTAAACCGTTTACGTTCACGCTACAAAAATAACAGTCTTCGAGATGATTTCGTGGTTCTCGCCAAATAGTAGGTGTTCCAAATTTGAAGGCATTTCTTTTACCACTTTTCCATAATCTTAAATATTTCACACACGATTAACAAACACAATTGGGAGCCTAAGACTTCTCATTTTTATCCAAGAGCATTCCAAAATACCCAAAATAGATATTTTTCATTAACTCTGATATAACTCTTCTACGATCGTTAAACACATTCTCTGCATATATAGCAAAAATGATCTGGATTGTTTAAACAATGTCTTAGTGAACTACTCATGGCGCAAAAACTTCAGAACTAATCTTAACACAGTACAATACGCCTGTTATCGATTAATATATACGCTTAAATAATAAAAATCAAAACAAAGTAACTCGAGCTGCTCAAAAAATTTTAAGGGTAGATTTAACAAAAACTAGTCATAAGTGAACATTATCAACCATCAAATTCGCGGCAACAGACAAAAAGTTAAATTTTGTAAACTAGTGTTATTGTGTTTTAAATTGTGTAAGTTTTCTCTACTAAGTAACCGGCAGGACTAGCAGTAGTATTGATAATTATTTAACTATTTGTTTTAAATATTATTATATGCGTATATATTTATTTGTTAGTATTTCATATAATTTTTAAATAATATTATTTATGTCTGATAATGATTGTTCCTTTATGTCTGCTTGCGACATTAGTGGCACTTGCGCGTCTTCAAATAGTAGCAATTATTCTTTTGATGATCCAGAAACTCTCAACTCTCTCTTAAATCACGCTATTACTAATGAACGTCAACACTCCTTCAACGTATGCCATTTCAACGCTCAAAGTTTACCAGCGCATTATAGTGACTTTGTTGATACTTTCTCTTCCTCTCCATTTGATGCTGTACTAGTTTCCGAAACCTGGTTTAAACCTGCTCTCTCTTCCTTATCTTATGGCATTCCAGGTTACGTGCTCATTAGAAACGACCGTATTGGGTGCGGCGGGGGAGGAGTGGCGATTTATCTGCGTAGCAATATTTCTTACAAAATTCTTTACTCCTCACCCCCTACATACTGCAGCGCCGCAGAGTTTTTATTTCTGGAGGTTTCTGTCGAGGGTAAAAAGGCACTTCTCGGAGTCGTGTATTCTCCTCCCGGTTTCGATTACTTCTCTCATTTTGAGTCCGTTCTTGATTCTTATTGTTCGGATTACACACATCACATAATCATGGGCGACTTCAACACTAATCTTCTTAAAAATGATGCTCGTGCTGATAAGCTGAGTCACATTCTAAAGTCAGTAGATCTCAACGTTCTGCCTTTGGGTCCCACTCATTTTAATCATGATACCGATGATACTTGGCTTGACTTAATATTAACTTCCTCTTTAGATCTAGTAATCAATCACGGTCAACAATCTGCTCCAGGCTTTTCTAAGCACGATCTCATTTACTTGCAGTACAAACTTAGGCCACCTAAACGTAAGCCTAAAATTGCCTGGATGCGTAATTATGCAAATATAGATCTAGAAAAGCTTAAAAAAGATGCCATAGCAACTGATTTCACAAATATTCTTGAAGCTGGGACGATTGATGAAAAGGTATCTTTATTGAATGCTTCCATTTTGAAAATATACGATGTTCATGCACCTGTTCATGCTGTTAGAGTTAGGCGGCCACCAGCTCCGTGGATTAGTAGGGGGGTTCGCATGGCCATGACGCGTAGAGATAGGTCTTTTCGTTTGTATAAACGCGATAGGTCAGATGAAAACTGGAACACATACAAAAGGGCACGTAATTTGTGCAACCAAATGGTAAGGGCAGCTAAGAAGAAGTATTTTCATGACCAATTGTCTAACTCCTCTTCAGCTAACATATGGAAGTTCTTACATTCTTTAAATTTAGGCAATAGTTCTACTCCAGCATCTTCTTCGTTTTCACTAGATGATTTTAATAATCATTTCTCAAATTCCTGTTCTTTAGATCCTTCTGCTAAACTCCGTACTATTTCTAGAATTTCTTCCATGGCCACTCTTCACATAGACTCTTTTTCATTTTCTCCCCTAGCTGAGGATGACATTCGAAAAATTATAATATCTCTACATTCAAATGCGGTTGGATGTGACGAAATTGGTAGAAAAATGATTATTCATATTCTTGACATTTTACTTCCAATTATTACCCATATTGTTAATTTCTCCCTTTCCTCAGGCACGTTTCCCTCTCTTTGGGGAAAGGCATATGTCATTCCTTTGCCGAAAGTCTCCAATCCACAGGCGTTAAACAATTTCCGACCCATCTCAATTTTACCTTATCTTTCTAAAGTGTTAGAAGCGGCTGCCCACGCTCAGGTCTCCGCGTTCATACATAAAAATTGTCTTCTTACTCCCTTACAATCAGGTTTTCGTCCTGGGCACAGTACCGCTACTGCTCTTCTTAGCGTTACCGAAGATATTCGCCTTGGTATGGAGAATTCGTTAGTCACCATTCTAGGTCTAATCGATTTTTCTAATGCTTTCAATATGGTTGATCACGACATTCTCCTGGCAATTCTCAAATACATTAAATTCTCATCCTTGGCTATGAACTGGTTCTCTTCATATCTCCATGGTAGGCAACAAGCGGTTCGAATGGACCGTGAGTTGTCGCAATGGAAAGATGTTACTTCAGGTGTCCCTCAAGGAGGTATCCTATCTCCTTTATTATTTGCTATTTTTATAAATCTTTTATCACACTCTATTAGCTGTTCTTATCATTTTTATGCAGATGACCTACAAATTTACGTGCAAACCACAGCAGAAAACATTAACTCTGGTATAAGTTTACTGAACGCGTCCTTGTCCAACATTTCATCCTGGTCTGAAAATTTTGGCATTAAAATAAATGCGTCAAAGTGCCAGGCAATCTTAATTGGTAGCTCCAGACAGCTACCTAAGATTGATATGAGCTCTGTTCCTGCTGTGGTGTTAAATAATACAAACATCGCGCTCAGTCAGTCCGTTAAAAATTTACGCCTCATTATAGACTCATCCTTTAGTTGGAGGGATCAAGTCACTGAAATCAGCAGAAAAGTTACTTACTCCCTTCAATACTTAAATCGTTTTAGAAATTTTCTTCCTATAAAAACTAAAATTACTTTGATACAATCCCTTATTCTCCCCTTAATTGATTATGCTGATGTGTGTTATCCTGATCTAAACGCAGATCTTCTCAATAAGCTAGATCGTCTTATTAATAATTGTATCCGCTTTATTTTCTATCTTCGTAAGTACGATCACATCTCTTTTTTCCGATCTAAGCTTAACTGGCTTCCTGCTCGTCAGCGCCGACAGCAAAGAATGCTTTGTACTCTTTTTTCTATACTAAAGAATCCTCTCTCCCCCCTGTATATGAAAAACAAATTTCGCTTTCAGTCTGAAAGCCATGAACGTGAGCTTCGCTCTAGTCATTCTCTTCTTCTTCACCTTCCTTTATTTCGCTCAAGTTTTATGACTAACTCTTTTACTGTTCAGGCTACGCGTCTCTGGAATGCCTTACCCGAAGACATCAAAAATATCATGAATAGGGACCTGTTCAAGAAAAAAGTCCACATGCACCTTTTTGAAAGTTTGATGCAGCAGAACTAATCATTATCTTACATTATTTTGTTTTATATTATGTATTTATGTATGTTTATGTATATATTAATAAAATATATGTATCTATATATGTGTATTGTATGTGTATGTTTATAATATACGTATATCTATAATATAGTTATATCTTTAAGCGCCTATCGCTCACAAATTTATTTCTGTTTTTCCTTAAGGCTGACTGGTAGAGAATGCATTAGCATTAAGTCCACCTTTTGTACCTTTTTGGTCAATAAAGATTTAATAAAATAAAATAAAATAAAAGCATTAAATTTCCGGAATAGGGGGTTTCGACGTCACCGCTAAGTAAAAATCGTACCTAGCCATGACGTCATATGAAATTTAAATGCGCTGTATTTTTGCAACTTTTTGTTTCTTAGAGAAAACAAAAATAAGTGTACAACATTTTTTAATAATCTAACCGATGGGCAAAATATATTTTTCATTCGACATGCCTATTCATTGTATTCATTTTGATGAAGCCATTAACAGGACAATCCATTTGGACAATGATTGCCTTCATTCTGACAAAGCTATTGACAGGATAATCCACAAGACAATATTTTCTTCATTCATACGACGCCGTTGACAGGACAATGTATTGAGACAATTCATTGTCTTCATTAAGCCGAAGCGATGAGCAGAACAATTCCCTAAGATGCTTAATTGTTTACATTACAAAGGATAAGCCACTAAGACAATGATTGTCTTCATTCTACAAAGCCGTTGACATTACAGCCTACTTAAACAGTTAATTATCTAAGTGGAATCCACTCGGACAGTGATTGTCTGCATTCAGACAACGCCATTGACATGACAAACCACTAAGAAAATTCATTGTCTTTATTCAAACGAAGCCATTGATAGGACAATCCACTAAGGCAATGATTGTCTTAATTCAGACAAAGCCATTGATAGGACAATCCGCTTAAACAATGATTGTCTTCATTCAGACGAAACCATTGACAGAAAAATCCACTATGACAGTGATTGTCTTCATTCCGACAACATCATTGACATGACAATCCATTAAGACAATTCATTGTCCTCATTCGAACAAAGCCATTGATAGGATAATCCACTTAGACAATGATTGCCTTCATTCAGATGAAACCATTGACAGTAAAAAACCACTAAATTGACCAAATAATCTGTGAGCGACATTATGTACTTAGCGCATCTTGCGCGGGTAGAGCGGCCACACGGAGCGCGAGTTGCGCGGCGCAACTTGCGCTGTTACGCGGCGCAACTTGCGTCTCGTTTGTTTCGACCCTATCAGTCTGTCCGCGGTTTTATTATTACTAGAAATCTTGGCACATGGCTTGGCCAGAAATGGGTTAGGGGGGGGAGGGGGGGGATTCGAGCAAAAGGTAATAAGTTTTTTTTTTATAATAATTTTTTATTTTAAAAATAAGTTTATACAAAAACTCTACAGTTGATTGGAGTCTTCTTTTAAGCATAATAATGCCTGTGCCAGGAGACACCGCTCTTCGATTATCATAACAATTTATTTAGATAACTACTAAGTATAATCGTGCCAAGAAATTCTTAAAACTAAGAAATACCATAAATGTAATAATAATAGTTAGAAGTTTGTCTTTTTGTCGGTCATAGTATATCCGTTTGTCCGTATTTAGCTATTGAATAAATTCCTCCGTTTCATCGTAGCTGAAGGATGTAAGCCATTCTTGCATCTTTTCCTTACATTGATAGTATGACATCGGGTATATATGTGGTATTATGTTTATTTTATTATATAAAAGGGATGAACGTTTCTCGTATTGTATGCCGGCGAATTTAGTATTAGTTATTGGGGCTTTTGCTACTGTATTTTTACGTCTTTTATTTTCAAAGTGGGAGTCGTAGGGTAACGTTTTATGTTTTTTTAATATTATGTGAAGTAAATATAATTTCCTAACAGTTAGTAGACCAGTTATTTTATATAGTTCATCCGTAGGAAAACGGCTATTTTTAAAATTGGCAACTTTTATTAATGACCGCTGAGCTCTTTCCACCGTCAGGAACTTAGTTTTTAAAGCACCTCCCCATATGGGAATACAATAAATCAGGACTGATTGCACTATCGCAGTGTATATTTGCGTAAGAAGACTTTTCTTTGCTAATGTATCTTTTGATTCAGTTTTTGGCATCACATGTCTAAGGGTCTTGAAAATCCAGATTAACTTTCTTATTCTAGTTGCCAGTTGTTCCAGTGGTACCATGACAGCCTTTGATCCACTACAACTCCTAGGTATTTAGTACATGAAACCTTATCTATTTTAGGACATTGGCAGTTTTTGTTTTCGTCGTCCCCGCACATATGTATCTTTATATCGAGGTCATTTTCAGGTTGTGTTTATTGTAAAACAGATATAGTTGGTTTTGGATATATTTATCGTCAGTAGATTAGCACTTAATTATAAAACTTAAAAATAAAATAAAAATTAGATTCAGAAACCAAAACCATACCCTGTTCGGCAGTTTTTTTTATACTCGACCAAGATTGACCAGTGAAAACGATTGCAGTATCGTCGGCATATAAGAAAAAATTGGCTTGATTTAGTTTCATATTACAAAGGTCATTTAAATAAATAAGAAATAGTGTAGGCCCCAAAACGCTTCCTTGAGGGACACCGTACGATACTTCAGCGTCCCCACTGGTATACTCATTCAGCCTAACCTTTTGCTTCCTTTCAGATAGATAATCCTTGAGTAATAATAACGGTACTCCTCTTATTCCGACTTTTTCTAACTTTTGTATAAGTATGGGAATAGAGACCGTGTCGAACGCTTTTTTAAGATCTAGGAAGATATATAAGCATTTATTTCCTTTATCAAGTTCTTCTGACACTAGAGAGGTAAGGGCTAAAACGGCGTCCTGGGTAGATTTTCCTTGTCTGAACCCAAATTGAGAAGGAGACAATATATTAAATTTATTAAAGTAATTAATCAATCGGTTATTAAGTAATTTTTCTATGATTTTAGATATTGCAGGTAAGACTGATATCGGTCTATAATTACTTAATTCATCTCTATCCCCTCCCTTGTAAACTGATGTAATTATCGAGCGTTTAAGAAGATTAGGAAAAATACCATGTTTGAAGCAGAGGTTAGCCAAGTGTGCTATAATGGGAATAATTTCATTTTTTACATATTTTAGATACTTGGTAGTTACATTATCCCAGCCTGCGACGCTATCAGTCTTAAGGCTCATCAAAATACTGTGTACCTCATCTAGGTCAGTTTCTAAAAGAACGAATGACTGTGGTTGAGATGGTATCTCGTTTAAAAATGCTGTATGATCTTTGTTTTTGCGAGAAATTATTTTATGGGCAAGGCCTTTACCAATATTTACAAAATAATCATTGATTGCATTCGCAGCTTCTACGGGTGTCGGTTTTATGTTTATTAATTCTGTATTTTGTTTATTATTTTTATTTGTGTATGTTATATGTTTTATATTCTCCCATAGTAATTTATTGTTTTTTGTAGATTTGGCAATTAGTTCCATTTCATATTTCCTTTTGAGTTTTTTAATTAAATTATTGCAATAGTTTCTATAACGTGTGTAAGTAGTTTTTTTAGTTACATAATATGGATCATTTTTTATTTTTTTTTGTAATCTATTGCGATTATTAATGCATCGTAGATTGCCAGGAGTAATCCAAGGCTTTATATTTCGCTTGCTTTTAGGTATTTGTCTAATATTAGTATTTTTTTAAATAGATTTGCTTAGTCTTTCTATTAGACGTTCGGTAACTAAAACTGGGTCATCACAAAAAAGTAATTCAGACAAATGTTGATCCTGTAAACACTTTAAGGCCAAATTAAAGTCAATGGTTGTAGTAGTTTTAGACACAGTTTCTATATGTTTTTGTTTAGATAATGCTAAGAATATTGAGAAATGATCAGTGATAGTACTATGTAAGATAGCGATAATTGCAGAGGTTTTTTTTTGTTTAACTTTAACATAAAATGATCCAGAGAGTTATTATCTCTAGTCGGCAACGTGTGTCCTGGTAGTATACCAAATACTGATAAACCATTTAGGTAGTTCATTATATTGTTATATTCATATTTTTTTCTATATATTTCTATATCTCTAGCTATTAGATTAATATTAATGTCTCCGGTAATAATTATATTTTTTTTTGTGTTTTTATAGCCTCTAGGTGTGAATTTAACGAATTTATAGATTTATCTGCACATTTATTTGATGGAGAGCGGTAAATGCATAAAACAACGTTGTTAAGAATTTCTACTTGTAGACAAGAAGCTGAATAAATCTAATGTTAAAGAAATAAAACTCAGTGAAATTTTATTTCTTTAACATTAGATTTATTCATTACGTGCGTCTATTAATTACGTGGAGTAATAGGGGGGGGGGGGGGGGCATAACATATTTTTTTCTTTAAAAAATAATGTAAATATGTTAATCATAACAAATAAATGTAAACCATGTTTCTAAACTTAAATATGGCAAAATCTTACACATTACTTTTCTTTTACATTACTTTTCGGACACATTCTAATTCAGCCCATGGAGACTTCTGCAAGGTTCAAAATTATTGGTGCCAACATTCTCATGTGATTTTCAATACAATCATCTGCTCCTTTAACTTTTTTTTAGTCAATTTAAACCGTTGACACATGCGCACAGTTTTTTTATACAATGTCCTTTTTAATTAACTACAAATATTTTAAGGGGTTATTCAGCCCATCATTTTAAACAACTTTGCCCAATAGATATATATCGAAATACGAAAAAAAATATTTAGGTTCTCATACAGAGCGAAGTAGTCACGTGATATCGTTACTATGAAAAAGGCAAAAAAATTTTTCGTATTTCGATATATATTTATTGGGAAAAGTTGTTCAAAATGATGGACTGAATCACCTCTTAAAATACTTGTACTTAATTAAAAATAACATTGTACATGTAAAAAGAATGTGTCATATTTTGCCGGATTTTAATAAAAAAACATGTTTTTTTCGCTACTTTCTAACAACTCCAATCAGACACTTTTTCTGAATGTCTAATCGTAATCTATTTTTATTTATGTTTATTTATTTGATTAGATGCTTGTAAAAAATCTTATTTGCCCGCCTCCTTCCCCCTGGCCCATAGCCTGGGTACTCATACGCCTATGTACACATGCACAAGTCGCGCAAGTCGCACGGAACGGAATTATTTTGTCATAAATTGATACCTTGTTGTTAGTGAGCACATTATTACATTTACATTATTAGCCCGCCGCGTGGTTTTCGGCCTTGAATAGAACCACTCCATTTCCTCCTGTGAATGTCGTAAAAGGCGACTAAATCATATTTCCGTCACTGAAGATGAACAGACTTTCGATGGGCAACAGCGTCGGAAGTACGATAGTGACTCCCACTGCGCTCGCCAACCCGCCTGCCAAGCATGGCGAGTGTGGCAATATCCCCTCATGAATAGAAACTAAACGAAATCCTTGGGAGATGCATAGGCCTCTCCCAACGATTTCGTTTGGTTTCTATACAGCCGCATAACGTTATGCGGCTGAAATGATGATGATGATTTACATTATACATTATACTTTCATTTGATAATAACTATAATATCAATATTTTTTTTAGGGTTCCGTACAAAAAAAGAAAAAACGGAACCCTTATGGTATCACTCGTGCGTCTGTTTGTCCGTCCGTCTGTCAATTTACAGCCAATTTACTCCGAATCTACTCGACCAAATCAGGTGAAATTTGGTAGGATGGTGTAATCCTATGAACCAAACACAGATTTGTATGGTAAATCATTTTTTTTTAATTAGAGTTTTTCGAAGTACAAATTAGGAAATTAAAGTCTCCGAAGCTACTGAGCCTAAAATTTTGAAAAAGGTAAAATATATAGTTCATTGCTTGTAGATTACAAAAAATACATAATCTAAGAATTCTATCAATTGAAAATAAAGTGGTAAACTCAATATAATTCGTTCACTTACGGAAAATCTTCGGCATTGTACGGAATCCTCTCACGCGGGTTCAACTCGCACTTGGCTGTTTTTTTTATTGTTTTTATAAATAGTGTGACTTGGCAATTGCACAAGGCAAAAGAATGTGCATCAAACAAAATATATCTATTCCTACGCTCTGTGCTTTTATTTGTTTAAAAGTATCTTTATGTTAAGACTATTTTAATTACTTAGTAGATTGTGTTGGAGAAGAGTATGTATGAGGGAGCTCGATGGCCCGCTGGGAGTGCGCTCTCGCAAGTGAAGCGGCAACGGGCATGTTTCGCACTTGGATGGGTGACCACAAGTAGCATATAAAATTCACGAGCTCCTCCGTGTTTCGGAAGGCATGCATAAGTCGTTGGTCCTGGCTGTCATCATTGTATGACGTCGTCAAGCTATGTCAGAACGCAGTGAAAATTCTGACACTAGTTTTGGGCACTTACACATACGAAAAGCAAGAAGCAAGCTGAAGATTATGTTGCTGCGTGCCATTACCAAGTCACATTATTAATAAAAAAAAATTGTAATATTGATATTATATCAACTATAAAATATTGGCTACCTAACAAGGTATCACTTTATGACAAATTGATTCGATAGCTGCTCCTACAGGGTAGGTTTGGTTTACATTCGATTTTAAAACTTTTTACGGCAGAAGAACTGCGTTACGTCTTGCAAGACTTGTGCATTTTTGTACATGTTAATGTTTTTGTTGGGATAAGGTTTACAAAAATATCGATAGTCAATATCAAATTATTATTGCCAGTCCCTGGAACAAATTCTTAGAAAGTAAAAATAAAAAAAATGAGCGCCATCTGTCTTGAGAAGAAAGTACTATGGGACGACGTGATTACTAGAAGTTCCGATTGAATTTGACCGAATCTTGTTGCAAAATTTCAAGAGATGGCGCTTTTCATTTGGAAGAAATAAAACATCTGATTTAAATGACTACATGTCAATAAATAGTAAAGTAGTAATAACTGGATGATGCTACAAAGATTTAAACTCATAATAAATGCTTTAAATCTAAGAATAAAACCAAAAAGTAGTAACTTATTTTGAAATGAGGTAAGTAGTGCCATCTAGTAACATTTTTATGTAACTAAAAGTAAAATGCATGAGACTGACAGGACATGATGTAGACTAGCTGCTAACTCCTCATAATAAAAATTCCTGAATAACCTACTTGTATTGTAAGATAATAAAAATATTTTAAACGATATTAACTACTCATTTGTTCAATAAAAGAAAAAAAATTGTTTTTAATTGTCACCACGCTCAAAAAGTGTAACTTGAATTAATACCAAAAAAAAAATGCATAAATAAAAAAATAAAGAAGTAATTATAATTGCATAAGTTGATAAAAAATGCTATGCAATATCTTTACCGCGGCAGTTCCCGAGTGCCACACGTTTTTTTTCAATATAAAATGTCTTTGCACATCTTTCAGCAAAGAAATATAATAAGTCAAAGCAGCCTATATTCATTGTATGATTAGTATGGTGGTTTCATATATTTTAGTATGGCATTGCACGTTTATCTGAATTTCAAGCATATTATAGCGTTTGCACGCGCTTTCCGACACGAGTTGAGAAGTAATTATTTATATAATTAAGTCCATACCCATACCCATTATTTATTTATTTATCTATACATGTATTAATCATTAAAGATAGTATTGTTGAGTTAGTATACCATAACATAAGCTTAAGCTTACTTTGGGGCTAGCTCAATCTGTGCGATTTTTCCCTATATCCATTTATTGATATTTTTATTTACCTAACCTACAGAGTATATACCCAAATAGGTAAATTGGGTACTAACCGGTGGGTTAGTACCCAATTTACCTATTTGGGTATATACTTTTCTGCTAGGGATAGAGATGGGCGGTGGCCCATCTCTATCCCTAGCACAAAAAGGACGAATAATAAATGTTGACTTTACTACATCTTTACTTGAAAGCTGCCTTCAAATGTTTATCGCTGAATGAAATTTTTCATACATATTCCCCTTTCATAAAATTGTAGGGACGAATGGGATATACCCTTTTATTTTGTCACCAAACATAAAATATGGCAAACCTAATCTTACATCTAACTTTAACCACCTGTGACTGGCTGGATGCAACTAGTTCTAGCCGGAATCATAAAGGCTAAACCTAGTTCTAGCCGAAGATAAGTTGTATATTATGCAATGAATTACCACAATAATTAGTGCCTGAAGTAAGGGAAATGTGCATGATTAAATGGAATTTGTCCTCTTAAGACTACGCAGGTATTCAATATTCTGCTGGGGGAAGACATTTGATGGACCTCTCAAATGGTCATCTAGTTCTGCCGCATAGTCATGATTTTTAGGGAACCACAAAAATATCTGTCTGTATGTATGTGGAACTCCAGCATTACTGGAACGATTTTGATGAAGTTTTCACTGTTATGTAAATAATATTTCTGGTTAGGTTTACATGATGAATGTGAAGCCGGGTGCGGGTCCTTAGTGTGTGTGTGTGCACATTGTTATCTATTTTTATCTTTCAAGTTTTTTTTTCCTAGTTTGTGTAAATTCCCTTTTTGGATTGTATGATATGGGGAGGAAAAAGAGGAAAATTTTATTCCTTTTCTCCCATGTTGACACCAGGTAGATACTCTTTTAATTAACTTGTAACTCATGCACCTATCAATTAATACTTAGTAGGTACTTACTTCACAAACCAGACAATTATTACTTTTTTTGATCCTCTCTTTCATTCCAATCTTGTCAGCTGTTTTACAAACAGTAGAGATGGTGGCCGGAAAGTTTTCTTGGAGGTCAGTAACAAATGATTTTATTACTGATTGCAAACTATTGTCTTTTATGTCTTGGTTATGCAATTCTTTTAAACCTTTTAATTTTATATATTGAGTAAGTTCTTCTTCGCTTACATCCTTCATGGGTCGTAATATTTTGATAGATTCATCCCTAATATCTGAAAACCCCTGTAATGGTAATATTTGATATAAATGTTTATCTTTGGCCCTTCATCTCAACAAGTAATAATAAATATAGATAGATATTGTAGGTACTTGAACACATTTTCAAGAAGTCCTGAAGCTTTGTTGATTGATTCTATCATATTTTACAGATGTAGTACAGAAAAAAATTTACAGAATTAATGTAGTTTGCTGTTGAGGTCACAGCCATCACAAGGAACAATATACGTGGACAAGAAAAATATGGTATGGTACACTGTAAATGGAACCCTAAAATGGTCTGAATGAAATACTATACTTACAATGTCATTTTGTACTTGAGATCCTCTTCCAGTAGCAATATTTGATAGTAAATTAATGGCCAATGTGGTGGTTGTTTCAGGGGTAAAAATAAAGTTACAGTGCAACTTTTCAGCGAATCTAATAAACATTTTTCTTTCAAATCTAATCAAGAAATCATTTCGAACAGTTGGAGGCATACTGTCCAAAAGCTTCTGAAACTTGTCTCGTGTGTCGCTACTAACTGTTGGCAGTGTATTTGCTTCCGGCAGAGGAAAATCTGAGTGAATGCAATCTGCTAAACTAGATACATAAACCTTAAAACCATAGCCTTTGCACATGTCTACTACAGAACTGGCGATTTTTAGTGATTTTTCATCATTGTCATAACCTGAAATATAGGTACAATAATGTTGTACATTACTATAAATATCTATTCCAATTTAACTTTATGTTTTCCTAAATAACTACTCTTTAGGCTCCTGTTGGTTACAGAGTAAAGTGAGTGATCATAAAAGGGGTATTGAATAGGCATACCAATTACCCAAATACAGACCTTGCAAATGCATAAAGAAAGGTGTTATCCGGAGCTTCTTATGACTATCTTGGGCTAAACCACTATGAATCAAGTCTAGCAATACAACTGAACTAGGTCCATTCATTAAACAAATCAAAACTTTTTCATTCGACGATAATATCTTATTCTTACCAATACATGCACGGAATTTATGATTTGTATTGGCTAGGAAGCAAGTTTCACAATAGCAATCTACTTTCCGTAAAATTACATTTCCAGAAAGGTTACATTTTTTACAAAGTGTCATGTTTTTGAAATTTTATATTCTGACTAGAGAAGATTAACTTGAACTTTTATTTTATTTAAAAATATACATTCATAAACAGTAAATGTGTTTTAAAGTTTATCCAAATAGAAAACACGTACTATGTTTTAACTTCACATCAAAGAAATAAGTTATGTCAAAGCATAAAGTACTAGGTACATAACACAGAGTACTTTTGTGGTACATATGTCAAAGAAACCGTTCAAAGTTCCGATTCATGCTGCTGTTTTGTTCATGGTGAAATTCTTAGAATACCATAGACATATTTTCGATGTTTTCTGCGTAAAACAATATTGGTTTAAGCTAACACGACGGTTTCAAAATACGGCCAAATCTAAGCGCACGTTAGTGCGCAGGCCAAGTTCCAGCAACAGGCCGCGCACATGCTGTGCACTATTTACACCAGTCTTTCCCAAAGTGGGCGATAACGCCCCCTTGTGGGCGCTGCAGGTCTCAAGAGAGGCGGTAAGAGACCCAGAAAGAAAATGTTTTTTTTTTGCTAGGAGCTTTATTTAGCTAGGAGGCCTCTTAAACAACGACTGCAAGAGCTCTCGACTCTCAACAACAACTTGTGAACATCAACTAATATGAATTAAAAGATTGCTCAAACTCGGTTCTATATATTTCTCTCCGCGTAGTTCATATATCTGTCCTATTTTATTGAATATAGAAAAAATGAAAATCATGTCAATCGGTCGCTCCGTTTCGTAATGAAAGTAGACACAAACAAACAAATAAAAAGGCAACAGACACACTTTCGCATTTTAATAGTTATTAGTACTCGAAGATATCTATCATGTTTTAACAAGTTTTTGTTAAATAACCCGAATTGTGCATTCCTGTATCAGTTGGCTGGTTCATTGAATACTTGTTCGGACTTGTTGAGTACGATTGAGCGTCGAATGAGATAAACGAGTTTATGCATGTTTGTTTTATTCCTGTCGGTGCGTGCTGCTTAAGCATTCCTATATAAACAATGTAATATTTATTTTATTTTCATTTGTGGTTTCGCGCGCAATAGATGAGCAGTACTTACGCCTCCTCTACACTACTCGCGAAGTTGAACGTATTTCTCAAAGCAAAACAATGTCGGAAGTAAAAAAGAAGAGACGGCAATACTGTGCGGAATATATTAAATTCGGATTTATTGAAAATCCCACAAACCCATCGTCGCTTTTGTGTCTTCTATGTCTAAAAACATTTTCGAATGAAGCAATGAAGCCTTCAAGGCTGCAAGATCATTTGAATAAAATGCATCCAGATAAGAAAGTCAAGAATGTAGCATATTTTCAAGACCTAGAGAAGAAGCATAATACTCAGCCAAGTGTAGCAAAACTATTTTCGGCGGCTGCTAAGCAAGATGACGACGGACTTCGAGCTTCGTACAATATCTCTAAGGCAAACCACATAACATCGGAGAAGAGTTTATATCGCCAGCAATAAATGAAGTAATAACTACTGTGCTTCATAAACCGGCCGCAGATATTATCCGAAAAATTCCTTTGAGTAATAATTCTGTGCAAAGACGAATTGATGAAATGGCTGAAAACATTGAAGAATCATTATGCGATCACCTGAGGACAAGTCAATTCTCAATTCAGCTCGATGAGTCCACTTTACCAACTAATGAAGCATTGTTGTTGTCTTACGTGAGGTTTATTAAAGATGAGAAAATATGTGAAGAACTATTATTTGCTAGAAATTTAGAGACCGATACAAAAGGGGAAACCATATTCAATACATTGGAAAAGTTTTGCGATGAGAAAGAGATTCCTTTGAAAAATATTATTTCAGTTGCTACAGATGGCGCTCCGGCTATGACAGGGTGCCATAAAGGCTTTATAGCGTACTTAAAAAATAAAATTCCAGATGTCCTTGGTGTACATTGCGTTATTCATAGACAACATTTAGTTGCTAGAAACTTAAGTGAAAAACTATTTCAATCACTGCAATATGTTATCAAAGCAGTCAATAAAATCCGCAACAGCTCTTTGAATGATTTCATCAGCTTTGTGTTACTAATGACGAGGATTTCAACCGTTTGTTGTTTCAAACTGAAGTTCGTTGGCTAGCAAGAGGCAATTGTCTGACTCGATTTTACAACCTGTTTGACTCTGTTATAGAGTTCTTGGAAACTAAAGATACAGAATTGCACGACAAGCTCATAATATCAAAGAATGATATAGCTTACATGACAGACCTGTATAAATTGTTCAACGACATGAATCTCCAACTGCAAGGCGATAAACTAAATTTAATTAAAACAAAAAACGTCGTTGCTGCTTTCGCAGCCAAACTGCTTCTACACAAAAAGAATCTGGGCAGACGTGAGTTTCACAATTTTTCAAATTTATCAGTATCATGCAGTAACGACGAATTGTTTGCCTACTGCCAACATTTGGAAAACCTCCACATTGACTTCACGGAACGATACCAGGACATTTTGAACTTGGAAATACCAGACTGGGTGTTGGATCCGCTTTCAAATGTCAACACAGCAATGTCACCTCAGCTGGAAGAAGAACTTATAGAATTGATAACAAACGAGGAAATAAAAATCAAGTTCAAAAATGGTTACCAAGAATTTTGGCTACAAAAACCGATCCCGCAATTGTACCCTGGATTGTGGTCAATCGTTCAACGATTCTTGATAGCATTCCCATCGTCATATTTGTGTGAACGTGGATTTAGTGCTGTGACAACACTGCTTACTAAAAAGAGAAATCGTTTGCTTGTTACCGAACGTGGCGACTTGCGACTGTTCTTGAGTAAATTGGAACCTGATATCAACAAACTTATTAAACAGCATCAGATTGTCTGCCTACATTTATACAATGTCCTTTTTAATTAAGTACAAATATTTTAAGGGGTGATTCAGTCCATCATTTTGAATAACTTTTCCCAATAAATGTATATCGAAATTCGAAAAAAACTTTGCCATCTCCATAGTAACGATATCACGTGACTACTTCGATTTGTATGAAAATCTAAATTTTTTTTCGTTTTTCGAAATAAATTTATTGGGAAAAGTTGATCAAAATGATGGACTGAATCACCCCTTCAAATATATGTACTTAATTAAAAAGGACATTGTATATGTAAATATATATTTAATATTAAATTCATAGAATAACTGTTTAAAATACGATTGAAAATGGTTTGATTGAATCTTATGTGGGTCTAGCAAATCGACGATAAATTTACACGATTTCACGTTGCCAACCGTCGAAATGTCTACTTTGACCTGTCAAAATCATGCTCGCACGGGAGTAAGGCATGAGATAAAATACGTTTTATGAATGAAAGTTATTTTGTCGCTCAATTTTGTGTATGTTTGTTGCGGTAAAGTCCGCGAAATGCGACAAATCACAAGGATAAAAAGTTTTCGCCCTAATCATGCTTGCCACGCTGGATCGCTACTTACCGCCCGGTCACGAATATGAGTGTGTGCGGGAGCGCGGGCGCGCGCGGGGGCGCGCGCGCAAACTTTAATTCGCGGAATATTGCCAGTTTTGGGGTTTTTACCTAAGAATTTCGAAAATAGCATTCATCATGTCATGTCATCCGCCCGTTCCCGTCTCGCACCGCACAATTAATAAGGAATCGTATGAAAGGAAGAAAAGCTTTATTTGGCAATCATAACCATTACATATATCTAAAATAAAAACAAAAACTACGAATTGCTGTAAGGGCTACCTGGGGGTTTATGATGACCACTTTGACGAATTGCTCTGAAACCAGTTAATCAGTTGCGCTCTGCGCTGCGCTGAGTGTGCACGTACGCAGTGTTCGGTATCGTTCTCGCTTGCGACGTGATATTAAACTACCCTCAATCATGGAGAATAATAGTGGTGGTAATATTGATATCTATAATTGTTCTGTTGACGATCAGGAAGTAATAAGCAGCTTGGTAGATGATCAGGCGGAGACGTTAGAATGTGATGACTCGACCTTTAGAAGTACGGAGAAGAGGAAGACGAGGGAAGACGAAAGTAGCAGCGAGGAAGGATTTACTACGGTTAGCCGTAAGACAAGGAAGGCAAAGCGATTGTTGAAAAGTAATTCCCTTGAGGATCAAATCAATAAATCGCGAGGACAGCAACAAACCAATGAAAAATTTGAAGTGTGTATTACTTTACTGGGAATTTTGCCTAAACAAATGGCAATGGCAAAGTTGTTAAGAGACCAAAATGTTGGTAACATTTTGAGGATAAAATATAAGAGTCCATACAAAGTGTTGATTCAACTAGAAAATGAAGGAAATGCTGAAAAGTTATTAAATTGCCAAAAACTTCATGAAATGGATTGCAGATGTCAGATGACTACAGAATTAAATTTTTTCTACTGAATCATTAAAAAAATTGATTTGGAATTGACAGAGAAGGAAATTATGGACGTTGTGGAGTCTTCTGTGGAAATTGCTTCAATCCTACTGGGAAATGGGTGGCATGTGAGACAATAAGAGTATGTTTTTAAGGGACCACCTGACCTTCATATATACAAGCATATGGTCATAGGCTTAATGTGGAGCCCTACATATTTCCGGTGTCGCAATGCTCTGGTTGTTGGAAATTTGGTCATGTCGTAAAATTCTGTCCTACTAAGAAGATAGTGTGCCCGAAATGCGGAGAAGGCCATGAGAACTGCGAGACAAAAGACTTTAAATGTACAAATTGTTCTGGGCCTCACTTGGCTTTGGATAAAAATTGTCCTATATATCAAAAGGAGAAGACTATCCGCTCTATTATGAGTAGGAATAACATCACCTACAGGAAAGGCCTCCTCATCTATAAAGAAGAGATGCAACAAAAACAAGGAGTAGATATGGAATCGATCAATTGGGAAATGGAACCCACCCTTGTGGCTCCCACCCCTGCGCGGACTGTTGCTGTGCAGCCTGCTACAGACAAGACATATAGCAGAGTTGTACTCACGAAAGCAGTGGTTCATCAACAGGGACCAGAGAATGAGTGCAGAAAAGAAAGTATAGCAATAACAAGTCAAGACAAAAATGACAAAAAAAGAAGAAAAAGGAAGAAAAGGAGGGAAAAAATCAGTGCGTAGAACCAGGAAACCAGTCTATGGAATGTGAAGAGACAGAGCATCAAAACAAAGAAGATGATATGTCAAGTGAAATGCAAAGAGAAGAAGGAAGATCAAAGTTGAGGAAGTTTTTTGCACATAGTAAAAACATTATTTTGTCTGATGTTTCATTAGAAGAAAAAATATTTTTGATAATGCGATTAGTTATTGAAGAATGTAAAGTTTTTGTACAAAAGTTTTTTACCGGTGGGGATATGGTAACAAAAATCCTAAAACTTTTAAATGGATAGTTCCTCTAAAGAATTTATCATGAATATACTGCAGTGGAATTCACAGAGTCTCAGACCGAAATTGGCAAGTTTTGAAGCATTATTGCAACAAGAAAAAATACACATAGCCCTACTTAGCGAGACGTGGTTAGATTCTAGAACCTCTGTGAATATCAGTGAGTATAACATCTACAGACGGGATCGGTCCGACAACTGTGGAGGCGTTGCTGTTGTTACGCATAAGTCTTTGTCTATACAAGTATGTCCAATAAGTTTACCAAATCCTGATATAGAAGTATTACACATTAAGATTCTTAATTGTAGTCATTCAGAAAATATTTTTTCAATTTATTATCCATCTAATGTATCTACAAGAACTTCCGATTGGGATAGTATCTTTTCGTTCTTTTCCAAAAAAACAATAATTGCCGGAGATTTTAATGGTCACCATACAAACTGGTCTCATAAAAATGACGGAAGAGGAAATCAACTCTTAGATTCATTGTTGGACAATGTTTTTATCACATTAAATGATGGAAAACCAACTAGAATTAAATTGGTGAATGGAACCCTACAAAAATCCTCTCCAGACATTACATTTGCCTCATCTGACATAGCGGTCAGTACTAAATGGCGAGTAAGCAATGAAAACCTAGGTAGTGACCACTTAGTAATAAAAATGTCATTAAACTATCAGGATTAAATTTTACGAAACTACAGAATTAAATTTTACGAAAAAACGCAATTTTAATAAAGCTAACTGGGAGGCTTACAGAGATTATTTACAAAATATATTTTCTAAACCTAATCATAACTTAAATAATGTTCAAGAAAAATACGACTTCTTCCTAGAAAAGATAAACGAAGCTGCAAATATATATATTCCCTTTGTAAAAATGTGTACTAACCCTAATTCTACTTTTAAACCCAAAAAATACTGGACTCCTGATCTTTCTAAGGCTGTTGCTCAACGTAGACTGGCGTTGAAAGCTTTCCGACGAAATCCGACTCCAGCCAATCTTACACTATTGGAAAATAAAATAAAAGAGGCCAACAAATCTATTAGAAACGCTAAGTCTAAAGTTTTCAGTCATTTTGTGATAGCTTAAATGAACAAACATCCCCACAGGAAATGTGGCGACAGATGCGCTGGATTAAAGGATATCGAACGGCTAGATTTAATGCTTCCGACGAAAAGAAAGAGCAATTACTATGCTCTCTTGCTCCTGATTTTGTACATAATGTTGAATATTCTACTAAGCCTACATTTAATAATAATAATTCACAAATAGATTCCAAATTTCAAATTCAAGAACTTAAGAACTATCTAAAAAGGAAAGACACAGCTCCCGGTGTAGATGGGATTACATACTCTATGATTTTCAATATGCCTGACGTAGCAAAATTATTTTTGTTAGATATTTACAATTTACTATATACAACTGGCTATATTCCATATCAATGGCGCGATGTTCACATTATCCCTATTCCAAAACAAAATAATTCGTTTAATGAAGAACCAAAATTACGACCAATATCCTTGATCTCATGTGTTTGTAAGATTTTTGATGTTATGGTAACAAAAAGACTAGAGTGGTTTGCTGAGAAAGGTTCTGTGCTATCTGAGAATACGGTAGGATTTAGAAGAGGCCAATCCTGTTGAGACTGTCTAACGAGGCTCGTCACATACATCCAAATAGGATTTACAGAAAGTAATCCAACTTTAGGATGTTTTCTTGATGTCGAGAATGCGTATAATAATATACTAGTAGATAGACTTGTAAATATTTTAGACGAGCTTAAAGTAGGACAAAACGTATGCAGTTATTTATGGTTATTTCTTACCGAAAGACACTTATCCATACAAAATGAGAAAGGAGAATTAATAGCCACGAGATGGACAAACAGAGGTCTAGCACAAGGAGACCCAATGTCTCCACAGTTATTTAATTTAGCTACTCATAAAATATGTCAGCAAATACAAAACGTGATCATAGGACAGTACACAGACAACTTTGTATTATATTTTAGCCATAAAGAATTCAGCAAATGTGAAACTGAAATTCAGATAGGATTGGATTTAATAGTCTCCATTTTGAATTATTTATTTTATTTATTAATTTATTAAATCTTTATTGACCAAAAAGGTACAATTCTCTACCAGTCAGCCTTAAGGAAAAACAGAAATAAATTTGTGAGCGATAGGCGCTTAAAGATATAACTATATTATAGATATACGTATATTATAAACATACACATACAATACACATATATAAATACATATATTTTATTAATATATACATAAACATACATAAATACATAATATAAAACAAAATAATGTAAGATAATGATTAGTTCTGCTGCATCAAACTTTCAAAAAGGTGCATGTGGACTTTTTTCTTGAACAGGTCCCTATTCGTGATACTTTTGATGTCTTCGGGTAAGGCATTCCAGAGACGCGTAGCCTGAACAGTAAAAGAGTTAGCCATAAAACTTGAGCGAAATAAAGGAAGGTGAAAAAGAAAAGAATGACTAGAGCGAAGCTCACGTTCATGGCTTTCAGACTGAAAGCGAAATTTGTTTTTCATATACACGGGAGAGAGAGGATTCTTTAGTATAGAAAAAAAAGTACAAAGCATTCTTTGCTGTCGGCGCTGACGAGCAGGAAGCCAGTTAAGCTTAGATCGGAAAAAAGAGATGTGATCGTACTTACGAAGACAGAAAATAAAGCGGATACAATTATTAATAAGACGATCTAGCTTATTGAGAAGATCTGCGTTTAGATCAGGATAACACACATCAGCATAATCAATTAAGGGGAGAATAAGGGATTGTATCAAAGTACCTAATTTTAGTTTTTATAGGAAGAAAATTTCTAAAACGATTTAAGTATTGAAGGGAGTAAGTAACTTTTCTGCTGATCTCAGTGACTTGATCCCTCCAACTAAAGGATGAGTCTATAATGAGGCCTAAATTTTTAACGGACTGTCTGAGCGCGATGTTTGTATTATTTAACACCACAGCAGGAACAGAGCTCAAATCAATCTTAGGTAGCTGTCTGGAGCTACCAATTAAGATTGCCTGGCACTTTGACGCATTTATTTTAATGCCAAAATTTTCAGACCAGGATGAAATGTTGGACAAGGACGCGTTCAGTAAACTTATACCAGAGTTAATGTATTCTGCTGTGGTTTGCACGTAAATTTGTAGGTCATCTGCATAAAAATGATAAGAACAGCTAATAGAGTGTGATAAAAGATTTGTAAAAATAGCAAATAATAGAGGAGATAGGATACCTCCTTGAGGCACACCTGAAGTAACATCTTTCCATTGCGACAACTCACGGTCCATTCGAACCGCTTGTTGCCTACCATGGAGATATAAAGAGAACCAGTTCATAGCCAAGGATGAGAATTTAATGTATTTGAGAATTGCCAGGAGAATGTCGTGATCAACCATATTGAAAGCATTAGAAAAATCGATTAGCCCTAGAATGGTGACTAACGAATTCTCCATACCAAGGCGAATATCTTCGGTAACGCTAAGAAGAGCAGTAGCGGTACTGTGCCCAGGACGAAAACCTGATTGTAAGGGAGTAAGAAGACAATTTTTATGTATGAACGCGGAGACAGCGTGGTCAGCCGCTTCTAACACTTTAGAAAGATAAGGTAAAATTGAGATGGGTCGGAAATTGTTTAACGCCTGTGGATTGGAGACTTTCGGCAAAGGAATGACATATGCCTTTCCCCAAAGAGAGGGAAACGTGCCTGAGGAAAGGGAGAAATTAACAATATGGGTAATAATTATTGAAAGTAAAATGTCAAGAATATGAATAATCATTTTTCTACCAATTTCGTGACATCCAACCGCATTTGAATGTAAAGATATTATAATTTTTCGAATGTCATCCTCAGCTAGGGGAGAAAATGTAAAAGAGTCTATGTGAAGAGTGGCCATGGAAGAAATTCTAGAAATAGTACGGAGTTTAGCAGAAGGATCTAAAGAACAGGAATTTGAGAAATGATTATTAAAATCATCTAGTGAAAACGAAGAAGATGCTGGAGTAGAACTATTGCCTAAATTTAAAGAATGTAAGAACTTCCATATGTTAGCTGAAGAGGAGTTAGACAATTAGTCATGAAAATACTTCTTCTTAGCTGCCCTTACCATTCGGTTGCACAAATTACGTGCCTTTTTGTATGTGTTCCAGTTTTCATCTGACCTATCGCGTTTATACAAACGAAAAGACCTATCTCTACGCGTCATGGCCATGCGAACCCCCCTACTAATCCACGGAGCTGGTGGCCGCCTAACTCTAACAGCATGAACATCGTATATTTTCAAAATGGAGACATTCAATAAAAATACCTTTTCATCAATCGTCCCAGCTTCAAGAATATTTGTGAAATCAGTTGCTATGGCATCTTTTTTAAGCTTTTCTAGATCTATATTTGCGTAACTACGCATCCAGACAATTTTAGGCTTACGTTTAGGTGGCTTAAGTTTGTACTGCAAGTAAATGAGATCGTGCTTAGAAAAGCCTGGAGCAGATTGTTGACCGT
Source organism: Acrobasis suavella (assembly GCA_943193695.1). Lineage (NCBI taxonomy): Eukaryota > Metazoa > Arthropoda > Insecta > Lepidoptera > Pyralidae > Acrobasis > Acrobasis suavella. The sequence goes on along the minus strand of OW971931.1, from coordinate 14,232,123 downwards.
GATTGATTACTAGATCTAAAGAGGAAGTTAATATTAAGTAAAGCCAAGTATCATCGGTATCATGATTAAAATGAGTGGGACCCAAAGGCAGAACGTTGAGATCTACTGACTTTAGAATATGACTCAGCTTATCAGCACGAGCATCATTTTTAAGAAGATTAGTGTTGAAGTCGCCCATGATTATGTGATGTGTGTAATCCGAACAATAAGAATCTAGAACGGACTCAAAATGAGAGAAGTAATCGAAACCGGGAGGAGAATACACGACTCCGAGAAGTGCCTTTTTACCCTCGACAGAAACCTCCAGAAATAAAAACTCTGCGGCGCTGCAGTATGTAGGGGGTGAGGAGTAAAGAATTTTGTAAGAAATATTGCTACGCAGATAAATCGCCACTCCCCCTCCCCCGCCGCACCCAATACGGTCGTTTCTAATAAGCACGTAACCTGGAATGCCATAAGATAAGGAAGAGAGAGCAGGTTTAAACCAGGTTTCGGAAACTAGTACAGCATCAAATAGGGTTAGAGTTATCTGCAGACAAATCTAAACTTTGTGTTTTTAGCACGCGAAACAGGCGGTTAATACCTACAATTAAAGTAAATGACTGTCCTTTATCTACGTCCGATTGTATCAAGTACTTGGGTTTATGGTTGGACCCAAAATTATCGTGGAGTAAACACATCAATGAAACTAGTGAAAAATGTTCAAAATTTCTAAATATATTTAAGGTAGGTAGGGTCAGCTTGGGGAGTTCACCCCAAACACGTTCGAAAACTGTATATTATATCGCTTATCAGAAGTAGGCTGGACTACGGAAGTCCCTTGTTTGGAAACTGTGCGAAAACACATTTTAATAAGCTAGAAAAGGTCCAAAACCAAGCACTGAGGATAATCGGAGGTTTTATTAGAAGCTCACCCATCCATGTGATGGAAAGTGAACTTAGTATACCTCCCCTCCATATACGAAAACTTCAATTAGCATACAAATACTGCCTTAAATGTCAGTCAATGTTAGGAAATGTTACCATTCATCTCCTTAATAAACTCAGTACTCTTATCAAATTTAAATATTGGAAGAAAAAAAAGAAACCGCTGTTGGAATTATGCTATGAAAAAACAAAGCTGGAGAATGTTCACGTAACTTCTCCGCTTGAAATGTTTGGTTTACCTACCTGGGTTTCGAACATTAATATTACACATTATATTGAATTAAATTTAGAAACTATTACACATGCCAAAAGATTATATGATATAAACCTTCTTAAATACAATGTAATGAATGAAATTTTTGAAAAATATCACGGTTGGCATATGGTATACACCGATGGCTCAAAGAGTACTGAGTCCGCAGGACCTGCTTTTTATGACTGCAACAGAAACGTCTCTAGGTGTTTTAAGGCCGATCGCGGTCTGTCTATTATGTCCATTGAGTTGATTGCAATTTTAAACGCGATGTTGTATGTGAAAATGTTGGTCTGCGCCAATGCGTCATCTTCACTGATAGTAGAAGTGCGCTTCAGCACGTGGCTCGATGTGCCTCTGGGAATATCAGAGGCGTATCGATGGCCTACGATATACTTTCTATTTTGACTGAACTAGATCAAAGCGATGTTGAGTTAAAATTGCAATGGATTACAGGACACATAGGTTTAAGGGGCAATGAAGAGGTTGATTTGCTGGCCAAGATAGCAAGTCGGACTGGATCTCAGACTTCGTTCCTTCCATGCTATTTGAAAAAATATACCGATTTTAAAAATTTGATTTATAAATCTTGGAAAGAGTATTTTGATAAGAGATCACTAGAAAAAGGTATTTGGTATAAGACACTACAGAATGAACCTCTTCAAGTGCCCTGGTTTAGTGATGTAAAGCTTAATTTTTTGATAAATAAGTCGGATTCCCCCAATTGTGAAATGGAGTGTACTAAATTCAAATGTAAAAGGGATTCACTAATGAGGGAATTAAAATTAAATCATTATGATATCGGTATCACTCAGTCTATTCTGTCGAAACCAGGCTCGATAGTAGCAAAAAAAAATTATGAAATTTCATACCTCAGACGTAAATTCCTTAGTTAAGGGTAAGATAGGGCTGACATGTCTATTAAGATAAAAGCCCTTGAAAATAAAGAGAAAAAAAAAAACAATTAATGAGCTATATTCCTCGCAGAACTGCTAGAGATTCTCTAAAAATCGTAAAATGGTCACAAAATCAATGGTGCGATTTTTCAAACGCGGAGTCACTAAACGAACGGTTTTTGTCTATGGAAAAACCATTCGTTTAGGTGACTCCGCGTTTGAAAAATGGCACCATTGAATTGAATTAATTAGCGAAATAATTAAAAACCGAGACTTGACCGAATCATATTTTTGTTAATTTTCATACATTATATAAAGGATTAACATTGTTTTTATATATATTCAACCACAATATAACTCAATCAAGTAAAAAGCCATGCATTTATCTTAGATTTAAACAGATATATAGCGGATACTATGAATGACCCGTCGCAAACCTCTTTGCTTCCAAGCCGACGATCCGCGCGTGCGCGAAGAGCACCTCAGGTGCTCTGTGCATAATTTAGCTTATGACAGTAGATTTTTTTGAGTTTTATAAATATTGTGAGCTTACGCGCGGCGAACTTATTTCTGCTCCAGAATATTCTTTTAAAGTGGTTTTGTTGCTGTAATAACGGAGTTTAGTTGTTAGCACATATTCACCGGAATAATAAAATAGTTTTACACGCGTAATGCGCGATTTCTTTTTATTCCATTGCTTATAGTGGGCGACGCCGTCGTTGGTGGAAGAGGCTTTGCCGCCCGCTATAACTGGCGCCGAACGTTAGGGCACGGACAAATCCTTGTGTTTTCGTGAAGTCGAACTTTTCCCGTGAGACCTGAAAGTGTTTTGAACATATATTGTGAACTGTGTGTTTTTCCGTCGCGCGTCGTTTGTTCACGTTAATCGTGTTTTGTTTGTCTACGACGGTCGCATACCGTTTTATACCGTGGACATTTGAAGATTGTAGGATTGCTTTTCCATGGATTTGTGACAGTTTTGGAACCTTCGTACTGTTTGTTCCACGAACGCGTGTGATTTAATAGGGCTGGGAAACGTAATTTCCCATTTCCCCTTTTTTCCCACCTTTGTGACAGTGCCGGAACCTAAGACTGTTTGTCCCACAAATTCGAATAGTTCTTCTTTTCGCAGTCTACAGAACATTTCTGTTTGTTTACCGTTCCTTCCGTGTTTCGTGACAGTTTTAAGTCAACCTGTTTGTTCCGCGTTACCGTGTTGAATTGGAACTTTTGAACATTTTGTATTGTACCTACGTTCTAGCTCTCGTGACTGCGTATCAGTTTGTTCCGCGATTGAGATTGTTGGAACTATATACGTATTGTGTTAGTGCTTTAAGATATTTCCTGTAAATAATTCCGACATGGTGCTCACGAGATCGCGCGCCGCGAGCCCGGCTGCCGCCGGCGCTTCGCCTGACGAGGCATCGCCGCCGCTGCCTGTGCCGGAACAACAGCACCCGGCCGCGCCTGCACCGGTACAACAGCAACCCGCCGCGCCTGCTCCAATCCTCATCACCACCAAACAGTTGGAAATGCTGTTAAATCGGGTAACTAAAGAAGACGCAAACGTAAGTACTCGCTTACATGGTAATTTCGCAAAATGTACAGCCCGTTATGACGGTGACAAAAGTAGCAACGTCGAAGCGTTCATTGACGCTATAGAAGTCTACAAGGACTGTGTTGTCGTTAGCGATGACAACGCACACCGCGGCCTGAGCATGTTGCTGACAGGTCTTGCCGCGACGTGGCAGGGAGTAAAGGATCACACTACCACTTGGACAGATGCGCTCGAGGCACTCAAGCAAACTTTCGGCCCGAGACTTCCACCTCATAAACTGTATCGTAAACTCTTCGAAAGGGAGCAGCGAGACAAGGAGGCTACGGATTTTTTTGTTTGCCATTTGAGAGCATTGTTCGCGCAGCTACCACCTCGCTCTCTGTCAGAGACCGTGCAGCTTGATATGAGCTACGGCTTGCTGCACCGCCGTATAAGAGAGAAAGTCCCACGAACAAGTTTCGTAAGCTTCGCAGAGTTAATCACTATGGCCCGTCGAGTAGAAGATATCCTAGATGAAAGTCGATCTAACACAACTGGAAGCGTTAAGCCGATGCCACCGGCTTTGACAAAGACAATGCTGGCCTCTTCTTCGTCCGCTCCTGAAAAAACAGCTGCTACAACTAACAGCAAATCTCGTCTGCGCTGTAATTATTGCAGACAGTTTGGGCATCTGAAGAACGCGTGCCCACGGTTGACTAAGATTAAGAAAGAGGAGGAATTGGAGCCACGTGAGCCTAATATAACGTGTTTCGGTTGTGGCGCCCCCGGCGTCATAAGGTCTAATTGTTCTACGTGTAAACAGAAGTCAGTTGATAAGGTTCCGACCGCGTCATTTCATACTGTGTCAAGTGTGAGCTCTAGAGTGCGTCCCGTATTAGAAATTAAAGTGTATGGTAAAATAGGACATGTATAAGTGGACACAGGTGCTAAACAATGCATAGGTAGCGTTAGTCTTAGGGGCCATCTAGCCGAGCATAACCATGCTTTTGAAAATGTATATACAGAGCTAAAGTATGCTGATGGTCGGGTGGTTGCGCAAATTGTCGAACGGACGCAAGTGAAGGTTGATGTTTGCGGTGTGTCCTTCAGTGTAATGTTTATCATGTTACCAGAAGCTACAGAAAGTTTGTTGGGAATGAATTTTATACAGGACGCTGGCATGGTATTAGATTTTGTTCGCGGTGTTTGGTTTATTAAAAACGATATGACTCCTCAGGCAATCGTATATGAAGGACAACGTCAGTTGCATAAGCCACTTAGTTGTTCATCTGTGGGGCTTCGTGAGGACGAAGGTATTCACTTGGGTATAGATGAACGTCAGCGACTGTCTGACCTCCTAAATGTCAACGAGGACATTTTTGTTCTAAGGGGAGGACCCACCAAGTTCGCTGTTCATCGCATAGATACTGGTGATGCTGAACCGATTGCAAGTCCGCCTTATCGAGTGACACCTGCTAAGAAGGAGGTGATTAAGGCAGAGATAGAAAAGATGTTAGAGGACGATGTCATTGAGGACGCTGAGTCGGAGTGGGTTTCTCCCGTAGTTCTGGTTCCAAAGAAGAATGGGGAAGTACGCTTTTGTGTCGACTACCGGAAATTGAACAGCGTTACTCGCAATGACAAGTACCCACTACCAGTTATTGATGACCTGCTGCACAGCATTAAGGTAGGTTGTGCGATGTCTACCATTGATTTAAAAGCTGGCTACTGGCAAATAACAGTCGCGCCAGAGGATAGGCCTAAAACTGCGTTTACCACGTCTTATGGAACCTTTCAGTTCCGCCGTATGCCATTTGGCTTGAAAAACCCCCCGGCAACTTTCCAGCGTATGATCGACCGGATGAGGGCTGGCCTGAAAGATGTCTGTGTAATGGCCTATTTGGATGACTTGTTGATAATATCATCAGACTTTAGTCAGCATCTTAAGGATCTTCAACAAGTGTTTGACCGTCTTCGTTTGTTTTGTTTAAGAGCCAATAGAGCCAAGTGTGTTTTCGCTAGGGAAGAGGTCACTTATCTGAGCCATGTTGTAACCATGCAGGGCATCAAGCCAGACCCCAAGAAGGTCGAAGCTGTCTTGAAGATGTTGCCACCCACGAACTTGAAAGAGCTGAAGACGTTTCTCCAAACGGGCTCGTGGTTTCGGAAATTTATACCACATTTTTCTGACGTTGCTCGTCCTCTGACGGATCTCACGAAAAAGAACAGTCGTTGGCAGTGGGGGGAGTCTCAACTGGAAGCGTTTGAGGAGCTCAAGTTACGGCTTTCGACAACCCCAGTACTCCGTCAACCCAGTTGTGATGAACCATTTGTCTTGATGACAGATGCGAGCGCGTATGCTTTAGGAGCAGTGCTTATGCAGGGCGCTACTTCTCAGGAAGAACAGCCAATTGAGTACGCTAGCAGGCTGTTGACATCCGCTGAGAAGAATTATACTACAACCGAGAGAGAAGTCTTGGCGGTGGTTTGGGCTTTAGATAAATTTCGTGCTTACCTTGAAGGTATAAAGGTACGCGTTGCTACTGACCACCAGCCTTTGAAGTGGCTTCTGGGGTTGAAAACTTAAAGTGGACGTCTTGCTCGGTGGGCTTTGAAGATACAATCATATGACCTGCATATAAATTACACTCCAGGCAAGGTCAACGTTATTGCCGACACTTTGAGTCGTCCAGTGTGTAACCTGCCTCAATGGGCCCCGGAGGACATGCGGAGTGCACAACTGGATGATCCAGATCTAACCCTAATTATTAATGATTTTGAAAAATACCCAAAATCCGGAGATCACGTTGCGTTGGACAGATAGGGGGTATTATCTTTCCCAAGGGCTACTTTATAGGTGTGACCCCGACGGGAAGTCTGAAGAGCCACAGTTGGTTATCACAGAGTCTTTGAAGGTGAGACTTATGAAGGAGTTACATGACGCGCCTACTGCAGGTCATTTAGGGCTGGAACGGACCTTGCGAAAGATCAAAGAGCGTTATTATTTCAAGAACAGGAGAAATTTTGTAGCTCAGTATTTAAAGTCTTGTGACCTTTGTCAAAAGTACAAAGCCACCAACTTGAAACCAGCAGGTCTGTTGCAAACACCAGTGCTTCATCAGCGTTTTGAGGTGTTAGCAATGGACTTGTTTGGTCCTCTTCCCGAAGGGAACAAAGGGGAGAAGTGGATTCTCCTTGTCGAGGACACGGCAAGTAGGTGGGTGGAATTATTTGCTCTTCAGGATGCTACGGCTGAGACGTGTGCGAAGGCGCTTATTGAGGAGGTTTTCCTACGTTACGGATTACCCAGGAGAGTGATCTCAGATAACGGTACGCAATTTGTATCGGCCGTGATGCAAAAGGTTATGTTAATTTTTGGAGTACAGCAGTCTCTAATACCGGTGTACCATCCAGAAGCCAATCCTGCGGAACGGAAAAACTGTGAATTGAAGAAGATGCTTTGTATGTTGGTAGGGCCAGAACATCGCGCTTGGCCAGATATGCTTCCAGCGATACGTTTCGCACTCAACAGTGCATACAACGAAGGGACTGGGCAGTCAGCAGCTTACATTACTTTTGCTAGACACCTTTTGCGGTACATTCTGATATTAGGGCTATCGTAGCACAGCAAAATTTTGTGCCCCAAATCACTCCATATCTGGTGCGTTTTGCTCAAGTACTTGCGAAAATTTATTAACGTATTGAGTCACAGCAGGACATACGTAAAGCCGTTGCTGACCAGCATCGAAGACCTACCAATTCCTACAAGGTAGGAGATCTGGTTCTTGTGGAAGCCCATTTGCCAAGTAGTGCAGCGCGTGGTTATACAAGTAAATTTGCCCCTAAGCGAGAAGGACCTTATCGTATTTCAAAAGTGGTTAGTCCCACTTCGTTCGAAGTAGTTGACAGTAATGGTACTATTAAAGGAAAGTACCATGCTAGTGCTCAGTGCACTAGCATGGTACTTTATGTAGGACCATCAACGGTCATTGTGCATCAGCGCCGTCGTGGTCGTCCGGCCAAGCCACGTCGGGACGACCTTGTGACTCAAAACCCGTTTTAAAACTAGACGGACTATTAGTAATAATTTCAAAGGTTATTCATAAAATAGTTTAAAGGTCTTTCTAGACAGAGATACAAATCAAATTTTTAATTATCACCATATTTAGTTTTAAACAATTTATTTCAAATGAGGGCGCCCCTTTAGCTACCACTTCGTCTTAATAGCCCGAAATCTTTTTGACAGCTTGATCTTTTTTCGCTCGACCTGTTCGGCAGTATGTTTGACCCGGCTTTCAATAAAGGTTAAATAAGAATAAAGATTTGTAGTATGTAGGCATATATTATATTAGTATTCTTGTAGTATGACCACCAACTAAAATATTGTAGTCTCAAAAAATATTTGTAATGTAACAAAAAATCTAAAAATATATCCTTTTAAAGGTGCCAGTACGTCTTTTAAATATTAATTGTACAAGTAATAAATAATTTATGATATTTGCAGAGGCTGCTTGAAGCCTAAGGAAGCAGCTATGCGTCCACTGCTGGAGCATTCTTGTTTTATATCATCAGGAGAGGATATCCTGCAAATACAAGGAGAGTCATGAGCGAACCCTTTGGTTGACTTGATGAGATCCTAAACTTGCATGACAAGCTGGGTTTGCTCAGATGAAATAAACATTATGAAGCAAAACAAGACTGAAGACAAAGATTAAAACAAGAACAACATACATGCATCAGAATAAATCATTTATATTTGTTATATTTATATATAGAATTTTATTTAAGTACCTACCCATTTTGTTTTATGTCTAACATTAACTTGCACTGATTTAAAAGTCTAATATAAGCAGAATTAATCCCGATAGGCATTAGATGCCAGTCGGAGATAAGATAGAATAAAAAGTACCAGCTCCGACTACTACTATAGATAGTTATTCTAAGAATTCTAAATAGGCAATGGGCTAACAACCTATCATTTATGAGTTTTGATCATGACCTCATCATATAGCTAAATATGGTCTTTGCCTTGTAATAATTTAATTTGCAGTATACCAGGCAGATAGTCATTCATGATAAGAAGTATGTCTGTATGTACTTAATTTATTTATTTATAAGGAAAACCTCAATAAATAGTAATAGTGATGATGTTTCTTAAAAAGTTACTCTTGACAATTTTTTTGTGACTCTCCCATTTGACACAAACACAAAAGCAATTCGGGTATTGTGACATTTGTAACCCATTTTACGAATTTCCACAGAAAACTGTCAAAAAAAAAGAATTGAGAAAAGTAATGTCACTCGTGGAACATATTACATATTTATTATAAAAAAAATATTTTTTTTTTATAAAAAATAAAGTGTAATAAATCGAGCGCTTTCGATGTAAATCATATCTGTCACGTCTGGTTAAAAGTCAAAGTGGTCATTATAAGCCCCCAGGTCTGAGGTGTATTGACGTTCTACTCATCATAGCAACTCAAGGAGTATTGCAAAGGGTTAAAGAAACGAATAAAGGCTGTAAAAGCCACTATACAGCAGTAAAATAATAAAAAAAAACATACGAATCGAATTGATAAACTCCTTCTTTTTCTTAAGTCGGTTAAATATATCCAATCCAGGGTAAAATGAGATCAAGCCTCGGGTACAGTCAAAACCTGAACTGGCAACTGGAATACGCGCCTAAAATCGCACCAAAATAAGACTGAAAAGTCGCCGTTGTCGTTGATCGTGACATGCTTCATACATTTCCATACATTTGTTTTAGTCGCAACAAGCCGTCGCGCGCGCCGTAGGCCGCAGCCCGAGCACACGCTTATATTCGTGACCGGGCGGTTAGTTTGTGAAATAATACTCTCATGAGTCTCTGCTTCATTTATGCATAGGCAAAGAGCATAGCACAGGCCGGGCGTTTTTTCACTGCACGGCGCGGCGGCGGCAGCAGTGAATGTAAAAAAGTAATGAAGTTGTATGGCACGCTTTTCCACTAGCCGGCGGCGGCCCGGTCACGGCGCTTGGCGTTTTTCCACTTGCTGCTGCTTGGGCCGGACCTGCGCCTATCGTCACGAAGCTTCGTGCTATTACACGATACACGCTAACGCAATTCACCGGCCGTTATCGGGTATCGTCAAGAATATTCGGACTTCGTGTTGTTATCGCGCGGGTGGCAATACATCAAAGGATTTAAGCCACAGAGTACTTTTGTATATACTGAAATAGAGACCTATCTTCGCGGTGTGAAGCGGAAATAACATTTGCAATGCATAACTAACGCCATCTGTTATCTTTAGTAAGGATTAGATATATATATCTATACCACGAAGCCGCCTATGGTATACCTACTTTATAGTTTACCTACGTATGATGTTTTTGTATTGGGAGATAAACCTGCCATACTTTACAATGTTTATGTAATTACGCCAAAGAGACAATAATTGGAGATGGCAGTCACACAATATTTTGGATTATAAATTATTAAGTACATAAACAATGCGAAATAGGCTCAAAATGAAAGCCTTATTTAAAATGGAATGAAAATCAATTATATTATCAAATCACACGATCATCGCAGAATATACATGGTTGAAATGACAAAACATATCCAAAATATAACACAGTTCTATTTGTCTCAGCACATACTTTATATATTTAGTAAGTTTTCTTGATTTTTGTTTCACACCAAAGTTCACATCACAACATTACAAACTAGTACCTACAAGTTTGAAACTTTATCGGTGTTGCCATTTACAGACATAGAAATTGTACCAAGACAAAATTGACGTTGATGTAATTTTACGGACATTTGTCTTTTTACGGTTTGTTAAATGTTTTTTTTAGTTAAAATCATATTTATTGGTTTTATTTTCACCCTCATTTGTATGTTTCGTTAAAAAATTAGTAAGTAACTAGAGACATCTTTTCAAATTCTATTGAACTATTTAGTTACTTTTACTAGTTATGCCATCTGAATTTTCTAGTACGAAGTTATATTATATGACCAAATAAAATGATCTTGGTTTATATAAGGATCATACAAAGATAGAATACATTTTGAATCGATTTCATTATACGTCATAATTTCCTACTTTGTTGTATTAACATTAACCCCTCTGATTTAAGCACTCTAACAATTCGCTCTGCGTGGTCGCACTTATGTTGTTTATTTTGAAGTTTGTTTTCAACTTGTTCAGACGTGTGCTGTGCGACGGTGCCAGGGTTGTTAATGCGTAAAAATGGAGTGGAACGATAAAATAGTGTTAAAATTTGTAGCTTTTTCTTTCTAGGTTTCAATAAATGCATTATGTAATTGTTAGCACACATGTTAAGGAAAAGAAAGTCGTCGTCCATATTTAAAACACGTACATGTCGCCTTCTTGGATTATTGCCAGATAGTTCGTGAAAAATAACGAAGCCGCTAGGGTGACCAGCGCTTTATCGCGATAACTTTTTAGTGTACAAAACGTACGAAGATTCGCCGCGAATTGCTTCGGGATAATAGGCACAAGTGCGGCCGAAGCAGTACGGCAGCACGCAAACTGTCAACGTCCTATCCTATAGGTAAAATAATTTTACGGCTCGTAACAAGTCCTTCCTTTGGCAACAACTTCTGAAGTGCGATTTCTGAAACGCGGAGCCATCTAAACGAATGGTTTTCCCATACAAAAACCATACGTTTAGGTGACTCCGCGTTTCAGAAATCGCCCTTCTGCGGGGTCGCAATTTGGATGGGTCACCACGCTTTCACAGGTAAAGCAACTCTGGATGTGGTCTCGAATAGGATGGGTTACCAGCTGACTTGAATGACAAACCTTTGCACGGGTTCAGCAACCTCGGTCGGGGTCACAACTCAGATGGGTGACCAAAAGTGTGTGAAGTAGAAGACAGGCCAAAAGCCTGGTTTACATATTGACAAGTGACAAGTAGGTATGCCAGTACTGCTATTCACTGTATTGTAACTTGCCACTTGTCAGTGCCTATTCACACGGACTTGCCACTTGTCACTTGTCGATGTTTAAAGCGGGCTATAGACATAGCAGGCTTGATGCGAATTTTATATATTTATAACAGACTGTTACAAGTTTCCAAAGCCAACATTATTATTATTATGTATCTCCTTTAGTTTCACGTTCACGGGTCTTTTCGCCCCGGTTCTTTGGGAGGCTTGCGTGGGGATACAGATCCAACACGTAGAGGCCCTTTAGAGAAGTTGATGTTATGTGTATGTGGCGCTCTCGCCAAAACGAATTCCTGAATATACCTATGAAAGGTGTAACCCTTGAATAGGTTTCGGCTGGAGAAAGATCTATTGCAAGAAAAAGGGAAAGGTCTATGGGTTATGGAATGAGGTTGGGATGGACTGATGCTGGGATATTGCAACAGAAACGTCACCACTCACCTGCCATAATCATGATTACTGACTATTGTAGGCAGGTGGTGGCTTGCCGCTCACTAGGTGGGCCCCTCGAACGCGCCGACAATAATTGCTGGTAAAGGAGCAACACCACAGGAGTATCAGGCGGCGCGGAACTCACCGTGCTTTTCGGATTATTCCAAGCTGATTTGGGAGGAAAAAAATATTTCTTCTCTTTCCACGCAGGTCGTACAAGCCGATCAAAGTGAATGGGTGAAAATGTGAATCAGCAGCTAGCAAAATATCCTATCACTACCTATTTTGATTCATTTTTCCATCTTTCTCCCACAATTACGTTCAAAATAGCTGTTGGGCGGCGGCGTTGGGTCTTTCGACCGCTTTAGGCTTTGTCTGCAGAGGCTCTAAAACTCGCTTTCCGTTCCACTTTTTGTTTGCGATACCCGGCAAGGTTCATAGTGCACCTGTTATTATAAGACGGTGAATTTTAGAAGTTAGAATAGAACTAATGTCAGGGTTGGGCGGTATTTGAATTACTTGTAATTAAAATACAAATACGTGTTTGGTATTTGTACGATCAAATTTGAAAAATTGGTCGCCATTTGTTTTTGTTACTGGATCAGTGCCTTCTAAATTGATATCTGAACGTCCATGTGGCATCTCGTATTGAATCTATGCTCAAAATTAAAAAAAACTGGCCGCCATTTTTAATTTTTTGTTACTGCACCGATTGCCTTCAAAATCGATATCTGGTGGTCCCTGTGGTCTCTTATAAAGAACCTATACTCGAAATTGAAAAAAATAATGGCCAACTCTGAGACTAGCTGCTAATTTCTCATTTATTCAATAAAAGACAAAAAATTGATTTCGGTCGGATTATCGGTCACCACGCTCAAAAAGTGTAATTGAATCAATATCAAAGAAAAAACTTGAATTAATAAAAAAAAATACTGCATAAATAAAAAATAAATGAATAATTATAATTGCATAAGTTGATAAAAAATGCTATGCAATAGCTTTACCGCGGCAGTCCCCGAGTGCCACACTTTTTTTTTAAATTTTATTTCAATTAAATCAAAGCATGTCTTTTGCCTAGCCCTGACTGATGTTCATTATAAAATGTTGATAAGCCAAGAGCCGCATTTAAATTTAAAATTTTGAACGGCGCTATCATCCATCGGTGACCAAAAAAACTAATTTTTAAGAGCACTCCAAAACCATCGAAATTGTAAATATTTAGGATTCCGTATCCAAAGGGTAAAAACGGGACCCTATTACTAACACTCCACTGTCAGTCTGTCTGTCACCAGGCTCTACCTCATAAACCGTGATAGCTAGACAGTTGAAATTTGCACAGATGATTAATTTCTGCTGCCGCTTTAAATAACAGCAAATACTAAAACATATTAAAATCAATATTTAAGTGGGGCTCCTAATAATGGTACGGAACCCTTTCTGCGCGAGTCCTACTCGTATTTGGCCGGTTTTTATTAACTTTTAATCATCATATAACGATTTTAGCCAATGCAACAGTTATTTTTCAAATCAATTTTCGAACAAAAATGTTTGACTTGATTCTTTAAATTCATATAACTTTTTTATTTATGAGCGGATTTAAATGAAACAAACACTCAATGTTAAGTGAAGCTCATCCAAATACATTAGTGAAAACCACAACCGAATCGGTTCAGCCTTTTCTGAGATTAGCGTGCACAAACGCACAGACAAACAGATACACAGACAAAAAATTTGAAAATCGTTGTTTTGTGTTCTATTGCGTTGATAAAAGCCCCCAACAGTATTTTTTCTTATTTATTTTCCATGTACAGACAGCGATCGGTTAAGATTTTATTGTATGATGATGATGAATCGGTTCTGTAATTTTTGAAGCCTAAGCATGGTGTTGGAGCGACGTGTGCAAAGGCAACGCTTGCGTAGGTCAGAACTGGTCGAATGCAAAGGTTGAAAAGAGTCAACTTGTTGCAAAGAGAAATCTTTTCGTTGCGTATCATGGGGTTTAGGCGGCTCAAATAGAAGCATGCAGTGTTGCATACCCTTTTAATGTGAGGACCGAAGGTCATGCTGCTGTCGAAGGTGACACCCAGATACTTGGCCGTGCGTGTCCAAGTAATTCCAAGTCCAAGTAATTCGGGTTTGCCGTATAGGGAGATTGGCTTGATGGGCTTGGATCAGTGTTGGGCGATGTTCCGGAGTCGCGACGCACTTTGTGCGTCCTTCGGAATGTAGACTGCGTTACTTTTCTCGGGATTCACCTCGATACTCTGCTTCCTGAACCACTCGCCCAGTGCGTCGGCTGCGCACTGGAGTCGTTTGTCTATTGTCTGCAATTTGCAGACAAACGCTGTGTGGCAGAGCAATAGAGGGCCGTGTCGTCGGCGAAGAGGGGCAACTCCACGCTTTTGGTACGCGAAACATCACTAGTCTATAGTGGATATAGGAGTGGAGAGAGAACGGAGCCTTACGGAGCCTCCGGCTCTTATGCGGCGGAGCCGTGAGAGGCATCCCTCATATGTATAGCGAAATGTGCGACTCGTCAGAAAGTTTCAGATGATGTGCAAGAAACTGTCTGGTAGTCCCATGTTTGCAAGCTTGTAAAGCAACCAAATGCCAGACCTCGTCGAACGCTTTCACGATGTCAAAAAAGAGAGCCCCTGTGCGGCGGCCCCATCGTCGAAGTTTCAGGATGTGCTTCGTGAAGCGGTGCACTTGGTGGACGGATGAGTGTTTGGCGCGGAATCCAAACTGCTCATCGGGGATGAGTGGTCTCTCAGATAAGTCTTAACTGAAGGTTTATTCTCTGAGGCGTATAGCAATAATCCTTTCGTATCCGTCTTCGACATACAACTTAGGAGGCTGATGGGTTGATATGCTGTCGGATTTCTCAATCTTTACTTGGTTTAGGAATGCCAATGACTGTTGCGTGTTTCCAGGCGACTGGAAACGTGCACTTGGCGAGGCAGGTATTAAATATACTGACTAGGAGGAGGAGGGTGTGTGGTAGGTGTTTAAGAACGCTGGTAGACATCCCGACGGCGCCGGGTGCTTTTCAGGGATTGAGCGATTTGATGATTGATTGAACTTTTTCAACCGTCGTCGGTGCGACCTCTTTGATTGCGACAAGGTGGCTACAACGTCAAAGTCTAGCTCGTCTGTGAAACGTTTCCGTTGGGCGAGTTAGTCACGGAGTGCCATCTGATCATCATCTGCCATTTACATTTTTAAATCACCCGCCAAAATGGTGGACTTCCCTAGAACAAAGAGAACTTCTAAGTCAGAGCGCGAGATGGAGGCGATATTGATCGGCGAGTGGCCGGTCATCGCAACGCGTAGGAGAGTTCGCATTCGATTTTCTAGAGGGGTGGAGGGCTCAGTTGGATATAGTGGAGACCGTTTGTAGAAGATTGACGTACCGCCCCAATCAACGTTTAGTCTGTCGTTTCGGATTAAGTTGTAGTTTGCAATTTGCGGATTGCGATGGTAGGGATTTAAACAGGTCTCTTAGGCTAGGAAAATATCTACTTGTTAATCTGCCAAAAATTGGGAGATCAGTAGTTTCTTTTCCAGCAAGGCCCCATTTGTGTTGTGATACGCTAGGGTTAACGAACGCAGTTTATTTCTCTGATTGAGACTACCCATGTTAGGGCTGACTTGGTTTTGCCGCTGCCGCGACTAACTTAATGTGCTCTTTTTCAGAGTAGTACCTACCTAAGAAGGGTGCGGTCTAACAACGGGGCGTCGTCACCCGCCTCTAAGATCGCGTGGCCCATTTCGGCCAATTTGTCTAAATTAGTGATGGGTCGAGAGAAAATTCTCCGTGCGAGAATGTTTCCTAAACAAGAATGTTCTAGAAAATTCTTAAAGTTGCAGAATGTTCTCGGAGCAAAGAGAATTTACGAGAATTTAAAATAAAATCCAATTTCATTTCATTTTAAAATGAAATTCCGGGTTTTCGTAAATAAAAATAATCTTTTATACTAGCTGATGCCCGCGACTTCGTTCGCGTTCACTTTATGACTCCGGCGTATTAATATTAGGTTGGGGAAAAAGTCTTATCGCATATAGTATGTATGAACTTGTAATAAAACCACTTTGGCTATACTATTTGTACCTGGCTGGTTTTGGTATCATTTAAGTTTAAATTTTAAAGAAGATAATTCCAAATTCGGAAAATGCGTGATTTTCATTTGTTTTTCTTACCGTCAAGATGAGTGAATCTAATGAAGAAATTAGATACATTTTAAAATTTTACTACCAAAAAGGTAAAAATGCAACGCAAGCCGCGAAAAAAATTTGCGATGTTTATGGACCTATTGCAGTGTCTGTGAGAGTAGCATGAATTTGGTTTAAGCGTTTTCAATCCGGAAATTTTGATGTCAAAGATGCACGTCGCTCTGGTCGCCCTGTTACGGATAAAATGGATGCTATTTTTGAAAAAGTGGAGCAAGATCAGCATATCAGTAGTTATGACGTAGCTGAAGAACTGGGAATTGACCACAAAACAGTTTCGGCGCATTTGAAAAAAAATGGGTACACAAAAAAGCTAGATATTTGGGTACCTCACGAGCTCTCTGAAAGAAACCTAATGAACCGTGTACTCATTTGTGATTTTTTATTTTTTTTTTGTTTTTATTACTACAAGCTCCGACATGATCGGAGCCTATATCTTCCGAGTTTCTCTTGCATACAAGTTCTATCTTCCATGCCTCTCGTACTTTCATTCTTCATACTAACCAAGCTCATGCATCATCTTTCAATCCATTACGGGTGGGACTCCCGTCTATCTACTTTTTCTGTTTCTTTTATTTTCTTTATTATAAAATGGGGTAATAAATAAGTATGACACAATATTTCATTTCTCTTATTTTTCAATTTTGGGATTTTTTTTTTCTTTTGTACATTTTGTAATTTCTTAAACTGGTAATTTCTTATTTTTATTCTTTGCACACTTATATATTTCTTATATCTAGTTATCTATGTTTTTATTCTTTCTAGTTTCTTTACATACATGTATTTCCTTAGATAGAAATATTCCTATTTTTAATACTTTACAGTACATGTGATTCTTTATTACGACGTAATAAGACCGAACCATTTTTGAAGAAATTGATAACTGGTGATAAAAAGTGGATCACGTACGACAAGAACGTGCGAAAAAGGTCATGGTCAAAGGCCGGTCAGGCTTCACAGACTGTGGCGAAACCCGGGTTAACTCGCAACAAGGTGATGCTGTGTGTGTGGTGGGATTGGAAGGGCATTATTCATTATGAGCTGTTGCCACCAGGCAGGACCATCGATTCAGAACTCTACTGCGTACAACTGATAAGATTAAAGCAAGAAGTTGAGAGAAAGCGGCCGGATTAATCAACAGAAGGAGTGTGGTTTTCCATCATGATAACGCTAGATCTCACACATCTTTAACCACTCAGCAAAAATTAAGAGAGTTTGGCTGGGAGGTGTTAATGCATCCGCCGTATAGTCCTGACCTGGCACCTTCAGATTTCCACCTGTTTCGGTCTCTTCAGAATTCTTTAGGCAGTGTCAGGTTAACATCACGAGAGGACTGCCAAAACTACTTGACGCAGTTTTTTGATCAGAAGCCCCAAATTTTTTAATGGCAATGGGATTATGTCCCTACCTAAAAGATGGCAAAAAGTTATCGAACAAAATGGTACCTACACACTAAATCGGGTTCCGTTACACAGTTTCGGCAGAGTCGAATTTCGCATCAGCATTATTGGCCCTCCGACATTAAGACTTATTTTGTGAGCTGAGAGTCCATTTGCTGCAAGAGAATTAAGAAACTCAACTGGATAACGCTATCCAAAAAAGTATAAACCGCTTCATTACCAATAATTTGCCTCATTAGTTCTTCATTAACCGATGTGTAATATGTATTGTTTATTTTTAGGTATCAATATGGCGCGTTCACATAACCAAGAATTTTCCTGGTGTGTTATGCTCTGAAGGTCCGCAAATACTGAACTTATAAGTTCTTGTTCGGACGAAACAACTTCGCCAAGTATTACGGGAAGACTCACCTGACCATTCTCTTCAAGAAAGAGACCTTCCCCAACTTTTAATAATATTCTTGAAAACTCTTGGGCTAACTAATACCGCCAAGCTGGGCTCTCATATAATTGTCAATCTGAACTTTTGTATTTGAGGCCACAGATAAGACTGTTTTAATGAGCAGTTAATCTCATCTGCCCTAGAGACCCGACATAAAACTGGAAGGGTTTGACGAAAATCTCCCGACAACAAAAATGTGACATTGTCTATTGGCCTGTTATCTCGACGAATGTCTCGCAACGTGCTATCTACAGCTTCCACTCACTGCCTTTTTGTTGGCCATTGTTCATTCATTCCAAACGATAAGACAGCAAATGAGAGGTTTAGCCAGTTGAGGCAAGACGATATCAAAAATTAGGCCCAAACTGATACCGCCTTCACCACATGGAGTTACTCCCAGCTTATGTTATTATATTATGCTAAACAACTTTAATCTGATATCTTAGATTTCCACATCAGATCATAATCGATTTTAGTAAACAAATATTTATGCAAATAAATATAACTTGGTTCTGCATCAGGTGTTCCAAATTTTCGATTTTTAGGGTTTCGTACCCAAAGGGTAAAAACTGGGACCCTATTAGTAAGACCGTCCGTCTGTTTGTCTGTCTGTCTGTCTGTCGCCAGGCTGTATCTCATGAACCATTATAGCTAGACAATTGAAATTTTTATAGATGATGTTTTTTTTGTTGCCGCTGAACAAAAACATACTAAAATTAATCTTATCTCTTTTTAAAGAGTTTAGTTAAAAAAACGGTAATTTATGAGTATTTATCAATGTATTAATACTACATTGATGTATTATAATAATGATTACATTGATCAATTACAGTTAAATATTTATCTATTAAACAGGCATATTTTTTTATCCTTTATATAACTTTCCTTACTTTAGCTGAAATTTATGAGAATTTAAGAGAACATCCTCGGAAATATTCCATAAGAACATTCTCGCTAAGAAGAATTTAACCTCTGTAGTAAAAAGTTTTGAAGTTATTTTCGTAAGATGTTAAAAATACAAAGAATATCACTTAAAGTTATATGTTTTCAAAACTACTGTATATGATACCCTTCCGATTTTTAAATTCTCGTAAATTCTCTGCAAAAAGAACATTCTCGAGAACTTAACAGCTATGTTCTCACTAGGAGAATGTTCCCGGGAATTTCCCATCACTAGTCTAGATCGACCGCTTGGATCACGTGTAATGCTGCTGTGATGGCTTGGTCGTTGCTAGCCTCAGACCTCCTTGTGACCCCTTCTGGAGGCGCAGGCCGGGCTTCCGGGGAAGTGACAGCAGCCGATCGATGCGTGAAGTTGGCCCATGTACTCAATGAAGGTGAGGGAACTAGGGGCTGTCTTGGAGGGGTGAGTTGGGCGAGACTGAAGGTCTCTGCCTCAATGTCGGATATTCAGCTTTTTACGTGTAGTTTAGTGATGTTGCGATAGTGATAGTCTATCGATAGTATCGTGATACTATCGTGACCTCGAAAATCAGTCATACTATATACTGTCGATAGAATCGATTGATGAAAATAAGTAATACTATTGCTAAAGATCAATAGTATCGATACTATCGATAGTATCAATAGTCGAAGATTTTATGATACTATTGCTTGCTCATAAAAGTCAATATAGCTAATAATTATATAGCTCATCTATCATAGTTTTCTGAACATTTGACTTGACCTTATGTGGGTGTGTGCAATTTGGTCATGCAGCTAGGTTACGGCTTATAAAAATAGTAAATTGTGTTTGTTACACGTTTGTGCGTTGATAGACGTAGTAAGCGATAAATGGTAAATATTAGAAATCCCCAGGGGAAGCCGATGGGAACCGGCTTCTAGGAAGGCCCCGCTACTGGTGTGCATATGTGTGCGCGTATGTGTGCGTGTTAATATTTACGTTCTTTACCAGTGGGTTTTGATGTATATACCGAATTTGGACTCGTTGTCCACAGTGTCACTCGTTCTCAAGCAATAATCAATATAATTTTATAATATAAACCTTACATTAAACATGTTGTGTATATTTGTGTCCCTTTTACGACCAAGTGTCGTCTTAATCCCAGTTGATAGTATCGAAAATACGTCGATGGTTACCAAACCAAAACTATCGAATCGCGTCGATAGTATCGACTTTTTGTTGGCGATACTATCCATATAGTATCGACAAATTTCAATAGTATCGCCTCATTTTTACTCTCGATACTATCGATAGTATTATAGCATTTCGATAGGATTATTCACGCTATCGACTATTTTTCAAGGTCAACTATGGATAGTGAAACTATCGCTATTGCAACAAGTGTAGATTGGCTCATATTTTAGGAATACCTACTTCAAATAAAAATTACAGGATGGAGGTTAGGTATGGAACGTTACTTAGGTATTAAAATATAAGCATGTGGCATTAGCTTAATTTTCAATGTTGTTTTTTTTTTTACGAAATTATTACTAGTAGTTTTTCTAGTTTGTATGTCATTTCTCAGCGAAATCATCAAAATAATGTGTTGCGCTGCCGTCAACGTCAAATTCTGCGTTCGGCGCCGCCTCAGATTTCAGCATTGCATCGACCTGCAACGACAAAATCACAAAGCAAGTAAATACCTACCTACGTTGTGCGGCGCATCGCAGATATCTGCGCCATAAGCCTCGTGTAAAACATGGGCCGGAAGTACCTTCAGGTATAATCACAGATCTGTATATCTCAACCATTGCCATGCATAGCTAGTATTTATGTTTAAACTTGTAATTTTCACTCAACTTGCTGTCATTGGCTCCAACAATTGTACATTATTCTAATTCTATGGGCAGCAGCTACACACATTTTATCTACTTTGTCGGTGTTCTAATCATTGATGTCCCATAAAATGACGTCAAAAGAAAATCAAAACAAAAAAGAAAAATATTACAATTTTATTCAACAGAATATCTTTTTTTTCTACTTAAACTTTGTTGAAAGCAGCTATGTCGATGCTCTGAACCTGTAAAAAAAAAAGAAGGATAAACTTGTTATTCACCGCGTCAAATGTTTTTCAAATTCTATATTAAAACTAGCTGTTATCCACCACTTCGTCCGCGTTGACTTTAGTTTATAAACCCAGTCATTCTCGTATTTAGTATTTTCGAAAAGATCACACTTTACTCTTAGTGCGGTTATAGACCGCACTAAGATAAGTCGATCAGAATTTAACTCGATCGTAGGAAAGTACTGGATAGAGCTTCCCCTGGCCGTCTTGCTGTCGTCATCATCCCATTGACGTGGTTGACGTGCCTCGCCACTCGGCACATCTATCAAGAATTTCAAGGGTGGCCAGGAGGTTGGCGTTTCTTGAGATCAGTGTTTACTTCTTGTTTACGTTCTCTAACAACCTGCATTCGAAGAGCCAGTCAGGCAGGGCGTCCCAAACCAAATAGTTATATCATAGCATTTTATTAAAAAACATTCGACGTGATTTTGAGTTAAGATTTTTACTTTTTCTACAAACGCTCGTACGTGATTATGACGTTGTATCTGATCTTCTTTGACAGGTATTTTGTGCGCTATTTCTAGGTTTCTATTGAAATAAAAAATTAAAATTTGGAGAAACTAAATCAGTATGAGCCTGCAAAAATCTGCTTTTCTGCACAAATTTTACTTGAACTTCGACCGTTTATAAAGGTGTGCGTGTGGATGGAGTGCTCCTTTTCCGAATCCATATGAGCAAAACGTTAGGTTTTAGGACAAAATTGTGCCAACATCGTGACATAATTCAAAAAATTGTTCCTCCTATAGTCAAAAAGTTATAGTCGAAGAATTGGAACACTCATTGGAACACTTGGATAAAATCATATCTCATAAAGTACTACAGCTGTGTAGAAAGTTTTTTTATGGAAAATTAAGACTTTATTTGTGTTATTGAATAACAGTTGCATCAATTGATTTTAACGTTTTAGTTAGATTTTATAAGGGTTAGTTTGGAACACTCAATCCTCGTAATTGGAGAACGGAGTGTTCCTAAAATTTCCTATTCCGGCTGGATAAATTCGTAATGTCTTTTCGGCACAGTATAATAATAATTTAGTATGAATTTGTTCCATAAAAACCTTAACCATAAAAGCGCTGGTTCAAAAGCAAATTAAAATTTTATTATTTTTTCAATGTCCCTTATGAGTGTTCCATATTTTGACCATTACTAAACTATTTACTAAACCCAACATCGTATCAATACGGAACTTATATCCTAAATTGTGCAAATGCAAGTACTAAAACTTGGCATTTAACTTATAAGTGTAAGTTGGATGCTTTATTAATTATCAATATTTTAAATTTTCCAAAGGAAATAATTGTGTAGGGTGTCCATGCATTACAAAAGAAAAATATTCATGCGTACATAAGTAGGTATTTTATTTTAAAAATTAACAAGAACACGTCATACATAAAACAATACAAATAAAATGTAGATAACTATACCAAATCTGGAAGTGCTAAATTGATATTTAGTATATTGTTTACAGATAGAGGTACGTTTTTCAGCACTTATTTACTCGTACTTAAAATAGTTGTAGTGAACTTATTACTTGTTAGTGGATAAATATCACAAAACAATATTAGTACCTATCGAAATAAGTATTATTGTTAATTTTAAAAACAATGAATCTTTAATAATACATTTTTGAAAAGATTGCGCGGAAAACTTTGAAAAGACCACAGACTAATAAGAATATAATCCACATCTCGATGCGTTCGGTAGAAACCTTCCATGGAGTTTGACTATCGATGGCACACGACACGAGATGTATGTATTTTAAAAGGTTCTTTAAACACTGGCTGGTAATATAGAATGTACCCAAAAAAGAAAAACTGGCATTGAGAACATTAGTTTTCTTTTTACGAATCATTTTACGGCAAATGAATACAAATCTCTACCTTTAATTTTTCCCGACTGCGCCAAAAGGAGGGATATGCGCGTGTTTGTGTGTGTTTGTGTGATGAATATATGTGTTTAAATATATGTATAAGTTTAAGAGTATAAAAATAAGTGTAAGTATAAGTATATGAATTAGCATATGTATAAGTGTTTGTATAGGTATATGTATATATTCCATGCTGGTTTGAAAGAAAAAGACTTAGAATGTACCAGCTGCTTCTTTTCCCGCGCAGATTATAAAAGCCGATCGAGGTAATGGGTGAGATTTGAATCATGCTAATAGACGAAACGGCTATTAGCATGATTCAAATCATCACATCATCACTATTTTAATAGAGAACATGCAATATTTGTACTTTTGCTTCAATTTTAATGAATTTCATGCAGAATAGACCACTAGTATATTAAAAATTAAAATACTTTCATTTATTGCCAAAATTGCGGTTTTAAACACAAATCTCTACCTTTAATTTTTCCCGACTGCGCCAAAAGGAGGGATATGCGCGTGTTTGTGTGTGTTTGTGTGATGAATATATGTGTTTAAATATATGTATAAGTTTAAGAGTATAAAAATAAGTGTAAGTATAAGTATATGAATTAGCATATGTATAAGTGTTTGTATAGGTATATGTATATATTCCATGCTGGTTTGAAAGAAAAAGACTTAGAATGTACCAGCTGCTTCTTTTCCCGCGCAGATTATAAAAGCCGATCGAGGTAATGGGTGAGATTTGAATCATGCTAATAGACGAAACGGCTATTAGCATGATTCAAATCATCACATCATCACTATTTTAATAGAGAACATGCAATATTTGTACTTTTGCTTCAATTTTAATGAATTTCATGCAGAATAGACCACTAGTATATTAAAAATTAAAATACTTTCATTTATTGCCAAAATTGCGGTTTTAAACTGACAGTTTAAATTCGCCATTTTTGGCAATAAATGAAAGTATTTTGATTTTTTAATAGGTACACTAGTAGTCTATTATGTCCATTCTGTATAAAATTCATTCAAATTTATGCAGAAATAAAAATATTGCAAGTTCTCTATTCCTTTTTCCCATCTTAATGCCCATCATCACGTTTAGCGTGGCCTTTGGGCTCTGTCTACCCTGTCAGGGATAAAGACGTGACAATGTAAAATATTTTTATACAACAAAAAAAAGCTTGAAGCCGTTTAATTTGTACCTGGCATGGGATCTATCTAATAATCTCGGCCACTAGGTACTCGTACAAAATATAATCTGGATCAAAAAATAGTCGAAATGATCCAGTATATGACAATGTACGTTCTTTGTTGTACGCTTGTATGATATTAATCGTTTTTAAAAACATATATTAGGTACTTATAGCTATTTACATTTTATTTGTGTTTTAAGGTTCCGTACTTCGAAAGGAAAAAACGGAACCCTCATAGGATCACTTTGTTGTCCGACCATCTGTCTGTCTGTTAAGACTCTTTTTCTCAAGAACACGTGGAGGTTCGAATTTATATTAAATACTCAAGTCTACTGTCCCTTAGAGCTGTGAAAAAATCAAACTTCTAATCCAACGCAATCAAAAGATACAGCCGTTTATGCCGCAACTTTCAGCAATTTTTCGATACTCGCAAGGGAATCAAAACCTACAGGGTACTTCCCGTAAACTCAGAATATTTAAATTTGGTACGAAGCAACGTCTTATAGCACAGATAAAAGAAAAGAATGCGAAAACCGTAAATTTTTAGTTAGATCATATAATAAAAATAATTTTAATAATTTAAAACTTACTATATGTTTGTACGGAACTCTCGGTGCGGGAATCTGACGCGCACTTGGCTGGTTTTTTTAAATGTGTGACGTGTTTTTGTTAATTTTTAAAAATAAATACCTACTTATGTATGTATGAATATTTTTCTTTTGTAATACATGGACACCCTACACAATTATTTCCTTTGGAAAATTTAAAATATTGATAATTAATAAAGCATCCAACTTAAACTTACAAATTAAATGCCATGTTTTAGTACTTGCATTTGCACAATTTAGAATATAAGTTCCGTATTGATACGATGTTGGGTTTAGTAAATAATGGTCAAAATATGGAACACTCATAAAGGACATTGAAAAAATAATAAAATTTTAATTTGCTTTTGAACCAGCGCTTTTATGGTTAAGGTTTTTATGGAACAATTTCATTCTAAATTATTATTATACTGTGCCGAAAAAACATTACGAATTTATCCAGCCGGTATAGGAAATTTCAGGAACACTCCGTTCTCCAAATACGAGGATTGAGTGTTCCAAACTAACCCTTATAAAATCTAAATCAAACGTTAAAATCAATTCATGTAAGTGTTATTTGATAACACAAATAAAGTCTTAATTTTCCATATATAAACTTCCTACACAGCTGTAGTACTTTATGAGATATGATTTTATCCAAGTGTTCCAACGAGTGTTCCAATTCTTCGACTATAACTTTTTAACTATAGGAGGA
This sequence comes from Acrobasis suavella, assembly GCA_943193695.1. Taxonomy (NCBI): domain Eukaryota; kingdom Metazoa; phylum Arthropoda; class Insecta; order Lepidoptera; family Pyralidae; genus Acrobasis; species Acrobasis suavella. The sequence continues at coordinate 14,206,658 of OW971931.1, read as the reverse complement.
ACAATTTTTTGGATTATGTCACGATGTGGGCAAAATTTTGTCCTAAAACCTAACGTTTTATTCATATGGATTCGGAAAAGGAGCACTCCATCCACACGCACATTTTATAAAGTACTCATAAATGTAAAGGTAAAAAAAATATTTTGATAGAACCCTTGCAAATGTAATGAAAATTTTAAATAAAAGACATTTGATGCACACTCTTGTAAGGCGTACTGAAAAACACATATCACCTGGAACAAGTTTTATGAATTTTCCGCACCCAATGAAAAGTGAATATTCGTTCAATGGATTATAGTTAATAATAATAATATTTTTATTTAATAGAATGTAAACCGAGCCCTTAGCCTCTATCTCTCCCTTTTTGCTTTGCCTCTTTTTCCAGCATTGCCCTGCATGAAATAACAAGCTTTTCAAACTATACTCGCGTTGACAATTGAGCGGTCGGGAAGGGCCGTCTTAAGCGCGCACAAACGCACAGATAAAAGCCGCCAACAGTATTTTTGAGCTATTGTATAGCTTTTATCGCAGGCCTTGAGCGCGAAGCGACCGAATCAAGAAATTTAGTAACGAAAACTATACCTAACACTCGTCTAACGTCGTTTCAGTTCGGAAGACTTCGGCACGGTGTTTGTTTGCGTGCGACTAGACGTATGCGTGTAGAGTTGGATATTATTCGAATAAAAAACCTTCTCTTTCTAACCGATTGCGTCGAAAACAGTTACATTTTGGAGTGTACGAGTGTTCTCTTTTTAACCAATTGCATCGAAAAAAATTTTTGCCATTTTGAATTTTTTTTCACTGGACCGATTGCCTTCAAAATCGATATCTGGACGTCTCCGTGGTCCTTATATTGAATCTATGCTCAAAATGTAAAAATGATATAAAAATGGCCGCCATTTTTAAATCTTTTGTTACTGCGCCGATATCCTTCAAAATCGATATCTGGGGGTCCCTTTGGTCTTTTATAATAAATCTATGCTCGAATTTGAAAAAGGTAGCCGCCATTTTGAACTTTTTTGTTTCTGGACCGATTGCCTACAAAATCGATATCTGGGGGTCCCTGTAGTCTCTTATAATAAATCTGTGCTCGAATTTGAAAATGGTAGCCGCCATTCTGACCTTTTTTGTTTATGGACCGATAGATTTCAAAATCGATATCTGGGGGTCCCTGTAATCTCTTATAAAGAATCTATGCTCGAAATTGAAAAAAATGGCCTATTTTGCCCAACTCTGAGACTAGCTGCTAACTGCTCATAATAAAAATTCTAGAATAACCTACATGTATTGTAAGATAATAAAAATATTTTAAACGATATTAATTTCTCATTTATTCAATAAAAGAAAAAAAAAATGTTTTTTTATCGGTCACCACGCTCAAATAGTGTAACTTGAACTAATATCAAAGAAAAAAAAAATACTGCATAAATAAAAAATATAATATATATAAAAAAAAAAAGTGTGGCACTCGGGGACTGCCGCGGTAAAGCTATTGTATAGCATTTTTTATCATCTTATGCAATATAATTATTTATATATATATATATAAATAATTATACCCTATATTGCATAAGATGATAAAAAATGCTATACAATGGCTTTACCGCGGCAGTCCCCGAGTGCCACACTTTTTTTTTTTTCATTTATCTTTAAGTAAGAATTTTTATAACAAATGTGGGAAATGGAACGTAGTGGATAGAGAGAGAGGTACGAAGTGTGCGAGAGGGACGAGGGAGGAATGGCGAACGCGGTTGCAAGGAGTGTGTGCGCGGGATCTCAGGTTTTTACAAATAAAATAAATTAAGACGTTTAACCGCAAAAGTTTTTATTTACGCCATCCCTCATTTTTGGGGGCTCGTCCGGGATAATAAATAACAGTGCTACGACGTGATTGTGCTCGATCCCGCGCAAAAGACGGTGTGCCGTGCCAGTCGACCACGTGCTCGCGGCGCATGCAACGACGAAATTTTAAAATATCAAGACGTACAACGACGATCATGGCTACAGGAGACGAAAATAAAGCTACCGAACCTACGACGATGGCAGCTTTGTTCCTAGATGGCATTACGAAGTTTAGCGGTGACGACAAGACGGTGTCATCCACTAAATGGGCTCAAGATTTGGAGGATAACGCTGAAATATTCAACTGGACAGCACAGCAAAAACTCATTTTTGCTCGAAGATCTTTAGTTGGCACGGCGGCGTTATGGTTAAAAAGTGAGAAGACGTTCAAAAGTTACGACGAACTGAAGACGGCTGTACAAAAAGAATTTCCTGATACAGCAAATTCTAAAGAAATGCACGAAATCATGTCATCTCGCAAGAAAAGAAAGAACGAATCCTATTACGAGTACATGCTCGTCATGAAAGAATTGGGCCGTAGGGCGAAGTTTCCCGATTATGTTTCAGTGCAATACATTATCGACGGAATAACTGATCATGAACCTAACAAATCCATCTTGTACGGAGCTACTACATATCCAGTATTGAAGGAGAAATTAACCTTATATGAAAAGATGAAAAGTAAAACCAAGACGGATACCAGTGAAATTCAAAGCAGAAAAGAAAGCAAGCCTAATAAACAGAGATGTTACAATTGTGGCGATTTAAATCATTTGGCGAATGTGTGTCGCAATGGTTTAAAGTGTTTTCGATGCAATAAGTTCGGACATATCGGCAGCCATTGTCCGGAAGTTGTCGGCGAAAAAGCAAATTCGCAGTCGCAGTTGTCGGTAAAACAATCAAGAGTTTCAAGCGGATCGTCAGCAGGGGGCGCCAGCGGTCGGTCGCAAATGTCGCAGTCGCAAACGCAGGCGGCGAAACAGCGCACCACAAATTTCAATATGGCGGAGACGGATACAAGTGACAGATGTGACATTTGTGACAGTCAAACGTCAGTCGGTGGCACCGAGGTTATGCAGGTCGAAAACGATGTAAACAAACCGAAAAATTCTTCAACAAAGCCTATGATTATAGTGAAAATCAAAGATTTTGAAGTAAATGCTTTGATTGACTCTGGCAGCGACTTCAACCTGATGTCATACGAGTGTTTCGTTGCGCTTCAAACAGAAAAATACGACGACAACTTGTGTTTAACTGGACTTGGACGTACTAAGGTGCATTCGTTGGGAAAAGTGTTCGTGAATATAACCATCGACGGAAAAGACTATCAAGACGTGCTATTTCACATCGTAAATAAAGACGTTATGCCGTTTTACATGATTTTAGGTCAAGAGTTATTACAAAAAATAACCATGATAATGAATGGGTACAAGGTGAAGTTTTTGTCTGAAAGTGATGACTGGATGTTTAAGTTGTGTTGTTTTTCAGGCTCCCCAGTGGATGTTGACCACATTTTAGATCCCACGATAAAAGAACAAGTTTTGCAGTGTATCAAAAGTTATAATCCAGTTCAACAGAAGGAAGCACCTATTCAGCTGAAGATAGTTCTTAAAGATGATGTGCCTGTAGCACAGAGGCCACGACGATTGGCTTTAGCTGAACAAAAAATAGTGGAAAAGCAGGTAAAAGAGTGGATGGATGAAGGCATTATCCAGGTGAGTTTTTCTGAATACTCAAGTCCCTTAGTATTAGTGAGAAAAAAAGATGGATCAGTCAGGGTATGTGTAGACTATAGGCTCTTGAATAAAAAGATTATTAAAGATGAATTTCCCTTGCCGGTCATCGATGATATGATCGATAAGCTGTGTGATACCAAAGTATTTAGTGTTTTGGATTTAAAAAATGGTTTTTTTCATCTGAAGGTATCTGAGGAGTCAGTTCCATACACGTCATTTGTGACACACCATGGGCAATATGAGTTCCTCCGAGCTCCCTTTGGTTTGTCAATCTGCCCGAAGTATTTTATGCGATATGTTAGCATTATCTTCAGGGACCTGATTTCACAAGGCATAATGATGATTTTTATTGACGATATATTAATTACAGCTGAAGACGAAGAACAAGCTATTGAACGGCTTCAACTTGTGCTGAAAGTGGCCTCGCAGTATGGATTAAAGATAAACTGGAAAAAAGCCAACTTGATCCAACGGGAAATTGAATACTTAGGACATGTGGTGAGAAACGGTGAAATAAAACCAAGTCCGGAGAAGACAGATGCTGTCCGTAAGTACCCAGAACCACGAGATATCCATCAGTTACACAGTTTTATTGGACTAACCTCCTATTTCAGAAAATACATTGAAAATTATGCAGTGATTGCAAAACCGCTTACAGATTTATTAAGAAAAGAAAAAGAATTTATATTTAAAGATGAACAAAGACAAGCTTTTCAAACCTTAAAGGAAAGTTTGGCATCAAGCCCTGTTTTAAAGATTTTTAACCCAAATTTGAAGACAGAGTTGCACACGGATGCCTCTAGTATCGCCTATTCGGCTATACTCATGCAGTATCATCCAAACACAGGACTCCATCCAGTTCACTACATGAGTCGAAAAACAAATGATGCTCGAGCTAAGTACTCAAGCTATGAATTAGAGGCAACTGCTATTATTGAAGGCATAAAAAAAGTTTCATCAGTACTTATTTGGTATACACTTTAAGATAGTAACAGATTGTAGAGCATTTGAACTAACATTAAAGAAGAAGGACTTGTCAGCCAAGATAGCCCGATGGGTAATATTTCTCAATGATTATGACTTTGAAATCGAGCATCGAAGCGGCACCAAGATGAAACATGTCGATGCTCTAAGCCGTCATCCTTTTGTCGGAGTAATGACACTACATGATCAAGTACAACAAGCGCAAGATCAGGATGAAGGGTTGAAAGCTATAAAAGAAATTTTGAAAGAAAAAGCATACAAAGATTTCTGGACTGAGAACGAAATACTGTATAAGGGAGATAAAAAGCTACTGGTTATACCTAAAACTATGGAAAAGGAAGTGTTGAAGAGAGTTCATAGTAATGGCCATTTTTCCAAGAGGAAGATGAAAGATGTCATAGATAGAGATTATTACATAAAAGGATTAGATAGTAAAATAGAAGATTTTATTGTGACATGCATTCCATGCTTGTTAGCTACCAGGAAAGAAGGCAAACAGGAAGGGTTTCTCCATCCTATTGAAAAAGAGGGTATTCCATTAGATACCATTCATGTGGATCATGTCGGACCCTTAACTCAAACTTGTAAGCAGTATAATTATATACTGACAGTAGTGGATGCCTTTACAAAGTTCGTTTGGCTGTTCCCGACGAAAAGCACATCAAGCCGAGAGGTCCTGAACAAATTAGAGGTCCATCAGCAGACCTTTGGAAACCCACGAAGATTTGTCACCGATAAGGGCACTGCTTTCACTAGTCATGACTTTGCAGAGTACTGCAAGGAGCAGAATATTCTACATGTGACCATTACAACAGGAGTTCCACGAGGCAATGGACAGGTTGAGAGAATACACAGAATTTTAATCCCATTGCTTACGAAGCTATGTGTGGAGAATTCCAGCCTTTGGTACAAACATGTGAGCCGAGTGCAGAAGGCCATTAATAGCACTTTTCAAAGGAGCATAAACTGTACACCCTATGAACTACTAGTGGGCACAAAGATGAGAGTGAAAGAGGACATAAAAATACAAGAATTGCTACAGGAAGAGTACATACAAGCTTTTAATGAAGGTAGAGAAGATCTCAGAAGGCAAGCCAAGGAGCAGATATTCAAAATCCAAGAAGAGAATGCCAATAATTTTAATAGAAAACGGAAGATCAGTTCGCTGTACAAAATTGGGGATTCTGTGGCTATAAAACGGACACAATTTGGCCCAGGCCTTAAATTGAAGGCTAAATACTTAGGACCCTACAAGGTTGTAAAGGTTAAGAGAAACGACCGCTATGACCTGAAAAAAAAAGATATGGCCACTGAGGGACCAAACAGAACTTCCAGCTCAGCTGACCACATGAAACGATGGCCTACGGAAGATGAACTAAGTTCCTAACAGGTAACTATGATTTGATGAAGAATGAAAGATGATGAATGACTCATGTTTACTTTATTTTATTGCTCACCATGTGCGTTGTTCATTATCATTGGTTAAGATATTTGTTACAAGTTTATAAGAGTTTTTTTTTATTATTATTTGTTTAATTTAAAACTTAAGTGTGTACCTATACTGCATAATAGGAATGTTAATTAGGTGTTAAAGCACAATTTAAAAAAAAAAAAAAATATGTAAGAGTTTAAAACCTGTATAAAACTTCTATTTGTTTGCTTTTGTCTTTTGATATCTGAATTTATATTTAACAGTTGTAACTGAAAGTAAAGTAGCGTATTAATGATACTGTTACTATTTTGTTAACTGTATCCATGTCATATAGTCGCCTAAGTTTTATTGTGATTATGTTATAGAATTTAGGACTTTCAAGTTTGTTAAGTATGAGTGGAGGGAATGTAGAATGTGAGTGTGACGAATTGTATTGAATGAGGAAACATTATGAATGAAGAAGGATGTCTGAGGACAGACATTGTAGCAGGACGGCCGAATGTGGGAAATGGAACGTAGTGGATAGAGAGAGAGGTACGAAGTGTGCGAGAGGGACGAGGGAGGAATGGCGAACGCGGTTGCAAGGAGTGTGTGCGCGGGATCTCAGGTTTTTACAAATAAAATAAATTAAGACGTTTAACCGCAAAAGTTTTTATTTACGCCATCCCTCACAAATATGAAATATGTATAAATTTTCCAAACTACATAACCGTTTTTGATAATTTTGTTATGGGACCACCCTTGGGATATCTTCATTTCAACAAAAAAAGAATCATCAAAATCATAAATAAAAAATCGCTAGCACACATTATATATATACATATACATACATACATTACATACATACGGTTTAACAGATAACTTCTTCCTTTTTTTGAAGTCTGTTATAAATAAGGATACAGTAAACTTTTGTCTCAAACCATAAGCACATTATCAATTTTTACATTTCTTACTTCACATACAACTCAACTTTCAACCATCATTTCAAAACCAAGGGATGAATTTTCTAAAATGCCTTTTTAGTGCACACTTAAGAATCTCCTTAACCCTAGACTGTTCTATATAAACGTAGTCTAGCTTTTAATTTTAACTTTATTTAATTTATTAATACTAATACAGTGAGTTAGGTACATGAAATGACAAATTATAAGAATAAGAAATGATGATGATGATGATGTCCGACCGGTTTCGGTCATGGCGACTGCTTCATAGTTGTGGAACTCGCTCATGTGCTCGCATGTGACTTATGTAGCCAATCTTATGGGTGAAAGTCCTCGCGCATTGCGGGCATGTGAGCACACCGTCAATAAAGTTATACTGAGTTAGCGCAGGTGGTCGGGCCTTCCCCCCATGGGTTCCCGGTTTGTCGTACCGGGGGGGCTCAGTACCCGTGGTAGCCTCGAGCCACGGGGAAGCTAAGAGGAACCCGCGAGGGGGCGCTCCTGCTGTCGTCAACCAGCAGTGAGCGCCCACATTGGGGCGGCGGGGGAGTGGGAAGTTCTCCCCCCACCCGGGGTGGGGCCGCCGGGAGGGGAATGTTTCATTGCCCTCCCGGCGCTTCAGGCGGGGCCACACCGCCGTGGCTGTGGTTGGAGATCGGTCGCGGAGGAGGAGGAGTGTCGGTGTTACGTTGCCGCTCTCCCTATCCTCCGCGACCGAGCGGTGCCGCACCGCGTTTGCGGCGAGAGGTAAGCGGCGGAGCCTTTCATCTTCTCCGCCGCTGGGAGCCGGTTTATCTGGCTCCCATGGGTCCACAGGCGGTGGACTGCGTGGGAGTTTGCCGTCTCTCAATTGGGCCGAGGAGGTATGGCGCGTCCGTGAGTTCCGGACGCGCCGACTTGGTGAGTGGGGGGGCGCTGTGACGCCCCCGAGGGGCCGCTTTGGCGGCCAGCCGCGCCGGGGTTCGCGGATGTATTTCCGTTCCCGTGTCCCCGGCAAAAGCGGTTGAGATGGAACTCCGGAGGTTTTTTAGTGGGTAGGCACGTCGATCTGGCGTGGAGTCCCACATAACCCGACAGCCTCCCCCGCAGGCTGACGGGTATCCGTAACAGGGATCTTTCCTCCGTAAAAAAAAAAAAAAAAAAGATTGTCGGGCCTTTAACTCATTGCGCTTGGTGTCGAGCTCATCGAGTCGGTGGATTTCAAAGTCATTGACTTTGGTCTTAACCAAAGCCCTCCACTCCGATCTCACGGCAGCATGCTTCTCCCACTGAGAAGGCTCTATGCCGCAACGTTTCATATGCCGCTTCAGCACATCTTTGTATCTGAGGAGTTGTCCGCCAGGCATGCGCTTGCCCTCCTCAAGTTCCGAGTAGAAGATGCGCTTAGCGACCCTGTGTCCTTGCATCCTTGAGACGTGTCCGCACCACCGAAGTTGTCGCCGCATCAGATAAGCCTCAATGCCACCCACATTGGCTCTTCGCAGCACTTCGGTGTTCCGCACGCGAACCATTTGATCTTCATGATCTTACGCAGACATTTGAGGTGGAAACGATCTAACATGCGGATGTGTCGGCGGTATATTGTCCAAGTTTCTGCAGCATATAAAAGATTAGGCAGAACGATTGCCATGTATACTGAGATCTTCGTACCTAACCTTATGTCGTGTGAACAGAACACCTTGGAATTCAGTTTGCCAAATGATGCAGCTGCAGCTCCGATCCTGCTGTTGATCTCTGAATCCAGGTCGCATTTAGATGTTAAAGAGCTCCCCAGGTATCGGAACTTATCGACCTGCTTCAACTCGTCCTCGCCAAGTTTGATGTTCAGCGCCTTGTGACCATCTGTGTCTACAGCCATAACTTCCGTCTTTTTGACGCTGATTTTCAGGCCGTATTTACGACAAACCTTGTCGAAATCGGACATAAGCTGTTGCAAGCCGTCTGGGGATTCTGTCACAAAACACAAGTCATCTGCGTAGATGATCTCAGTAATCATTTCGTGTGTCACTTTTGTGCGGGCTTTAAGCCTCGCCAGATTAAAAATGTTACCATCGGTGCGGAAACGGATGCGGATACCTTCTGAGGAAGTTTGTAAGACCTCTCGGACCACGATTGCAAAATACAACGCAAACAATGTAGGTGCCAGAACACAACCTTGTTTGACTCCACAGGTAACGGGGAAAAACTCTGATTGTTCATCGTCGACAGCGACGCAGCACTGCATGTCATCGTGGAGAAGTCTGAGCATTCTTACGAACTTCTCTGTGCATCCTATTTTCCTCAGTACCACCCAGAGAGCTTCTCGAGGCACACTGTCGAAAGCCTTCTCAAGGTCCACAAAGCACAGGCACATGGGACGTCTCTGCTCTCTGCTTTTCTCCTGCATTTGACGCACTGAGAAAACTGCTTCACTTGTACCTCGATCAGGTCGGAAGCCAAACTGAGTTTCAGGCAACAGTCTCTCTGATATTGTCATAAGGCGGTTCAATAGTACTCTAGCGAAGACTTTTCCAGGGACCGTTAAGAGAGAAATGCCGCGGTAGGAATGCAATCAGATCGGTCACCCTTGCCTTTATATAGAGCCTTTATGCGCGAAACTTTAAAAGTGGTTGGGACCTGTTCTTCATTCCACATACGACCAAAAAGCTCCCATACAGCCGAGTGCAATTCCTCACCGCCGCATTTAAGTAGTTCACCTGGTATAAAATCAACGCCAACCGCTCGTTTGTTCTGTTGTTGTTTTATTGCAAGTACAACTTCGTCACGGGACAATGGCTCATCCAGTACGGTAGATATGGGCAGTTGAGGGATCGAGTTGATGTGTTCCAGATCAGTAGACCGGTCTACATTTAGCAGAGTGTTGAAATGTTCCGCCCATCGCATGATTACTTCCTCCTTGCTTCTGAGAAGGCCATTGCCACTAGCGGGCTTAAGCGGCACTTTTGCAAGTGAAGTCGTACCTAATAACTTCGAACCTCAGCGTAGAAATCCCCTAATTGGTTATTGTCTGCGAGCCATTGCATATGACGAGCTTTGTCCTCCCACCATTCGTTCTTCATTTCCCGAGTTAGTTTACGTAGCTCCAGATCACTCCGTCTAATCTCCGCAACACCATGTTGGTTCTTCTTGTGCTGCCTGAGGAGACGTCGGTGTTTGTCAATAGCTTCCCTCAGAACTCCATCATTCTCATCAAACCAGTCCTCGTTCTTACGGACTTTTAGACCCAAGGTGTCTGAGGCTGTGTCCGATATGTGAGCAGATAGAGTCCCCCAGTTAGCTTCAATGTTACCGACCTCCATGTCATTGTGTGGCAGTGCGGTAGCCAAAGCTTCGGCGCATTTCTCCCTCGTCCCTGGATGCTTAAGTCTATCCAAATTTAAGCTTGGTGGCTTTGTCTTGACGGATCTACAAGGACGTCGGAGGCGGAGACGAAGTTTAGTGACAACAAGCCGATGATCTGTCCAGCAGTGTGCACCACGCATGACGCGGGTAATTTGGACTTGGGAAACATCTTTTTGCCTCACTATAGCGTAATCTATCAAATGCCAATGTTTAGATCTTGGGTGCATCCACGTGTTCTTGTGCTTGGCGGGAAGTCTGAACATAGTGTTCGTAATCGCAAGATGAAATTGAGCACAAAGATTCAGTAGCAGTTGTCCGTTATCGTTCATGCTGCCTACTTCGTGTCTGCCTAGGACGTTAGGCCAAGCCATAAAATCCTGTCCTACCTTGGCATTGAAGTCCCCGAGTAAAAGGATCTGTTCTGTATTACATATACTTTCGAGACAGTGAGTCAACTCCTCGTAAAAACTGTCCTTAATGTCATCAGATTTATCTAGCGTGGGAGCATAGACACTGATGACATTTAGGTAGTTATTTAGCTGAAGGCGCAATGTTGAGATTCGGTCTGAGATGTGCACCGGATACTCTTGCAACTGTGTCACTAGCTGATTTTTTATCGCAAATCCCACGCCTGATTGTCGCTTGTCAGTGGAATCAAGGCCTTTCCAGTAGAAAGTGTATTCGCCACCGTGCTCCACCAGCTCTCCTTCGTCGGCGAGATGTGTTTCACTGATGGCGGCCACATCAACGTTGTAGCGCGAGAGCTCACGAGCTACAATGGCGGTCTTCCGTTCGGGACAGATATTGTCATTGCGATCAAGTAATGTTCTGACGTTCCATGCGCCAAATGTCATGTCCAGTTTTGTAGGTACTTTAGTAATAATTTTATTGTTACGTCGACCACGAATTTGATGATGCGGTGGCAGCCGCGGTTACTACCATCCATATAGGTTGGGGCGAGCAATTTTTAGGGCACCTTTTCTAGCCCCCTCCAAGGCTGAGCAAGGAGAGCAGTGCTGTCCCTGAATAGGGCTGCTCTGTCACTCCAGGTGCTGCCGAACCCCCTCTGTCTCCCCAGTTCAGAGCGAGAGCGACCACGGTGTTCTAGGAACACCCCCGAAGCCGCCTATGTGCAGGCCTCAGACAAAGCCCGGTCTGCATCAAACCGAACCTTTCTACCTCAGCCCATCGCCACAGGACTTAACGTATCCGGAGTCCAATATGTCTATGCAGCAGTCAAATGCGCAGGAAAATTTTTTTAATGCATAAGCGGACGCGCAGTCGCAGATGCCCTCTCTCGTCCTTGTCCTCCGTGGTCCAGTGGAACGGAAACCGTTACGACTGGCGAAGAATTTGGATGCAGTTTCTGGCCGGCAGTCACTTCTGACTTCAACTACCACCCTAAGCCATCAACATTGCCTTACTAACTCGCCTTATCCGCCAGAACTCGATACTTATCAGCGTGAGCTGCCTTCTACGCCGAGTTAGATTTCATGCAACATGCGGGAGGTATCCGCGTAGAACCTGTCTGCCGAGGCATTCAGGCCCCTCACCGGGTTTAGCCCATGAGTCGACATGGTTTACCAGGGTGTGGCCGTCGTGTGCACAACGACTACTTGGAGCCACCGGTGAGAGTTTGTAGAGTGCCCGCCATTACGATTTGACACCCACCAAAGTGAAGTCGACTGGCAAATCCTGAAGCACCCCACTACACCCCCAGAAGAATAAGAAATATAACTACGTAGATAGCCTAACTCACCAATTATATAAGTACATAACATGTCTATTATAGCATAAATCTATATATATATATCTATATAAAAGAAGAAACTGACTGGCTGACATAGATAGAGACTGATCAATCAACGTACAACCTAAACCGCTGGGTCTAGAGACTCATTTGGTATGTTGTTTCCTTAAGAGGTCTAGGGGTGCACTAATAAAAGATCAAAAATCCTATAATAACCATTTTCAACTTCTACGCGGACGAAGTCGCGGGTTAAAGCTAGTCAAGTTATTAAAGAAATTAACTAGTAAGTAAAAAGAAAATTGAAATAATGATTTATGTATCTTTGATGACAATTAGGCATTTTCTTTTGAATGCCGCGAGCGATTTGCAAAAGATGTAAGGAAACTCGGTGGAAACATTTAAAATTACATGTGAGATTTCGGCACATTTCTGTAATTTTAAAGAAATTGCATAGACATATCTAGGTATATAACTAGTTTTAGACAGTCAACTATGAACTTGAAAGAAAATATGACAGTGTAGAAGTTTTCCATACTGAAGGTCTACTATGATATGATCAACTATATTCTCTTTTAAGTTCATATTTTGACTGTGAAAACTAGTTATATGCCTTAACCCTTTCACCGCGATCGTCGGATTTAACCGACAAACATGGGAATGGGCACGACAACGTGCCCATTCCGCGAGCGTCGGATATATCCGACAAAAAAAATGCTCGTTTTGCTCATAACTGAAGTATCCACATCCCTTTTTAGTTGTAGGTATTAATTTTAGATTTACTACCCCTCGCGCTGGGGGCACGGCAACTGATATAAAGTCTCGCGGTGAAAGGGTTAATATATGCAATTTCTTTAAAATATCATAATTTCGCCAATATCTGACATGCCATTTCAAAATAAAAGCTAGACTACGTTTGTATGGGAAGTCTGATTTTGTCTAGGGTAAAGGGACTCTTAAGAGCGTACAATCGGTCTTAAGCTTCATACAAACGCTCGTTCGTAATTTGCTCGACGTGAAAAAGCAGATTTTTGGAGGCTTATACTGAATTTGTTTCTCCAACTTTTAATTTTTTATTTCACTAGAAATCTAGAAATAGCACATAAGATCAGGTATCTTATGTGCTATTTCTAGATTTCTAGTTAGTTAGAAAAATTAGTTGTATGAAAAGTAAGACGGGAAGGTCGCTCTTAAGTCTTAGAAGAAACATCTGTGCAAAATTTCATGCTCTAGACCCAGCGGTTTCAGTTGTGCATTGATCGATAAGTGAATATCTATTTAAGATATGTCAGCCAGTCAGTTTCTTCTTTTATAATTTAGAACAAATAGCAAGGTCCAAATTGAAGATTGGCCAGAGAGCAATGGAGTGCAGTATTGCAAAAAAAAAATTGCCTACCACTGCCCTTTGGTAGTCCTAAGAGAAGTTCTTAGTTTAGGGCGAGCTAGTAGTTATAAGGTGCCATAAAATACTTACAAAGTCTTCAATCTTTTCAATTTCCTCAGTTAGCCAGTCCACAGAAACCTTCTCATCTTCTACAACACAAGAGATTTGAAGTTTGTGTATGCCATAGGCCAAAGGCACAAGTTTAGATGCTCCCCAGAGCAAGCCTTCCGTAGCAATGCTTCTTACAGCCTTCTCCATTTCTGCCATGTCAGTCTCATCATCCCAAGGCTTGACATCCAGAATAATGCTAGACTTTGCAATAAGAGCTGGTTCTGTAAAAAAATTGCAAGCATATTTTTATTATTGTTGTTCATAAAAATATCAGATACTTTTGAAAAAATGGAAAAATTCGAATTTTCATTTATTTTGAAAAAGTAATAATAATTTAACTTTATAATTTTATTTTATTTTTGCTAGAAAAACATTCCTTTGTTATATATATGTATAATAAAATCACAAAACACAAGCAGTCAATGATGTTTACATCACTGCTGTTATTAATGTCTATGATAATTTCAACCAACTCTCAAGAAGCACTATTTTAATACTGTGACTATGATCTCACTTTTAGCCTTCTTTGCATTGTAGGCAGACAGTCGTTCTTCTCTCAATTTTGCAGCCTCAGCACTTTCTTCTTCATCATCAGAACCAAAGAGGTCTACTCCATCATCAGAATCTTCAGCCGCTGCCGGTGCTGGTACAGGCTTGGGAGCTGGTGCCTGCAATTACACATTTTATAAAATATGTAGTGTACAAATTTGATTTTTCAGTACCTACTGTACTGCATCTTGACTGTTAAAAATACTGAGAGGAGATTTTTCAGACAAATATCAATAGAAAATTAAAGTGCATTACATATTAGTATCATTTTAAAGCATTTAAAATTTTGTATTGGAAAATGATGATAAACACATAATGTAGATCAGTGGTTCCCAAACTTATTTTGTCTACTGCCCACTTTGAGAATAAATATTTTTTTAGCACCCCCATTTTTTCACCTATTTAAAAACCACTATAACTTCAAATTAAATTAATTAATTAATGTGACCTATATATGTATATTAACGGAGAATTCTAAACGAAACTTTTACTATAACTCGCAACTTGAAACCTGAGCGCAGTAGGTAACATACAACGGCGCTTAGGTCTCAAGTTAACTCTTACGGGCTCCACCTGCCAATAAGAATGATTATTGAAACGCAACTTTATAGTATTAAAACAGAGTATCTTTTATTAAAAATATAACTAAAATAATCAATCCTTATATAAAATCTAATGTGAAGGATGAATCTGATGCTGTTTAATAAGTTTGTTGATATCAGGTTCCAATTTTTACTCAAGAACAGTCGCAAGTCGCCACAAGCAAACAATTTCTCTTTTTAGTAAGCAGTGTTGTCACAGCACTAAATCCACGTTCACACAAATATGACGATGGGAATGCCATCAAGAATCGTTGAACGATTGACCACAATCCAGGGTACAATTGCAGGATCGGTTTTTATAGCCAAAATTCTTGGTAACCATTTTTGAAATTGATTTTTATTTCCTCGTTTGTTGTCAATTCTATAAGTTCTTCTTCCAGCTGAGGTGACATTGCTGTGTTGACATTTGAAAGCGGATCCAACACCCAGTCTGGTATTTCCAAGTTCAAAATGTCCTGGTATCGTTCCGTGAAGTCAATGTGGAGGTTTTCCAAATGTTGGCAGTAGGCAAACAATTCGTCGTTACTGCATGATACTGATAAATTTGAAAAATTGTGAAACTCACGTCTGCCCAGATTCTTTTTGTGTAGAAGCAGTTTGGCTGCGAAAGCAGCAACGACGTTTTTTGTTTTAATTAAATTTAGTTTATCGCCTTGCAGTTGGAGATTCATGTCGTTGAACAATTTATACAGGTCTGTCATGTAAGCTATATCATTCTTTGATATTATGAGCTTGTCGTGCAATTCTGTATCTTTAGTTTCCAAGAACTCTATAACAGAGTCAAACAGGTTGTAAAATCGAGTCAGACAATTGCCTCTTGCTAGCCAACGAACTTCAGTATGAAACAACAAACGGTTGAAATCCTCGTCATTAGTAACACAAAGCTGATGAAATAATCTATCATTCAAAGAGCTGTTGCGGATTTTATTGACTGCTTTGATAACATATTGCAGTGATTGAAATAGTTTTTCACTTAAGTTTCTAGCAACTAAATGTTGTCTATGAATAACGCAATGTACACCAAGGACATCTGGAATTTTATTTTTAAGTACGCTATGAAGCCTTTATGGCACCCTGTCATAGCCGGAGCGCCATCTGTAGCAACTGAAATAATATTTTTCAAAGGAATCTCTTTCTCATCGCAAAACTTTTCCAATGTATTGAATATGGTTTCCCCTTTTGTATCGGTCTCTAAATTTCTAGCAAATAATAGTTCTTCACATATTTTTTCATCTTTAATAAACCTCACGGAAGACAACAACAATGCTTCATTAGTTGGTAAAGTGGACTCATCGAGCTGAATTGAGAATTGACTTGTCTTTAGGTGATCGCATAATGATTCTTCAATGTTTTCAGCCATTTCATCAATTCGTCTTTGCACAGAATTATTACTCAAAGGAATTTTTCGGATAATATCTGCGGCCGGTTTATGAAGCACAGTAGTTATTACTTCATTTATTGCTGGCAATATTAACTATTCTCCGATGTTATGTGGTTTGCCTTTTTGAGCAATTAACAAAGAGATAATGTACGAAGCTCGAAGTCCGTCGTCATCTTGCTTAGCAGCCGCCGAAAATAGTTTTGCTACACTTGGCTGAGTATTATGCTTCTTCTCTAGGTCTTAAAAATCTGCTACATTCTTGTCTTTCTTATCTGGATGCATTTTATTCAAATGATCTTGATGTAGCCTTGAAGGCTTCATTGCTTCATTCGAAAATGTTTTTAGACATAGAAGACACAAAGGCGACGATGGGTTTGTGGGATTTTCAATAAATCCGAATTTAATATATTCCGCACAGTATTGCCGTCTCTTCTTTTTTACTTCCGACATTGTTTTGCTTTGAGAAATACGTTCAACTTCGCGAGTAGTGTAGAGGAGGCGTAAGTACTGCTCATCTATTGCGCGCGAAACCACAAATGAAAATAAAATAAATGAGGTATTCCACTTAGAGCACCCGTTTGAATAGCACCTGGCGAATAGCACTTGACCTATTCCACGAAGAGCACCAAATACTAGCAGGTGCTGTTCGTGGACTTAAATTTATTTTTACATTTTTGTCCACGAAGAGCACCCATGATTCAGCAGCTAGTGCTGGGATTTATATTTAATACTTTTTTAATTATGAATAAAAGATATCGATACGAAATCACTAGAACGTTTATTAATTACGCCATATGCGTATTTTTTACATACGAAATCTGTCTAGCTAGACGATGCGACATTAGAAAATAAAATAATAACAAAATCATTAGTACAATAACAACACTAGCTTTTATGATATAATATCACAATCAGTCTTCTCCAAGTCAAGTCCAAAAAAGTATCCACTATTTTAGAAATTCCTAATTTCACCCGAGTATCTTGCGCACAGGTATTAGGACTGTTTATCGCGTAGCTGCGCTCGCTCGCCGCGATGGACTACACGAATGTATAACAAATTTAACCGAACGCTTCCGGAACTTGTTTACGTAAAATAATTGCAAAAGCGATGTCACCTCATGTCGCCGCCGATGCAATGGACGAAAGCGGGGTGTGAAGTGCGCGGGTGAAATCTGATGTCTTTTTAGCTTTATGCGCGCTCTTAACGATAAATCATCAGCTTCCAAAAACCCGACTGCTGGACATAAGCCTCCCTTTGTGGTTTCTTACAATGGTGAAATAAATTGTCTATTCATTCATCAATGAAAATTAATGTTAAGAGGGAAGAACAGTACGTACGTACTCGTCCATACAAAAAGAGAAAATGTTATTATTGTACTAATGATTTTGTTATTTTTTTATTTTCTAATGACGCATCGTCTAGCTAGACAGATTTCGTATGTAAAAAATACGCATATGGCGTAATTAATAAACGTTCTAGTGATTTTGTATCGATATCTTTTATTCATAATAAAAAGTAAAAAATATAAATCCCAGCACTAGCTGCTAAATCATGGGTGCTATTCGTGGACAAAAATGTAAAAATAAATTTAAGTCCACGAACAGCACCTGCTAGTATTTAGTGCTCTTCGTGGAATAGGTCAGGTGCTATTCGCCAGGTGCTATTCAAACGGGTGCTCTAAGTGGAATACCTCAAATAAAGAGGTATTACATTGTTTATATAGGAATGCTTAAGGCACACACCGACAGGAATTAAACAAACATGCATAAACTCGTTTATCTCATTCAACGCTCAATCGTACTTAACAAGTCCGAACAAGTATTCAATGAACCAGCCAACTGATACAGGAATGCACAATTCGGGTTATTTAACAAAAACTAGTTAAAACATGATAGATATCTACGAGTACTAATAACTTTTAAAATGCGAAAGTGTGTCTGTTGCCTTTTTATTTGTTTGTTTGTGTCTACTTTCATTACGAAACGGAGCGACCGATTGACATGATTTTAATTTTTTCTATATTCAATAAAATAGGACAGATATATGAACTACGCAGACAGAAATATAGAACAGAGTTTGAGCAATCTTTTAATTCATATTAGTTGATGTTCACAAGTTGCTGTTGAGAGTCGAGAGCTCTTGCAGTCGTTGTTTAAGAGGCCTCCTAGCTAAATAAAGCTCCTAGCAAAAAAAAAACATTCTCTTTCTGGGTCTCTTACCCTTGAGACCTGCAGCGCCCACAAGGGGGCGTTATCGCCCACTTTGGGAAAGACTGATGTAGATGATGTATATCTTCTTGTACTTACTTTTGCTGTTGCTGGTTTGTTGCTGTTGGCTTCCAATGACTCCACTCTTGCTTGAAGACTGATCACCAAGTTGCGCAAACCATCAATTGCTTTTTTGAGATCAGCATTCTCTTTTGAGAGACTATTTATTTTGTTGTTAAGTTCAGTGTTTGGGACACCTGCCAAGGTAGCAACACTATCCATCTGAAAAGTTAATACCATATCAGAAAAATGACTAAAATATTTGATTATACTGGAGTTTCTCTTTTTGTAAAGCACATCAAGATAAAATAACCAAATTAAAAAAAAAAAACGATAATGTGTGGCTTTAAATAAAACTGACATTTACTCACACATTCAAGGGAATTTTTGATGTGCTGTCTAGCCTTTGCAACTTCATTGGCCAAAGACGATTGTGCTAATGTGAGTGATGGAACTCCAACCTATAAATCAAGCCAACAGCTGTGATTGATATGTAAATGGTGAACATTTTATTATTAATATTTATACCCTATAATTAATAGTATACACATATTTAAAATGTTATTTGGGTCATATAATTAATATAATCCGCGTGTTTTGTAGTTGGGAAAGAATAAATGTTTAGTTAAGTCAAATAAAATAATGATTACAATAATGTTTATACAAACATGTAATGTACCTTTGACAAAGATTCATAATATGCCTTTTCTGCATCATTGTAGATGGTTCTATCCAACCAGACTTTTTCGTGAGCTAAAGCAGACATATCCTGAAATAGAAAAAAGACCAGTAGAGAAGTACCATACACCAGGACATTAAGCCACTCAAATAATTGCAGATATTTCGCTGACACAGATGCATCAGCGTCAGCGAAAAATAATCAATATGATAACGGATAATTTTCCATTATATCGCAGGTCAACAACTTACATCTTACATAGTACCTATTAGGCACATAAATTATTTTTAATGTAGGTAAATCATGACCACTTTGTTAGCTGAGAGAAGACTTCAAAATATTTGAATAAAATAAATTCAGCCAACAAAATGACTCATTCAAATACTCAATAATTGCTATCAAATATAAATAAATTAAAATGAATAGCAAGTGAGGAAACGAAAACTTTTGAACCACCGATATTGAGGTTATCATTTTAAAAATAATATTTTTATAGTAAAGTCTAAATAGAATGAATTTAAATGTACATAACTTACAGCTTTCGGGATTTGTATTTTGATACAAACAAAGTGCTGGATAACCTAGGAATTAAAGGCAAACTGTTGAATAAATCACGAATCAACCGCACTTTCGTCTTTCGTCGGCTTTTCAGGAAGGAGAGAGACAGATAGATGTCATGTCAGATCAGTGTAGTCATGTAGTGTTGCCAGGATCTTGGAGCAAAAAGTTACACTACCTACAAATTACAAAAATATGTGACTCAGTCTGGGAAAAGAGACCACTTTAGCGGTTACAAAGATAATATAATTGTTTGTTTGTTTGTTTGAATAACTTCAATGTACCAAAAAAATATGTTATAAAGATAACATACAAAAGAGTACGTACAAATTTAACTATAAATCATCATACATACATATTTATTTAAATAAATATATACATACATACATATTGAATATATATTACAGATAAGTACCTAATTCAGTTCAAGTGTGACGCAACCAGAGAGGACTTTAATAACCTAATTTTAAAAGGGTCCAGTTAAGGTGCCGTCTTTACTTCAGCAGAGAGTTTTGATGTTTTAATAAATAACTATAGCTCCATCTAGTGACAAGGAAGAGAAATAATTGTTTATAAGGCGTGGCGGTAAGGAGTTATTAATATCTCCTAAAAATAGGTAAAATTAGCTATTCTCTTCAGCTAGCAGTAGGCAAAATGTACGAGTTGAGAAAATTGATTTTAAAGTAAATGCTCATGAAAAATACACTTCTACTAGGAAGTTATGGAATTATTGGTATCGAGTTAATCTACCATCTTCAAAGATAAAGACATCAATAGTCACAATAACTATAATGATTTGGAAAGTTTTCAAAGAAGAACCGGCTCGCCGAAGTTACAATCATAGGTATTTACGTAAATCAGTGCACTTTTGATACGTAAGACGGGCATTCAATCCAATATTTTAATTGTAACATTTTATGACGCATAATGAACGGAGTTTAACTAACATTGGTTTAACATTTAACTACAACAACACACACCCCAAACAACTTGCAAGAGCGGGAAAAAATGAATATAATGAATATCTTAAATACTCATAATCTTAAGAAAATACCTTTTAAACAATGAATTATTATTAATTATGGTAAAATATTTTAAACAATAATAGAAGAAAATCCCCATTTCTATGACTTCTATACAAAAACAACAGCCCCGACCCCGAGTGCCCGGCGACTCCAGTGGCTCCAGTGCGAAGAATCCCGGGCGAGATTGATCCTCCATCAGACGACCACGGCTAACAAACTAGACTCCGATACATTACATATTTTGACATAGGTATAAAGTAAGCACACTGCTACTACAAGAAGAACGACTATTAGATTAGAATAAGCCTAAAGTGGGATATTATAGGTCTTTTAGAAGTATGAAGAGATTTTGGAAAAGGAAAGTTTATCATTACGGAATACCCGGTGGTCAACATGGTGTCGGTTTTCTAGTAGCAAATAAATAGAAGAATAAAATCATTGAATTTGTGGGTTATTCTGAGAGAGTTGCAGTATTAAAGTTTCAAATATCCAGCAAACACAAACTAACGTTCGACTCAAGAAGAAAGAACTACGTTATCAATGTACCTATAGACATGAAAATGTATGGTAGGTATAAGTACGTTTTTGAAGTTAAAACTTCTTTAGGTGCATTGGGCAATTTTTGAGATGGCAAATATTCATTGAATTCGCGACACTGTTACCGTAACCGTCACCAAGTTTTCACTTCTGTCGGCACTCCCGGAGTGCCACTTTTTTATCTGTGTTATGGAATATGTCTTCTGCTATATGGCGAGGACTTCTAACTTATTTGTTAGCTTTTAACTAATTTATTAGCCATAACGTTTTAAAAGTTACAAAAGGTGTAAGAAATATTACCTACTTGCAACACTAGACTGATGACATAGACAACTGTGCCACGAACATGGCCACGAACACAGCCAGCCCAGCGCTCTTCATAAATATGACTAAAGAGCAAATTTGTGACTCTCCCAGAGCTTGGATCTATCTACCCCGTAACTTCATGGCATTGCCGCTAACTCACTTATTTTCCAGAGATCTGACAGCCATCAGGATCTCAAAGAGTGACCACAAAACCCTACCGAATACAGTGATAGCCTCCGTTTACCTCCCAGGAGACGCAGGCGCCGATATACCAACTCGTGAACTCATAGAACTGGTAAGTTACTGTGAAACAAACAAACTGGAGCTAATCATCTCCGCTGATGCAAATGCACATCACCCTCTTTGGGGCATGGAGAAATCCAACCCCAGAGGGGATGAGCTAGTAAACTACCTCATACAGGCAAATCTCAACATACTAAAGAAAGGTAACAAACCAACGTTTATAAGTATAACTAGGCGATGCCGTACCATTATTGACCTCACCCTAGCTACAGACGGCATTTTAGAATACATCTCTGACTGGCACGTATCTGACGAAGCTTCCTGCTCAGATCACAGATGGCTTCGATACAAGGTAAACTTTACAATTGCCAAACCTACTCCCCATAGAAATCCAAGGAAAACTGACCGAAATGCGTATAACAAACTTCTACAGGAGAAACTTGGACCTATGCAACACCACATAGCTCTAAATAGCCTCCCAAAGGTAGAAGAATACGCAAAAACCATATCACAGGCTATTACACAAAGTTACGAAACTTCTTGCCCTCTTAGCACCAGGAGCTGCTGCCCCAAAGGTGGTAAAAAATTCTGGGGTAACTAGAAAGGCGCAAGATACAAGTACACCGACTCCTGAATCGAGCGATGAATACAAAAAGCGAAACAGATTGGGACAGCTACGCCAAAGCTCGCTCTAACTACAAAAACAAGATTAGAAAGTTTAAACGCAAATCCTGGTGTAAATACTGCACGAGTATTGAAACTATATCCGAAGCTTCCAGAGTCTGCAAACTACTGTCAAGTGGGGGTAATAAGACCATTGGCACCCTCAAGAAACAGGACGGCAGTTACTCTGCAAATACCGAGGACATTTGCGAAATACTATTAGAAACGCATTTCCCCGGATGCCTTAAATACAATCACCCGGAATAAACCAAAGGAATACACACATGAGCCTACTGAACAAGACTGGAAACTAGCCCAGGAGATAGTCACCTTAGACAGAGTGGAATGGGCAATTAACAGCTTCCAACCGTTCAAATCACCAGGCCCGGATGGTATATTCCCCGGCCTTCTTAAATGGGGAGGAAAAGTCCTTCTGGAACACCTCACCAGCCTACTAGCAGCTTGCCTCGCCTATAGATACATTCCCCAACAATGGCGAGAGGTCAAAGTAATATTCATCCCGAAACCTGGTAAAACGGACTACACTAATGCTAAATCATTTAGACCCATAAGCCTATCCTCTTTCCTCCTGAAAGTGTTGGAAAGACTGTGTGACAGGCACATTAGAGACACGGCACTAACCAAACATCCCTTACACCCAAAGCAACACGCATACTGCACGGGCAAATCAACAGAATCTGCGTTATATGAAGTCGTAACAGCACTGGAAAACGCAATACACAGCAAAAATCTCTGTCTAGGAACCTTCATCGACATAGAAGGGGCTTTTGACAAGACAAACTATACCTGTATACAAGAAGCCCTTGACAGACATGAAGTACCAAACACCGTAACTGGCTGGGTATCCAACTGCAAACCCAACTGCTTGCCCTGAATCGGGCATATGTGGATTCCGCCTTAGAACAAGTATGCCACAGATCTCTGGATGAACTCTGTAAGTACAACAATGTCACTCTCCAATGGATCAAAGGACACAGTAATTCACTGGGTATCGATGCAGCAGACGAGCTGGCGCGTCGGGGATCGAGCATGGCACCAGAAGGTCCCCTACCGATGGCTCCGATTCCCTTCACGCAGGTTCGCTCCTGGATCAGAAATCGCATTAGCGAGGAACAAGCTCAATCATGGCAATCCCTTCGGACATGCAGGCAGGCCAAGGAGGCACTACCCAAATGGGACAACTGCTTATCCCGGCGTCTGCTAGCACTGCCGCGAGGGAACTTACGCCGTATGATTGACATCATTACTGGTCACTGTGCACTAAACAAACACCTTTTCACCCTAGGTCTAACTAACAGTCCTCTGTGCAGAGCTTGCATGGAGGCTGAAGAAACTGCGAGCCATCTCCTCTTGGAGTGCGATGGTGTCGCACACATAAGAAGGTTCCTAGAACATCCGGGAACTATGGCAGAGGCGTGCAGGGCGCCAGCAGGCGTTCTAGGCTTTCTGCAGGAGCTGGGCTGGTTCGAGAACTGAGACCGGAATCAGCTCCCCACGCAAAACGGGACCGGCAAAATCGGACCTACTTGCGGAAAAGTTGTCCTCGAAGGAAGTAAGTAAGAAGTAAGTTGTGGCTGGTTGTCCACGGTCTGAATGTCAGATGCTGAATTAAGACTTTTAAGCCCCGTCCACCCACTATATGATGCAAGACCTCACGAAACGGACGACCACGATGGCAATTTCGCGATTCGGAAGGCACGTAAAGGCGTTGGTCCCCGGCTGTCATCATTATATGGACTATAAGGCAGTTATCAAGATATGTCAGCTCAAAAATTGTCCACTTCCACACACGAAAAAGAAACAAATTACAATGATGGCAAATAAGTAAGTACCGTAAAGTGGGGCTAATTGGTACAATTATTTCTTGAAATTGGATTTACAAAAAAGACAGTTAGTCTACAATCAAAGACAATTTTTTTTCGGATAGTTCCTACAACTTTCTCGAAGTTACTTCCTTATTTGTACATTATTTATGAACAGATATAAAGATATATATTTTTAAATCGTCTATGCCAAATATCGCATTGATGGGGCTATTTGATATCCGACATCATTGCTTCACGTATTTTTATTTTTTGAACTGAATTCATATAAAACCCGTAATGCGATATTTGGAAAAGATAAAGGGAAAGATACTGTATTGAGTTTATCTCTATTTCACTGTTTTTCGTGATGTTAAAGTATAAAAATTACCATTTAATATTTACGCATAGTGATAGTTTATCACAATTTTGGGGCTATTTGGTATCTCATGTTAAATATGAGGTGTGTTATTATTACGAATGCAGCAATATTTGGAATATTTAAGGCAAAGTCATTTTGGTCCCCAAACAAAAAAAAGAGAATTAGTATGTAGGCAAGTAAGTTTGGCCTAAAACCTTCAGGGAAAGTAGTTAACTATATATTATATTTATGTATTGTATCTTAACTTAACCTCTCAATCCTCGGCAAGCAGACACAATAGATTTTTAACTGTTGTGCGACCCGATCGGGTCTTCTGGTAGCTGAGAGATTTGAGTATCAATTAAAATATAACATTTTTTTTAATTTAATAATTTTATTTAACAACTTATTGCAAAAAAGTATTTTCAGAACAAAATTATCAATATTTCGAAAACTGTCATCATTACCGATATATTTTACAGGTGGTACCTACTTACTTGAAATAAATTTTCGACTTTTAAACTTATGCGATTAAATGAAAAAAATATGTATCTCAGACAAAAGTAACTAAACTTTCACAAATACCAACACACAACATTTTATTACATATTAGAATTATTATTACCTATTAGAAATAAACTTTCCAACAAAACGATTCAAATTTTTTAACTAGGTACCTACGTGTTTAAATTAAACAATAAAAAATCTCAGAAAAGAATAACTAAATTGTCACAAAAAAACACATGACATAGATATTGAAAATGAACTTTCAAAACAAAACAATTCAGAAATCTTCCAATTAAAACTTAGATTTTAGCTAACTTAGATTTTAATTAAACATGAAAGCATTAGCTACCTACTTGACTTCAGGAAATTCCTGGTCGCTATCAAGTAATGCTTTCATAATTTCTTGACTATTATTATAATAGTTTTTTTTATTTTTGCTTGTAATAAAAGGCTGATTTAGACCAATAGGTTTTAGATTTTTAAGGATCATTTTTTTCTGTGGTACTATTAACATACTTTCTAATCTTTCTTCCTTCAGAACAGTCACCTTTTTCGCAGTTTCTATGTTGTATTCTTTATTCTCGATCATCTTATCTTTCTCTTCAATGCTATCAATTACTTTCTTGCTTTCTCTATCGCGTATTTCAAAATTTTCTTTATTATACAATATTGCTTCATTAAACGGTATTAACGTAACAGCATTATTATCTTTATTCTTGATCTCATCTTCCTCTTCAATACTATCAATTACTTTCTTGCTTTCTATATCGCGTGTTTCTAAATTTTCTTTGTTATACAATATTGTTTCATTAAACGGTATTAACGTAACAGCATTATTATCTTCTCCGATAGTGACTCCTTCATCTTCAATATTATCATCGAAGAAGACAAGTGGCAGTGAACAGTCTTGTTCCCATTTTTCATCTTCTTGATCATCAAAATTATTTTCGATTTCAGTCGTACATGGTAATGCGTTCCTGTCACTGTATACATAACTATTATCATCCTGTAAATCAGAGCTGTCTTTCCCGAAATCGACATCAACTAGATCGGAATCACTATGCATACTCATAATATCAGATACACTAGTGGAGTAA
Source organism: Acrobasis suavella (assembly GCA_943193695.1). Taxonomy (NCBI): domain Eukaryota; kingdom Metazoa; phylum Arthropoda; class Insecta; order Lepidoptera; family Pyralidae; genus Acrobasis; species Acrobasis suavella. The sequence goes on along the minus strand of OW971931.1, from coordinate 14,180,540 downwards.
TCACTTGACTTCCTTATTTTCTTTTTTTTGATGAGGTTTGCGACAATAGGAGTAACATTTTGCTTACTATTGATATCTAAATGATCTTTGTCTATCTTATTGTTTTGAGTTTTAACTTTACTTTTTTTCCCCTTACCTTTGCCTTTATAAGTTGATATTAATGTTTTACCTGTCTTTATGTCTGATTTATTAATTTTGTATTTATCTTGTAAGATATCAAATTCATTGTCTCTATCCAAATTTCTCATTTTAGCTGTACTAGTATTTTTCTTCTTTCTACACAATCCTGAAGGACCTGCTAAGGGTTGACTGAGATCATTTTCTTTTTTACCTACACTGTGTCTTGTCATATCAGAATCGGTACTACTACTTCTGTCTCTTTTTTTGGAAAGTGGGATACTTTTTTTGGATTTATTCTGCTGAGATTTTTTAGTACTTTTTTGTGTTAGTTCCATTCGTAAATCTTCTGCTGTAATACTCTTTCCTGGAGGAACATCACATTTTTTTTTACGTTTATGCTTTTCGCCAACAAGGTTCGCGCTAGGATTTCTTATTTCTTGCAAAATTTCTATAACAGCTGCAGACGCACTTATTTGAATCTGTTCTTCTGATATAGAAGTTATTTGCGGCAACCGGGACTTAGGTCGCGCTGAACATACGGGATACAACCCACATTTATTAAATCCGGCTATAATATTGGTGGATTCGGAACCATTCTCAGTCAATTTGTTTTTCAACCTACATAATAACATCGGAAAAGAACTCTTTACAAGAGTTTTATGTTGTAAACCATCTGACTTCTTCCACGTTGTCAATACGTGGCGCCAATATTTTTTAAGAGGAGCGAAGAAAGCAACATCTAAGGGTTGCAATAAATGTGTTGTTTTTGGAGGGAGGCATACAAATATAATATTAAGTTTTTTACAAGTTTGTAATACTGATTGTGAAAAATGGGACGACAAATTATCTCCTATTAATACTACTTTTTGGCCTGGTTTAGTTTTTACGTACGGTACTATTATGGTGTTAAACCAATCCTCAAAACATATTGAATCAAACCAGCCACTTTTTGACCGGTTATACCTGGTTCCGAGAGGACCACCCTCCAACCACTGATCCCATAAATGTTCAGCTTTGTAAACCACATATGTAGGTAATAACTGGCCGTCGGCAGTGCCAGTAAACATTAATGAAACAGAGGTTTTTGTATTGTTTATGATCCTTTCGGGGTATTTGCAACCTCTTTTGAATAGATATTTTTTGTTTCCCGGATCATCAGTAAGATTTGTCTCGTCGTAATTGATGAGACAATCTGGAGAAACTCCTTCTACAGTGATTTTGTAATAAGAAAAAAAATTATCTATTACATTTGGGGAAATCTTAGCACGCTCGCTTGAAATATTAGTCGCTTGTCGGTTGGAAATTTCTGACCTATGCCGTGTTATAAAATTTCGCGCCCAATCAAGTCCAGGCAAGTTATCTGTAAGATTATATAAGGTTTTACCCATTTTGTTGAGATACCTTTGTGCGAAAATTCTAAGGTCTGTAGAGTCAAGAGGGAATCCCCAAGCGCTCATTAACGTAATATATTCCAAAAACACTAACTCTTCCTCATTTGAAAAAAGAGTGGGGTGGCCGGCTTTTGGTTGCGTGCAGTTTATTTTTCTTAATTTTCTACTTAATGTACTTTTTGGAATGTTATATTTTGCAGCCGCGTCTTTTAACTTTAAGGTGCCATTTTCTATATCTTCAATCGCTTTTTGTATATCTTCATTCGAGTAACTTAAATATGGTGCATGATTCTTGCCCTTTCTTGTGTTCGTGAATTTTCTTACGTAATTCCGGACCATTATTACCTACAAAATAAAATTTTGTAAGATAGTTTATTTATCATCAATCCCCAGACTACTATTAATTATAATATAACGCGGGCGATGTAGCTAGCAAGAGCTAATTAAGTGATAAAACTTTATAATAGGGCCCTATTATTATAAAAAAACGTATCCCTGATAATTCCCTGATTATCCGTGACTTTTACAAATAACTTACCCTTAATTGAGTTAAAATCAGCATTTGGGGCTATTTGAAACAAGGAATAAACTACATAGTAATAATGAAATAAACTCCACGGGGGCTATTTAAAACTAAATTCCAATTAGCCCCAAAACAGAAACCAAAAAGCCCCAAATTCAAAAACCAAAAATTTATGGCCTACAGTAGACAATACAAAAAAACGAATTGCAGCACTGAAATGTTGATAAAACGCACTATATTATAGTCGTATTCACACTTTACATACCTTTATCGATGTAGAGTACCAGATGAGATTTTAAACAACAGAAATTACCGCAATTTTTATAATTTTTTTAGAAACAACAACTGTTGAATTTTGCGCGCACGAAACGTCAAGAAATCGAGCTTGACATTGACAGACAATGTAACAGTGTTGCCTAGTTATAAAATGTATTTCATACTATTACCAGTTGGAAAAATAAACATGATCAAATCTTTTATTTCGTAAAATTCCAAATAGCTCCGTGATTGCAAATAGCCCCACTTTACGGTAGGTAATGTATTTGCAGTATGAAGTTGAGTATTGCATGGACCGCATTGTGCATGGTTTTGAGCTCGGAAAAGCTTGCTGATTATAATCTGGATGTTGCCAGAAGATTTAGATATTAAAGGGATCGAACAAATGCATTTTTTAAGTAATTGTTTATGTGTCCAACATTTAAATAATTTACCATTGATAAAAAATCACAAAGAAACGAAAGCACAGTAGACATATTATTATATGTCTGCTGAGATGAAGAGCTTCGAAAGTGCATATGGGATGCTACTAAACTAGGTAGTGTGCATTTCCCCAGCGGAAAAGTGTCGAATAACAAATGTTGATCATACTACATCTGATCCGTGTACAACCTATGTAACAAAATAAAATAAAAATACTTTCAGTACATAGGTATTTACGTATTTCTAAATAGGTTATTAAATTAAACTTTTTAAACGAGTAGATATATCTAAATAATAGGCAATATGTATTTAATAATCCATTTTAACTCTTATTTATTTATTTAAAATTTATTGCATAATTTAATAAAAGTACAAGAGGCGGACCTAGTGCCATATGGCATTCTTTAATATATTGTGTACGCATCTGTACCAAATAACATCGGAAATACTGCAAATTTCGGAAGTTAGCTATTTGTCGGTCGATTTTGCTAAGCGGTCGTTTTTTTATAGCCATTCGAAGTTTAAGCTAATTATAGGCATATGGATAGTTGAATGAATACACAAACGGTTGGTATTAGTGACAACTTGTCACATAGGTATTATAAAATTTGTCCAATAGACAGATTCAAAATCATGATGTGCACTGGATTTTTGTTGTATCTTTTTTAATACATACTCTATTAGAAACATACTTTCCCTTATGTTGAAGCCAGTTTTAATATATTAAATCGACATTCAAATCTTTATCCTGTAAAAAATAATAAATAAATGCTAATGCCATACATCCCTCAGTTAAGCTACTAGACCCAAAATACGTACTTGTATTTATTAATTATAATCATCCTTATTCATAAAAAAATTACACGTCAATTCATTCAATAATAATAATAATAATAACCCCCCCGGGGGGCCACCTTGACGTGGTGGGGGGGCTTATGGGGAGAGGAGGAAATACTCCATTATAAGAGAATCTCACAGTCCTATCTGACCATCTAGATACCTTCTCTCCCTCAACCAACGGTCCCAAACCCAATCTAAGGTGTGACCAACCGTGCCGAGAGATGCGTGGCCAAGGGGAAGCTTGGTCGCTAACGGTGGACTCCCGATACCGGGCAACCTCGGGATGTAAATAATGCCTTACTTCTGCATGCGGGGCTCTGCAGAGAGTGGACGAAACTTTCCCTAGCTTATCGTGGGAACAAAATAGGTGATAGTCATAGATATTTTTTCAGATCTCGCCCTAACAGGTATCGAGATGCTCGCAGCGTTAACGCTGTTAATGAAGTAGAAGTAGGAAGAGAGGAAGGTGGTTGGCCATCCTCTGACAGCAGTTTGTTTCCCTCACTTGGCTCGTCAAGACATAGTTTTTCACCCTCATCCACCGTCATTGCACCATCATCACCAACTTCATCAACATACCTGAACTCATCAGGCTTGTTAGTCTCACCTGTAAGTAGCATGGCAACAGATGTTGTGTGGGAGGCAAACGCCAACAATCCCACGCCCACTGAAGTCAATCAAAAAAGCACGAGAAGAAAATGGACTACTGAAATGAACAGTTTCATTTGGCGTGCTTATTTAGAAATAACCAAACTGGAAACAGACACTAGCTCATATTTAGAAAAACTTCATGAACAGTTTGTCAGGAGATTTCCAACGGTGGATGTATCACGTCAAAGAGTAGGAGACCAGAGAAGAGCGATACTTCGGAGACAGCTTATACCTCAACATGTAATGGAACAAATTAGGCTAGAAGTAGAATTAAAAATATAGACGGACAAATTACACTTATTGAGCTAGCCCCAAAGTAAGTTCGAGACTTGTGTTATGGGATACTAACGATACTATATTTTTATAACAAATACTTATATAGATAAACACCCAAGACCCAGAGCAATTTGAAAAAGGGCCATTTTCCAACTTGCCCTGACCGGGGATTGAACCCGGAACCTCTGGGTGGCGGACTAGCATGGTGACCACTACGCCACGGAGGTTGTCAAAATAATGTAATTAAACATAACACGTAATGTCAGTCATTTTTCTACACACGCATCCAATCATACTCAAACGCACATATCTAGTACACAAAGCACACAAAATAATAATAATAAAACAAGAATGAGATGGTCTAAAGAATTAAACGAAAACATAATGAAAATATACTACCGCGTCACTAATTTAGAGACAAACACATCAGCATATCGCGAACAATTATATACACAGTTTGTTACACAATACCCGGAGTTGTCCAGTTTGTCAGAGCAGAGAATTGCAGACCAAAGGCGAGCAATTGTTCAAAACAAATACATAACAGGAAATAGATTAAGAGAGCTAAAGGTAGATGTTGCTAGAGAGTTACAAGAAACGCAAAATAATAGCGCAAATATAAATCAGAGCTACGATGTAGATATGCAACCATCCCAAAATCAGTTACCGGAACCTAAAATTACGGATTCAATAGACACTTTAGTACCACTAACGATAGACTTACAGGCCTCACAGCTCACTTACCCCTCATCAACCACACAACCAATACAAGAAATCCCTACATCATCTTTACCACATGAACTACAAATAAAAATAACGAACACATTTAAAGAACTCTGCTGAAGATCTGCATAGCTTCTGGTCTGACATCTGGACGAACCCTAGTCAACACAACACGAATGCAGATTGGATAAGTAAAGTTAACACTACTACAGAAAATATTCCAGAAATGCATTTTGACTCTATACCACTCTCCACAGTAGAACATGTTATTGCAAAAACACATAATTGGAAATCTCCCGGATCTGATAATATCCATAACTATTGGTATAAGAAACTAACCACCACTCATCCACACATACATCGACTCATAAACCACTTCATTCAATCACCAGATATTCTTCCTGCATTTGTGACACATGGAACAATATATATGATTCCCAAGAATGGCATAACATCAGACCCCTCAAAATATAGGCCCATAACATGCCTTCAGACATTTTATAAAATTTTGACTGGCTGTATAGTAAGGTTATTTATAATCATCTTGAAACTAATCATATTTTAACAGAACAACAAAAAGGCTGTAGGAAACAGAGTCAAGGTTGTAAAGAACAACTTATTATAGATGCTGTAGCCATGAAGCAAGCTCACGCCAAAAAACGGAGCATTTACACCATGTTTATTGATTACCGTAAGGCTTATGACTCTGTTCCCCACAGCTGGCTGATTGAAGTCTTAAAACTGTATAAGGTCAATAGTTGTTTAATTTCATTTTTAGAAACTATAATGAAAAATTGGGTAACTAGACTAAAACTTACCACTGTTGAAGGAAGTGTTACTACTGAACCGATTTCTATAAACACAGGTATATTTCAGGGAGATGGGTTGAGTCCATTATGGTTCTGCCTAGCCCTGAATCCACTTTCAACACTCCTTAATGGTGAAAAAGGTTTCAAGCTCGTTCATAACAGAAGGCATGTAGAATTATCACACTTAATGTATATGGACGACATCAAATTGTACGCCAATAACAAAGCTGATTTACTCAAACTTGCTGAAACCACAGATAAGTTTTCCAATGATATTCACATGCACTTTGGGGTAGATAAATGCAAAATACAGTCCATAAATAAAGGGATGGTCGAAACAAATACATATACACTTTCTACAGGGGAGACAATAGATGCTTTAGATGAAAATGGTACGTACAAATACTTAGGTATCAATCAATCAAAATTAATCGAACATAAAGAAACAAAACTTACTTTAATGAAAACTTTTAAACACAGAGTGACACAAATTTTGAAAACACATTTAAATTCTCGGAACATTAGTAAAGCAATTAACACATATGCAATACCGGTACTTACATATTCTTTCGGCATAATTAACTGGTCTCGTACGGACTTGCTAAAATTGCAATCTAATATGAACGCTCTACTTACACTGCACGGAAAACACCATCCCAAATCCTGTGTCCAGCGACTCACCCTACCGCGATCAGAAGGTGGTAGAAGCCTGATTGACATCTGCAATCTTCATAATAAACAAGTATCAACACTACGCCATTACTTTCACATGAAATCCGAACATTCCGAGCAACATAAATATATAACCTACAAAGATAACAAATTCACGCCCCTTAATTTAAGCGACAATACAACACAACCTAATGAGACACAGACAACTATTTTACAGAAAAAACAGACTTGGCAGCAAAAATCCCTTCACGGTAGGCACTACAATGATCTCGAACAAACGCACATAGACAAGAGCTGGTCCAACGCATGGCTTAAACGAGGTGAACTCTTTACGGAAATGGAGGCGTTTATGCTCGCCATACAGGATCAGGTGATTTGCACCAGAAATTATAGAAAGTATATCATAAAGGATTGTAATTTAGTAACAGATCTGTGCAGACACTGCAATAGCGCTAGCGAAACTATACAGCACATTACCGGAGCCTGTAAAGGTTCAAAGTGACTATAAGCACAGACACGATCAAGTTGCAGCACTGATCCATCAACACATAGCATATGAATACAAATTAATTGACACCAAACAACCGTATTATAAATATTTACCTGACAAGATATTAGAAAATCATTTAGTTAAAATTTACTGGGACCGCACTTTAATTACAGACAAAACCATACACTACAACTGACCCGACATCACAATCTACGATAAATCTAATAATATAGTATATTTAGTAGACATCGCCATCCCTAACACACACAACCTACAGACCACCTACACTGAAAAAATGAGTAAGTATAAGGACCTTGCAATAGAAATTCAAACACAGTGGCGAGTAGGAATCGTCAAAATAGTACCTGTCATACTCTCCACAACCGCAGTCATGCCCCAATCGTTACTTACTAGTTTACAAATACTGAATATACCCACATATATCATACACACTCTACAGAAAGCTGTCATCTTGAATACCTGTCGTATCGCTCGTAAGTTTCTACAGTAAGTAAGTAGATCTAGGTATAACACACCAACCGTCAGTAAAATAACAATTTTGCACTTGGCCATGGCCCGTGCTCTTATTCACCTCTTTCGGTAAAGAGAGAAAAACGTACAAAATATCAAAATAATAATAATAATAAAGGCGTCGGGACGTGACGACCCCATCGCCCGCTGGATTCCCAGTGCAGTCAGTCAACGCAGGGCAGCTTGTGGCGAGCCGATGGTACCACCACGTACCCTACCTCCAGGGGGACCATAGACCCCCCCCCCCCGCCTCTCTCTTGCCAGTTAAGGCAAGAGAGAGGCGGGGGCAAGTCACCATCTACCAGGCTAAAATTGTTGTGAGAGATTTTTAGGTAGGTGTCCGTATCTCACTCCACAACCCAGTTATCCGCTCCACTAACATCTCATCCATAAAGCCCAAACCAAGTAAATCCCTCTCTGACAATAGTTCGGCAGCTGTAGAGGACTGTCCGTTAGTGCATCTCAATGGTACATTAAGGGATAGACCTCCATAGATGCAGCCATCTCACTTTTTAGATGAAAAGGTACTAAAAGGCCTCTTCATGTTGGCTTTGACCCCATGAACGCCTCAAAGGACCCGGTCCTTTGAGGCGTGGCCATGGACCCGTGGCTGAAAAGCGTACCAACATAATAATAAAAAGGCGTCGTGACGACACCATCGCCCACTGGATTCCCAGTGCAGTCAGTCGACGCAGGGCAGCTTGTGGCGAGGTGATGGCGATTGGCCTAGACATGAGCGCCGATGGGTATATTGTCAAGAAGTCGGCGGCGGCGCGCCGACTTCAAGAGATCGGCGGCGGCGGCGAAGTCGACGGCGTGGCCTTAGTTTTTTTTTGTTTTATAACAAATTTAACGTCTTTTTCTTATATTTAAGAGCTGGTCTCTTGTCAGCGACGTGCTTTCCATGCCACGTTTTTTCGCTAAGTTAAAAAAAACTGGGATTTTTTACTCTTCTTTTTCCTTTTATTTTGCATTTTATTATTGTTTTAAAGAACGCATCGTGACGTAGTAGATGATAGAACATTTTCTTGTCTTTTCTTTACCGCATTCTCTAATAGCTTTTCGTTTGTAAATTTTTCTGTAAAACTTATTTTTTTCACTTGTGGTAGAGCCACGCTACCGGCAAAACTCTGTTTTGCTAGTAGCATGAATAGGCCGGCTTGTCCGGGGAAGTACCACACTCTCACAGAAAATCGACATCTGAGTAGTAGCGTCACCGCTTCTATGCTTCGTTCGGTTAGTGAGAGAACCGGAGCCCCCCCTTCCCACGCCTCCCCCCCTAAATATATAATATTATATTAAAACAAACACACCACAGACTTTACACGGTAAATCATTTATTTTCTTTTTAATCGGAAAGACACACATGACACTTCCTTTTTTTCAAAGACAACCCGCTCCCTACGTTAGGCCTTGGACTCCCAGACATTTGCATATGTTACCAACCTAATATCTCTCCCCTCTTAAAATAACATCTTGTCCTAGATGATACAGATACTTCAGCTTGACAATCCTCTACTGATGGTTCTGAACTGAGAACTTCAATATTCTCATTAGGAGCAGGCAGATCTGGCCGTGCTGATAAAATAACTGGAGGTAGCTCTTCATTACCAGAAGATGTTGTAGTCTCTCTTAAAGACTCAGAATCAGTTAACACCGGAACTTCTGATTCTGTCTGTGAAGTGGCTGCTAAGTTTGGCTCCGGACCAGCAATCGTTGAAGGCGCTGCTGGAAAATCTTCGTCAGCCGCCCAGTCATAACCATCGTCATCATTTTCACCTTCCTGGCGTTTATATAGTTGATTTATATGCCGCGAGATTACCTTCCGGCCATCTTCTATATTTACTTCATATAGCACATTGCCAAATTTACGCTTGATAGTGCCTTTAGACCAGTAAAACTTTGATTTATTTACTTATAGCTTAACCCAAACACTTTCTCCCACATTAAAATCTTTTCTCTTTATACCTCCAAAATGTTTAACCTGTGAGGACTGTTTACATGCAACTTTAGATGACAGTGAGAGTGGAGAAGGCTGGTTTTCAACCATAACAAAATCTAAACGCGAACGTAGCTTATGTCCGAAAACTAGTTGTGCTGGGGATGTTCCAGTTGTACCATTAGTGAAATTACGGTAGTCAAATAAATATTTCGATAATCGCATTTGAAAATCAGCTGGTTTATGAGGTTCTATCAAAATACTTTTAATACCCCTTTTAATTATCTTTACAAAAGATTCTGCTTGACCAATGTTGGCTGGATGGTAAACCGGTGAGCATAAATGCTGAATTCCATTCAATTTACAAAAATCCTGAAATTCTTGACCAACAAAAAAAGTTCCATTGTCGCTCACAATAGTATGTGGCATTCCAAACCGTGACATGAAATCACATAACTTTGTGATAACAGCTTTTGAAGTTGTATTTAAATTCATATCATAGCTTTCTACCCATTTTGAATAAGCGTCCACGATAACTAAATATGATTTATTGTTAAAGGGACCTAAAAAGTCAATATGAATTCTATAAAAGGCTGTTGGTGGGTATGGCCATGGAGCAATAGGCACCCGTGGAGGAGCTGGTCGTAACTGGACCCACGTACCACATGAACCAGCTAACTCTTCTAAAGTTCTATCTATACCAGGAAACCAGAAACGGGCCCGGGCTTCAGCTTTCATTTTTACTATACCAAAATGGGAACTATGCAGTTCATTCAAAACCTTTTGACGTAACACTAAAGGAATTACTGTTTTGTGACCCCGCAATAATACTCCACTTTCCAATGCTAACTCATGTCTACACAAAAAATAAGGCCTCAGATCTTTATCCATTAACTTTCTAGGCCATCGTTTAAGCACAAATTCCTTTACCTTATTAAGAACACTATCCTTGCTAGTTTTACATGTTAATTCTTTTAAAGTAACAGGTAAAGAACCTTCAACAACAAAATTAATATACGCTGCTGAATCTTCTGCCAGCTGATATTCTTGCTCCGATTTACAGCTTTTGATTGGTAAAGCACGTGATAAAAAATCTGCAATGTTGTCTTCACTTTTAACATATTCAATAATATAATTATATACACTCAAGAATAAGGCATATCGTTGCAATCGGTTAGCAGAAACTTCAGGTATCCCTTACGGTTACTAAATATTATAGTAAGTGGTTTGTGGTCAGTCCGTAAAATAAAAGGATCAGACCTGCCGTATAAATATTGATGAAATATCCTTACACCAAAAATAATGGCGGTAGCTTCCTTTTGTATCTGAGCATATTTTTTCTCTGCTGAATTTAACGATCTAGAAGCACAAGAAACAGGTCTCTCTCTGCCTTCATTATCAATCTGGGATAACACTGCACCTAACCCAAATGGAGACGCATCCACAGTCAAAATGATATTTAAATTAGGGTCAAAATGTGCCAATATTTTATCTGAAGACAACTGTTCTTTAATATATACAAATGCATCATCATGTTCCTTCATCCAATGCCATTTAATACCTTTCTGCAATAAAGAATGCAATGGATAAAGAACTGACGATGCATTTGGTACAAAGCATCTATAATAATTTATTAATCCTAAAAATGATTGTAATTCCGACACATTTTTAGGAACCGTAGATTGGACAATAGCTTTAACTTTATCAGGATTTTTTCTTATTTCATGTTTATCAATGATGTATCCTAAGTAGGCTACTTCATCCTTAAAAAAAACACACTTATCCTTGTTCAGAGTTAACCCTGCATTTTGTAAGCGACTTAATACCTGTTTTAAACGGTCTAAATGTTGTGACTTATTGACCCCAGTGACTAAAACGTCATCGAGGAATACTAAAACCCCGTCTATATTTCCAACTAAGGATTCCATAATTCTTTGAAAAATTGCTGGTGCACTTGATAAACCAAACGTCAAACGAGCATAATTGAAAAGACCTTTCGAAGTATTAATACATGTAATATTTTGTGACTCTTGGTCAAGACAACATTGATTGTACGCAGAAGATAAATCTAAAGTGCTGAATTGTTTACCTCCATGTAATTTACTAAATAAATTCTGAACTGTTGGTAGAGGATATTTTTCAATATGTAATTGCTTATTAATAGTTACAGAATAATCTGCACAAATACGAACTCTACCATCCCGTTTCAATACTGGAACTATAGGTGAGGCATAGTCTGAATGGGCCACCGGTGTCAAAATGCCGGAACTCACCATACGATCTAATTCATTATTAACTTTTTGTCTCAAAGCAAAAGGCACCGTCCATGCTTTTATAAAAACTGGTTTAGCATTTTCCTTAAGAAGCAATTTAACTTTATAATTTTTTAAACAGCCTAATTTTTCAGAAAACATTTCTGGAAAATCTTTCATTAAACTCACTACAACATTATTATCACATTCACAAAAATGAATAGGTGCGAGCTCCAACCCAAATTTCTGTATAAAATCACGACCTAGCAGTGGTGGCCCACCATCATGAACCACATATACTGACAAAACAGATTTCCGGCCTGAATATTCTACTAATACTTCTACAACGCCAACTATTTTTAGGGAACTACCTGTATATGTAATCGATCTCTTTGTAGCGTGTGACAATGGAACCAAAGGAAAATATATTTTTTTTAAGTTTGTTCTGAAATAACTGTAACTGCTGATCCGCTATCAATTTCGCAATTTATGGAAACCCCATGCATCAACACGGTTTCGGACATAGGCCTACCATTTATACAGCGAATGTTAAAACACTTACCATCATCACCTTTACCACCGTCACTGTCTTGATTAAAATAATTTAATTTTTTTGGACACATCCTTTTTAAATGCCCTTTCGTTTTACACTGTTTACATTTATAACCTACAAAACAATAGTCAGCAGAACTATGATTCGTAAAACCATAGACTGAGCACTATTGTCATGATTGTGTTGCTTGTTTCTGAGACACCTTGCACACAGCTACAGATACTTGAACCTGTCCTGGAGTCACCGCTGCGCCTATGCGCGCACATCGCACGCTCTCCGCCACTTCGACGGCCCTGCTCAGCGATAATTCCTTCGTATCCTGTGCGAACAACTTGTCACGCTCGCATCCCGGCAACATCCCTATGACAAATCTATCTAATAGGTTATCTTCAAAATTTTTAAAACCACAATGAGCTGCCAACCCTCGTAATCTCGCCGCCCATTGTGCATAACCTTCATTTTCTTGTTGAATGGCTGCATAAAACTTATACCTTTCCGCAAAGCCATAACGGTTCGGCGTGAAATGATCGTCAAGTGTTTTCTTGATGTCATCATAACTAACGGATGTTAGTTCTTTGGGTAACAACAAGTTTTCTGTTAACTTGTATGTATTTTCCGTCAGCGCGCTGTGGAGTATATCTTTTTTTTTAACTCCTGCTTTGTCTTCAATATCATCGATGTTATTTGCAATAAACCATTGCTCTAATCTACACCTATACGTTTTCCAATCATGTATTTGGTGATCGAAATTTGAAATATTTCCGAAATTTGAAGTAACTCTAAACATCTTCGTGGGTAACTCGTCGCCAATGTTTTATACTTATGTAGGATGAAGATTTCTTTAGATTTATATTAAAAAAACACACCAGACTTTACACGGTAAATCATTTATTTTCTTTTTAATCGGAAAGACACACATGACACTTCCTTTTTTTCAAAGACAACCCGCTCCCTCCGTTAGGCCTTGGACTCCCAGACATTTGCATATGTTACCAACCTAATAGTACTTAAGCTATAATCATGGGTGCCAGCAAAAATAATTTCCAGGTGTTGAAGATTTTAGTTTTCTTACAATCTTCGCCGTATATGATTGTTAATAAAAATTGAAATTTTATTTGAAAGCAAACATCTGTAGCCGGGTTTATTTTATGTTCGAGACATTTACAAATTTGTGACTATTCATTATGAATTTATTTTATATGTACTCAGTCGTCACGGCTCACACCTATTTGTTCGCGACGACGATCGAAATTGGTTTAAAAATTCTTAGTCTGTGGATATTATTCAATTTCCATTACTTCTCTGAACGCACCCTTTAAAGTACCGCTACTCCTCACTAGATAGCACCAGCATAAATGGGATGAACTTAACAGAAAAAGCGCAATACAGTTTCTAAGCAGTGCGAAAGAGACCGACTCTTGTCAAAGTCAATCGCGAATGAACTAGAAAGTTCATAAATGTGAAAGAGACATAGATTATAGATGACAGGGACAGAGCTACGTTCGAGAACGTTCGGGAATCTGGAACTGGAACCTTCCTTACATTTTGATATACAAAGGGGGCCTAGGTCGAGTTTCGAGTCAGTCAGTTTTCGATTGAAGTTTAAACAGTTCGTTCCGAGTGAACAAATCGCGAGTGACTAATTCAGTGAGTGCACAGTGCGTCCGTTTGAAAAATTAATACTTCCCGCATATTCGCTTCCATAGATTAGTGTCAGTGCGCGCCGTAATTAATTAATCAGTGCAAGTAATGATAAATATCCCAAAGCAAAGTATTTCCACTGTGCTAGTCACATCTTAAATCTTGTTGTCAATGATTTAAATAATTTGAGTGAAATAAGAAATACTGCTGGAACTATTAAGGAAACTATAACTTTTTTAGAGAGAGTATTTTACGGCGAAAAAAATATCCAAATATTCCCTTGTTTTGCGAAACCAGATGATCTGCAAAGTACAAAAGTATTCGAATTTTCGCTCAAAATTTTACCAAAATTGTAGAAGCATTACAAGACCTCTCAGAAGATCAAGCCACTAATTCTAAGACAAAGGTAAGAGCTTACCAACTGCGCACTGCTTTGACCACCACAAATTTTATTGTGGCATTGCATATTATTGCTACTTACTCGGCAAAGCTTGAGCCTGTCTGCAACCAGCTTCAACAAGTGGATTTAGACATTAATTCAGTGAATGACCACATTTGCAAACTATTTTATAAAACTATATTTGGAGAAGCTAAACAAAGTTGCGAAGACCTTAATATTGAGATTAAATGCCAACGAGTAACGAAACGACAGGCTCATCGATCCACCCACCCATCCGAAAAAGTTGAAGAATTTTACAGAAGAGCTTTATACATCCCTTACCTTGATTCGATCATTTCTTCTTTAAAAGACAGATTTTCTGAAACATAAAAAATAATTTTCTCTGTTACAACTACACCCAAAAATAATAAAAGGCCTCAGTAAAGAAGAATTTCTTAGAGCTGCGAAAGACATAGAAAATTTGTATGGCGATCTTTTACCTAATTTTATTTCAGAAATCACAACTTAGTTTGAAATGTAGAAATATCCACAGCCAGCGGCAAATAATATCAGTGGAGTTGATCGTTATGAAAAACATCTTATAGACTACATCGACGAGGCAAAAGATTTCTTTCCTTCGGTAGCAGAAGCGATCAAGATTGGCCTTAGTCTACCCGTGACAACGTTCACAGTAGAAAGATCTTTTAGCACACTGAGAAGAGTTAAAACTTGGAATAGGTCCACAACAGGTGACGAGCGACTGTCTGGATTATGCTTGTTAAGTGTCCACCGAGGCAAGATAACCAAGGACAATAAAGATAACTTTATAGAAAACGTCATTAATAAGTTCGGTCATAAACCCCGTCGGCTGCAGTTGCTTTTATTTATTGTGAATAAAAAAATGATTTCCAACAGACGGCTTTTTATTTTAATAATTCCTCGAGATTCCCAAGGGGTGCAAGTGCACCCCCCTGCCGGCGCTCATGGCTATAATGTAAAAAGTATTACTTCTTTACATTATGATTTAAATATTTCTGAAGCTATTTAGTCAAATCAAATCACAGTACATAATTAGATTTATATAACTATAACTAGCGACATGACGTACTAACAGTCTTATTAAAAACATTTTTTTATCTCTTCTTATACCCTACCTTCTAGTATTTTCTGACCTCTGGATTCATTCAAATCACAATAAAAGAGTGATTAAACTAGTTAAGACTTAAGTAATTTTAGATTAGACTGAAATATTTTTTAGCATTTACATTCAATTGAGGTTCTTCATCTAGTTGAATGCTGTATCTTGCGGACCAAAGGCCCTGTTGCAAAAAATAAACTTATTAAAAACGTTGATTCTGTATTCGTCGTGTTCCGAAATCAACGTACTCCAGATTAGGTACGATTCACACAGACCGGCTCGCACCAGCCCGGCCCGGAAGGCATTTCACAATGCGGTAAAGGAAATTGAAACTTGTGTAACAAGAAATTAAAGTTTATATTTCTGCCACATACACATTCCACGATGGTCGTACGGCTCCGGTCGGCGCCGTCGGCTCCGAGCTGCTTCCGACGTATACTGCGACAGATAGCCGGCTCCGTCTGTATGCGTTAGGTCAGTTCGCGGCGTTACGGCTCCGACGCAC
Organism: Acrobasis suavella; assembly: GCA_943193695.1. NCBI lineage: Eukaryota > Metazoa > Arthropoda > Insecta > Lepidoptera > Pyralidae > Acrobasis > Acrobasis suavella. The sequence continues at coordinate 14,164,408 of OW971931.1, read as the reverse complement.
GTGGCCGGCTGCCGCGGCATGCATTCCGGCCCAAGGCGATGCTGGCCGGTCGGTCTGAATCGTACCTTAGTCGTAAGTAAGTAATAAGTAAGTCAGCGCCCCACCTCGCGCTGATCCATTAGTTTCAACCACATGACTTAAATCTTTTAGCCCACACAGATATTCTGGGCTTACCGTCCAGCTGAAACAAACTGTTATTGCAATAAATCAGTTAACCAATACACATCTATCACAATAATCACAATTAAATGAGTCATGACACTCATGGCTAAGCCCACAGCAAAACAGACAACAGAGTTGTGCACAGTACGGCGGTTCGAACAAGACTAAGTATTTATCGACCGTGCGACGCTTTTTATACGCCGTACACAACAAGGCAATAGTGGGGTTTATGATCCGTAGCTGTTGTTTACGATAAGCAGGTGCCGCTGTGCTATGTAAAATACGCACATTCATCAATCAAAGTACTAAATCAGATGTACCAGTCAAATCACATGACCGATATTGCTAAATCACATTGCAATGGTCAAATAACATGACCATATAGTGCCAAATCACATGGCCCGTGTCAAATCACATGGCAGAGGTCAAATCACATGACCCATAGATTACATGACATAGGGACCCATAGCGCCAAATCACATGGCATAGGTGAAACGACAAATATTAATTCATAAAGCATAAGTCAAATCATGACCTTTATTATCAATTAATAAACGCACAAGTGAACGTTGGCTAGACGCCCATAGATGCCTTTGAAAATTGATAACAATAAACTTACTCATTCAAGGACTCTGTTAATTTTTTTCCCATTTCAAGGGATACTAAACTCAAATTGTCGTGCGATACGTGCAATTTATTACCAGTATCATGTAATCGTATGGTATCATGTAATACGTATGGTATGTCGTTCGTCATCGTGTATTTCAGTAATAACGCATGGAAGGAATTTACTATAGAGTTTATTTATTGTACGTGGGTTGTCATACCAAAACCACGTCACCATTTAAAAGGAACAATTTTTGCCTTTGTCTTATCGAAAGTTTCTTTCATGACACGAGCTTTCTCGTCTATCCTACGTTTTGACTCTGTAGGGCAAAAATCCAGGCCCAAGCGTTTTACATCATTTACGAGAGTCGATATAACTGGAGGAGGCTGATCACAACCCATGAAAAACTGGAAAGGTGTTCATCCAATACTTTTATTAAAAGTACTATTTAAAGCTAATTGAATTTCTCGAACGGTAGCCTTCTAGCTTTTCCTAGAGGTATTTTCAATGATTGTGAAGCAATTTGTCAGAATTCATTAACCGCTCGACCTGTCCGTTTGCGCGACTGACGCCCTAGAAATGAAATTGACCAATGTTTAAAACAACTAGCAATCAAATTGACTATTGACCGTTGTTGGCCAAAAGTCACTAAATCTTTTCCGATTTAGGAAGCAGCTTGATCACACACAATTCGTTTTGGTGTTTCAAAATTATGAATAAATTCCTTAAGGCAACCCACTGAAGCTAAGACAGTGAGATTAGTAACAGATTTTAAAAAGCAAAAATATTTGAATGCATCTACGAACACTACAAAGTATTGTTTAGAGGGTTTTCTACCATTTACTTTACCAGTAGTATCCATACGAACGGTACGAATACGTATTAGAGGCTCTTATTAGAGCCAATCACCCAATAGACAAGCCTCTAATACTAACTGACTAACAAACATGTTAATAAACATGTTTGTTAGTCACCCTTCAACAAATTTGTGATTGCATTTTACCATGTTCCGAAACCAAAAATTTTTGCGTATTTTTTTTGCCATCTAATATGTTGAATGACAAATTTTTGTAAAATGCCAATGATAGCTTCTTGGAACAAAACTACATCTTTGGTGTTAAAAGATCAATCAATACTTTATTTTGGATTTCATAACTAGCAGCTTTGTGGCCTGCACTGCCACTCCTTTTATACTTAAACCTTTTATATTTTATATTTAAACTTTTATTGCAATAAATCTGTTAACCAATACACATCTATAACTATAATCACAATTAAATGAGTCATGGCACTCATGGCCAAGCCCACAGCAAAACAGACAACAGAGTTGTGCACAGTACGGCGGTTCGAACAAGACTGAGTATTTATCGACCGTGCGACGCTTTTTATACGCCGTACACAACAAGGCAATAGTGGGGTTTATGATCCGCAGCTGTTGTTTACGATCCGCAGCTGTTGTTTACTATAAGCAGGTGCCGCTGTGCTATGTAAAATACGTACGTGATTACTATTATACCGACACATTTAAATATTTAGGTAAATATACATGTACTTCCCACGTATAAGGCAAATTACACTGATTGAGCTAGCCCAAAGTAAGTTCGAGACTTGTGTTATGAGATACTAACTCAACGATACTATATTTTATAACAAATACATATAAGAGAAACACTCAGATTCGTTTTACTCCAGATTCATCGTCATACAGTCGAATTCATAGTAAAATTAAAAAACAAATACAAATTGTAACTTATTGTAATGAACAAATTAAAACAAGAAACGTACTTTTATAGACAGTTTAATATAATTATGTTTATTTCCACGGTTTTTTGTGTGCCGTGTGGTTTCCGAGTGCCGTGTGGTTACCGGCCTAGAATAGAACCACTCCATTTCCTCCTGTGGATGTCGTAAAAGGCGACTTAGGGATATTTGCGTCACTGAAGGTGAGCAGACTTTCGATGGGCAGCAGCGTCGGAAGTACGATAGTGACTCCCACTGCGCTCGCCAACCCACCTGCCGAGCGTGGCGAGTATGGCAATATCCCCTCATGGATAGAAAACAAACGACCAGGCCCCCAGTACCCGGCAGCCCTGCTATTCCTGACTCCGGTAGCGGTCATGGTAACGGCGGGGCAGGGGGTGCTAAGAATCTCCGGATGGGATCCGGCTACCATCCCCGGCGAAAACTGGCCCTGGTAACACACAATGTCCGCACATTGAGGACTGACGAGAAACTGGCTGAGGTGGAAGAGGAAATGAGTAGGTTACGGTGGGACATTGTGGAGTTGTCTGAAGTCCGAAGAGAGGGCGAGGGCACGACAACTCTAGAGTCTGGTAACCTACTCTATCACCGGGAAGGAGACAAAAAGAAGTTGTCTGGTTTTTCGTTCTGGTTTCTCGTCCACATGTCCCTTATTTACAACGTCATAACCATCGAGAGTGTTTCTAGCAGGGTAATATACCTGATACTCAGAGTATCTAAAAGATACTCGCTGAAGGTCATACAGGTATATATGCCAACTGAGGATCACTCCGATGAAGAGGTGGATGAAGTGTATGAGGACATCAGTAGGGCCATACATACTTCTGAAACCTATTTTACGGTTGTTATTGGGGGATTTCAACGCGAAACTGGGCAAGCGAGGCGATGGAGAGTTTAGGCTGGGAAATTTCGGATACGGAGTGCGAAATGACAGGGGACGAAGGCTGGCTGATTATCTGGAGCTAGAGGATCTCTTTGCGATGAACTCGTTCTTCAAAAAACCGCCGCAAAGACAGTGAACCTGGATAGGTTCAGCAAAGAAGAATGTTAAGAATGAAATCGGCTTCATTCTAACGACACAGAGACGAATATTCAACGATGTCTCAGTGATCAATCGGATCAAAACCGGGAGCGATCACCGAATAGTAAGGGGCATCGTGAATATTGATTTCAAAGTCGAAAGGTAGCGGCTGATGAAGTTGACGCTCCGACCGTCGCAGGTCCAAATTAAAAACTCCGAAGGCTTCCAGCTTGAAATATCAAATCGCTTCGAAAGCCTTCAGGATTGTGTTACAGTGGACGAGATAAACCAAGGGTTTGTAGTAGCTGTCCAAGCGGAGGGATCGAAGGTGTTTAGGTCCCGCCCCAAACGAAAACCACAAAAAGACCCTAGACTTAATTAATGGCAGAACGACGATCAAGGTGTGGCAGACCTCCGAAGATGCTGAATCATATCGGCAGCTGAACAGACGTATACAAAAGTCCTTGCGACACGACATCCGCTCTTTTAATACTAAATATATTAAGGAGACGATCGAGCAGAACAAAGGCTGTAAAGTGTTCGCAAGAGCTATGTCGGTTGGGCAAAGCCGATTGATGAAGTTGAAGACGGAGGACGGTGAAGTGGTGTCGACAAAGGAAGGGGTTCTGGCAGAGATCGGGAGGTTTTATGGACAGCTGTATACTTCCGTTTCGCAACTCAGCGGACAAATGGCTAAAGACCCAAGAGCCAAGCTGACCGGACACTATACCGAAGATATCCCGGATATCAGCCTGTACGAGATTTAAGTTTAAAAACAACAAGGCGCCGGGCGAGGATGGAATTACAGCAGAGCTTCTGAAAACGCGCGGAACCCCGTTACTGAAAGTCCTTCAGAGGCTCTTTAATTCTTTTCTGCTCGAGGGCGTAACGCCAGAAGGACAGGGGCGTGGTGGTCCTGTTCTTCAAAAAAGGAGATAACACCCTATTGAAGAACTATAGGCCTATCACGCTCCTAAGTCAAGTATACAAGTTGTTTTCGAGGGTCATCGCGAATCGCCTCGCAAACAGGTTTGATGCCTTCCAGCCCCCCGAACAAGCCGGTTTCCGTAAAGGCTTTAGTACCACGGACCACATTCACACGGTACGGCAGGTTATAGAGAAGACGAAGGAGTATAACCGGCCGTTATGCTTAGGGTTCGTGGACTATGAAAAAGCCTTTGATTCGATCGAAACGTGGGCCGTGCTGTAACTGTTAAAGTGCTTATACTGTAACGCCACTATGTCAGTCCGAGTACAGGAGTAGTGCACGAGGGCTATTCCACTGCAAAGAGGTGTAAGACAGGGGGACGTTATATCTCCGAAACTGTTCACCGTTGCACTGGAAGATGCCTTTCAAGCTTCTGGACTGGGAAGGATTTGGTATCAACATCAATGGCGAGTATATCACTCACCTTCGATTTGCCAACGATATTGTTGTTATGGCAGAATCGATGGAAGTCTTAAGTACTATGCTCGGAAACCTAAATCGAGTTTCCCAACAAGTGGGCCTTAAAATGAACATGGACAAAACGAAAAAATGTTGAATGCCCATTGTCGCGCCACTACCAGTTTGTGTTGGGAGCTCCAACCTCAAAGTTGTAGACCAGTACATCTACCTTGGTCAATTGATCCAGGCAGGAATTTCCAGCTTCGAGAAAGAGGTCTTTCGACGAATCCGACTCGGCTGGGCAGCGTTCAGGAAGCTACGTAGTGTCTTCTCGTCCAAAATACCTCAGTGCCTCAAGACGAAAGTGCTTAATCAATGTGTGTTACCAGTGATGACTTATGGCTCTGAAACGTGGTCCCTTACTATGGGTCTCATAAGAAGGCTCAAGGTCGCTCAGCGCGTTATGGAGAGGGCAATGCTCCGTGTTTCTCTACGTGATCGAATCAGAAGTGAGGAAATTCGTAGAAGAACAAAAGTCACTGACATAGCCCAGCGGATAAGCTCGTTGAAGTGGCAGTGGGCGGGACATATAGCGCGAAGAACCGATGGCGGATGGGGCAAAAAGGTTCTCGAATGGCGACCGCGTACTGCCAAGCGAAGCGTTGGACACCCACCTACAAGGTGGTCAGACGATCTGACCAAGGTCGCTGGAAAGCGCTGGAAGCAGGCCGCTCTTGATCGGTCATTTTGGAAATCCTAGGGAGAGGCCTATGTCCAGCAGTGGACGTTATGCGGCTGAAATGATGATGATCAATGATTGTGTGCTCATAAATAATGGCTTATTGAAAGCGAGCGTATAATATTGTTTTTAAAATCAGTCTACTATAAGTAATATAATTACCGCGAAGCGGTGGTACTTGTCACCGCTTCGCGGCCGCGGCGTGCAGTATTTAAGGTTGGTTTCACCAGCCTAAGAATACAGGGGAGTCCCCGCAAGTCTCAAACAAAGATTTTAGAGACTTGTTGGGAATTCCCCTGTATTTTTTCAAATAAATTGACATTATTAAAGCCGCGTTCCTGGAATCTGGTTTATTTATATTCCGATGTGGGAGAAATGTTCACAACTTTATTTTATTGTTCGAGCGAGCGAAGCGAACGAGGTCTCTAAATCGAGTTGGCGGCGAAAACACATTGTTTGTACGTATGTTTGTATGTATGTATGTTTGTACAGCAATGACTGCCTAACCGATGATTCGATTTTGATGAGATTTGTAAGGCCTGTAGGAAATATCAATAGAATTTTCAAGTTCGTTGGGAATCAAAATCAGTTCAGTAGTTTTTGACATAATCTATCTATACTATAATAAAAGAGTAAAAAAAAATGTGACTGTACATTAAAAAAAATTCCAAAAAAAATATTTGTGGCGCTGGAGACATTAATGGAGTAAAAGAATAAAAAAAAGTCTGTCTGTTTTTCTGTTTGTACACGCTAATCTCCGGAAATACTGGACGAATTCGAATGAAACTTTTTTTGTTATATAGCTGTAAAGCCTGGGCAACATACAGGCTATAATTGATTTTGGAAAATGGAACACATGATGCAGAACTATAATGGTCCAGCTAAACTATAAGAAATATTAAAATGCCGCCTTCGCAAAAGTTGTTAAGTCTGATGAGAACTTTTTGTTGAGATATAATAAAACTGGCCAAGCGCAAGTAGGACGCGCGCGAAGTGTTCCGTACCATAATCTATACAAAATCACGTTTATAGTATGGGAGCCCCCCATAAATATTTACTTTATTCTGTATTTAGTATGTTTTTGTTCAGCGGCAACAAAAAAAAACAACATCTTTAAAAATTTCAACTGTCTAGCTATAATGGTTCATGAGATACAGCCTAGCGACAGACAGACAAACAGACAGACGGTCTTAGTAATAGGGTCCCGTTTTTACCCTTTGAGTACGGAACCCTAAAAATCGAAGATTTGGAACACCTGATGCAGAACCAAATTAAATTTATTTGCATAAATATTTGTTTACTAAAATCGATTATCATCTGATGTGGAAATCTAAGATATCAGGTTAAAGTTGTTTAGCATAATATATATTATAGCATAATATATAAGCTGAAAGGCCCAAACTGATACCGCCTTCACCACATGGAGTTACCATGTGGTGAAGGCGGTATCAGTTTGGGCCTGATTTTTGATATCGACTTGCCTCAACTGGCTAAACCTCTCATTTGCTGTCTAATCGTTTGGGATCACAATGGCCAACAAAAAAGCAGTGGAAGCTGTAGATAGAACGTTGCGAGACATTCGTCGAGATGATAGGCCATATAGACAATGTCAAATTTTGCTGTCGGAAGATTTTCGTCAAACCCTTCCAGTTTTATGTCGGGGCTCTAGGGCAGATGATGAGATGATGAGCTTCAAATACAAAAGTTCAGATTGACAATTAATATGACGAGTTCACATGCCCAAAGGTTTTCAAGAATATTATTAAAAGTTGGATAAGGTCTCTTTCTTGAAGAGAATGGTAAGGTGAGTCTTTCCGTAATACTTGGCGAAGTTGTTTCGTCCGAAGAAGAACTTATAAGTTCTGTATTTGAGATATATCGGACCTTCAGAGCATAACACACCAGGAAAATTCTTGGTTATGTGAACGCGCCATATAGACACCAAAAAATGAACAATACACATAAATTGATGAAGAACTTATGACGCAAATTATTGGTAATGAAGTGGTTTATACTTTCTTGGATAGTGTTATTGATCAGGACGACGCCACCAATTATCTTGCAGCAAATGGACTCTCGGCTCACAAAATAAGTCTTAATGTCGGAGGGCCAATAATGCTGATGCGAAATTCGACTCCGCCGAAACTGTGTAACGGAACCCAACTCTCAGCACAGTATGCCGAAGTACAGCGGCTGAACTTCAGCCAAAGCATGCCTGCAATGTTTTTTGCATTACTAGCAACACATAATACCAAACTTTCGATGCGTTTGCCTGAATCGGAACTTCGGACCCGTACCCGCAACCGCTCCCGTTCCCGCTCCCACTCTCGCTCCCTATCCCGCTCCCACTACCGCTCCCGCTCCCGCTCCCACTCCCGCGCCCGCTCCCGCTCCCTTTTCCTTTTGAAAATACACAGTTCCATGTGTTTACTTGCTTTGATATGACAATAAGTTACAGTTTCAGACTCTTAAAGCCGCTGATGTCGAGCTAAGGACTGGTTTTTAGCATGGCCAACTTTATGTGGCTTTCTCCAGGGTTAGTAACGCTTCAGGTCTTTACATATTGGCTCCCGAAGGAAAGACTCCCAACATAATTTATAAAGAATTAAAATAATATTGCCTTTTTACTTCTAACATTGCTACAAGTACTTTCTTATCTTCCTCTCTCTCTCTCTCTCTCTCTCTCTCTCTCTTTCTCTCTCTATCTCTCATCAGTTTGTATTTATATTAATACGCCGGAGTCATAAAGTCCACGCGAACGAAGTCGCGGGCATCAGCTAGTATATTAATAAAAATGTCCGCGATTATGTAGCAAACGAAACCATAGCGCATTCTAACTTTGGATAGCGCCATCTAGGTGTTACTTATTGAACTGAATTGTGTTAGAAATGTGGAAAATAGACCTAAGCAAGCGGTTGTAGATAATAATCGAGAGGTCTAAGTTCGCGGCGAACTACTAGTAGATTGTAAGTCATAGTCCGAGGGGCCCCCTGAGCTTGGTGGCCCTGCCCCGTCTAGCCCTCCGGTAGCAATGCCACTGTTTAAATGGCTGAACCGATTTCTATCAAACATAGCTAAGCACCAACGCAAGGGAATATGCTCTCAGGTAAAAAAAAGCTCATCGAAATCGGTTCATCAGACAGACAAACAGACAAACAGGCAAACAGACAGACAAATAGACAGACAAACAGACGGACAAACAGACAGACGAACCGACAGACAAACAATGAGACCGGCCAACAGACAGACAAACAGACAGACAAACTTAACACACCAATTTTTTGTCGAGTTTGAAAAGGAAATCTATCAGAGCTGTGGTTTACATCTGTGTGGTTCACAGCTGTGGTTTACATTAGTTTAATCTGTGGTTACAAAACAAAGAATGATTAGTCAAGCAACGAATAAAATATACAATGGAAATGAAAATTTCTTACAATTTCAATAAAAATTTTAAGACGCAAAGTGGGCATTTGCAACTACGGAACGCTACAATGTGCGTGGCCTGACACGCACTTGGCCGGTTATTAAATCATTCACCGCCACTTTGTTACGACCATAGCTAGGCATGGCGTTATTACTTAATTTATTTAAAAAAGATTTTTTTTTCCATCAATTATTATAAAAATTGTATTTAATTTATTCATAGAGAATTAAAGAGTAGAGTATGGATTCTACTTTACAGTTTCTGAACGAAAACTGTTAAAAAGAGAGCTTGACGCAGTAGACTTACCTACTTAGAAAAAATCCAGGTACCTAGTACTCATTTATGGAATTGTTTTACAGATAGATACATTCCACAAATTACACGTGGTCAAACACGATAAAAAATACCACCCCAGATACCTACTTGATCAGCTGATCGAGCGTTTGTATGGGAAGTCGGAACGAAATTTTTATTGAGCCAGTATTTTTTAAGGGAATTGAGGTAGATATATAGATAGATATTTTCGTATGCCCACATAAAAAAGTTGTTAGTAGGTGGTATACCAAACACTTTACTCAAAAACTCTTCCGCTATGCATTTCTCGGAGTAGTTGGTACAAAAAGAATATAGGTCTGTGTTTAACTCAGATCAGATGAGACTAGGAGTAAATACAAAATATAAAACGTTAAAGGCATAATTTATAAGCGTTTCTTTTAATGGTACCACATCTACCCATATCCATAATGTGTTACACACCTGTTTGTGTGGCTTTCACCGGTCATTTAAACAATTCTTGGAAGTTAAATAAGCATCCGCGCTCTTATGGCGACGTCACAATATTCGAGATTCGTATTAAGATTGTCTATAACTGAAGTGGTAACGCAAGAGATGAGTCTACTGACATTTGAAACCTGTAACTGAATACTTCCACATGACTAGGAACGTAGGTATATGTAGGTTTAGTATTTTCTTAAAATTATATTAAACACTAGCTGTGCCCGCGACTTAGTCCGCGTGAAAATCAGTTAGCAGTTTCGGACATTCGGGTGTACAGTGTGCATACAGACACTGACGTCTGACATACAAACAAAAATCTTAAAAATCTTTTTAGTGTTCTGTAACTCCTTATATATCTTGCTCACGAATATATACTTTAATATCTGTATTTGGTGCCCGCGACTTCGTCCGTGTGAAATTCAGTTTTCTTACACTCCCTTGTTGATGACATGTTAAATTTAAAAATTTTGTCGGATTAGTCTGTATATTTACAGTTCGATTTTTTTATTGTGATGCGGTATACTTTTATATTATTGCAAATGTGACAGTTTATAAGGATCTATAGAGGTATGGATATCAGTTATACATTCATACAACTTATGAATGGATTATAATGAACCCTTACAATAATAATCATAACTTTTGTGTATAAATATAGAGGTACGCAGACGAAGTCAGCAGTCAAACGAAACTCCCTATCTGTAAAAGTCTCCGAGGCGCGAGATAGTGTGTGACGTTCTCGATCAGCAGTCATACGTAACTCCCTATCTGTAAAAGTCTCCGAGGCGCGAGATAGCGAATGGCGTTCACGATCAGCACTTAGTCGAGACTCCCTTTGAGTGGAACTCTCGAGGCGCGAGTCAATGAATTTCGTTCTCGATTAACACTTAGTCGTGCCTGTCTTTTGCCATTGGATTCTTGGGATCTACTCATCCGCTTTCTTTTCGCTTGTCTAATATTCTGAGACAGATTTGACTTTCTTCGTAGCATTTTTGAAAGCAAAGCACAAAATACAATAATATATATATTTAATTCAATAACTCTATGTAGCCAAGATTTTTTTAAAGATAATATTCGAAATACCTAACCAATCCACAAAATCCGTATTGCTATAGCCAAATGTCAAACTTAGTTCAATAAATCTATAAAGCCAAGAAGCTTTTGAAGATATCCGAAATATCTAACCAATCCACAAAGCAAGATCAGAAAGTCCGTATTTTCATAGCCAGGTGTCAAATTATAAATCAACAATATTATCCGAAATATTAACTAACCAATCCACAAAGCAAGATCAGAAAGTCCGTATTTTCATAGCCAAGTGTCAAATTATAAATCAACAATATTATCCGAAATATTAACTAACCAATCCACAAAGCAAGATCAGAAGTCCGTATTTTCATAGCCAAGTGTCAAATTATAAATAAATCAACAATATTATCCGAAATATTAAATAACCAACCCAAAAAGCATCAAATCAAGATCAGAAGTCCGTAGATGACATACATAGGTTGCCTCCGACGGCATTTCCTACTTCACCGGACAAGGTTTGAGGAGCGAGCCAGGGACTATGGCAAATTTTAGAGTGCTGCAACACCCATGTTTAGCCGGAAGGGCCGAAGCTACGGTGCCAGAAAAGCCTATTTTGGACGTATAGGGCTAAACAATCAGCTTGTATTTATACTTTTTCACAAAAACGTCATTGCAAACAACTTGCCATAGCGCGTTTTAAAGTGTCTTGAGGCGCCATCTGTTGTTATTTAATTTAACTATAAAGTCGCCCAAAGAAAACTTTTCTTCAAACTTTAAATGACGATAACTTTTTTATCTGACAACAGATTTTGATGAAACAAAGCCTATATGTTGCTCAGGGATGGGCTTAATCTTTTAGTGAAAACCGCGTAAAAAATCTGTTCAGTAGTTTAAAAGATTAGCGAGTACATACAGACAGACAGACAGACAGACAGACAGACAAAAAAAAATCAAAAAATCTTTTTTATGTTCTGGTACTCTTTTTTTATCGCCCACACCCATTTTTTGTTAATTTTATCAAATGTACAGACACGCGGTTCCTACTGTTTTATTATATGTATTGATATTGATGTATTGATGTTATTCATAAAAGTAAAATGACATTGAGGACTAAATTAAAAAAAAAACTTGAGAGGTGTCAAGGGACACCCGGATGGAACGAAGTAAAATATAAATATAAATAGGTCTAAATTACTTATATAAATATAGATAGGTCAAACTCTTTTCTGCGTTCTAAAATCAAGTTTTTATTATCTTCATAAATTTGAATAAACAAAAAGTGTCGTTAAAACTTTTGGTCTTAATTTTTTCCGTCTAGCTCCCTTTCGCAACGCGCGATAAGGAACTTCGTTCTGAAATATAAAAACCGGCCGAGTGCCAGTTGCACTCGCGTGGAGAAGTTCTTAACAATTTACAATGCTTAAGTTTTTAAATTAATACAAAATATCACATTCAAAATCCTCACAGTAAGACGAAAGTTTACTACTACTAGCGCTATCTAGTGGTGATTTAGTGAACTATTTTACGTAAGTATTATATTGTAAACTCAAAATAATACTTACGTACACTTCATTTGTAATTGACAGAATTCTTATAGGTTTTCCTGTATCTATACGAACAATGAACTATCTTTTAACTATTTATTTTACAATAATAACAAAAATATATTTGAAATTCTCATAATGAGCCCTTTCATTTGATATATGAGACAGTAAGGATTACAAAAAAAAAATTTTTTAATTCCTAATTGATTACGACCCTTATTTAAAAAAAAATATTTATTTACTTTGCACATTTGTGTTTGGGTCATAATAAGATTACACCATCCTAACAAATTTGATCTGATTTGGTCCAGTAGATTCGGAGCAAATTGGCTGGGACAGACGGACGGACAGACAGACGCTCGAGCACACAATAAGTACTAGTACTCACGTAGCATGAGTGATCCTATAAGAGATCAGATTTTTCATTTTTTATACGGAACCCTAAAAAAGTCCTTCCCTTAAAATGGAGTGATTTTATAAAATCACCATTCAAACAAAAAATCAATCGACATACATAATCTGTTCGTCATATGGCTATGTAGCGTCATACAGCAGAGTAGAATACGATTTGTCTCATAATACCCTTCCTATCGCATAGAGTTGTAAGAGACGGCTAGTGGAGATTTAATCACAAAATTGAAAACCCACCTTAATAAAAATTTACACACCGTTGAAAATTGGCTAACTAAGAACAACCTTGCAATCTATAAAATAAAAAAAAAAACGAAATTAATAAATTTCAGGCCCTATCAAAAACCAGACTTAAATACATACAGGGTGGCCAAAAAGTCGTGGATCAAACGAAACAGGGAGATAAAGGAGGTAATTTCCAACAAAAAATCTTTCCCCAGCATGGTCATAACTTCATTGCACGAAAAGATATGAATTATTTTAGTTTTTTCAATGAAACTACCGAGTTTTTTTACAATTTAATCAGTAAAAAATTAAATTGATTAAAAACAATAAAACAAAAGGTGTTGTATTATGAGTCGATAATGTATCAATACTACAAAAATTGTATTGCAGCTCTTGGTATCAAACTTAACGAGCAATGATTTTTTTTCCGTAAATTTTAAAGCGTTACAAAAAATTACTTCTCACTTTAAGAGCACTTATTTGCAATGAAGTTATGGCCATGCTGGGGAAAGATTTTTTGTTGGAAATTACCTCCTTTATCTCCCTGTTTCGTTTGATCCACGACTTTTTGGCCACCCTGTATAACATTGCTAGGAATGGAGATAGATACACACAAACTGGAAAGAACATGACTGTAAACTCACAAGTGGATAAGCTCCCTTTTGTTATGCATTATATTAACAAAAAAAAATGCACAAATTGAAGTAGTCCTACTACAAACATATTTTGCATTGTATTGTGTTATGGGGATCTCAGTGTAATGTATTCGGATATTAGCATGAATTAAACAATAAATATTGTTGCCGGCAAAACTTCGTTAAATAGAAAATTCTTACCCTAATTGGTATTTATATTTTCGAACTTTGTGAATATGTAAAATTAACACTTTTACATTATAAAAAAAGATACCTACTGCGGGTATGACCAAAGAAATAAGAATTGCAGAATAGGCACGAGGAAAAGATAAATATTTTTAGCCCATTAGTTAGATTATTAAAAAATATACTATACGTATTTTTTTCTTTTCTCTGAGAAACAAAAAATTACAAATATACAGCGCATTGAAATTTCGCGACGTCATGGCTACGTAGGAATTTTACATAGAGGTGACGTCGCAAGCGCCCACTCCGGAACTTTGATGCTTCGTATCTTTGTGAATTTTGACAAACTGATAAATATGGGTCCAATATTTTTTGATAATCTAAAAGACGGACTAGTTAATTAAAATTATACTTTTCTACTTGACGACAGCGTCATTCCTATTGCAGAAAGGTTGCAGATGACCAACGAAAGTCCATATGTCTTTTTTAGTATAAAATAAAGTACCACTTAATATAAGGACCATTGTAAAAGATAGCACGTCACTCAGTACATGAAATTTGTTAATCGTATAATAACAAAATGTTATTATACGATTAACAAATTTTTCGAAGATAATGAAAAATAATAAATATACAAATACATTTTTAGCATAAGTACCTGTTTTAAGAAATGTAGCTTAAAGATGTTTTTAGTATGTTTAAATTGTTAAGGATATTCCTTCTGATTTTAAGTGTAAATATTTTATTAAATAAAGCAGCCTACCAGGGTCTCATGTGCATTTGTAAACTAGATTTAAGTTTCAATATTGTCATGAAAACATAAAATAAATGAATATTAATATAGGTGTATACAGAGAATGGGCAGCAAATGCTCTGTGATTTAATGCGATCACGTCTCATTATTTCGTGGCGATCAAAAACCCATCTGCTCAGCGTGGTGATAAGGTATTATATAAATGAGAAAATCCTCTCTTTATTGGGAGAGGCGTTCAGTTTAGTAGTGGGCTGATTCATAAAAGATGAAAAGTAAAAAATTATGTTTATCGATTTGATTTTTTTCAGCCCCCATGCAGTTTTTAGACTCGCCTGTAGTTGCAGGCAGCTGCGTTATATTAAGGGGATACCTAAATTTTCAGGGATCCAGTGCTGCCACCATTTGAAATAAATCATTAGATAGAAAACGGACACACCATTTAAAATTTTGTCTTGACCAGGCATTAAATAACCCTTCAAACTACTGTTTACAGTTTAAAGTGAGAACGTGAAGCTTTTCTACGCTCATACGCCAAAAGTGACCGTATTTCGCAATTGTGCGTAGAAAAGCTTCACGTTCTCACTTTAAACTGTAAACCGTAGTTCACCAAATAGTTTGAAGGGTTATTTAGAGCCTGGTCAAGACCAAATTTTAAATGATATCTTCTTTTTTTTTTCAAATGATTTATTTCAAATGAGGGCAGCACTGGACCGATAAAAATTCATTTAGACCCTTAACACTGCGCTGAAAAGAGTCGCAGCCCCACTACTGCCGAAAGGCGCAAGATGAGATGACCACATTTAGTAGGTTATTAGGGTTCCGTAGTTTGTCTGTCCGCGGTTCTACTCAGAGACTATAAGTACTAGAAAGATGTAATTTGCCATAATTTGGGTATGTATATTATTCATGCCGACAAAGTGGTATAATAAAATCATGAAACAAACATTATTTTGGGGTAGCTCCTATACATGTAAATGGAAGTATATTTTTTCATTTTATGATTGATAAATAATTGTCTTGTAAACATGAAGTCTATGAGAAACAGCTTTAACTTGCAACTTTAACCTTAATACTTCCTCTTTGCGCGTCAAAGCGTTAAACTTCACTCTTCTGAAGGTCCAAGTAATACCTGTACCACTAATGCAGTTCAAGTCTTTACAATCACTTTTATTTCATACTAACTGCCGATATCGCACCACACTAATGGTGTGGTGGTTTGTTTAGAGATCCGTAGAACTCGTTGAAAACCATAAAATACGATGATCGTTTGTAGCTGCTTCTATATGTTTCGCTCTTTCAATTGTTTAACACTTACTATGTCTTACCTTGTTTTCAGAATGCCTTTTAAAATAATTCAAACTTTTAATGAACAAAAAAATAAACAAGAACTTTGCATCTGTCCATCTACGTGGGAAAAACATGGAGTGTTACACTGGCTGAACAAAAAAAGAATAAAAAATTATATAAAAGAGAATCCAAGTAGTGAGCGTGGATCTTTAGGCATAGTGTTAGGAGTAATTTGGTTTCAAATTTGAAATAAGCTTTTAAAGCTACATGACTACATTTGTGTTTCAGCGCCCAAATTCATACTTGCTCGCGTTAGCTCCATTTTCTTTTATATTCGACATACTCTAGTCTATATTCAGTATTGCTGTCCGAGTCCACATGATTGCATCTAGAAAAAAGCAACAAAAATTACACAAAGAAAGTTATTTTACTTTATTTTTATAATATGCCACACCAGGCTATAATTTACTTTTCCTCTGTAACTGGTCCTGGAACTATTTGAGAAAACAAAATCTACGGGACCCTCGCTTGTTTTTGTTGAACTCGAACTTGGCGCATTATATTTTTTGTTTCATATGTATCCCTTAAGGAATAAATTAAATGAATAGAGTTGCTTTGCCCTTTTGTTATCATCATTTTCAGCCCACATCAACCAACTGCTGGGCATAGGCCTTCCATTTTTTTTTGCGCCATTTTCATCCGTCCTTTGTCATTCTCATCCACTGCTTACCGGTCAACCTTACAATATGTGGTGGTTTCCCTAGTGGTTTAACTACAGCTTATGCCTTTTAACGACTCTTATTTGCACGTCGAATCCTCTTGGGAGTCCACCCCGAGCGATGAAGTTGCGAGGGATAAGGGCTCCGATCAATTCTCTCGAGCACTCGGGTCCGTGGTTTCGGTATTCACCAACAGCTCGCCACAAGCTGCCCTGAGTTCAATATTATACTAGTTATAATATTTCAACGAAGCTTGTTGTTGATGAATCTTCTTTGTAAATCTGTGTACTAAACTGATTTTATATGAATATAAATGGCATGTAGCATACTAACTTATAAAAATTAAGAACCGTGTGACTTTTTTAAAATAAGTTTACTACAGTGTATTATCTATATGTCAAATAAATAAAGGCTCTAGTCAATTTGACTGTTGGTGACGAAACCTGAATTTTTGGACGTTGTGCCATACAATGACACCGACAAGTGCTCTGGATATTTAAACAGAAATATTTATAGGAGCCTTCATTATGGAGCTTCACTGATTCATCATGATACCCTGCTCAGCCAAGCATTTAGGGTTCTAGAAAAATAGCGGTCATATGCGAAAACTCAATAAGTAAAATTCGCAACGCAATAATTCATATGATGATTCTGATCAAATCGTTTCTAAGCTCATGGTTATGGGGGAGTGGTCGTTTTTTTTTCTGATGTCAACTCTTATTATGTTAAGCCCATATCTTGTGATATGAAAGTCCAATAAGGGAAGTTGCGTAAAGTTGGGTAATTCCAACGTCTCGGGTCGCTGTTTTGTAACAGCTGCTCAATCTCAGATCGAGGCGATGTCGTTGGATCCGATCCGAGTGAGCCGAGAGGCGCGGGCGGAGCGTCGCGTCGACGTCGCCTCGGGCTACGCCGCGCGCCGTGCCGCCCGCAGTTGTCGGACGCTGGCAAGCTTTGCTTGGAGGCTGCAACGATAAAATACCATTTATACAGGTACAGAGTTTTTGAAATGCCAATGACATGATTATGTTAATTTAGGTTAACCAATGCTCACTCACTCGCGCAGACTTTGATATTTTTCACTGCAGGTAAATAGATCCGTAGTAAAAAAAAATATACAAACTAAATACTGTCTGAGAACACTAATCTGTTATTACAAAACCTAAATTTGAATTACGATCCGCAGAGAGCTGAGGCACCCTGGGCAACGTCCTCGGGTAGGAGGGCCAGCATGTACGGAGTACGGAAGATAAATTCGTCGTTTTGGTGCGTGCGAGAGAAGGCGCGGGCGGTGCGGGGTGCGGAGGACTGCGGCGCCGGCGCGCGGAGGCTGTTGCGCTCAGAGCACCTGCGCCCGCGCTCCGTAGCGCCGCTCGCCGCGAGCTCGAGTTCCCGCGCCCGCGCCCGGCAGCGCCGTGCCCTAGCGTCGCGACGCCGCCCACGGTATGTGAAACGCCGGTGGCGCGTCGGGGTCGGGCGGCAGCGCGTCCGCCACTGCGCCGCGCTGCTTGCTGCCGCTCTCGGCCATGCCGCCCGGCCGGTTTTGTAATTTCGCCGGGCGGGCCGTGACGTCACGAGACTAGTTTGACGCGCGTGCGTGACGGTCTTCGCCAGGACGCCTGCCGTAGCCACCCCGACCTTCTTGCCAGTGAAATGACGTGCTCGTTTGCCTTCTAAGCTAGGATTACAATTATCACAGTGCTACTTATCAAACAAGTGTTATCCGAAATCACTTTTTAAATTGGTGTGCGTTTTTTCCTCATGCTCTTCTTATTATTATTGTTGTGGTTATGATGAGATGAGGTAGACAATTAACGAATCTTTATAAGAAGAACGTAACTCCTATGTGTTAACTTGTTTGCGTGTGTGCTAACATAAATATACTAGCACACATTAGAGATCCTTGCAAAGTATTTCTTGTATGGCCATGTCGTGTTCGGTAACTTCTTTGTTTGTGTGCGCGGTGCCGGCGCACACTACAACCCGGCTCGGCAGCAGAGCCTTTTTGTGTTTTATTTTTCCTCCTGCAATGGGGAATGTTCTCTTTCTTAAGCCTTTGTATCCAACAAAGGCCTCATGAAAATGTTTTGCCTAGGTCGTATCTTAGTCACTCAATGGGTATCTATTATTTAATTAACTTCATATCTTGCATTGGTTCAATATATGTATTTTTAGATTGAAAGTTTTCCTAACTGCGTGATAAAATAACAATTCAATAAATATAATCTAATTCGAATCTTACTTAGATTTAAAATCATAAGGATAAGTTTCCTGTAAGTTCTAAGGTTTCAAATGACTTGTACCGTTTTGGCCTTAGAGTTTTGACCAGTACTTTAGGGTTTCTTAAATACTTAATTTATGACCGTACCTTACCTAAATACCTATAATGACATTCTTGAAGTACACTCACAGACAGGATCAGACTCAAGCGATCAAAGTTTTTCATGTAGTGTATCTCCCTTCAACTTAAAGGGAGGTAAACGAGCTTTAGCATTTTTGTGTCTGTTGCTCCACGAAGCGAGTCCAACGCAGCCTCCGCAAGTCTACAGCAATGTATTGAAAGCGCTCCCAGTATGGCTTCTGAAGCAATAATGCAACTTCATTTTGTATTTTTTTTTCATTATTATTATCGAAGGAGAACAGACGCATTCGTTGAAATCGAAGATATGAATTTACTTATGAGTCTTGAGCTTGAGAATTTTTAAGACAACAGTTCCTGTAAATAGATTTTTACCAAACGTAATTTGATTCAAATATAGTAAATTATCTCCTTTCAGTTTGATTTTTTGGTTGTGTGTTTGTTGTTTTTGGTCCTTCGTTTGTTGTCAGACAAGTTAGCCAGCCACGTGAGTACAATGGTTACTAGTTTGTGCCGTTCGGTGGTTTCTCCGGTGCCCGGCAGGGTTGCTTCCGAACAAGTTCGGCCACTTCTCGGCCACCAGGTGCCACTTGATACTCGTTCTGTTCTAACTGGACTTAAATCAGCTGTTTGGCTGTTTCTCTGGTGCCCTTGGTGGAGGTAAACATCAATCAAAACTGTTTAATGTTTGATGCTGTCCATTTATTTACTATGGACTGATATTTCGCAGTACTTCTGCTTATATCACTTTATATTAAAGGGTTTAAAATGTACTATATGTACATGAATTTTTCGGGATCCAGTGCTGCCCCCATTTGAAATCAATTATTTGAAAGGAAACTTTTAGTCTCAACATGCTCTAGACAATCCTTTGAACCATTTTATGAACTACCGTTTACAGTTTAAAGCGTGAACGTGAAGCTTTTCATCACACAATTACCTACCAAAAGTGGCTTTGTTTCGGTTTATACGAGTATACTTAGGTACTTATATGGATTGGTTATAGGAAGTTACCAATTTATGTTGTTTCTATTTGTATTGTAGCAATGTGATTTTGTAATCATAATAATATAGGTATTTAAAGCAGCCGTGCCGTAGGAGTAATTAATTACTGATGCATGAAAACAATAACAAACGAGCATGTTCACCATCACCAAGCTGCTAGTTATAATGTTAATAATATAAGCATGTGCAGTGCATTCCTCTTTGTTAGATATAGGTATATTTATAGTTACATTCATAAAAGTAGTACTTAACCAACTTTTACAGCTCCACAACTTGTGCAGCTCAATCGTTATAAAAACTATAATTGTTAGCGTACTAGAAAGAAAGAAAACTATACTTATTCGGTACTTAAACATAAATATGTATTCATATTATTAATTTTATATTTTTCTTATTCGGTAAATATGAGAGTCTATGTAACTTTAACAAAACTATTTTTTGTGAGTATTGTTTTCGTTTTTCAGAAGTTGAAGTTGGTGGAGTCGAGTGTAGTGCGGGGTGCTCCTGAGCGGAGCCTCCGCCCGCACGAAGACGTCGCCGATAGCGTTAAAACGCGGCGTCATGTCCTCGCCGTCGCCGTGCGACGAGCGCGCGCGTACGCCGCGAGCTGGCGGCTCCCCAGGCTCCGCGCCGCGCTCTCCGGCGCCGGCGCACGCCGTCCTCGCCACTATGACTCCCGTCCAACCCGCACACGACTACTACCCGCACAAAGTAGAAATGGATTCAGATGACGGTTACCCACCCGATCCACATTCATACCGCCATTCTCCTCATGAGCTCGCCGCTTACGCCCCAGACAATAAAGTACCTGTGCAGCCAGATGTTTACGATCAAGGAATGGAGTCAATAGATGAAAAAACGCCAATAGATCTCATATACGCAGACGACAAACAAACCGTAATATACACAACAACTCCTGATCAGAAGCGAGTGGAGATGATCAGTGAGCAGCTTGAAGACGGGCAGCTCGTGAGTGGAGGCGGTCAGCTGGTGGACGGCGTCTCCGTGGTGGTGGGACCACCCGGCCAGGCCGTGGTGGTCATAGCGGACCATGTCGTCGATGAGCTTGGACAAGTCATACCCATTCCCAGGTAAAACATCTTAATTAATTTTCTGATCGTTGATTATATTACGAAACAAAATGTTATCTCCAGCGTCATTTAAATGAATATCAAGTTTGGAACAGCATTTTATTGATACGTTATTTATGAGCAGACACTTCGAAATCTCGTTGCCAGATGTCTGGTTGTTTGTGTCGATTTAGTCGTGGAAACTTCCATCTCGCCAAAACAATGGCATCTACATCAACATATTGCACGAAGTGTTAAATTATAAGGAACAAATTTTATCGGATACCAAAAGTAATAAGTGTGATTGAAGATGAATGAAGTGGAGTTGTTGTAATATTTGTCATCATCGGTCAGAACTGAATAGTTGTGTGGTGACCATTTATGCAATCAAAAGCGATTTACGTTACACGTACTATGTAAGCTACTCTTCGTATGTGATGGTTAAATTGGAGTTCCATTTTTACGTGCAGTTAACGTCTCCATATTGGCACGTTGTAGTCATATAGAAACAATTGTTTGAACAAGCGAATGCTGTGTACCTAGGTAGTTTGAGGAATGATGTGTTTGCTTCAGAGGTCCAGTGGTAGTGTAACGGTTGTACGCTTTAGGAGCGGCGCGTGTGGGCGGAGCGACGCGGTCACCTTGAACTTGCCGCGAGAGTCCGCTGAGCCCGCGCCGCTCCGCCGGCCGGCGAGCGCTCGACCCTAGCTCACACCGTCCGATCACATTTCGATAGTGCGATGTAGTCAACCATTATACCTACGTTATTTATATTCGTTAACTATCACCATAAAACTTTTTATTTATTAACCTACGTCTGAGTCTGTAATGAAACAGACTATCCTTATGCTGTCTGTTCATTAGGTCTGTATTTACAAGAATTTTAATTTGTACAATTTTTATTTATATTTTAAGAGATCACTATCGCAGTCATTTCAAAAGCTTACAGAAGTTGCAAATCATACTAGATCATAAAGAACCTCAAATACCCAAACATGTAAATTACGTACAACGTGTAATATTTACATAAATTCGTTACAAAGGTATGCGGCTTAACCTTTTGTTCGTGATTCTATGAAATGTAACGTATTTATAAAACATTGCATTAGCAAACACAAGACAAGATCCATCGTAACCGTCTAGATAGCGAGGCGATCGCGACGCAAAAACTCACCACGTGCATGTCATTCAAATGGCATGACGTTGATGTTCTACGTCTACGTACTGTAGTAAAATTAGCTACGTCTGTTTACCGCCACTGCCGCCAGACGAGTTTCACGGCCAGCTTCTACACAACCCGACGCGTATTCCAATACTAATAACTTACTTTTATTTTTAATAATAGCGGTGATGCCGGTGATTATCGTGGTTAGGTATATTTAATTTTAATATAAACGAAGCTTCTTAATAAGAGTGTGTTGTTTAATTGTGACTGAAAAATTTACAATCTTTAACTTCAAGATTTATAGTGCATAAAAAGTTTCGGTTAAAACTTGTCCAGTGAAATCACTTAAATACAATTCAGTGTATCCACCGGCTAATCTATAAATTACAGATATGTTATCTGTTTCTACGACTAGTTTAGGAATATATTAAGAAAATGGCCTTTAAAAAAAGAGGAGATCATCATTTTGAAGCGATACCGTGCGTGAGAATAGCATTTTGATTACGAATACATTTATAATGCGGCGGTATAGTATTTCTTTACGGTTTAAAGTTCGTTTTTCACCTATGTTTGAAAATTTAATTTTTTAGACATAGTTAAATGTATGATTAGTGTATTTTAACTTATGTTTAAAAGGGTCATCAAATGGCAACTATGAAACAAAGATTTACAGTCATATATATCTATATTCCTCTTTAAGCACTTACGCTATGATGACACATTGTCAAATTAGCCTAAGCCTGTAAAATATAGTTTTATTAATATTCCTTGAAGGGCTGTTTTGAAATACATTAAATCAAAGTAAAAAAGTTTCAAGATGTCAAGCTTATCAAAAGTCTCTGTTAGTATATTTGTGGCCTTAAAAGGATGATGTTAGTAAAATTGAATAAATAAACTGAATATGGATCGGTAGGTAAGTGATAAAAACTCGGTTGAATCGTTTAGGACGGAGCGAGAGACTGCGTTGCCTCGTCCGCCGCGCCTCCAACACTTTAATGATGACTTTTTGTTGCACTGCGGTGCAAGCCACCAGTTGACGCGGGACTTCAGGCTTCATTAAAGAACCCTTAACTTTCAAGCAAGCCACACCGCTATCTGATAAATCGATATTTTACACAACTGTAGGTCTCCCTGGTAAACCACCTTGTATCCAAAATATAAATAAAAAATTTGATTGACTTAAAAAAAAAACATGTGTTGTAGTCAACAGCGCCTCAAATACTGAAATTAATTATTAGTAACTTATTGGTATACAACTTTATGCATAAAAGTACATAAATGAAACTTACCTTGATGATGAGAGGTGTACCGTAAGTAAAGACTCTCAAATCTATGGAACTTGAACGGTGTACGGCATCCGCCCCGCCGCCGCTTGTGGCGGGCAACGCTTCGCGGCGACAGGCGGCTTCCCCGCGCCCCCCGCGCACCCCCGCGCCTCAACCTTATTTTATTGCCTCGCGCTCGTTGCGGCCAGCCCTCGAGATGAGCACCAACGTTTCGTTTCTCGCCCCAATCATTATTTAATGTAATTATTTGGCTGGTAAACTGCTTTTTTTGGAAATCATAACAGTTATGTACACTTTTTATCGGTTGGTGTTGACTTTACTGTATTTTCGTTGCAAAGCAGCAGTATTATTACACTAGTTTACAGTACATCTGTTGCCGAAAAAATTTCAGCTGTTTCTGACTACATATAATATGCTGTTTTCAAAGATATAATTAAAAGATTTTTATCAGCTTTAGTTTCTGAGTTTTAAGCTATATAGGTATACAAAAGGAAAAAAACTAAGAAAAGCTGTACTAAAAAAATAATTAATCATTGAGTTCTAAAAATTCGTTAGTATTGGTATAAGCCCATTTTTATCAACCAGTTTGTAATATCGGAACAAAAGGTAATATCGTTTTCTTCGAAAAAAAAACGCCGTAATTATTTATCTCTTTCACGATAAAAACTTATTTTAGTATCTGAGGAAAGCATTTTTTTTCTTTCAGTCTTGATGCTAACAATTCTGAAGCTTGTTTTGAAAGATTTAAATCTCTTACAAGATTATCTAACTGCTTTTGGGAAAAGCACTTTGGCTCATTTGACATACTTTCAAAATCAGCATCATTTTGTGATAAGCTTGGTCCTTTAATGTCTTGTTCTAAGACTTCAGATATATTTTTAGGCTCTGAAGAGTCTGGTGAACGCTGCACTGGACGTTGAACACAACTAGTACTTGGCTACTGCCATTCAGCTCGTATTTTAGTGTTTAAACCGTTTACGTTCACGCTATGAACGTCTTCGAGATGATTTCGTGGTTCTCGCCAAATAGTAGGTGTTCCAAATTTGAAGGCATTTCTTTTACCACTTTTCCATAATCTTAAATATTTCACACACGATTAACAAACACAATTGGGAGCCTAAGACTTCTCATTTTTATCCAAGAGCATTCCAAAATACCCAAAATAGATATTTTTCATTAACTCTGATATAACTCTTCTACGATCGTTAAACACATTCTCTGCATATATAGCAAAAATGATCTGGATTGTTTAAACAATGTCTTAGTGAACTACTCATGGCGCAAAAACTTCAGAACTAATCTTAACACAGTACAATACGCCTGTTATCGATTAATATATACGCTTAAATAATAAAAATCAAAACAAAGTAACTCGAGCTGCTCAAAAAATTTTAAGGGTAGATTTAACAAAAACTAGTCATAAGTGAACATTATCAACCATCAAATTCGCGGCAACAGACAAAAAGTTAAATTTTGTAAACTAGTGTTATCATACTTTGCCCCTTGCCTTATTATTGTAAAAATGTTTACATGTTTATAGTACTTGAGTATTGCTGTATTTTTCAGTTTCGAAAAATAATTTGATGCACTGTTTTTATATCTTTTTCAAATATTTCATCCCATAAAATTAATGACGATTTAGCAAAATATTACATGTATAACGCAATTATTGTAAAATTCCAAATGGCAGGGTCAACAAACTCGTGAAAGCGGGAGAGGCAATAAGCTCTTAGCAAAAGACATCAACGGGCCCTCGCGCGACTCCCGTCCCGCTTCGGCCGAGGCGCGATGTTTCGATCTATAGGTGACGTCAGCGGTTGGAGCAACGCAGGCTTACTAATTGCAAATAAATAGTTTTACTGACAATAAATAGTACGTTATTAAGATTTACTTAATGTATTCGCATTTTGCACTAAGTGACTAATTGAAGTGACGAAAAATGAATTTGAACAAGTGAGCGAAGTAGGTACACCTTGTATATCAATCTCAAAATAGACATATTAACTTTTACAAAAATATTAATATTGATTAACTGATTGATAGACAACAAAAGCGTAAAAGTTAACAATCAGTGATATTTTTTTTAACAGTAGGATGCATTTTACTATCAGCGAATGTGATAGGAAATATTTTTGAAATATACCTAAAGGTAAAAATTAGACATCGCTTGTGTGTATAAATTGTGTTTATATACATATGCAATACACTATTATGTTTTTATCCTTAATGGGAAAGACAAATAGAGCATTTTGGAAGATCCAAAGGCCACGTTTAGCGTGATGTGGGTTGAGAAGGTGGAAAAATAAATCAAAATAGTGACAGGTTGCTAGCTACATCACCTATAGACGTGATTTGCATTTTTGCGTATTCCCTCGATCGGCTTTTACTATCTGCGCTGGAAGAGAAGCAGCTGATACATTCAAAATTTTATTTTTCTCTCTGATCAGCTTAGAAGAGTAAAGAGAAAGTTTTTAAACATATATATATTTAACTTTAAAACGGGTTAAAACTGAGAGCAGTACCGGCAATTCACACAGGAATGTTATTGGAAGCGAGATTGTATTCAATGTGAGTCAATAGTGACCACGCCACGAGGTAAACAAAGTTCAGTGTGTCCTCTAAAAATTAACGATCATCCTTTCTACCTGACGCCGCTGGCCGAGTGCAAATAAAAAACGGTTTCCCCGCAAAGGGTTCAGGTTCACTTCCCATCACATGGAGGCTGTGGATGCTGCCGCACACACGCTCACATCGTTACACACACATGTGCGCGTTACTTTGAGCTCGAAGCCATCGTCGGACATCTCGAGCTCGGTGGGGGATAACATTTCTTTAGACCGTAAGAATAGTGTGGATTATTTTTAAATAATTATTATTTATGTTATCTGTTATGATAAAAAATAATGGAAAAGTTTAGATCATTTTGGTATAACATACTAAGCCAATATTTATTAAAACACGGACAAAAGTTAACGATACTCGTATATGTAGTCATTATCATAATTTAAGAGCGGTGCCCTTATCGGTGGAGTTTCTTCCATTCTACTCTGATAATTCCACACGAGTTTTGTTAGTATTAGTTTATTCTTATTTTCATCTCTGATTGTCATGAAATAATAAGACATAGTTACTTACGAGTATAATATGATTACATTTTTACCAAACAAAAAAATCAAGTAACTTCATTTTCGTTTTTGTTTCTTTCATATCTCCAAAGTTCTTCATCATATTTTATGAAATTAATATACGACCAACTTAATACTAAAGGTTTTTAAATAAAAAAAAGAATCATCAAGATCGGTTCACGAGTGGCAAGATATCACGTAACATACATACAAAAAAAAAACATACGGGTCGAATTGATAACCTCCTTTGGATCGGATACATCGGAGTTTGGACTGATATGAACAATATCAACGTTTTTTACTTAAAAAGGAAAAACGAGCGCTTTTCAAAAAATTGTCATAAATACTAATTATATATGTTTAGAGAAACATCTTAATCATTGGAATTTCTTGACATATAACTACTATTCTGAATGAATATGGATTTGGAGTAGGTTTAGGATGACGATATGTCTTAACATATTCCAAAAAATACCTTTTAATATTTATTTTCACAAACATACATAACTGATCATTTTTTTAAATTGAACTACATATTCAGAGAATGAACTTGCACTCATTTTAGTGTAAAAGTCATGTCCACATAAAGCGAGGTAAATATCCTTTATTATTTTTCTTGGCCACAAACCTTACAAAGCAAATCCATTATAGAGTTTTATTATCTTCCATCAAGGTCTGAAATCGTAAGGCATCGGCGATATAAAACACAGGACCGTTGCCGATTAAAAAGTATTTTTATTTAAACAGAATACGATTGAAATTGAAAGTGCACAGGTTTTGAAAGTTAAGTAATCCTGGAGATACGCAATGGTTTTTTTTTCTTGGGGATTCCTTTGTGGTTGAAAACTTTCAAGTTTACTAGTACCGTTGTTTGAACTTCATTTGCGGCTGGTTGGTAATTAAGAATCATAATGTGATTATGGAAAATTAAAACCAACTGTTGCAGTATTTGTAAAAATATCATGAGTATAAATAAATAAGAACAATCGTGTGGGTATGCTTCGTCATGATTTAGGTGAGTTCTCAGGAACCTGTACCGCTCAACCTCCTAAGGTGCAAAAATGTATGGTCATTTGATGGATGGATCGACGAAAAATGAATGTCAAAAATAAATATTTTATTTTAAATGAAGTGTTAACAGTATAAATTCGTTTTTACAGATACATTTTAACGTCTTTGTCCCTGAAGGGGTAGACAGAGCCCAGGGCCTTAGAACACAAAAGCCAAAGCGTAATGATGGGTGTTAAAATCGAAAAAAGAATCAAAATTGTGATGGTTTGCTAGCCGCACCGCCTATTAACATGATTCAAATTTGGCCCATTCCCTCGATTGGCTTTCTACGATCTGCGCGGGAAGAAAAGCATATGGCACATTTTAAGTTTTTCTTTTCTCCTAGACCAGCATGGAAGTAAATAAATGTGTTTTTTAACTTAATAAAGGGCGCAGAGAAATCGATTTCGTATAGAAACATCGAAATGAATGGCAGCAGATGTAAACGCGTATTTTATTCCTTCTCATATAATTCTGACTTAGTTAGAGATATGAAAAATTTAAAAAGTTATTTCTCTTTTAAAGGAGTGTCTTTATGTGAATAACAGTGGTCATTTTAAATTCTTTCACAATACCACTTAAGAATTTCAAAACCATTAACTTTGCATAGATAGGTATCTATAATCATTGAATCGTAAAATCGGAGAAACTGTTTATTCATCA
Organism: Acrobasis suavella; assembly: GCA_943193695.1. Classification (NCBI taxonomy): domain Eukaryota; kingdom Metazoa; phylum Arthropoda; class Insecta; order Lepidoptera; family Pyralidae; genus Acrobasis; species Acrobasis suavella. The sequence goes on along the minus strand of OW971931.1, from coordinate 14,136,017 downwards.
CATTGACATCGCACTCACACATGATAATAAAACACAGCAGTGTGAGTGCTATCAGTGGAGTATGTAGCTTATTAGTGTGACAAAGACGGAAAACGACGCATGGACAAGAGCGACAAAGAGAAAGACATGTCAACAAGGCTAGCTTAACCATATAAGTATATACGTTTTATTAACTTGATTCGTTATACAGCACGCCATTATAATAATATATGGGTACATGTAATCACAATTCAGTCCAATTTTAAGATTACCCGCAGATAATTTGTATTCAAAATAAAATAAAATGTGCCATGTTGTTATCGATGATGATTTTTTTCACTTTATGCAATATGCATTTATAATCTTTCCAAAAACTTAATGTACTTATTTAGAAACTTACTTACTTACTGTAATAAGAACATATTTATCTCACCCTTTTTAACCGACTTCCAAAAAAGGAGGAGGTTATCAATTCGTCGCGATCTTTTATGTTTTTTTTTTATGTATGTTCACCGATTATCCAAATACGCCTGGACCGATTTAAAAACTTTCCAGGTGATCAAATAGAAATTTTATAAAAATTGGTCGGGTTATGTAGTTTGGGGGTGAAATCAGTTTTTAGCCACCAACTAACTATGACAATAATCAAAAAGTACATTAAAAATATAGTAGGTACACAGGCGGGCTTATCACTAAAGCATGACCGTAGCCAGAAATGTGTTTCTAGGGGTTGGGTCGAGCCAGAGCCTACCGTGTTGGTAGGCTCTGCTCGAATGGATGCCAACCAACATGGGTATATAACCCATATTGGTTTGGGGGCACCCATTAATTACGCGAAGCGTTTTTGAGGATTTTTCGAACGCACCACCCCCTGGTGAGATTTCGTGAGTTTTTTTTTCTTTTTAAAAAAAATTAATTAATAAATATATAGGGACAAATTACACTGATTGGCTAGCCCCAAAGTAAGTTCGAGACTTGTGTTATGGGATACTAACTCAACGATACTATATTTTATAACAAATACATATATAGATAAACATCCAAGACCCAGGATAATTTGAAAAAGGCCATTTTCCAACTTGCCCTGACCGGGGATCGAACCCGGAACCTCTGGGTGGCGGACTAGCATGGTGACCACTACGCCACGGAGGTCGTCACACCTCGACCCTTTCCTCCTTACCATAATATTACTAGAGATCTTTCAAAATATATATTTTGAGTGTAAATGTGTTGGATTCATTAATAAATTCTGATTGTCTCACATTTACACATAATTTTTTGAAAGAAAAAAATTACGTGATATTTGTCGCGATCCCTCCTCTCCCCCAGGTGATGCCGCTTGACCTTCCCCCCCCCATTGATCACCTTAAGTAATTAATGGACGCCCCCTTTGGTTTGCTCTGAGATTTCGGAGGGGGGGGGGGGTTGAACCCCCAAAACCCCTAAAGCTGCACTAAAGCGATTTCTTCCAGCTAAACTTTGGTTAAAGAAGACTAAAAAAGATGTGGGGAGTTGGCGCAGTGAGATTATAGGGAATATGCATGAAAAAAATATATGTTGTCAAACCAATTTATCCATAAAAATTCAAAAGTAAATAACTAACAGAGAAAACAGAATAAAAATTGGTTAAAAAATGAACAAGATATTACAATTTTACGAAAATATGTCTATCTCACTCGCAAAAACGCTATTTTCTATGGCAAATGTATAGATGATGTGGACTTTGACGTCACCAGTCCATATCGGACTTCTCTTTCTAATTGAAATTTTAAAGTATTACATGTTCGTCATTGATTAAGATATTTCATAACTTCTTTCATATGTGTTTACTGTGGTTAATAAGGATTTCATTAAGCAAATAAAAAAAAATATGTGCATATTCTTAATTACAGGTTAGAAGAATATAAGTATACCATTAAATATAATAGGAGTATACATACTATAACGAACAATAAAGTAATATCAATACATAAACTATAAAATTCGTACGAACATCAAGAAAAGTAAATGAAATAGCCAGTGAAAAGAAAAGAAGTAAAGAAATACTTATTAGTTAAAGCTAGAGGAAAGGTAATGGGACGTCACCAAAGCTTTGGAATTTTTTAATGATTAAGACAAATAAATATCTAGTGGCTAAGTATGTCAAAGTTTTACTGCCTGAACTGAGAAATAATAATAATGGAAATGAGTACGATGAGCAGGAATTGAGAGTTTAAAGGACACTACGGACACTACGATTCGTGTTCTCACGAAAGAAGGTAAAACGTTCTTTAAGGTATAGCGGAGTAGAAGGAACGAACAGGACTGAATAAAGAAGGGAAAGGATATGCAAGTTACGACGTTGTCTAATAAGGAGTCACTTGAGTTGTGCAGAAAAACAAGAAATGTGATCATATTCATTCGAAGTCCAAATATGAATCTAATGCAGAGATTTTGGAAGTGAATTTAATTAGATTAATTAGATCGGGGCAGTAGGTGTCAGTGTACCAGTGATGCCTGAGGAAGTCCATTCAGCTCTGCGCTGCATGAAGGACCGGAAAGCTGTCGGAGCCGATGGAGTGCCCATCGAAGCCTGGAAGGCTATGGGTTCCCATGGTGTGGACATCTTAACAACCCTTTTTAACTGCATACTCTTCACTGGTAAAATCCCTGACCAATGGAGGCTGAGTATTATTACTCCAGTCTTTAAAAGAAAGGGATCGGTGCAAGAGTGCAGCAACTACCGCGGTATAAAGGTCATGTCCCACACCATGAAGCTCTTTGAAAGGATAATAGACTCTCGGATCCGACAGGAAAGTACAGTCTCGGAGTGTCAGTATGGATTTCGCCCTGGCCTAGGCACTACGGACCCTATTTTTGCCCTAAGAGTCATCAAAGAATACACTTCTGCATTTTCTGTTTTTGGATATGGAGAAGGCCTTTGACTGTGTTCCTCGAGAGATGATCTGGTGGGCTCTGAGGTCCAAAGGGGTACCAGAGATCTATATTGACATAATCCGCGATATGTAGCGCGATTTCGAGTCCATATTTAGGACTGCTGTTGGTGATTCCAAACCCTTCCCAGTTACAGTTGGGGTTCACCAAGGCTCGGTTCTCAGTCCATGCCTGTTCAGTGTGATATTAGACGAAGTGTCTGACAGCATTAGAGACACACACGAGCAACCTCCGGGGCTGCTTATGTATGCTGACGATATCGCACTGGCGGATGCGGACAGAGGGAGACTGGTGCGACGCGCAAATGTGTGGAGGGAGTCGCTTGAAAACGGTGGTCTGAAGCTAAATGTGGCGAAGACTGAATACATGGCTTGCAATGCTACAGATCCCCCACCCGTACGCATAGGCGAGATCGATGCCGACGTCAAGGCCCGTATATCTGCCGCATGGGCAAAGTGGCGAGAGGTGACTGGTGTCATTTGTGACCCCAAAATGCCGGTTAGGTTGAAGGAACAGGTCTACAAATCCATCATTAGACCTGTCCTTTTATATGGGAGTGAAGCGTGGCCTTTGCTTGAGCGGCACAAGCAGGAGTTGCGTGTCACGGAGATGCAAATGCTGCGTTGGATATGCGGAGTGTCACGGAGAGATCGTGTTAGAAACATCCGCATCCGCGGCAGCCTTCATGTCCGTTACATAGCGGACATGAAGGCTGGAAAGCGCCTACGCTGGTACGGTCACGTCCTACGAAAGCCGGCAAGTTACGTGGAAAACAAATGTATAGCCATGCTGCCTCCGCCGGGGCCCGGCAGGCGGGGTAGACCCAAAAAGTGCTGACTTAACGTCGTCAAAGATGATATACGTGCTAATCGTCTTACAACTAAGGATGCTCAAGACCGTGCAAAGTGGAGAAGATAAAGTCGGAAAGCGGACCCCGGGAGAGAGTAGGAGTCAGTGTAGTCAATAATGGAGAGAAATAAGGATTGTGCTAGCGCTATTTGAGTCTTCACAGGGAGAAAGTTATGCCGTCTTTTGAGAGAACTCGCAGAAGCAAATATATTTCTACTAACCTCTGTGAGCTGAGGCGACCATGTCAAATTCTTGTCTATCAAGGCACCTTGGTTTTTAACGGGCGTCCGTTAAATATAATTCATGGAAGTGATTGTCAATCAATGAGAGAGATAATAAGAATTGCCTATTATAACAGCCTGTGTCTTAGGGGGATTAACTATAAACCCATGAGACTCCATTCAGATATACGCGTTATATCACCGCTGATTAAATCAATCCGTGAACTGAGGTTATCTCGACTAACATGGCAATAGATTTGGAGGTCGTCTGCATACAGGTAGTAAGATGAGCGAAGATGACTAGAGATAGAATAAATAATATTTGGTTTTATAGTGCATATTTATGTTAGACCCAAGTTGTTTTTTTACAACATGTGTCCGTATACATTAACCCCCAAATTCATAAAAAATTACAAGCGTTTGCCAAACCTTTTTTGGTTAAAATATGTTTTGTCTCGTTCTTTCAATGTCAAATATTTAGAAAAGGAAAAGAGACGAAACATGTTTTAGCTAAAATAGGTTTAGCAAACGGTTGTATTTTTTTATGAATATGAGGGTAACTGTTTAGCAGATAGGAGGGGAGGGCCTGTATCTGCTAAACAGTTGTATATGGACACGTAGAAAAATTCACGGCAGTAGTATATATAACAAAGTTTACAAGAAAACTGTCAGAGCTAAGCAGGGTTTACAAATTAAAAAGTCATAGGCAACCAACTTCCATCTTCCCTTTGCGTTGATCCCAGAATCTTACAGAGGATCTTGTTGGTCCTGTTGGTCGCCCCAGGTACAGATGGGCCGACGAGGTAAAGAAAGACCTGCGAAGCCTCGGAGTGGACTACTGGAAGCAACGCTCACAAGACCGCAAGAAATGGCGCCATCTTTTTACATAAAAAGAAATATGCAATTGAATTCAATACAAGATATCCTTATATTTTTGATACATTTGATGAAAAAATAATTGAATAGGAAACACTATGTCACTGTTACACTTGTGCTGAAACCATTTATATTTGAGCTGCATCTACACCTTTTGTAGAAAGAATGGAAGTTCGTAGTTCTTTGCATTATAATTGATAGGTACCTGTCTCAATTCTGTAGGATCTTGAATATTATTCGTACATCATCATCGGTTCATTAAATCTGTTGAGTTGAGATTGAACAGAACATATTCTTAACTGCGTGAGTTATGTTATCCGAATGAGATTCATTAAATAAAAGACGCAAGAGTTCCGAGTGAATAAGCAGTATTTCGTTCGAAATGATTTTTGTTGGTTATTATTTTTGTTTTTGTACCTTAGTTTCTTGCTGATTTGGTATTTATATTATATTACTTAGATAGTTGTGTTAGTTGTAAGCATAAACGAAGTATAACGAGAGCTCACCTCCTCCACGATGCGATGTTCTTTATTGTCTCCCGAAATCATTAATATTTGGATAGATAAAAAATAAGGTTTGTCGCTACGAATCTGATATAAATAAGTCCATAGAGAATAAGTCGAATGTGTATGAAAGAACTTTTTATTGAGGACGTTTGATAATTTTGTTCAAGATGTGTCAAGTTTCAACAGCTAATTCATTATTTTTAAAACAGTCAATGTGTTTGAGTAGTTTAGTTAATTTGTGTATAAATACATAAACCTTTTATTGTGACTCCGTCGACAAATATTCCTTTAGAGAGAACCTGTAGTATTTTCGGGATAGAAAGTATTAGTAGTACTTTATGTCTGTTCACTTGTTCGGCTCTGAGGTTTAAGTATGTGTAGTTCAATAAATGTTTCTATTACGAATCATTTATTTACCATGAGATGCGGGTATAATCATTCCGTAAAAGAAATACAACGTGAAGTGTTAATTAATGTTTTGTGGTTATTGTGAAGCGATTGCTGGTGGAAGATACAAATGACGATGCTAATGAAGAAAGCAAGACGTATGTGTGTATTTTCAAAATAAAAATATTGTGTTGATGACAAAGGCTTAGGTACTCGTGTCTATGACAATACATGTATGTGAATATCTACATTCTGTCAATTTGACTTATGGTGTTAATTTCATAAAATTTAAAGAAAAAACACCCTTATTCATAAAAAAAGATACAAACGTGTGCTAAACCTATTTTAGTTAAAATATGTTTTGTCTCGTTCTTTCAATGTCAAATATTCAAAAGAGGGAGAGGAACAAAACATGTTTTAACTAAAATAGGTTAAGCAATCGTCTGTATTTTTTTATGAATTAGGTAGTAACTATATATTTATATGTTAAAATCCTTCCTAAACAAGTAGGCTGATAAAAGATTACAATGGCAGATTTAAGGATAGCTGTATAGTTGTAGTTGACGAAGGTAGTGAACGACCTACCTACTAAGGTAATAAATTTTTTCTACATAATGACATAGTATAATAAATACTTGTATGTATCACTTACATACACTGTTTAGATATAGGTACAACCTTTATTATCAATGCTGATCTGTATTATTTCTAGGAAAAATTCCTTTAACTAGACGATTTCGATTTCCCAGCTTGGTGGCATGGTTAAATCATAAATTTAAATGAAGTATGCAATTTGTCGTACATTCTCTCGTAGTCTTTGTTCAGCCAGGGTGTATGGACGACATTGCGGCAAGGACTTGGGTGCAAGGGCGCACCTCTCACTCGCCATGCCAATATTTTCGGATGTCGATTTAATTATATCAGTTAATTGTTACTTGCCACTGGGATTGCAGCAAATAACAATGCTTGTAAGTAATCATTACATGTGACGTTTTTTTATTGGTATCTCATTATTGTTGATCGAAGTAGAGCCACTAATTGACATTGCTATTTAGCTATCATGCCCATTTACTCAGTTTAATCGCATTACACAAAGGTATGTATTTATTTTGTAGAACTGCACTGCACAATTGGTTTCGCGTATGTTTTTTGTAGGAGCAAACGTTGTAATACCCAAATAAATAGTATCGAGGATCGCAGTGAAACCATAATTAGTCATATCAATTACTTTGTTGTTTGCCCAGAAATACATGTGTAATTTTTCTTATCTTTTAATTTGATTCGATCTATGTACGCTGTGTTCGATCATTAAGTGAATTCTTCGAGTACATCAAAAAAAGAAAGCTTCCAACAAGGAGCAATATGGTGTGTTTTTTGTTCTATCCAGAGTGCCGTACGAGCCAGTACATACAAGGAGTCGCAATCCACCACGTCCGCCGCAACGCGATGTAAATGATCCCCTTGAATAATGTATCCCATTCTCGGTCCTCTCTTCTACCACAGCTTATAAGGCACACGACAATCGACCGTTACTTCTATCTAACTGCTCTCTAACCATGTAAACTTAGAAAGAAGCACGCAAATTGACAAAACCATTATAGCAGAGGTGTGACTTTTTAACATTTCCGCCAGATACGGCAATTGAAAAATAGTAGACACTTCCCGTGACTATTTAATTGAGCCGTTGCATGTTGAATTGCTTTAGAATAAAGTTTTAATAGCTATTTTAATAAAGTTTTAATAATAATTTTCATTTCATAATTATTACTGTAAATAATTAATAAAACGACCAGTGTGGTATACCCACACTGGTCGTTTTCCTCTAAATTGTTTGTACAACATTGTAAATAAATAAATATGTACTTAGTTTTCGAGATAGCTTTAATTCATCTAAGTAATAACTAACACCAAGGGTTATAGTATCAAAAGGCCTCTACTATATGTTTTGTAATAGAAAGGTCGCTAATTCGCTTTAGTCCATCGCTTTCCTAATCAAAAGATTTCTAGATTTGCGTCTATTGTCATTCCTTTGACTATCTATTACAATATGCGTGAAAGATATCTAAGCAGAATTTCCTACGATTTTTCTTTTTCTCTAGGAAAGAGTATCTCAGACAATTAAACTTCTTCATTAAAGTAGGATTTAAGTTTGTGTCGAATGTAGTTTATTACTTTACTGAACTAAATAATATTAGTTTAAATTTAATGTATGGTTATGATGTCAGTGCTTAATGTATGCAGGTACTACGGTCACTACAAAGCAAAACAATATAGTAGTCTAATTGAAATAATTACATTCACCATCGATCACGTTCTAAGTGATATTAAATAATATGGAATTAATACATAAATGGAAATCTGTCACTGATTAAATGACGTTTATAAATGTTCTTTAGGTATCTGACTGACTTGACGTTACTTATTTGTAGCATAAACGCGTCGAGCGTTTATTTATTCTGTTGTAAACTATTGCACAGCACACTTACCGAGCCGTCTATGATCTCAGCATGTCACAATTTCATACTTGTACCGATTTGTCTTAAGGTTAATTCATTTTTGATGGCGATAAATGAATAAATTACGATATATGTATGCATACCTGGAGAATACCATCAGACTAAAGCAAATGAGTCATCATTATTAGGTACAACATCCGTGATGCCTATGACTCAACAAGATTTGTTATTTTTTTCCTTTGAAGTATTAACGAATTGATAGCATGTTTTTTTGTAAAATAATTTCGTGTACATACATAGAATCACTAAATCTACATAACAAATATTTGCAAGAATTGAATCATGCCAGATATGCCCAGGTTACGGCGGTCTTGAATGCCTCGGTCCGCGGCGGCAGTATTGGATACAGCAAGACATCGTGGCTATGGCAATAGCACACTTGATTGTAGACTCTATGCCTAGTGTGTCTGGTGTGAATGTTGTGGTGTTTGGCGTTAGATAAGGCACACAGGCGGGTCACGACTGACGCGCACGCGCGTTCGTGACCTTGCCGCGCGCGCCTTCTAGAGGTCACACTCATGTATTGATGCGTAGCGCTGCGCCTGAGCACCATACCACACTTTCCAGTCTCAAACTTATATTAGTATTGGGCCATTTTAAACCATATGATACTTACCTTTCTGTTTAAAAGTGGATTAAGTAGCTTACACGTATGTTATTCAAGGGGCATTAAGTAAAATTTACCATGCGTATCAGTTTTGATGAAATGTCTCCAATATAAAAATTTAAATATTTTTGAATGTCCTTGAGGTTCGTGGGCTCGAATCCCACTCGTGGAAAAAAAATATCCCATGTTTTAATTTGAATTTTTGAATGTGGTATTGATGTAGTTTCTTTACAGTTTCTATAGGTTAAAACTCTGAATCCAGTCTATATAGTCTAAATATAGACTATATATATAGTCATCAACGGGTGTTGGACAACTACGACTTGACTGGATTCAGATATTGTATATATATTCGTATATATATATAGATATATATAGAAATATATATAGATATATATAGATACCGAAAGAACATTTATAAACGTCATTTAATCAGTGACAGATTTCCATTTATGTATTAATTCCATATTATTTAATATCACTTAGAACGTGATCGATGGTGAATGTAATTATTTCAATTAGACTACCATATTGTTTTGCTTTGTAGTGACCGTAGTACCTGCATACATTAAGCACTGACATCATAACCATACATTAAATTTAAACTAATATTATTTAGTTCAGTAAAGTAATAAACTACATTCGACACAAACTTAAATCCTACTTTAATGAAGAAGTTTAATTGTCTGAGATACTCTTTCCTAGAGAAAAAGAAAAATCGTAGGAAATTCTGCTTAGATATCTTTCACGCATATTGTAATAGATAGTCAAAGGAATGACAATAGACGCAAATCTAGAAATCTTTTGATTAGGAAAGCGATGGACTAAAGCGAATTAGCGACCTTTCTATTACAAAACATATAGTAGAGGCCTTTTGATACTATAACCCTTGGTGTTAGTTATTACTTAGATGAATTAAAGCTATCTCGAAAACTAAGTACATATTTATTTATTTACAATGTTGTACAAACAATTTAGAGCAAAACGACCAGTGTGGGTATACCACACTGGTCGTTTTATTAATTATTTACAGTAATAATTATGAAATGAAAATTATGAATCCCACTCGTGGAAAAAAAATATCCCATGTTTTAATTTGAATTTTTGAATGTGGTATTGATGTAGTTTCTTTACAGTTTCTATTGGTTAAAACTGTGAATCCAGTCTATATAGTCTAAATATAGACTATATATATATATATATATATATATATATATATATAGTCATCAACGGGTGTTGGACAACTACGACTTGACTGGATTCAGATATTGTATATATATATATATATATATAACTATATATATATATATATTTATATACGAATATATACGAATAAGTACGAATCTATTAACTATGAAATCTGAACTCTAGCACCTTATCTATCCACATCTTAAGTTTGTTTCCAAATATACGAATAGTTAAATACAAACAATCAGTCATGTTTCAAGTAAAGGAAAACATTTTAACAAGCACGTGTATTCTTTGTTGTCGTATGTGCATGCGTAAATTATTACGTAGATACATAGACATATTTATAAAGGGAAGCAGACTTAATATTTTTGTATATTAATAAATATAAAAAAAAAATATTGAAAATTGATGAAAATAATTCGTCCCATACAAAATTTATTTATCTGATTTGTATGGAAAGTCGATATTTTTTCATTTGTCGGTAATTATTTTTATGGAAAGTATTTCAGTTTATTGGACTGAACTTGCTCCAAAAATCTTACTGGTGTTTTAAAAGCCACCCTGTAAAAGTGAATTATTGGGATACCTAGTTTAATAAATACCTAGTAGTAGGCTATTTACCATCGTTTGGTCATGTCTTTCTGATATTCATGTATACAACGTAGAAGGAACATACCCGTAATAAATCGAAACACGAGCTATACTAGATCACTATAGTATAAGGAAATTAAAATAAAAGCCAAAACACCAAAAAAAAAAAATCTGCATTTCCGTACAATAGTGTGCGCCATCCGGGCAATTTGTTATGGCAGGGTCGAATTTTTTTGTGGTCTTTTGGTTGTTATTTTCATTGTCATCATTCATCATTTCAGCCGCACAACGTCCACTGCAGGACATAGGCCTCTCCCAACGATTTCCAAAATGACCGATCTAGAGCGGCCTGCATCCAGCGCTTTCCAGCGACCTTATTCAGGTCGTCAGACCACCTTGTGGGTGGGTGTCCTACGCTTCGCTTGCCTGTACGTGGTCGCCATTCGAGAACCTTTTTGCCCCATCGGCCATCGGTTCGTCGCGCTATGTGTCCCGCCCACTGCCACTTTAATGAACTAATCCTCTGGGCTATGTCAGTGGCTTTTGTTCTCCTACGAATTTCCTCATTTCTGATTCGATCACGTAGGGAAACACCGAGCATAGCCCTCTCCATAGCGCGTTGAGTGACCTTGAGCCTTCTTATGAGACCCATAGTAAGGGACCACGTTTCAGAGCCATAAGTCATCACTGGTAACACACATTGATTAAACACTTTCGTCTTGAGGCACTGAGGTATTTTGGACGAGAAGACACTGCGTAGCTTCCCGAACGCTGCCCAACCGAGTCGAATTCTTCGAAAGACCTCTTCCTCGAAGCTGGAACTTCCTGCTTGGATCAATTGACCCAGGTAGATATACTCGTCTACAACTTCGAGTGCGGAGCTCCCAACAAATACAGGTAGGGGCGCGACATGGACATTCGACATTACTTTCGTTTTATCCATGTTCATTTTTAGGCCCACCTGTTGGGAAACTCGATTTAGGTCTCCGAGCATAGTACTTAAGTCTTCCATCGATTCTGCCATGACAACGATATCGTCGGCAAATCGAAGGTGAGTGATACACTCGCCATTAATGTTGATGCCAAATCCTTCCCATTCCAGAAGCTTGAAGGCATCTTCATCTAGTGCAACGGTGAACAGTTTCGGAGATATAACGTCTCCCTGTCTTGCACCTCTTTGCAGTGGAATAGCCCTCGTGCACTGCTCCTGTACTCGGACTGACATAGTGGCTTTACTGTATAAGCACTTCAACACTTCGATATACCGATAGTCAATACTGCATCGCTCTACCGTCAGCCGAGCCGTGCACACGCGTCCCGCTCCGCTGACAAGGAAAAAATTAAATTTGTTGGGATTTTTGTTCCCAAGTGCGAAAAATTTTTGTGAAAAGTGTTCCTTAGTGTTTGTGTAGTGCGTTGAGCGTGGTACTGTGCCCAAGGCTCGGCTGGATTTTGATAGGCACCGCTGAGAATAGTGGTGCGACACGTGGTAAGTGCTGCGCCCTTTTTAAAGTCCCTGTGTTCTATTCTGACTGTGCCTTACCATCTGGACCCCTAGCCCGTTAACACAGGGCGGCGTATGCACGTTTTCCACTCGGAAAACGCCACGAGTCACGGAGCGCAACGCATTTTTAAGTAGGCTAAATTTTAAATTTTAACGACAAAAATTTTTATTCAGATTTTAATTTTGAGTTTTAGCCTGCTTATTTTAAATAATTGACCACCGTTTTAAGACTCTATATGTAAATAATTTTAACTTTGACCGAAATTTTTCATTTTCATTTTAAAAGTAACGAACTTGGCCCCCCTATACAGGGCCAAGAGATTTCCATTTTATTTTCTATTTTACTTTTACTTTTGCATTTTAACGTAACGACGACTACCCCCTGACAATATCATGGACCCCAGAGTCAATAATAATCAAGTTGAGTGCACTTTGAACGCGGCGCTTTGGTGCGTCGTGGATGGCCACCACGAGGGCGTTGTTCCGGAGCCCGCGCACAGGCGGTCAAGTTTGGGGGTTGAAAGGCGGAGGCCCGTGAAGAGGGCGAGAAGGAACCTAGGTTCCCTCTCGCCACCTGAGCGGGAATCGGTTGAGCCCGACACTTCCCCGGAGACTACCTCGTCGCTGGGCTCCGACAGCGTCGCCGCCGAGGCCAAAACCTGCCGGTATAAGGTGAGGAAACTTCTCGATGGCTCTAGGAATCTCAAAACAGAGATAAGGCTTGGAGTCATCGAGGCAGTGGAGCGATTGTACCGGCTGGTGATGGCGCAAGAGGCGGGGCAACGGGGGGGAAGCATCTCTCCGTTGCGCCCGCCTCCGGCGGCCGAAAACATGGCCAGCGCCTCGGACGAGCGGTCAGCCGGGCTTGCTCTGTCTGAAAAGATGGATGAGCAAGCCGGGCTGATCAAGGAAAACGCACGGGTGCTGGGTGAGATCAGAGAGATGATCGCCCAGCAGACGGCGGGGGCTGGTGCCTTGTCTTACGCAAACGTGGCGGCCCGCTCATCCAAGGCGGAACCGGCTAAGCGGGGGGCCCTGTTGTCCCTTGTCGTCACATCTAAGGATGCGTGCGACACGGGGGAGCAGTAAAGTAAAGTACTCTACTATCCTCGATAAAGTACGCGAAGCGGTTGACGCCAAGGAGGGGTGGGTCCGAGTCGAGCGTGTGCGTAAGGCAAAGGACCAAAAGGTAATTATGAGTTGCTCGTCCGAGGAAGAACGAGCTAAGTTGAGAGAGAGGCTCGAGAGGGTGGACAGCCTCACTGTCGGGGAGGTGAAGAATCGGGATCCGCTCCTCATCCTCTGGGGCGTCAACGTCCGCTATAGCGATGGTGACGTCATCGGAGCGGTGAGGAAACAGAACCCAGAGGTTTTTCACGGCCTCGGCAGTGGGGATGACCGCCTTCAGGTAAAATACAGAAGGAAGGCAAGGAATCCGCAAAATAGCAACATTGTGCTCAGCGCATCTCCGGTGATTTGGAGGAGGGCGCTGGATGCCGGATCCCTCCGTGTGGACCTTCAGCATATAAGGGTTGCGGACCAGTCCCCACTCGTGCAGTGCTCTCGCTGCTTGGGCTACGGCCACAGCAGACGGTACTGTACGGAGGGGGAGGACGTCTGCAGCCACTGCGGAGGTCCACACATAAAGTCTGAGTGTGCCGAGCACAATGCAGGAACTAGAGCGAGCTGCCGCAACTGCAAATAAGCAGGCGGCAGCCGGGCGGACCACAATGCCTTTAGCGAGGACTGCCCGGTGCGGAGAAAGTGGGACGCGATTGCAAGGTCAGCAACCGCGTATTCCTGACCTTGCAATCGATACAGCGTCCACCGATGGATGGCCGGGTCGTGTGTTGCCAAAGTTACCCCATATTGTAAAAACTTTATTTTAACGTAAAATAAAATTGTTATAGAAGGGCGTCAACGGAGGCAACACAGCGGAGCGGCCAAACATCGGAACAAAGTGTTCCGCTAAAGGCATTGCGGGGGCATAGGGCAATGGGGTGTTTTCTCTTTAAATTTTAACGGAAAATTTTTGCATTTATTTTTTAAAAATAAGATGCATAAAATTTTGTAAATAAAAAATATGTAGCACACAAAGGGAAAACACTCCATAGCGGCAAACTGAGCCTACTTCTGTATTTTATCTTAGTTTTTGGTGAATAGTCACGGCTCCGTTTCTGCCGCGGGGCGGGCGTTTTCCGGGCGTTTTTCGGTCCCTGAGTGGCGTTTTCCACTCTGGGATCGAGCGCCGGCCACTGTCTGCCCCGTAGTGGGACGGAGACGTGATTTTTCAAAAATCCGTGCGGCCCGTTTTCTGCTTTTAGGAAGTCATCCATGTAGGCGCCAAAGCGGTGAGTTCAATCAGGTTCAAAAAGGGGTTTTCGAGGCGTTCGGCATGGCAACAAGCACATTGCGGGTCGCCATGCGGAGCACCTCGAATCAAATATGGTGTATATATGTATGTTTATTAAACTCTGTGTATATTTATCACACTTAGTATATTTTATATTATATTTATTTATATATTTTAAAAATATTTATTTGTAAATAATTTTAACGGCAAATATAGTCCCTGATGATGTCAGGGGGTAGGATATTTAGAAAATAAATATATAAAAAAAAAAAATACTGCTTCGCTGGAGAGACTGAAGCACGGCCCATGTTTCGATCGAATCGAAGGCTTTTTCATAGTCCACGAACCCTAAGCATAACGGCCGGTTATACTCCCTCGTCTTCTCTATTACCTGCCACAGCGTGTGAATGTGGTCCGTGGTGCTAAAGCCTTTACGGAAACCGGCTTGTTTGGGAGGCTGGAACGCATCAAACCTGTTTGCGAGACGATTCGTGATGACCCTTGAAAACAACTTATATACGTGACTCAGAAGCGTGATAGGACTGATAGGCCTATAGTTCTTCAATAGAGTGTTATCTCCCTTTTTGAAGAACAGGACCACCACGCCCCTGTTCCACGCTTCTGGCGTTACGCCCTCGAGCAGAACGGAATTAAAGAGCCTCTGAAGGACTTTCAGTACCGGCGTTCCGCCCGCTTTCAGAAGCTCTGCTGTTATTCCATCCTCGCCCGGCGCCTTGTTATTTTTAAGCTGTTTAAGGGCCATCCTAATCTCTTGATCGTCGCTCTGCCATTAAGTCTAGGGTCTGAGCAGAGATTTTCTGAGGTTTTCGTTTGGGGCGGGACCTAAACACCTTCGATCCCGCTGCTTGGACAGCTTCTACAAACCCTTGGTTTATTTCGTCCACTGTAACGCAATCCTGGAGGCCTTCGAAGCGATTCGACAGTTCAAGCTGGAAGCCTTCGGAGTTTTCGATCTGGACCTGCGACGGTCGGAGCGTCGACTTCATCAGCCGCGACCTTTCGACTTTGAGATCAATATTCACGATGCCTCTTAATATTCGGTGATCGCTCCCGGTTTTGATCCGATTGATCACTGAGACATCGTTGAATATTCGTCTCTTCGTCGTTAGGATGAAGTCGATTTCGTTCTTAACAGGGGGCTGGTTCTTCTTTGCTGGACCTATCCAGGTCCACTTTCTTTGCGGCGGCTTCTTGAAGAAAGAGTTCATCTCAAAGAGGCCCTCTTGCTCCAAAAAATCAGCCAGCCAACGTCCCCTGTTATTTCGCACTCCGTATCCGAAGTTTCCCAGCCTAAGCTCTCCATCGCCTCGCTTGCCCAGTTTTGCGTTGAAATCCCCCATAACAACCGTAAATTAGGTTTCAGAAGTATGTATGGCCCTACTGATGTCCTCATACACTTCATCCACCTCTTGATCGGAGTGATCCTCAGTTGGCATATATACCTGTATGACCTTCAGCGAGTATCTTTTAGATACTCTGAGTATCAGGTATATTACCCTGCTGGAAACACTCTTGATGGTTGTGACGTTGTTAATGAGGGACTTGTGGACGAGAAACCCGACACCATGCTGGGATTTGTTTTTGTCTCCTTCCCGGTGATAGAGTAGGTTACCAGACTCTAGGGTTGTCGTTCCCTCGCCCTCTCTTCGGACTTCATACAACCCCACAATGTCCCACCGTAACCTACTCATTTCTTCTTCCACCTCAGCTAGTTTCTCGTCAGTCCTCAATGTGCGGACGTTGTGTGTTACCAGGGCCAGTCGTCAACGGGAGTGGTAGCCGGATCTCTGCCGGAGATTCTTAGCACCCCCTGCCCCGCCATCACCATGACCGCTACCGGAGCCAGAAATAGCGGGGCTGCCGGGGACTGGGGGCCTGGTCATATTTTGTACCTCCATTGGGGGGGTTTTTGCCATACTCGCCACGCTTCGCAGGCGGGTTGGCGAGCGCAGTATTGTGTCACGATTTAGCTTCCGACGCTGCTGTCCATCGGTAGCCTGTTTTGGTGTTCGTGATGAATGTAGGTATCCTTTAGTCGCCTTTTACGACATCCATAGGAAGACTTGGAGTGGTCCTATTCTACTCTGCCGGAAACCACGCGGCATTTTCATTGTATTCTATAGTAATCTAGTATAGCTCATCATTTGATTACTTATGGGTATGTCAAATCGATGCAAAAAGTAGGTACTACGATTTTAATATTTCGATTTGCGATCATTTTAACCTACTTCAAAAAAGGAGGTGGTTTTCAATCCTTCGGTTTTTTAAATGTTTGTTCCCCGATTACCCAAAGACGCCTGGACCAATTTGCTTTTTTTTCTAAGGGTATAGGCTTGTTACTCTTGTCTGGTTATCACATAAAAATTTGTCACAAATCACAAATCGATTGTGTAATTTGGTGTTGAAGTAGGTTTTTAGTTTTGCAAAATTATAGGTTGCAAAATTATAGGTTTCGATGTATTTCATAACTAACTTTATAGCTTAAAAGGCTGTTGTTCCTGCTGCTGAGGTTGAATACGTAGCTTAATTTATATAGTTTTCCTCTTGTCACGGTTTGCTTGCTAGATGCTGTATTATTAAATTTAAGCGTTTTAAAAATATTATTATTTTACAAGCTCTACGATAAAATTCGAGATAAGTAGTTAAACCAATATTTATTTTTTTAATTTAAAAAACATAATGTATAAAGAGGATGTCTAGGACATATAAAATGTCTTCATGGTTAACCTCAAGTTTTTTTTAACATAAATATAAATTGAGCAGTTGTTAATAAACGACGAATAAAGAGCAAAAATGCTATTTACTAAATCCTATTTATATGTATAATAAATTCGAAAGTTTGTATGAATGGATTGAAATGAAATTTGGCTTGTTTATTCCGGGAAAATTGGAGGCATCCGTAGAATTTTCAAAAATTTAATCAAGAATGCAATGCCCTGGTTTTCAGCTAGAAGAAATATGAATTAAACAATATTTACTAGTGGTTCGCCGTGAACTTAGACGTCGCGATTAATCCACAAGTGTATTTGCCAGGCAAATTAAAAAACCTCGACTTTTGAACCGTTGAACTGATTTCCATCAAACATCGCAAGTAAACATGCTTTCAAGTAAAAAAACCGTATCGAGATCGGTCCATCCGTTCGAGAGCTTCTATGGTACAGACAGACACACAAGGAGACAGACATTAGGGTCGAACTTATCTCTTTTTTGTCAGGGATTACAGGATTAAAAACATGAATAGAAAATATACATTGAAAAAGTGATTCATTCATTGCGCGGTTCGATAGCGTTACAGACAACATATTTTTCCAACCTTCTTTCTTCTTCTATTCTAAGCTGATATGTATAATTTTTTTATTTTTGTCCAAGCGGGTAAGATCCTGGATTCAATATAATATCCGAAGACCTTTTGATCTTGAAAGAGCAACGTATACGATACGTACATCCGGCCGCCAACTCTTTTATGGCAATGTCCACGACTACTTTATCCAAAGTGAGTCCTTTTGATTTCTGCACAGTTACTGCCCAGGTAAGCAACAGTGGAAATTGCGTTTATGACACTTGGCTAGTCTTTCACGACAGTCATGGGTAGAATGGGAACCATACCATTTCTTTGAGGACCAGTATATTTGTCAAACTGTAAACAAATTATATTTTATATACAATTGGCATATCTTGTGTTGTGCCGATCCCGTGATTCAGAGAAATCACTTTCGTATCAGTGACATCTAGAGACATATTGTAAATTATATGTGTAATTGATGTTTGAAAGTAATTTTCTGACCACAATTCATATAGCGTCAACTATTAATGTTACTCCGAAACAAAAAAAAAATATTCTTGCAATTAAGCGGATTCATTTTCTAAAAGTGACTGCTATTCGCAAATGTGCAAAGAAAAGCTTCACGTTCTGACTTTAAACTGTAAACAGTAGTTTATGAAATAGTTTGAAGGGTTATCTGGGGCATGATCAAGATAAACATTTAGAATATGTCTTCGTTTTCCTTCAAATAATGTATTTCAAATGGAGCAGCACTAGACCCCAAAAAAAACATGCATTATATATTTAAACTGTAAACAGTTTTTCATAAAATAGTTTAAAGGGTTATCTAGTATACGATCAGACCAAAATTTTAAATGATGTCTCCGTTTCATTTCAAATAATTTCTTTCAAATGGGTGCACTAGACCCCTAAAAATTTATGTATCCCCTTAAATGTTTCAGCATTCAGGCTTGGTACTGAGTGTGCGAAATTATTGGTTGATACTTTAAGGGGTTCATACTAATAAATGAATTTTTTGGGGTCCACTGCTGCCCCCATTTGTAATAAATTATTTAAAAACAAAAAAACGTAGATATTATTCAAAATTTTGCCTTGACCAAGCCTTAGATAACCCTTAAAAATATTTTATGAACTACTGTTTACAGTTTAAAATAAGAACGTGAAGCTTTTCTACACATATTAGCTAAAACGGCTACTTTTGGCTAATGCGCGTAGAAAAGTTTTACGTTTTCTCTTTTTGCACGCAATTGGGCTTGCATACAGTCAAAACAAATTTGTTAGTCATACAAATAAAAATATGTTAGTAAAAATATTGTTAAAAGTAAAAATATTATTAAAATATAGAAACTTTTTAACATCTTTTTGTATGAGGCTATACTATAAAATGCCTTATTTTACCATTGTGTCTGGTATTCTGAGCAAACGAAGGGTATGCCACAAAACTGTATCTAACGGAAGGGAGTTAGATTTACTAGGATAAATAGAGGACAATATACTACAAGAAATTAGAAATGCCGCTGTAACGGGGCGTGTTGACTTTCTCTTGGCATGGAATATTTTTAGGGTCTCCTCACTATCATGTTTTCATCCCTTAGATACATAGTAGACAGAGCGAATGTTCGTAATACCTAATTCCACGTTCAACAACGGTTGGTCTGATATAGTGGCAAATTAATAGATAAACGCTTATTTGGAATAAGATCTCAATTTTTTGAACGACTACTACGACCTGCGCGGTAGGAACTGTTTATGTTTGCGGTATACTACTTTTACTTGCTCCCAGCAAAGAAAATAAGGAATGCGAACATTTAACTCGATTCTTAGCTATAATAATGCAAAGATCACTTATATGTGAAATATGGAATAATTTACCGCGATCATAAAAATTTAAGATATATATGCAGTAAAGTAAAAAATGTTTTACTTTGTTTCGAACCCGGAAAGCTTAAAGCTCGAACGCATTCTGGCGTGCTCGCATATAAAACGAGGTCAAACTCGGACATGGATGACAGCCCTGCTCTCACTCTGCACTGGCCACTTCACAATCACAGACAACAGTTTACCATTGCACAAAATGTTTATACCCACCTACGTAAAATATATGGTTGGGGAAAAAGTCTTTTCGCATATAGTATGTATGAACTTGTAATAAAGCCACTTTGGCTATACTATTTGTACCTGGCTGGTTTTGGTATCATTTAAAAGTTTAAATTTTAAAGAAGATAATTCCAAATTCAAATTAGGAAAATGCGTGATTTTCCTTTGTTTTTCTTACCGTCAAGATGAGTGAATCTAATTAAGAAATTAGATACATTTTAAAATTTTACTCCCAAAAAGGTAATAATGCAACGCAAGCCGCGAAAAAAATTTGCAATGTTTATGGACCTCGTGCAGTGTCTGTGAGAGTAGCACAAATTTGGTTTAAGCGTTTTCAATCCGGAAATTTTGATGTCAAAGATGCACGTCGCTCTGGTCGCCCTGTTACGGATAAAATGGAGGCTATTTTTGAAAAAGTGGTACAATATCTGCATATCAGTAGTTACGACGTAGCTGAAGAACTGGGAATTGACCACAAAACAGTTTTGGCGCATTTGAAAAAAAATGGGTACAAAAAAAAAGCTCGATATTTGGGTACCTCACGAGCTCTCTGAAAAAAACCTAATGAACCGTGTACTCATTTGTGATTCTTTATTACAACGTAATGAAACCGAACCATTTTTGAAGAAATTGATAACTGGTGATGAAATGTGGATCACGTACGCCAAGAACGTGGGAAAATGTCATGGTCAAAGGCCGGTCAGGCTTCACAGACGGTGGCGAAACCCGGGTTAACAAGGTGATGCTGTGTGTGATTGGAAGGGCATTATTAATTATGAGCTGTTACCACCAGGCAGGACTATCGATTCAGAATTCTACTGCGAAAAACTGATAAGATTAAAGCAAGAAGTTGAGAGAAAGCGGCCGGAATTAATCAACAGAAGGGGTGTGGTTTTTTTTATCATGATAACGCTAGACCTCACACATCTTTAACCACTCAGCAAAAATTAAGAGAGTTTGGCTGGGAGGTGTTAATGCATCCGCCGTATAGTCCTGACCTGGCACCTTCAGATTTCCACCTGTTTCGGTCTCTTCAGAATTTTTTAGGCAGTGTCAGGTTAACATCACGAGAGGACTGCCAAAACTACTTGACGCAGTTTTTTGATCACAAGCCCCAAAATTTCTGTAGCAATGGGATTATGTCCCTACTTATAAGATGGCAAAAAGTTATCGAACAAAATGGTACCTACATACTTTAGTTAAATGTAAATAAACTATATTAAAAAATATTTTGAATTTTCATATAAAATGCGAAAAGACATTTTCCCCAACCTATTATTTGGTAAAATTTTTTTGGCTTTGCATAGATAATACCATATATGGAAAATAACCAAATCCCGAATTTGACACCACCATATATGTAAATGACTTTTGTATGTGCAATAAACTCAGGTAACGTGTTATCTAGAATAAACAGTAATTATTTACCTATATACTATTTATAGTATATTTGTCAATTTAGATATAAACTATTAAGAGAAAAAAAAACTAAGACTTAACAACAAGAACATATGTTTTTTGTATCAATGATATTGATAATGAATGATACTGATAATGATAAGTATAAAAGGCCAGTTGCCCTTATACTGACTGATTTTGTTTGTTTTTGTTTTTACACCTTTTTTTTCATTTGTCTATTAGTAGAAAAAAGATCGTAGGTACCGAATAAAGGGAGGATTAAATTCATCAATAATCACCGCGCTAGGCAGGCAGGCTGGTAATTGCAGTAAATATAAGTTTTTCCCACAGAGAATTCTGCTCCAACTCTGCTCCTCCGTTCAATCCCTTTCTTTAGTCGCCTATTATGACACCCTTGGAAGAGGAAATGTAAAATTTAGTAAATGTAAGAAATATCAAATCTTCAATGTAGACTTAGTTAGTAACAAAATAGACGGATTTTAGCATAATTACATATATATGTCTTGATTTTTAGGGTTCCCTATCCAAAGGGTAAAAACGGGACCCTATTACTAAGACTCCGTCCGTCCGTCCGCCCGTCCGTCTGTCTGTCTATCACCAGGCTGTATCTTATGAACCGTGATAACTATGTAAACAGTCGAAATTCACACATTCACAGGTGATGTATTTCTGTTGCCGCTATAACAACAAAATAATAGTAGATTGTGCTACAAGGGGATAAAAAATACTTTGAAGGCGAGGGCGCTACTTTAAATCCAGAGCGAAACGAAGGATTCCACAGTTAAATCATTAGCGGAGCGAGTGATTCTACGGTAGAATCCTGAGTGTAGCGAAGAATTCATGTATATCGCCCGAGAAAAAAATATTACCGTACCCGTGTACCACACTCTACTTTTAATCTCCATCTATGAGAAAAACTAGCACAAACAAAACAGAATATAAAGCATAGTAGAACACCTACAATACCTAACAGACTTCAACCGACAATTTAATACTAACCTTTGTTTGGTGTCGTTTTCATACATTAAATACTAGGCAATATTTTTTCGAAGATAAAATGTTCACTCATAACTTTGTTTGCGTGGTCCTTCATATCTTTTTATTTTTATAAGTAAACTTGATAACTATTCACTATTGGCTTAAACTCACGAAAAAGTATTGATATTTACATAAATAATTACATTTTAATACAAATAACCTAAAACTTCTGTAATTACTTGAATCAAAGGGAAAAATTGCGCTTTTTAATTATACTTATTTCTTTTCCGAAGCAAAGAACATAAAAATTTTAACGTACATTCATCCATGTTGAAGACGATATGTACTCCAAATTTGAAAATCACGAAGTCTGTGCCAATCATTTTTTATTTTAAAACAAAATTCTTCTTTTTTTTGCTGGATTGCCAACATTATTTTTGATTCTACATAGATTACACTCGTGTTCTGTTTTCAAATTGGTTTTAATCCCTAGAGATCTTCTTTTTCACGTTTTAGTCCCGAGAGAATAACCAGTAACTTTAGCTCCAAATGTTTTGGGATGAAAACATAGTTTTTTGAGTAGATGAGATGAAAAATAATTAAGGGGCTCTCATGCAACAAACGTGATTTTTGTGTAGTATTTTGCTCAATTTTAACAAGGGTTACAAGCAGACGCTTGAAATATTCACAGAATACTTAGTTGTCTAATGACTTTAAAAGTAAATAATTACATTATGTGTAAAAAATCACAAACGTTTAATTTTTTTATAGATAATGTTACGGAACCCTTCGTGGGCGAGTCCGACTCGCACTTGGCCGGTTATTAATATCGATTGAAGACCGGTTTAGTTATGATGGTTCGAATATATTTTATATAATACACCTAAAATGTAATCAATTAATATGCTACATTTGCGTTTCCAATAAAATTTAATATGTTAATTATAGTACAATATATGTGGACCTTGAACTTTTAAATTTAAAAAAATAATTATACCTACATAATCTTGTTCCGTAGAATTTTTTTATTTAAAAATTGATGTCGTTGATTGGGTATTTGTCAATCATTCCTATTATTTTAAACTACTTACGCCTTTTTATGTGAAAGGTAGATAGCACATCTAAATATAAAAATCTGCCAAGTGCCTGTAGGACCGTCTCGGCCGACGCTCAGAGTAGAGTTGGTTCTGAAGTTTCATCATGGAAACTTTGTTATTCTTAATGTTACATATTTACTGATTTATACAAGTTACAACTTTATAAGTATTTGTGTTTGTGTTTGTTTTATAAGTATTATTCGTATGCATTTTGTACGATTTTGTTTAATTACGAACATTTTATAAGTTAGACGGTTGTAAAACTGGCATAGCCAGCGTCGTTTTCCTTTGAAGTTCAGTACAATACTATTGTCACAATATTTTTCAACCCTTCAGTATAGCATTAAGAGGCGCTATACTTGAACATTCGCAAACTGGTCACTAAGTCGAAAAGTTGTCTGCGCAAACCCTCATTGCCTTTAAAAGACCTGTCTTACTATACCCATTTCTATCGGAGGCACGCGAAAATAATCCCCTCTACGTTACGTAAAGGGAAGCTACCCAAAAAAAGTCTCTGAGCTAAGGCTGCGGACGGACTGACGGACATACCGAAACTAGAGTTCTGTCTAAAGGCTTCGGATATCCAAAAGAGATAGGCGGGCCGATATCAGAATGTAACGAGACGACACTATATTTTCCAATTCGTTGAATAAGACGAAATCTCAATTCAATATTTTTTAAAAGATTATATAACCCACTTGTTATTTTACATTAAATCTTTTTATAGTTTTTTACTTTAAATACATGATCTCTTAAAATCGACATCCGAATTTCAACCACGATGAATAGTTGCCACTAAATACTGCAACTTTTTTCTAAGTACGGTAGTGAAGAAAAGTTGTAATGAGCGCCACAGAAGGAGTGGAGCCGATGTAAGTACGATCGCGATTTTCTTGCACACATTAATGTTGCGCAATAAATTGCTACTCCAACTTTAATTCGTATCTTCAGGCCGGGAATACCAAATGTACTTATTATCCTCTATCGTGTCTGTCCAATAAAAAATTAGGTAATCCAACTTCAGAAAAGAAAATTACGCCAGGTATGCATAACTATACAGTAAAAATGCAAGAATTTCTAAAATTGTATCTACGCACTAAAAGTAAATTTTCTAAAACTTCTTCGTACCTACTTGTTATGGAATGGCTGATAGAATGCAACCTCGTCTCGGCTTCTAATGTCGATCATTGTATCTGCGTTGCTTTATAAGGATAATGGATTCTAGCAAAATCTTGTCATTTCCTTAGCATAATGAACAATATTAAGAGGCCCGCTAAGTGTAATTGGGGCTTGAGCAGCAAAGTGCTCGGTTTATGTGGCCGCATAATTACGTATAATAGGCGACTTCTGCAACGCACGCGTATTCAGAATATTTAACTTGTAGAGACCGAACTTTTGAAACACTCCCTGTGTACTTTGCACGAGGCGTATCGTGCTTATAATTTATTTATTTCTTGCGTTAATAATCGTATTCGTAATTAAATAAAAAAATGAAACTACTTACTACAAATCCTATAAGCATCTCGCTAGATCGAAACATATGTCTGCTCTATATATTTGAACTATTTTTACTACTTTGGTCATTGGACTCATAGAATACTCTTGGAGCACATGGTTACTTTTTGCCATATGATACTTTGAGGCATTACAGGACGCGATGGACAAAAAAAGCCTATCTAAAACTCACTCCAATTATTTTTGAGCTGGTAATCCCATTTATTTTAAGTAAGTAAAAAAGGCATTTCTTTACCTACCTATAGAATGAGAACAACTGACTTTCACGGCCTGCGTCCTTTCGGTGAATTAAATGAGTCAAAAAGTGCTCGACATGTTCCTGGTAATTACGGTCTTTTGAAATTTCATTTTGACGTCGTTAATTAGAAGAAGGTTTACCTTTTGCGTTTAAAAATTCAAGGCGCAGAAAAATGATTCTTGATGAAATATTTATCTCTTAAATGTTTGCTGGACAGTCTGGACACAAATAATAATAATAAAAAAAAACTCGTTTATGTCATTCCAGGAAATATAGAAAAAGTGGAGATCTTCCTAAATAAAAACGGGCTAGCCAATTCTTTTACAACATTGTGTCTAAAATTAGGTTACCTACAGGTTTACTATATTTGTAAAAACGTGCGGCCATTGGGGTATACTTGTTGTAAAAAGGGAAGTTCCCAGGCGGCCCCAGCGCAAATATCTATCTGTCTGTCTATACTCGATGTACTCTGAAACTATTGGGTCGATTTTCATGTGGTTTTCTCTGAATGTAGAACAATTAAAGTAATAAACGAAAACGTTAACATCTGCAGTCTTTTTTGCTTGCGTCTTTTTTTTACTTAGGTATCTCTGAAATTATCGCATTGATTTCAATGAATTGCTGTATAAAATTATAGATCAGAGAGATGTTGGTCGATCTGTTTCTGATATTTCACATGTATATGTTGCGCATTTATTTATAACAATAGTGAACGTGTCTGGAATATCTACAGTGCGTGTGTCGGCGCAGTGGCTGTGCTTCAAAAAACAATAACAACGCTGTGCCTACGACAGACTTGTATTCTGTCAATAAATACTAAATGTAACCCTACTTTTTATTATTTTAAGATTGCACTTACAGATCAGTTCTTTAACTTCAAAATATTTTTAAGAAAGTTGTTTTTGGGCAGGTGGTACATGCCAAATTGAAAATAATAAAGTGAGCAGGAGGCAACAGGACACGAAATCTCATAAAGCTGTTTTAAATATAATAAGCGTTACTCCAATAATCCACGAGATGTCTCTCAAAGACTTCCGCCTGGTATTAATTCCAATCTTTGTGAATAGATGGCGCTACCAGTCTCAAATAAGAACTGTAGTACAAATTCTAACTGGATTTGCTATATCAATAATTCATATTTTTAAATAACAGATCCGAATCAATAGCATAAGTTACTTTTAATTTTTTCGCTAATTTACGTAACATAATTAATTAATTAAGTAGTTTTTAAATGTATGAACAAAACATACTTGTGTGACGGTAAATATTAATAGATTTTTTATGTTTATTTATTTGCGATATGTATAATTAGTTCTTATACATATTTAATATAAATTCGATGTAAACACATGCACACTTTCACGTCCTAATCACTAAGAGGTCAGATTATTAAGGGTCTTGCGGTTGCAGACAGAGGCCCAGGACCGCAAGATCTAAAGATTGAAACTGAATATGAAAGGTTTTTTGAAAATGTTCAAAATGTTTTAAGAAATTTTTAACTAAATTGTAATAAGAAATTGTTGTTTTATAAAGTCAGTAAGTAATTCACTTTTTATTACTTGTTGTATAGTATGTTTTACTGAAACTCTTTATTGTGTTGTGTATACAACATGCAACGGAAAGGGTTATCTACCCGAAAGGGAGTAAACTTACTACTCAATGTGAACAACTTTTACTATGGGAGCATCCCTAAAATCGTAATAAAAAATCTTCACCTCCATACAAAATTAAATACCTACCTAGCGGGCCAAAATGTATGGAGCTGCAGATTTTTTTTACGATTTCAGGGATGGTCCCATAGTAAAAGTTGTTCATATTGATTAGTATGTATGTTTACTTCTTTTCGGGTTGATACCCCCTTTCCGTTACACGTTGTATATACTAGGTAAGTAAGTGGAACTTTTAGAACTTGACTAAGTAGAGTCAAAGTAATTAAAAACCAAACTTTAATAAAGTATAGGTTATCTATGAATTTGATTGAACGCTGCGCGGGTTAAAGTATAATACATACTCAAGGCATACGCCATTTATTTTCAATGTGACATTATTTATTTGGTACGAGTAAAGCAAATTGAAAGTCTACGAGTAGGTACGTATCGAACTAAACTGCTTAACGTTTTCTTAGCAGTTATCATATCCATCGCGTTATTGACCTTAATCTTTACAATTTATGGTCATTCAGTACACACTACCATAAACGTTTTATTGACAGTCGTTATTTGAACCCGTGGATAAGACGGTTTTATTGCAATTTGCTGTTCGTATTTTATTTACGCTTGTACCTACCGCGGTCCCCTTCATATAGCACCCGCAGTATTTTCAAGTCTCGTTTACACTACCGATTTTTGCAATATATTGCCGAAAGCTGTTCAAAATTATAAATATTACATCATACCACTTTTAATTTACGCGTGCCAAAATTTTACCTT
The DNA here is from genome assembly GCA_943193695.1 of Acrobasis suavella. NCBI lineage: Eukaryota > Metazoa > Arthropoda > Insecta > Lepidoptera > Pyralidae > Acrobasis > Acrobasis suavella. Next base: position 14,108,426 of record OW971931.1, on the reverse strand, counting down.
TCCAATTTGAGTTAAATAATGTCGCGTAAACGGCAACGGTAACTGCAGACGAAAATAAAGAGCGAAATTGCCTATCTTTTGAGGTTTGCCCGTAATTATTCTCGTTGGAAAGCGATAATGTTGCACTTTGAGAAGATAACAAAGTGTTGTTGGTATTATTTCGGCTCAATGAATTATATTGTTACCCTTATTTTGTAAGTATTTCGAATATGTGAATGTTTTTTGGTGCAATAAAGTTTTTTTGTATTGTATTGTATTGTAATGACTCGGCGTCTCGGTTCTCGTAGGCACTGCAATTATTTATTATATGGCGGTAACGAAGCAGTTGTTTGGTATTATTTTTAGTGCCTTTCGCAATATTATTGATCTTTTATGGTATTTCACTGGAACATATCATGTTACAATTTTGAATAAAATAAATTTTAACTTATAAAATTCAACTTGGCATTTCCTGAATCCAAAATGAAAATGAACAAGTAATGTGTGAATATGGACGTAGAGGGCAATGAGTCTCTATATTTAGTCTGTGCTCGATCGAAGGTAAAAAGGGTATACGAGTAGGTATTGGTAAGTGGGAAGGATGCAACCGCATTAACGCGGACAGCAAGATCTCCAGGGCAGTCACGTTCCCATTGTTCGTGGGCGGCACATAAAAAGTTCAAAAACTATTTAGTAATTAGTTTGGAGATTGGTCTCGCGAAACAAGAAGCTTAATTAGCGCTCATAAAATAACTCACTATGCATCGCAATAGGGCTGCTTTAGGTGATATCCGCTATAAATATTCAAAAGTCCTTGCGCGCCGTCTGCAGTGACTAAGACCGATGGATTTTAACGACAATTTGCACTTACAGAGGAATGAACTTACACTTACCATAAAAAATGTTTGAGTTTTTAATAGCGAGTTAGTTGTTAGTCAGAACATAATTTCACTTAGAGCAGCGTTTCTTAACCTTTTTCAGTTCTTAGAGACGGGGTCTAAGAATTTGAATTGATTGTTTCTATATAGGGATATAGAAACAATTTTTAGTGATATTTATTTATTAGTGCTATTATTTTATTAAATTAAATTGTAATCACAAATCGGATTTCACTTGAAATGTTGTTGTTTCTGTATTTGTAAAATAGCAGATTATGCTTTTTCACAGAGGTACTGTTTGAGTGCTTCTTTTGATATTCTTTTATTTACAATTACCCTGTACCCAATAAAGTATTTTTAGAAATTACGTTTCAATAATCAGACTGCATATTCTAAAATATGAGAAGTGTGAGACGCGCGGACAGGTTAAAAAACACTGAACTGGAGCTAAAGACAGGTGTACTAAGAATCTTGCTGTATGCCTTTACCATAGCCTGCGTAAGTTAAATGCTTAACAATATTTAAAAAAGGAAAGAAAAAAATAAAGGGGCGTATTTCTGTAGTGGACACAACAAGACCTAATGTCGATGAGTAAATATTATGTCGAAGTGGCTTTTGATTAAGGCAATAAACTTGCCAAAATATTTTTTCCAGTTTTTAGTTTCATAGTTGTAGCAGTCGTAGCGCTAAACGAAATCGTGCTAAGTGGAGACTGCTGGACGACACGATCATGCCGTTTAATCTATCAAGTTTTTATTTGAAACTTATCAAATTAATATTTTTTTTTGTATAAGATACGCTTATGTTTAATTCATTCCATTATACTGAACATCTTTTCTCTAGGATATGAAAAATCGAAATTAGATAATTTTCGGTCTATTACAATAAAGATTAAATATCGGTCATATGTGGATATTTTTTTTCCTTTCTTCGTGAAAGTTGTTTAGAATTATGAACTAGAACTCACCATTAAAATAAAATCAGTACAATTTTATCCTATACGCAGTGCAGGATCAGGGGGGGGGGGGGGGGGGCAAGCCGGGGCCCATGCCCCGGGCGGCAAAGTCAGAGGGGCGGCAAAATCAAATATATCCACCTCTCCCATGCTACCGATACAGAATGGGGACGACGTCTAGTTACTTTTCAAGAAGTTAAAGTTCATCTCGGTCCGAATCTCATAACTGACCATTACCCCGGGGGTAATCCCCCCCGTCCCCCAGCGTAGTGGTTAATATTCAGGTAATAGTAATCAGGTATTTTACCCTGCCTCAAAAAAATCTAGATTGTTTACTACGATGTAAAATCGCATCTCGGTATGAATCTAAACTGACCATTACTGTCTGAAACCCCCCCCCCCCCCGTGTAGTTGTACTGTTCAGGTACTAGTAATCATCAAGTAGGTGGGAAAACCAAGCAGAGGGCGGCATATTCACATATTTTGTTTTGCCCGCCTGTAAAAACATCTAGATCCGGCACTGCCTATACGTATAATGCATATGTACACGCATATAGTCAACAAGTATTCCGTCTTTCTTACTTATAACTCAATTATTCGTCTACAATGATATATACACATTAAAAACGAATATTTGGTATTTACTTGTGCATATACCCAGTCTGGGGGTGAGGAAAACAAAAAAAAAAATATCTGAAACTCAGATCGTAGCAGTCGCTCAAGGAACCCGTTTTTCATCAATTTTGTTTTACAGGTCTTTGGGATTTGCGACCATTAAGTAGTTCTATTTTTTCTTAATGGGATTAAGTCGTAAAAGATATGACACTCGTATATATATACGAATTCAGAGATACATAAATATGTATGTAAGTATTTTATTTGATCACTATCTGTCCTACACACGACTTCGGCTCCAATTGTATGACATTGTGGGAGTTGGCATTACAAATGTAATGTCGAGCATAAAGTGCATGTAACGAGTATGTCGCGTACCTTGCCGATCAGCGCGCGGTAGGTCGGGTTGAACTCGCGACTTGGTCTCATCTACGACGTACAGACTTGTGGTCGTGGCCGTAGCCAGAAATGTTTTTCGGGGGGGGGGGGGGGGGTTCGAGCCAGAGCCTACCCACACATTCATGCTGGTTTGGGGGCGCCCATGTAAATGTGTTGTATTTATTTATAAAGACATCATTTGTTTCATTCTTTAAAAGGAAAATTTAATATTATTTGAAACTAGCTGGGCCCCGCGTTATTACCCGCAGAAACGGAGCCTATGTTTTATCCGGGGTGTCAGTTTCCTGCATACCAAATTTTATCAAAATTGCCAGTCCATTGAAGAAGTAACAAACATACACACTCACAAACTTTCTCCTTTATAATATTAGTGTGATAATTGAGATCATAATCTAAAATCAAAGTGATTAAATTTAACAATAAAAGCTTAAGGGACTGCCTGAATTTTTCGGGGTCCAGTGCTGCCCGTATTTAAAATAAATTATTTGAATGGAAACGGAGATATAAATCATCTGCTCCTTGAACTTCGCACTGATTTAGCTACTCTAAACCGTTGTTTTGCAAACAGAATTATAGTATGTATATAAAAAGAATGTGTCAGATTTCCCCGTGTTTTAGTGTAGAAACATGTTTTACATCTATTTGATCTAATTCTGAAAAATTTTAAAAAGAAAAAATTACGTGATATTTGTCGCGATCCCTCCTCTCCCCCAGGTGAGGCCAAATCTGAGATTTTTTGAGACTTGGCTAGACCCCTCCCCCCTGATCACCTCACGTAATTAATGGAAGCCTCCTTTGGTTGGCTCTGACATTAAGGGGGGGGGGGATTTGAAACCCCAAATCTCTACCCCTCACTACGGCCCTGTACATACTCACTATCACGTTTTTATACTTTAGAGTGCATACAGTGCTGGTCGTAAGACCTAAAAGCTCTATAGGTATACTTCAATTCAATTTATTTACTGCATTCATATCATATGTACATCAGTTCTTAGTCTTACTAATATTGACGAACCCTGTTGGGTATTGCAAAAATAAGATGGAACGGCAAGTGGGTGTTCTAGTTTCAGAAATTTTACTTTTGAAATAAGTACTTAGCAAAATAGACGTAAATAAAACGTGAATCAAAAACTTGCCTGTATTTAGCTATAATCGCTTAATTGAAAGAATTCAGGTCAACATCTATTCAACTTCTACGATATGCACGCGCAGTTGAAGGAGCTAGGTATGTTTTCCAAAACGATTAAAAATTATACGTATAAATAAAACATTCTAAATTTATTTTTAAAAGCGCGAAATGTCTGTTAGGCTAGCTTGAAAAATGGATGATTTGTTCAATTCCCGTTCCGTCCTTCGTGCTAATTCCCGGCTTGCATAAATCTCTAAAGAGCAAGCTCGTGGTCATTCGTCACCGCAGCACGGCCGCCAGCTGAAAAACGAACGTGATTCGGATATTAAAACGCACTAAACGAAGCACTTAGACGGCTCATTAAATAAATTTATTCAATTCGATACGATTGCATCGGCGATCATGAACGGTTTAAAAAAAATCCATACCATTGGAGATTCTTGCGACTTACTATAATAAATGTTCAATATTTAAGCACATATAAGTATATCGCTGAGAGCGAACGTTGATTATATGCAAATTACTTTGATCGTAATAGAAATCGAAAGATCGCAGTACGGGTCGCTTCAGCCCGCCCGGAATAATTGCGTGACTAAATTTCTAGACGTAGGTTTTGAATCAGGGTCGCAATTCATTCTCGTCGAAGAGTTTTTAATTAATGATCCTAAGCGAATGGATATCTAATAAACTGTACGAGTATATTAGATATCCATTCGTTTAGGGTCATTGTGTTGCTATCGCTAGGTCCACTATAGTGCAAATTTGTAAATTATGACTTCAGCCATATTATGAAACTTCTGTTAATAATGTGTATAAAACTTTTGTTTTATTAACCGAGCATTTAAGGGGTTACCTGAATTTTTCGAGGTCCATTGTTGCCCCCATTCGAAATAAATCATTTGAAAGGAAACGGAGATACCATAAAAAAAATTGTTTTGATCAGCCCCTCGATAATCCTTCATTCTATTTTATGAACTACTGTTTACAGTTTAAAGTTTGAACGTGTAGCTTTTCTACGCACATTAGCCAAAAGTGGCCATTTTTCGCTAATGTGCGTAGAAAAGCTTCACGTTCTCACTTTTAACTGTAAACAGTTAAGTGAAATTAGTAATGCATTTTGATATTACGAATAAACCTTTTAATTTGAGTCCTGTTTTAACTCAAAATAAAAGGTTTATTCTTATTAAAGGTTTATTGATTGGACTTCGTTATTGCTGTATGCAGTCACCAATAAATATTTCCTTACAAATTCAAAGAGAAAAACAATTTTGTTATTTATTTGTTCGATGTGCGTTACGAGCTTTGAGAACTGCTATAATATCATAAGTTATTATTGAGGAATGTTGTTGATAATGCAGGAACTGATGCTAATTATGGACAATAACATTAACATTATACGTAGGTACCATCAAAATTTATTTCTCTGGAAGTTTTATCACTCTCTCACGGTCAGACTTGCTCAGACTTTTCTAACGGCCAGCACCATTTTTTAATTAGCTTCCAAAATAGAGCCTCCATAAATTTTATAGCGACATGAAGTAAGAGTAGGTATAGCAGGTAGAGGCCCGCTCGCACCCAGAGCCGCGGGCGTTCATTTGAGTATCCCAATTTTACGATAGCATTTATGATTGATTAATCAGTATCCAAAGTTGATCGCTTCCGTGCTTGTTATTGTTATTGCAAAACCTGACGCGCTTATTTAGCTCCATCTTCTGAAGCCTGTAATTTATGTGTGATTTGTAGATTAAGAATTGGGTGGCTGTTTTGGTGAAGTCATCATTGTACACGTCATTTCGTGCGGAGTGTGTTAATTGTTTATCCTCTAAAATGTATTGTCATTTACCTGTTTTATTTTTTAATACATCAATGCATTTTTATAAAATAACCGGCCAAGTGCATGTCAGGCCACGCGCAGTGTAGGGTTCCGTAGTTGCGAATGCCAACTTTGAGTTCACGCCACACGGTTTAACGACTAAAAACGCTTTTTATTGAATTTGAATGAAATTTTCATTTCCCGATTACATTTTAATAGTTGGGTGACTGTAACACTTTTATTTGTAAACCCTACTTAGCTGTGATAGTTTTCCTATCAACTTCGTTAAGTACCCCTTTCTAGTACAAATAATCTTTGAGTAAAACCGCGGACGGATGGACAGACATTGCGAAACTATAAGGCTTCCTTGTTTACTACGGAACCCTAAAAATTAAACTCTTAATCTAACTTTTTATTCGCTTTTGAATTAAAATATGTATACTATATATAACATCTTACAAAATATCCTGAAACTATTTTAAGTGTGAATTCAGTCCTTGATATTAAACAACTTTTCCCATATGATAAATACTTTTTGCTTTTCGCTGATCAAATCTATTCGATTGATTTCAGCTGATAGGTCAACTTGTATGGGAGGCCAAATATCATTTCTCATGTTTCGCTATAATGTTCCTTGGGGAAAGTGGGTCAGCATCATTGATTGAATTTACCCTTAAACTAGTTTCAATATATTTTATTACACCCTGTATAATTTTGATAAAAAGTAGAGTTTTTTTCTATACTTTACGGTACTTATATATGAACAAGAAGCGGGTTTTTAGAATCACATGTACGTGTAAGGTTATATTTGTTTTGTAGAAACGAGTAGAAAATTTATATTTCATATCATCATCATCAGCTTTCAAAAACCCACTGCTAGGTATTCTTATAACCATATAACCCAAATCAGCTATGATAGCTACTTAATTATTATTCATATACAATATCAAATCTGATTTATTTAGATAGCACCTACTTATAACACGACTTCGGACTTCCATAATGCAACTGTCATGCGAGTAGGTAAGCCATAAATAATTGAGTTCAAACAGCCACGTAGATAAAGATCACAGTTTGAAGAATATGTGCGCAAGTATTAATGCGTCTGAGTACAATGGTGTACTTGGATGACTGACGTCGACGGTTGCTCAAAGATAAGAGTAGCGATTTAATTTTACGTTCCATATACGGGTACGGGAACGGACATATAGTCAGTCACTTGACATTGAGCTTATTTGGTTCAGATTTTTTTATTTTACTTATCACCTAACCTGTCACAAGGAGGAATTCCTCCCAGGTCAATTGTTTATCCATTGTTTTATTTTTTGCACCAGATGATGAGTTATATAAATTTTGTCTATTTTTTAATAGAATATCTATTATTACTCAAAAACTATACATACAAGGTTACTTTTAAACTACTAAACTTTTTGGAGCTAGTTAGTAGTAGATACTGAACTACTTTCTATGAAAACAATTATCTAAAAACAATCGACTTTTTATAAAAATTAGCGCTCAGCCAAATGGATTTTGTATGAAAAGTCGAAATTTTTGATTAATTTTTCGATAATTTTTTTATGGAAATCATTCATTATCATGGACTGAACTTGTTCCAAAAAGGTTGCTGGTGTTTTAAATTTAACCCTGTATTCTAGGAATGTTGTTTAATTCATCTAATTAATTTTATATAAAACGAATTCATCCTATCAAATATTAATTTACTAATATTAAACTTATGATCTTCTTTATTGATCTACAATTAACAATTGAAAACGACACCAAATAAACATACATCAATCAGATAAGTACTAAGTCAAAAACTAAAATTAATAATAGGTACTAATCTAAAATGTCACTCCGAATTGTATCCGGCTCAAAGGTACCCATTATACTGGCTGCATTTCCTCTTTCGATAGCGATGCATATCCTTTGAACCAAATACCATCCGGAGCGGTGGTCATATCCTCGGTGATTCATTATAGGTTTTTGATAAGTCTAATAAATAACTGAATTGTCGAAAAAGTGAAATTCTAAAGATTTTTTTTACAAGTGACTAAATTTGTAAAACCGAAATTTGAACATCTAGAAACAAAATAAGAACACCTTTGTTTTCGTGAATTCGTTTATAATACTAGAAGCAGTAATAAAACGACATATCCTGGCTGTATAAAAAGTACAATTTCCATTTTCTTAGAAAGTTGAGATGTCTGATATGCGGCTCGCGTTAGACATCAAACCGTACCTCTACAATTTTCGTTTGACCCTGGACATTATCTTCCGCGGACGAAAATTACACAGTAGAGAAAATGTTGATATCACTCGACCATCAGACCGTATAATATTGCAATAGCCATTACGGACACACCGTAGCATCTTCAAAGTACCTCGTAAACGCGTTACACAGCTACTAGAAATGTAATTTAGCGGTACTGAGAAAGAAACGATGTCTATCTGCAGATGAATGAAGCAGTGTTAGTGCAGCGTCGCACATTTTTTCTGGTTAAGGTGTTCTGGAAACTTATCTCTTAATCGTATGGTCAGTAGTAACTGTTGTGAACATGTCTGCCGCTTTAGTATATAAAACTTTCGCAACACATACATATGTACAAGTTCGTGAGCTTTGCAACATGTTGTCTTGTTTTCATCAGATAACGTTACCTTCGATATATATATTTATTATTGTTTTGAATGTGATTTCAAAATGAGAATGGTTATCATTTTCCTCATTTGGAATTTTGGAATATTGTGTTAATTTGCGTACTTTACTGGCTCTCAAGAGCTCTGAGTATCGAATAGGTATTATAGATATTAGCTAGACAATGTAGTACCTATTTCAAAATATTCTTAGAGGACATCAAGACTAACAGATACCTTGTTTCTAAATGTGGTGTATAATATTGTTCCTAATTTGTAATTAGGTTTCCTAGTCTGTCGAACTTAGAGACAAACCGATTTTTAGTACTTAATCTGTAGGCTTTTATTTTATTTTCAAATATGTGTGACTACCTACGTGGTTAAGTAGTCGTGCTAAAATATAACAAAAATGACTATTGATTTAATTTTTAGGTGGCCCTATATTTCGTAAAGCCATAACAGCAACACTTGCGATGTCGAAGGAGACAAAAACTAGATAAACTTTAATTTAAATTTAATTGGTTCGAGCGAGAGTGACATTCGAGGCTGTCAGATTTAAGTCGTGTTCAAGGTGATAGTCTCTCCCGTGCCGAACTAAAATGGCGACCAAGTTGGCATTTAAATGCCATGCATTTTTATATTCATACGACGTACTCAATTAACAATTGGACTTCGATTACTTTGTCATAAACGTGTGTGCGTTTATAGCTGTCGCCCGTTAGGAAGCTAGTTGAAAATTCCTGACACTATTAACGCGGAATTAACTTTACGGATACCGTGAATAAAATGAACCTTAATGACGAATAATTTACTTTGTTTACGAGAAAGATATTACTCTTTGCATTACAATCTTCTTCTGTCTACAGCGTAAGTACTCACAATGATATTACCAGTCCATATTTCAAATGGTGATCCAGTTTTATATCAAATCGTATAAAGAACATGTGTCACTAACAAAAAAGTGTTTTTCTTTAAGCGAGCTAATGCATTTCTTGAAGCAGATCATAACCGTTAAGCGTTTAATAGTGGACTAAAGTTTGTTCGTTTTGTCAAGTACATACATATATACGTTGTGTTTAAAGCAATAACAAATAAAAGTTAATAGGTGAATTAAACATATGGAGCAGTTATTATTAATATGAGCCTAACGCAGATACTACTAAAAGGATCAGTATTAATATGATATGTCTGCAGTATTAATATTAAAACAGTTAATTTATATCATCATATGCAATAGGATATTAACTTAACAATACTATATTTAATGATAAATACATTAACACATAAACACTCAAGACCCAGGACAGTTTAAAAAAGGCTATTTTCCAACTTGCTCTGACTGGGGATCGAAGCCAGAACCTGTAAGTGGCAGACTAGCGTGCTTACCAATACGCCACGAAGATCGATGAAGGTCGACATACCAATGAAGTAGCATAAAAATAATTCTTTATTACAAATATCAAGCTACATTCGCATGGAGAATCTCTAATGCACCACTTCAGTAAATTATTTGCATCATTTCAATTATATGAGCATGGTGCTTTTACTCAGATTTAGAGCTTATATATTTTTTTATAGTCCATTTCTTAGATTTTTCCAACTTGTGAATAAGCTTCAAAATTTTTTAATAAAAAAAATGGAAAAGGGAATAGAATGTCTTATTTTAACGCAGGTTTTAATTACTTAAAACCTGCGTTAAAATAAGACATTCTCCGAAAACTGCCAGTAAGTGGTTATATAAAAAGTAGTTATGTACTTTATGTATGTGGTTTATAAGAGAATAATTTATGTATGTATATTTGTGTGTAGGTTTGTTATAGGTAATATATTTTTATGCATAAATTGAGGTTTATCATATTATTATGTTAAATATTTGTATGCATACATTTTGAAATATCGATCTTTTTTTGCTTGCTGTACTTACCCCCAAAAGATTGCTGTCTCAGCATCACCTGTTGGTTGACTGGTAGAAAAGTCCCCAGGCCTTAAGTCCGCCATTTACATGTATTGTAATAAAGTTAAATTAATAAAATAGTATTTTATGCAACAGTTGTATAAGAAGGTTCATAAAATGCGATTGCCGCAGGTTACGATGCGAGCCTTGGCGAGCATCGTAAGGAGAAGCCATCGAGCATTTTTTGACATACTTATACAACGTTGCAAACAATACTTTTTATACGACTACTTTTACTAAAATAAATCCAAAAATAAACAAAGAAAAGTATGAAATACTACCATATGTTTGCTAGATGCTAGGTATCTATGAAAGACTTATTTTTTTTTATTAACGTCTTCCTATTGACCTAAAGTGCAGGGCCGGACCGTGAGTTTAGGGGGCCCTGGGCTAATACTACTTATGCCCACCTAATTACTCAAAGTTTAGAAGACAAATTGGCAAAACAAAGGCATTAAAATATTTGATATGTATTTTAATATATTACGCTTTAGTGTTTGTTAATTATTATAATAAGTAATAGACTCGCTCATGTTTATTGCATGGTAGCAAGATATATGAGCCAAATATGCTTACTCACTCTCGAACGAAAAAATACTCGATGTGATGGATGTAAAGATAAGTGGAACCTAATTATTATCACAACGGTATTTAGAAATATGTTAGAAGTATAAATAAATTAAAGATACTTATTAAAAATTATAAATAATTGTAGCAAAAAAGAAAGAGACATAGTCTCAAAGGGAAACAGCGGAGCAAGATTAAGCTCGAATGAATGCGTAATATAATGGCTGCAGAACATTTTAACCGTCAGTTAGAGTTACCAACACCTTAACATAAACTTGAATTAAATTAATTGAATGGATTTGATTAATCGCAGGATTCGCAGGGCTGCAAACCTAACGATCTGTTTAATTTAATAAAATTATAAATCTTCTATTTTTGACTTTGACTTGACTTAGCTGGGGGCCCCTGGATTCCACGGGGCCCTGGGCTGACGCCCAAAAAGCCATATGATAGATCCGGCCCTGCTAAAGTGCCATTTTTGAAACATGGAGTCACTTAAACGAATGTTTCTTCATACAAAAAACCGTTTATTCAGTGACTCCACGTTTGAAAAATGGCTCCATACGTTAAAATAACGAATTTATTATGTTGACAGTATGGTAGATCTAAAGAAAAAAAGTTATAGGTCTATGGCTAGGAGTATTGTTTTGGCGAAATAACGACATATGTGCTTTATTAGGAAATATATTAGGAATAGACTATAGACTTTTCTGAAATCATATAATCTATGTTCTTATATTAGTGTTCGGGACCATTTAAAAGACAGATAACAGTACAGGAGTAGAAAAAAGTATTAAAGGATTTCACATATTTTACTGAAAATAAATGTGTCGACCTCCGTGGCGTAGTGGTTACTATGCTAGTCCGCTACCCAGAGGTTCCGGGTTCAAACCCCGGTCAAGGCAAGTTGGAAAATGGCCTTTTTCAAATTGTCCTGGGTCTTGGATGTTTATCTATATATGTATTTGTTATAAAATATAGTATCGTTGAGTTAGTATCCTATAACACAAGTCTCGAACTTACTTTGGGGCTAGCTCAATCAGTGTAATTTGTCCCTATTTATTTATTTATTTAAAATACTAGAATATTTACTAGTATTAAAAGTGTTAAAATAGTATATTAAAAGTGTTAAAATAGTATAGTGCGATACTGTTTAAAGCTTAGTATAATAAAAACAAGTTTGTAGGTATATGATCTAGTCTGGTGTCATATTACATTTAACAACACTTATTATGGATATAAGAATTTGATCAATTATATATAGGTAAGCATAAATTTAAACAGGAGTGGCGGTGGCAGGTTATTAGCCGATCTTCATCCATATATTATTATACCATGCATTCATAGAGAGGAAGCTGTCAAATTTTACATTTCTCATTCGCTAAGAATCTTGCACATTTTTTTATATAATGACTGAGTTATTGGATAAAAATAGCAGTAGCAATTTAACAGTGGCAATGTTGGCGACTCGCGACTGCCCCGTCTTTGCCGGCAATCAATTATCCACAAACCATAATCATGAACAATTAATTTTTTCTCATCACAGTTAATAGGACTGCGCTTTCGTTGGTTATTTTCTCGATAAGGGTCAAATTGACTCGCCCGCGGCCTATGTGAACAAAACAAGCAATTTACAGCACCCGATACATTACGGTTTTTATTATTATTCTGCTCTGCTGCTCATCTTGTTACCGCGGGTTGCTCTGGTAATAACAGTGCTACTCTTATAATATTGTATCGTTGTTAGGTACATTGGGATTGGAACGTAGTACTTTCGAAACTGCAACGGAAAATTAAAGCCCATTGATTCTACTGATCTTGATAAAATTACTTCACGTACATGTCATTTGTTGAGATGAAGAAAAGCTTATTCATTGAAAGATATTTACTAAGCAAATCTAAATTAATTAAATTTTGATTTCACGAAGTTTTCGATTAAACGAAATATCTAACTAAAATCTTCCTTAGTAACGACAAAAGAAAAAACGTACACAAAATCACACATGCTATTTATTACTATAAATTACCCACACAGATATTTTTTTTAATTAAAAGCTATTTGAGAAGGTTTCATAGTAATTTTTCAGTTGGCTACATCTCGTTGTACACAAAGCAACATGCGTTTCTCCCCGGGTGGGGCCAGTCTCGTTCATCAATATACCAAAACTTTATCCAAGTAGACAGTTCCTATGACGTTGTGTAAACACATCATGCAAGTACAAAGGATCTTTTTTGATAAATCCTCGAAAAGAAACAAAGGGCGCATAAATTTATCGGCAGCCAGCGGCTTATCACGATCGTGCTGACTTTCTCTGAGTACATACGTTCGCGTACAGTGGGCAACCAAACTTTCATAGTTGAATGTACGCGTGTATCTGGTTAGTACCTAATAAGTCCTTATTTCTTCACGCCTTCTCGATGTTGTCAGGCTCTGTAATCCAGATTCATCATCAAATCAGCTTGATACTATTCCTATCATATACCTAATTATATCGATCTTATGTACGGTAAATATCAACTCAATCGGGTATCTACAAACATGTATATAAACGTTGCAAGTTAAATAATGGCTTGTATAAAAATAGAGACTGTAATAGGACTAATATATTGTATGTGTGTGTACCTATTATGAGCGGTGCATCGTTTGCTGAATGTATCCGTGGTCATGCCCAGCCTAGCAGCAACATGCGTGTTCTGCCCGCCGCGTTGTCTCGTGTATTCCTATAGCTTTAGAGAATATAGCTTGGCTATAGCCAAGCCATATACTACAATAATTGATTAAGTCAATATAGATCTTTGGTAATAGTAAAAGGGTTGAGATTCGTCTGTCGGTACATCAACATTTTTAAACGGTTTTTTACTTTGCAAAAGAAATAAAGTTGAATATTAAAATGTTATTGCCAAGTTATTAAAACAAACTTGTTGGTTTAAAATATAAGTCTTAAAAAATATGTAAAGTGAGCAAAATTCAACACTGGATACTTCCTATAAGGCCCGGTACTCATGTCCGCATTCTTTTTTATAAAGTACTGTCATATTAACTAATTTCTCGATGTTTTACACTAATACGAGTATTATTTACTTTTACATCCGACGGATATTCCTAAATCAAATCAGGAGAAATCCGGATACTATCAATAATTAGAGGTACCTATGAGGTAACAAATGGAATTAACCGTTGCACCCAGCACCGGCCGCGGCCATGTCTAAACGGCTGTAATCATAAACAATTTCGATAGCATCCTAAGCTTTTAAATATATTATCGTAACAGTGAATTAACGTTCACATTACTACTTCAGATATAGAGTTTAATATTGAATGACAAATATGGTATTATTAGACTTTATTATGCTCATATCATGAAGGTAGTCCTTCCACGATGAATAGTGTTAGTGACCGTTTGCGCTTCATTCAAAGGGGTGCTGCAGATTAAGCACTGTCTTTATATTGTATTGTATGGAGAAAAGGGTTCTTTTTTATTAAGGGAGACAATATCTAAACAAAACATTCGATGACCACCGATGACCAGTACCCACGATGACCAGTGTGGGAAGCAAAGTTTTCTTTTGTGAGTGCTTGACCCCTTCTTTGTGTCGCTATAGTTTATCTTGAGCTACTAAATGCAAGGGGCTGCATAAAAATAAAGGCGATTCGATGCTGCTATTGTTTATTTTTTGCGCAGTTTAAACGGTTAGGTAAAGTAATAAGAAAGATAAAAAAGCTCACGAACGAACTTCCCATGCATGTATTTTTCCACCTATAATTACGTGCACTCGGCATGGACTCCTCGAGATATTTTCGTGCGCACGACGTGAAGGGCTTGCACAAGAACTGTTCAGGCATTTCGGAGAACACCAATGTGATAAATCGGACCCTCCAATTATTATTGCATTCGGTACGCGAAAGTACTCACTATACTTACGGCGATTATTGACCAAAATCGGTACCTGTGCTCGTTACGCCAATCATATACTCAGACTTACGCGTACCGCACGTGAAATTGAGAGATCGCTTTGGTCAAGTTGCCACCCAAACACACATAAGAATTTCATAAATTTGTCCCTCAATTTGTATTTTGAAGAACACACTTATATAAAACATATTATTCATGTAAGGACAAGAGCATAGGATGAGCATAGGTTCTATTAAAATTGTGGTCAATTTGTCATTATAATTTAACAGTCGTCATCGTCAGTGTCCGTTTTTAATGAATTTGATTTTTATTTCTTTTTATTTTTTATTTTATTGAAAAACATTTTTTTCACATTGATAAAATATCTGCCTGTACTTAACATTCTTTTGGTATATTATTTTAGTATAGGTAGGAATAAAATTAAATAAAATAAATTTTGTATAAATCATAATAAGAAGTTTTCTCTTTGCGACAGGTAAATGACAAAACTTTCCATCAACAGTAAATGTCTTTTTTCAATAAAATTATAACAGCTTCGTTTTCATAAAAGTCCTATTAGTTTCTTATTTGTCAGCGCAGCGATTAAATAAGTAGGCAAATAGGTAAAACTTCTTACACCAATTACATGATTTATAAAGTCTAGCTCATAATAAGGTATTTATCAGAGACTCTAAACATAAGTAGAGTTGGGTAGGTACAATGTCTTTATCTTTATATATATATATATCAAATTCGAAATCGTGTCTTTTAAACAAATGTAGTATACGGAACTGAAACTATTAAGAGTCATATTGGACGGGCCATTAGCGATTCGCTTGACTAGTTAGCGTTATTTAGCTACTTAAAAAACGAACATGACACATTATCTCCGGCAATCCATCTCGATCGTGTGTGCTCCTCTAATTCTCGTGAGCCGCCGCGAGTGGGCGCGCCGACCGGTACACATACCTACCTACTCGTAAATATAAGGCATAATTTTGTAATTATGTAAAACGGTAAAAAAAACCAAGTCTAATCGTTTGCTATCTGTAACGCAATATAAATTAATGGCCGTTATAAACTTTGAGACGGCAAATGTTTAAAGCTGTTTTCGTCCCAATCAATTGACGTAAGTGTTCTACTTTTATTATTCAATTAAGCTAAGATGAAATAGATGTTATATTACATTGATTCTATGGTATATCAGCGCTAAATTATTTAGAATGATTTCTTCAAGCTCACAATTATAATAATAGCTGATCCGATTTACGCAGAATTAAAATAAATATAATATTATTTATTTTAATTCTATGTCAATCGCAACTAAATTATACAATTAAGTTATTCGCAAGTAAAATTTATAAGAAAATAAGGGACTAGCTAGATAGATAGCAGAAATGTACTTACCTAATAATTGGTCATATTATTTTATTTATTAAAGCTACAATAGGAAGACATGTTGGAAAATGACGTAGAAATATACTACGTTTATTTTGTCTTTTAATTTCGGAACTGCCTCAGTGGTCCACTAGTTAAGGCATTCGCCTTGTGATCTGGAGGTCGTGGGTTCGAATCCCACTAGGAAGCATACTTTCTGAAAAGTAGTTTCCAGTTCAATCCAATCCAATCACTGGTTATTCGAAAAGAAAGAAGATTCCGTGTTTCGGAAGGCACGTATGAACTGTGGGTCCCGAATGTCATGTAGCGTTTGCTCATCAAATTTATCCAAGAATTGTTTCTGGTCCTGGTCAATCTGGGTTGCGGAGGTCAGACGGCAGTCGCTCTGTGTAAAATCCAATAACCTTGTTAAATCACCTGGTTTAGGTAGCAGACCCCGGGCTCTGAAGCGTTACCGCTGAGGATGCAACCAGGAATAAGCTCGGTTGATGATGATGATGATTATTTATTTTGATTCTATGTCAATCGCACCTAAATTATGTATACTATTGAGTTATTCGCAAGTTACATACAAATAAAGTAACGAACTAGATATACAGCAAATGTACTTACCTAATAATTGTTCATATTATTTTATTGATTTAAATATTTATAGCCAAAAAGATACAATAGGTAGACTTATTGGAAAATGTATTTTTATGTTTATTTAGCTCCTAATTACGCATATTTATTTGATTATATAGTAAAGTTTACTCTGTTTAAGTACTCGTAATTACCCATAATGTATAGTATAACTTATCACAGAACATGTATCGATAAAAACAACTAGCCCTAAGAAACATATGTCAAAATATTGCATATGGATTATGGATGTGCTATCGATCGACATCATTAACTTAATATGTGCTTTGGATAATTTCAGTATATTTTGTTACATCCTACTCGTAGGTAAAGAACATAATATATATGTACCTACTACTTGTGTGACCTAATGCAGCATGCAAGTAAGTTGGTCGAGCTGTTAATACTTCTAATTAGTCAATTTGCTCTTTCTTAAGTATCATAAGTGCCTTTTGTAATTTCTCAAGTGCACATGCGTCCGATGGGCGACGGAAATAAATTAATTCGAGCGCTTAGGAGCAATGGGCGACGACTTCCGCATCGCCACGCCTTGGCTTCACTCAAATTTGACTTCTAATTACCTCACCACTGCCGACGTTTTATGTTTCCTCAGGCCATTACTTTAATTAATTCTTTAGTTATCTAAGCTTTTCTCACGCGCAGCACCCGCGCCATCGTCTTACTCTTTGTTGATCTGATATGTTTGTAGTTGTAGATATTATCTAATGTACGAATGTACCTTTGAAAGAGGACAGAATCAGTCAGGTCAATCGGGATCGTAGCAAGTGGAAGTCCATCCATAGCAGGACTATGGATGGATTCCTACCCCTGAGGGAAACAGGCGTGATAATATATAAACCTACGCAACGATTAATTACAGGCGTGTTATAATTTAAGATTTTTTAGGGCTAATATAACCCATTAGTATCTTGCGCGCTAAGCTAGATAGAAAAGGCTACTACGAGGGGGGGTCAAAAAGTTCGCGGAATGGAGGGGATAGCGGGGGGTGGGGGACCTGCCGCAGGTAGTAACTAATGAGCAACTCTTTGTGAGTATATATGCCAAGTTTGAACCTGATTGTGTCAATAACCTTTGACCTGTCGTCGATCAAACAAGTGAATCCGGAAGAAAAACTTGAACATGGAAAAAATCGAGTTTCGTGCCGTCATAAAGTTCCTCACTAAGCAAGGAAAACCACCTCAGAAAATTTTGGAAGAAATGTTATCAGTATACGGGGACTCTTGCCCTGGGAAAACCATGGTGTACAAGTGGAATAGCCTTTTCAAGCAAGGCAGAGAGTCTCTTGAAGACGACCCTCGCTCAGGACGGCCGATTGAGGCCACCACCTCAAACATCGTTGAAAAAGTGGAGAATCTTATACTGGAGGATACTCGTTTGAAGAAGAAACAACTTGCAGAAATGGTTGGAGTATCACCTACAACCATTTTAAATATTCTACACGACAATCTTGGGATGTCAAAAGTCAGCGCAAGATGGGTGCCAAGAATGCTCACACCACCACAGAAACAGCTGCGCGTCGAGTATTCAAAGGAGTTTTTAGACCTCTGTAGCGCCGACAAGGAAGGAATTTTTGCAAGACTTGTTACTGCAGATGAAACTTGGGTTCATCATTATGAGCCTGAGTCGAAGCAAGAGTCTATGCAGTGGCATAAAAAGGGTCAGCCCCCCCCTAAGAAATACAGGGTGTCACAATCGGCTGGAAAAATCATGGCAACTGTTTTTTGGGATACAGAGGGTATTTTATTAATAGATTATAAAGATAAGGGTGTTTCTATAACGGGAGAATACTACGCTAATCTACTAAGACAATTAAAAGAAGCAATCAAGGAGAAAAGGCGGGGAAAGTTGACAAAGGGTGTGCTGCTTTTGCATGACAACGCACCGGTACACAAGAGCCGCGTTGCGATGGCTGCCCTTCATCACTGTGGCTTCGAAATGTTAAACCATCCTCCCTATAGTCCAGACTTAGCCCCCTGTGATTATTTTTTATTTCCCAAATTAAAAAAAGAGCTTCGGGGGAAGAAATTTTCCGATGATGAAGAAGTCAAGTCGGCGATTTCGGCCTATTTTGAGGACAAAGACAAATCATTTTTTTTCGACGGTATTAATAAGTTAATAGAGAGATCTGAAAAATGTATTCGACTTAAGGGGGAATATATTGAAAAAGAAAAATAGTACAGTATTTTATTTCACCCCCCTTCCCCTCCGTTCCGCGAACTTTTTGACCCCCCCTCGTATCTATCAGAATGCTATCAGATTTTTTAAAATTAGCTATTTTTCCCACAGCTAAGCAAAAGCCTTATCTTCCTTTTATAGTAATTTGAATTGTGGACGGAACGAGGAGAGGAGATTTTTTCTCCAATCTCTGTATCATGCTTTTAGAAATAGCATTAAGAATTTATAGTAAGTTAAATAAGGCAAAGAAACACCAAGTATTATACAAAAGACATCAACGAGTTCCATGATCGTATGGTTTATTTATATAAAGTCATCTAAAGTCAATTTATTATTTGGTACCTACTAAAAATACTGGACATAGTTTTAATTTACTTTTTAATTTAAAAAATGAGAATAACGGAATATAAAAATATGCATATATATCTAAATCTTGTTAAAAAAACTCTTTTTTTTTTAAATTTTAGTTTATAGATTTTTTATTATGTATTTTTATCTTTTGTATTAAATGACAAAATAATAAATTAAATTTTGTAGAGTTACATCAGCATTTCATGCCGGGTGCTTATACTCGTATATACGCTGTCAAATGAAAAAGATATACTTAGTCGGTGAACAATTTATACCGTTGGGCATCTATGGCCAATAAGATAGAACAAATAAAGCCAACACAATAGCACCCTGCGTTTAACGGTCGGCAACCCTTTATATTTTGAATGAAGAGGAAGAGCTGCGATGTCACCCTTCTCTGTATGTCGAGAGCGGCCGGCCGTGTGGGGCAGGCGCGGCGGCCGGCGCAGCAGTAGCGAGCTGTGTCGCACCCGAACCGCACAGCCGCCGACCGCGCACTGAACTCGGCGGATCCTGTGTCGTAATAATCGTAATCACAGCCGGACCGGGCCGGACAAAGCATTGTGCAAGTGACCCCTAGTGGAAGCACCCCCTGACCAGTCGGCATGCAAAGTGCCCTTGGGTGTTGATGCGGGGTTGCCCAGCTGCCCCCTCCAGTCCTCTACTCGTTCAGCAGGTATTACAGATATTCGTGACCTGTTCTTGACCGATCCTCAAAAACGCATTGTACTTACACTGACAATCACCGTGTGTGGATGCGCAAAAAGATAATTAACCAGATGATTGATAAATCAACTACAAACAGTTTAATAGTAATCTACAGTGTTTAATTTAATTATAGGCATTATCGGTGGTTACATTCACTTTTTTTTACAAAATAAACTTGTACGCTTAAAGTTCTACGAGTATTATTGGTTGTTCAATAAGGTACAAAGACATATCAATTAAATAATTTTCTTACTGACTGGTTACTTAAGTGTTTTAGCAAGCAAGCTTTCCTGGATTAATGGCGTTTCACTATTGCTAATTGTATCATGGAAAATATTTTTTAGATACTGATGAATGTATGATTATGTAATATAAGTATGTATTTGAATTAAATAAATCACTGCATTCATTTTGAAAAACAAAGATAAGGATTTAATAACATTACTGAAAGTTAGTTGGTTATATATAAATAACCAAATTTTTGCACTTATTTTGTAAACTGGTCAGTTAAGATAGTATAAATAGACATCTATGCCAAGATTAATGGCTGCATTCCCGCGCTGGATGGCTGTTACAATTTTCTGCGCATCGATATCAACCACCCTCTTATTTAGATCATAACAAGCGCTTTA
Source organism: Acrobasis suavella (assembly GCA_943193695.1). Taxonomy (NCBI): domain Eukaryota; kingdom Metazoa; phylum Arthropoda; class Insecta; order Lepidoptera; family Pyralidae; genus Acrobasis; species Acrobasis suavella. Next base: position 14,087,704 of record OW971931.1, on the reverse strand, counting down.
CAGAGTTAGACAAGACAGTCAAGTGGTATTTATGACTAAACATTAAATCCGAAAAACAAAGAGAAAAAACAGAATACCTCATCTCAATAAATCAATGGGGCAATTAACATAACCGAAGCAGGCAATTTAATTCTTCCTCCCAGTACTTATGGGTCATCTATGCGTGCTTATAAGATGATTATGGATCGTTTCCCTAATATATAAGCAATTTAACATAAAGAATTCATCTCGTAAGCAATATTTTGTTGAAAATGCTGGTTGGTCATGATATATCATTGAAATTTTCCGATTCTTCGATACAGCATATAATTAGTCGGTAATATCTGTAATATATCGCGTACTTCCGCGTCGCGGCGTACACTCAGCGTCAACAGATTTTATAGCGAGTTTGACCGTGAGAGCTGAAGCGTGGCCATTTTTTGCCGTATGAGTTATTTATTAAAATTTTATTACAAAGTAACCAAAGTCAATTTTAAGCTAGCGTGTTGTCCAAACGTTGAGCATTAGACGTAGATGGTCTGTTTGGCGAATTGTTATTGTAAAGTAAAATCCAAGAAACAAATTACTATGTATATATTATGTTGTTGTTGTTGTTGTTGTATATCTTTATTGTACATAAACAGTTTAGAATTATAGGAATAGTTATAAACCATATAATGTGTAAGTACAAAGGCGGACTTATCCCATAATGGGATCTCTTCCAGTCAACCAAGTATTAGCGAAAGCATGCAATAAATGGGCAGAACGGGTAGAGGTCAAAGTATACAGATCAAGAGTAAAAATCTTATCTTTACTACATAAATTAGAATATAGACATGGTATAATACTTAAACTAATACATATAGAAAACATACTACATCTTTTAATACTATAACTACCTATATAATAAATAAAATACATATACTACAATAATATAAGCTATACATGCTACATGTCTAAGGAATCTTCACAATATCTTCTAAGTCTGACCTTGAAGGAATCGAGGGAAGGCGCACTTTTCACATCTGCAGGAAGCGCATTCCATGACCGGGCAGCGAATACCGAAAATGAAATATTACCTACTACTACTCGTATATAGATTATGTATACCTACTACTCGTATAAAGATGATATATCATCCTAGATACAAGAGCAGAAAAAATCCTAGACGTGTGGCGTCGACGCAGATATGTCTAATGATTCCTATGCTTAAGAATGGGCGGAAAGGATGAAATATCGGTGATGATAAAAAACTCAAAAACATTGAAATATCTCTGCACACTCAAAAACATTGAAATATCTCTGCTCTATACTATACGAGTACTACTGCTCTTTACTATGTCACCACATAACTTACGTAATAAGCCCATATCACGATAATCAGTTTGTGGCTTTTTAATATTTTTTATTTCGTACCCTTATTTATTTCAAGAAATTGGCGTCAATCTTATAACATCCCTCTTTTTGCGTCTGGGGTTAAAAATAGGCTTCTTTATTCCTATCTTGGTTTCTGCGTAATAATTTATATAAATAGTAGCGCGTCTACATGACATAGCAATATACGGCGTTAAGTGATCAAGAGAATTCCTTTGGCTGAGGTTCTCATGACTCACATATGGATTTAAGAAGGGGAGCCATCTTGGATTTTTGTCCTGCAGGTAGAAAACAACTGAATACATTGTTGAAACATAAACGCCTAATAACTCGTTATATCCTCATGTCCAACACATAAAAGCAGTTGTAAAAAATATTAACTTATTTTGTTTTCAAACTTATAAAGTCTTTTTATTTGATACCCCATAAGACCGCTGAAATTATACAAAATCAAATTCTATACAAAAACTGTCACATCCCATACAGCAAAAATCGAAACGGCTCCCTACTTAAATCAATATTTGAGTCGTAAGGATCAACATTTGATATATTATTAAAGAATTAAGTACACAATTTATGTAGCTTTTGATTTATTTTTAGTACTAGGAACTGGGAACAATAATTTCTTTCAAAAAATTAAGTCAGTGTTAAAATTTTCAAAATTGTTTCCATGACATAATTGTAACAGTATATTCATTTAACATATGTTTTAAAAAAAATCATTTAGCCGTTTTATACTTGCAGGACCCCAAACATTGTTTTTTTTTTTTCAGAAAACAGGTCACTGAAATGTAATGTTGTAGTACATTTTTAGAATCAACTTATAAAGCCCTTTCATTTGATACCCATAAGACAGGTAAGAATTTTTTTTTCATTTCATCCAAAAACTTGATGACATCATAACCACTGTAAAAAATTCAAGATCGCTTCTTAAATTCATATTTGAGTCATAAGGATCAACTCAGCCAAAGTAAATCTCTTGATTATCAACTGCCGTATTTTTTCGCGTAGACCCGCGACAAAAATGTAGATTTTTTACACTTTAATATATTTTTTGCCCAGGAGTTTATGATATAAAGAGCTACTGTTTCTTATGATTATGCCGCGAATGTGTTCAAAAACTAAACTGTTATAATTTTGAATCACCGCGTCGATTAAGAGAGGAGGTACTTTTTGCCACTTGTATGCCGGACGGTATACGTTATAATTATTTTTAATTCACATGAAAAACTAAGTTAGTCAAAAAATCTTACCTTATCATATATGTGAGAAAAGTAGAAAATGTTTAGGAACTTATGTTGAATGTGAATTTGTGATCTCACAAGTCACAACTTATTTAATTTCCAATGTAACTTGTATGTTTGTGTAGGTCAAAACTTGGAATTCAATTTTCGACCAGTTATCCATAACCAGTTAAGCTCAAAATTTTGCATATTTGTGTAATTCGGATGACAATACAATTATTAGAATCAATGAGCTGTTCTGATGATGGAGCTGCGAGATATTCGACAGCTCAGTAATTAAACATCACAACCTCATTAAGAAGGACTAGTTTGATTTGTCTTGACGAGCACTTTATGGCAGACGGTGTCTAGGGTTTGATCGCGGAGTCAAATAGTGGTCGATGGAACTCAGTAATAAAACGACGCAACTCCTTCGGCTTATTTCATTGGTGACAATAAGTATTTTGGCCTCACAATAAAAGCTTATACATACAAAAAAAATGAATGTTTTTCGGAAACTTTTTAAAGTTGACGAAACTGCATTGCAACTCTTGCGAAACAGGCAGTTCTTTAAGAGTATGGTTTTTGAAGAGAAGAGTCTATGAGTACTAAGATTATTTCTATATCCATCTTTTATTTGATATGAACTGTCCACCTATTAATATATTTATTAGATAAAAACACCATCTGAAAAATGAAGGATGAACAAAGACATGGTGATATTCCTCATATTATTCCTATAGATAAATACGTTTATAAAAGAGTGCCATGAATACTGTATTTTCAGCAATAAAATAATACTTGAATTTTATAAAAATATCTCTTTTCTGTATCATATCAGCCGTATCAGGCACAGGAAGTCCTCTACTGAAAATAGACCTCCCCAGGGATTTCCAAAACGACCGATTGGAAGCGGCCCGCATCCAGCGCTTTCCTGTAACCCTGCTAAGGTCATCCGACCTGGGTCCATCCAGTAGGTGGGTGTCCTAGGCTGCGCTTGCCGGTAAGAGGCCGCTATTCAATAACCTTTCTGCCCCACCTATCAGCCATCGGTCCTTCGTGCTATATAAATATCCTTTCTTTATGAGTACACGTAATCTATACTTAAGACTTATTTAGTTTAATTATGCAAGATGTTTCATTATGTTCTTTCATGTATGTAACACATCACAATCATAATATAAGGTTACAAAAACTGTTAAATTTCAAATATTTCGATGAATAATAGTATTATTTTATTTACATGTAGTAGCGTTACCATTATCTGAGTTTAAGACTGCCATTAAAAATCATTTAATCAAAAATGCGTATTATCATGTATCATGCGTACTATTTATCATCGTCTGATCACAATTCTTGGAAATAGAATATTGTTTAAATATATAGTATAATGTATATCTAGCTAAAGTGTAAATCTGTATTGTAACTGTAATATAGCCCATCAGGCTGGGTAGGGACCAATACTGAACTGATCTCTTTCGGCGTAATCTTCCCAGCAGTGGTCGTTCCGAAACGCTAGTAGTTTTTAGCTTTTGTACTAAAATAATATTTAAAAAAAAATGACCTTCAATAAGAGATAAATTTATACTACATTGAATAAAAAAAATTAACTTTGACTTTGACTTTGACTTTACAGGAATCTAAAAAATAATTAAATGTACTGCCAGAAGAGAGCGAAAATATGAAAAAGAATCTTGGAAATGGAATACGCCTAGAGTCACGTAATACGGACAAAGACCAAAAGAGCCGCTAAAGTGCCAGATGCTTCAAGTGGTACCCATGTACCACGACATACATTAGAATAGTATTTTCGAATATCAAATATTGATTTTGGCGGCGGTCGTTATGCAAACAATTTAATGTTTATTTCTCTAAAACATCGGCGCGCGAGCGCTTACATTTTTGTTTAGCTAATGATTGATTTTTTTATTTACTCCCAGAGTGTTGCCGTATGAACAAAACGGCAAATAGTGCCGGGAACATTTTTTCACGGAACAAAAATTACTAATAAAGTTGATGTTTCTAATAAGTTTTTACGAAAAAGGTCATAAAGCTTCGCTGCATCGTCGTGTAGAGTTGAAGCGCGGTGACTGTGCCCGCACGCCGGGCGCTCGTGTGTCACACGTCAGATCAAATATACGAGATAAAATTAAAACTAATGTACACTCAAAGCTTTTCACAATCACCGGCCAGGGCAATAAATAAGGCTTCGCCGAAGAACGGGAGCAATTAATATGGGCGCGCCCGTCTCGCGTGAAAGTAGCAGACGTGGACCACGTATGTTTATCGACCACATATAGGTATATGTGCTAGTCATAAATATTATGAAGAACATATTATAGAGAGGGCGCATGTAGGTGGACGCAAATAGCAATTTTATATACTTATCATGCTTATAAAATGTGAAACTTTTATCTAGTTAATAACTTGACGATATCTTTTGTTAACACTTGGTTACATCTTACAACTATGCGAACTTTATATAATTTTCTAGCTAAAAATTTTTATTTGCGTATAAAATGCCATAAAAGTTTACAAATGTTCCTGAATTATCTTCATAATTTCACTGATTGGGCCTCGCCTCAAAAAAATCAGCAATGTGTAAAATAATAGTTACGTTGTAAAGTAGTAATTAATATACATTGTCTCATTTATCAATGTCCAAATGTAGACGCCACGCTGGATGTTTCAATTAATAAATAAATAATAAGAAACTGTCTAATACCATATTAGTTTAGTATGTTAAAGACATTCATCTTTGCTTATAGTACCTAAAAGCATAAATCATTGTCGACGTATTATAATTCTAGGTTTCGTAATGGTAAAACAAAAATGGCTCTTAGGTGTACAATCATTTCAATACAATTACTCGAAACGAAACCGATATCCGATTGACCCACTTAGAAATTATTTCGCGATAGTACCTCCTACACATATGTACGACATATCAAAATTGGCATACGTTCCTTCGATTTAAATGGCTTCAACTAGAGATGATAGTAATTGATGAGGTAGGGTTGTCAGACTGTAATGTTTGAGATGATTTATTTCACATGAAAGATCTTCAATCGGAATAAAAGGTAACACTGACTATATGCCTTCTTATTTTTATCTACTTAGGTCTCTTTAATGTTGCACATCTTTCTGGTGTAAAGATATATACTATATAATCCATCAACGGATTGTTTTCTAATCAGTGGTTGAATTGAATTGTCTTTCGGGTAGTTAAGTCGAAATAGAATAAGATGTATTTATTACATAAAATTGTAATTGTAATTGCCCTGTGACGGCAGCGACATGGCCTCAATTTCTGATATAAATTTAATATAAGTTATTTGTGATTATTTTTAGTTTAGTTAACTGGTGGACTTAAGTTTCTTAAATTATGTAGTAATAATTTGAAAAACAAATATTTTTCATGTATTGCTTATATTGTACATACTTAAAAAATAAATATTTTTTCTATGTGACATAATTTCAACAAAAAGTACAGTTTTATTAACTTATGGTCTGTCATAGCATAAAATCATCATCAAAAAGTAAAGTATGACTGTTGACAGACAACCCTGATGTATTTATGCTAAAAGATGCCGCAGGCGGTCGATACGACGACAACACTGTTCCTCACACCATCCAACTAATACGTACACTACACACACAACACACACAACACACACACATCTATTGCAATTCGCAACATTTGTCGTTTTGTACTTACTTACCTACTATTTTTATTTTCCACTTATTATATATTGAGATGTCCTTAGTTCGGCTGGTCTGTTTTTACTCGATCAACTCAGAAACAAAAATTACTAGTATAATATACTATTAATGATTTTACATGAAATTTAATTTAATATTGCTGCATTTTTTTAAACAAAAATTAATATAGTCGTTGTTTTTTAAAGACAAGATAACAGGTGATAGTATGTATGTATCTATGTATGATAAAACATTAGTTAATTAGGTATTATTATTTATAGAATAGATAAAAACGTTATAGATAATTACGAGTATGTGGGTTTTCATTGTATCCTAACATATAAACTTTTTGTTTACCTTCCGAGAATCCCACGCGCGCTGTGTTACTTTTTCTACGTATGATACGTGAGTACAGCTCGGAATGCACCCCGTAAGACCTCACTGTATATCTAAAGCACACGCTTGTTACATCTAAAGTACATTCTGTAGTAAGTAGGTTCACAAATCTGTCAAGAGTATTTCGCCCCCAGAAGTAAATCGTGATAATCGTGTATTAGATCGCTAGATTTACGCATTTAGGATGAACCGGTGGTAATACGCATATTGGTATGCAGATGCATACGACTGAATGCAGTGTAGCCACGGGCTACGCGCCGTAGATCATAATCGGACGAGTATTTATTGGTGCGCGCGCTTTCTAAAGCCCTGCGCCTGCGACGTAAAGCTGTGTGCTTAGTGCTTACGCTCACGGATGTCAAGTGACACGCGATGTTACATTGCGATGTACTTTATTATGGTCTCGAATACCAGGGCTACGAGCGTATTTTAAATGTGAATAAGCTTGAGTGGCAGGTGAATATTAGGATTTACATGCTGTCCCTTTAGTCGAATATCATTTAGAATATAATATCATTTAATGCCAATCAACCCTGGTGACAGAACATGTACAATGATTATAAAGAAATAATTTTTATATGATATATTTTATGTTAAAATATTCAAAAATACAATTAATGACTCTTCACATACGTTATACAATGTTTAGATAAATTATAAAATAAAATTTATCGAGCATTATTTAACAGTGATATGTGATATATTTTCAAAACTAAAAACTTGACACTATGACCTTTCAAAAAAAAAAAAAAAATTTTTTTAAATTGGTTTCGGTGTCTTCGAGTAGCCGGGGAACATATAAAAAAAAGATTGTGACTAATTGATCACCTCCTCCTTTTTTGAAGTCGGTTAAAAAGCAAACCTGTCCATATATTTCGATTAACGGTGCGGAATTTTTAATTTATGGCGTTCTTATTTTCTAAATAGCTTTCAATTTAAATAAGATATGCATTGAAATAACATAATCTTTTTTAAGCACTTTTGTATAAAGTAAATTGATATACATTCCGAGCATTCCATTTATCATAATATAAGGCAATGTAATGAAATAAAAGGACATAATCTGCTAAAAATACATAAGATAAAAAAAGGATTTTCTTCAAATTTAAGTCCTGTCCTGTTTAGTTATACCTACGAGTAAACTTTTAATTTGTAATTGTAAAATTACAGTACACTTAATTATTATATCGAACCAAATATTCAATTCATCGTCACGTAGGTTACAACAATCGAATAGAAGTTCATTCGTATTTTAATTTGTCGTCAATTTGGGCGCCACATAATAATAGATTTAACTAATAATAATCATATTATTAGCAATCACGGTACACGAACAATGCCCCATGTCACGTCCATCAAATAGCTGGACTAACAAGTCTTGACACTTGCATCTCTGACGTTGGCTAATTTGATTCAGTATGATGGATAGAGAATAGGTACAAGCGCGTGAAACTATAATTTTTTGTCGGAAATATTATCTGTTTTACCGGTTGTTGTTCACAGACATGTGACAGTTATTTGATGTACTTGTAGTACATATTTCTACTCACTACTCACACATTGTGTTAGCATACAACACATTCTGCCTTAATTGGTGTACTAAAAACAAAAACATTATAAAATAAATAAATAAATAAACAGGGACAAATCACACAGATTGAGCTAGCCCCAAAGTAAGATTAATCTTGTGTTATGGGATACTAACCTAATGATACTACATTTTATGATAAATACATATATAGAAAAACACCCAAGACCCAGGCAATTAGAAAAAAGCCATTTTCCAACGTGTCCTGTCTGAGGATCGAACCCAGAAGTTCCGGATTGCCGGACTAGCGTGTTGACCATTACACCACGGAGCTCGTCAATTAAACATATAAACAATAACCGTCTTATTAAAAAAACGCGGACTCACTTCAGCACTTTAGTTCGTGGTTTATATCATTATCCACCTAAAATGGGTATTCTTAGGTTACAAACTAAGTCCTAAGGTTAGTCTGCGTTTTAAAATAAGGCTGTATAGGCTGAAGTACAAAAAAGACATGTCGCTAATGCAGATTTTCATAAATGTTACGAAGGGACGCCTTGAAAGAGAAAGAGAAGTCCCTTGCACAGTAGTGAGGTGATACTGGTTTATAATCGTCATATTTATCGTGTCGTTGGCTTAAATTTTAGATTTTATTTTAAATTGTTGCCACTTTTACGCCTCCGTCCGATGTAGAGGTTAAGACTTATGTGCTGCCGAATTCATAAAAAACTTGCTCTAACACCAGCGGTGTTCTTATTTAAAAGCCAATGGTAAAGTGTACCTGCAATATTTATCAGTTTCATGTATTATACAACCATCCTACCCGCTGATTTAAAGCATAGTTTTTTCGGTCTAATTTCTAAATTATCTGCACTGCTGAGGCAATTTAGAGTGCGCTCGCTCGTTGATGTCTTTTATACCACGGCATCTAACATAAACGACTAATCTTAAATTTTTATATAACTTTTTTATGTATTTGGAAATATGTTGTTAGGTTTTTTTGTATAAAAACGCAAAAAAGGAAAGAAAATCAATAGTAACTGTTTGACAGAATTTCTTCGAAAAAAAAATACATTTTTGACATTTATTGGCACAAGTATCAAAATGTTCCCGTCGCGTTTTCTGTTAATAGCCCAAGGGACTAGTGTAGGGTTGTGTTGTGGTACCTGCCGATGCCAGGCCGTCTCGGCATCAGCCGGGAGCGTGTGAAGTCCAGCGCACACAGGGGTGCCCGTCACAAAGGAATATATTCAAATGCGCTCTTGGACGTGGCTCGCATGAATGTGCTATACCCTATGACCATATTATTTTTAACGTGCAAAGATAATGGCTCATCGGGGCGATTCTTAATTTTTTGTTGCTTTCTTAGTCGACTCTTTATTAGGGTCGGCATCGCTTGAGGGTTCTTGTGCAATTTATTTGAGACTCATTAACAAATAAAATATTTTCTTCGAGTAGTATCACGATTTTTACACGCTTACAAATATTTGAGTACGAAAAGTCACGTTTAAACTTTACACATTTAAACTTGAACATATATTTTTGAGTAATGGATCTCAGTTCACACGTAATTAAGTCCGCGTTAGATATCTACGACAAGTTTTGTGGTGAACTGTAATAATGCATAATAAACACTGTTGGTGGTGGCGTCCGCAACCGCTATTTATGTCACCTTACCCTGCAATTTGGAGATCAGCTCTGTTAGTTCGGGCTCCATGCCATTGTAGCGCAGAAGCCGTGTTTAGCTAGCCCGCTGTGATCGGGAGTGTATAATTTTGCGGTTACTTGCAAGTGATTATAACATTACCTCAATGACATAGGCTTAGTTCATTTCGGAACACGGCAGGATGCAACAATTAATTTCAACGTTTAATTGATCAACTTCGTGCAAACTTGGAACATATCAACATAGCTTTTCAAAGCAAATGCTAAATCATTCACCACGTACTTACGACTGATGTATGTGTACTATTAATTTTAATATATTCTATTGGAAAATTCAAAAGATGCCTGCATTACGCGTCGAAATTGTCTTCAATGATTTCACACGGTGAGTGATGCACTGACCATTGTCTCACTATCATTATAGAAAATTGCAAGCTCGGCCTTTTGTTGCTTCACCCCTTTCTTCGTGCGGTCCGCGAGCGTTGCAGCGGCCTATGATAATGTCTCACAGTTTTGACAATCGCTGGTGGGGAGGTGGCCATTGTTTCGCAGCATCCGAGGGTCCTGTCGTGAATTTATGCTCGCCTGTCATAACAGAATGAATTTACGCATTGTGAATCAATAAAGTGATTTCATCTATGCACCGTCTTTGTCTATGGGCGTCGAGCTTACAAAATATATTGGGATATGTTGGTAAACAGTACAAGATAAGTGGATGTTTTAACTGAAACAATAGAAGCTCTAACGAGTTACTATGAATTAATGTATTTAAAAACGTAATGGTATAATTATAATTCATTCTACCATTATGTTTTTGAATACATATGTTATAATATTTCAGATGCGCAAGTTTGTAATGTTAAGACGAACTTTGGCATAGATATAGCTTTTAAGCACATATGTACTCTTATCGTATCGTATACATTATTTTTTTATACCGAAAAATGTAACATTCCCGAGCGGTTGTCAAATACCATATGACGGGGTAAATGGAATACGATAATACGATTTAATTATGTAGCGATTTGAGTTTCGAGATAGTTGAAATTCTAAAAATTAAAAAGACAGTACGTGAAAATCTAGTAAAAAGACAGAATAAAAGTGCATGTTACAAAAAACTAATAAATCTTTGATTCAAGTTTCACAGAGCAACTTGGCTGGTACCCATATATTATATTCGTCTACCTCCCACCGTTACTTTACACTCAATACTGTAATTTCATAATTCAAGCGTTTAAATGCATAGCTTTTCGTGAGCGCTTCGCAAAAAAGCGCAGAGGCTTGCGGGAGCGGCGATTACGGCCCTTAAAATAACATCGTACGTTTAAGTTAATGACAGACACACCGACAAAATGCACTTATAATTGCTTATACAAAGAGTTTTGGCGAAAAATTATCATGTATATGGTTTTACGGTGATGTTCTCCCACGAGATCCAGGTTGTAAAATTTTAATACAACTTAAATTGCAAGTTCAAATTTGTATTATATATTATTTTTGAATAAAACAATAATAAATATAACAATTGAGTTAAAAACAAAACTTAAATCGAAATTCAACTAAATAAATTTAAAAAAACTTACAAGTAGAAAACGTCGTGCAGATTGTCAAATTCAAATGTTAATCGCATTATGTATCATTTAATTGTTTTATTTCATAATAATGTTTGAATTAACTAGAAATCGTTTAATCTTATGATTTTTTTGATTCGTTTGTATCACGACAAGAGAGTTGATAATATACTTGAAGAGTAAATAGACTGATGCGTAGCAACGTACCTGAAAAACGAAATCGTAAAACAATAATTTAATAAATGGTTTTCATATTTAAGTAACTTGTGGATTACGGAGGACATGCCGTTGGATACTAGTATACTAAGCTTTATTTTACAAAAAAACTGTATTTGCTTATATAACTGTTATAAGCTAGGTTAGGTTATATAACTGTATTAAGCTAGGCTAGGTATATAACTGTTATAAGCTAGGTTATAGTTGTTCATAAATTGTTGTAACCAGTGCAAGTGGTTGGTAACTGTGCAATAATCGGCGTAGCAGTTTGCATAATTGTGCACACTAAGTGTCGTATCTACATAAAATTGCATCTTTTTCATGACTAAAAAAATCACTGCGAGTATCTCAAAAATATACATTAAATTTATAAACTTTCTATGTAGTCGCAAAGAGACATGAGTAAAATCATACCTACCTTACTGTAGTGTATGTAGATGTACGAAGAGTTCTCGTCTAAATGTAATCGTGTATTACTGGACGGGACTGAGGACGGAAAGTATGGCATTGCCGGACGAATAGTTTTAAGTATGGCATTGCCGGACGAATAGTTTTAAAACTATTCGTCCGGCAATGCCATACTTTCCGTCCTCAGTTTCAAAAATTTCAAGGCCGGCAATCCCATTTCCGCCGAAGCTTGTATGGGGCTTTTCTCAATCAATGTAAGGAAATAATTAAAGAGATAACCAATTATGCAAATATTTACCAAAAGCAATAAATGTTTACTGCAAAGAGCATAGACCTAGAATTTTTATGGTAAAGAGTATAATAATCAATCACTACGTGGTTTAAAAAAAAAACTACTTTCTCGCGTTTTTTAGTGCAAAGGAAACAAAGCCCCAGCCAGCCCACTCAAATTTATATGCAATACCGTAGAATTTGGTTTTTGTCTCTCGCAATGAAAACTAAGAATTTTTGTTTGATTTAATACCAAAATTTGAATTAAATTGTGGTCATGTACATTTAAATTCTCGAAGAGTGAATTTTTTATAATATGGTAGCAATTTGGCTATATGACAAGTGATGGAATGAAACGCCTTTGCCAAATGTAAAAACAGAACTGTTATCTGAAACGTCAATGACACTGTCTTGTCATTCTGAAAACACTTGCTTATTATCCTCTTGTTTCGAGCAGCGGCCAGGAATGAATTTTCGTACTACATACTTTCCTGGCCTAGGCCAGGCCAGTAATACATGAGCCAGGAATTAAAAACTTTGTGTCTTCTTTTTACTATAATAATGCCTACATTTCCGAGCCCGTATGATAAAAATATAAAAGTATGTATACTCTGAACCTTATACAGTAAATTATGCAATAAAAGGCTAAGTCGTCGTGGTCTAATAGGGTTCTAAATATTATGATCTATCACTCTGAATCTTATTGGAATTCAGTAAGTCAGTGTTCTAGATTTAAATGGTATTTGTACCGTAAGAGAGTCCAAGGGAATACTCATGGCGTTGTGGTACTTATGAGTTTATAAAATTTTAAGTATTTTATATTCAATTTTATCCCATCTATCTACTCCTGTTATCCTGACTTGTTTGTACGTTTTGGGTAACTGTAACTGCGGCTAGTACGCATTGTTTAGTGTATGGTTTGTGGTTGATAGATATATTTTTTTTATATGGTGTAAGATTACAGAAAGTTATACGAAATTTTGTATTGCATTCCTTATTAAATTTTAGTTATTTTTTCAGATTTATTATTGCAGAAAACTGATATTAAGAGTGCTATTTGACTCCAAAAAACTATGACGTCATTGGCCAGTATTACATACAAATCCCAAAGAAAATGTTTGTTTTGACGTTTAGAAAAAGTTTCTGATTTGAGTTGTTGGAAAGTAGCGAATTGTTAAATATAAAAAACCTACACATACATATAGTGTTGTAAATATATATCTAAAATGAAACGTCTTTTGGTACATTTAATGTAACTCACGCACGATGACTGCCAAGGTTAGGATCAGAATTAAATTATTTTTACTTCAATGCTAGTTCTCTAGTTATTTTATTATATATGCATATCGATTACACCGTCATTGGTACAAAGATAAAGTTAGCTAGCGATGAATATTTATAATGGTCTAAATTGAGATGTAAATAAATGTATAGATCCATTAACGAACACCCCGTCCGCTTTACACCAAGAGTCTATAACGTGGAAAACTGTTATTTTATTCCTATTTAGATTGCTGCAGATATATAAACGTGTAAACGATGCTTATGAGCTGCAGTATGAAGAAATCATACCTGCAAATGTTAATATATCCCCAATCAGAAATAACATTTTCAAAACTTCTGGCTGTTACGCAATTCGGTTAACCAGCAAAAGTCATAATATTCGCAATAAAGATCGCGGTGATAATAAGAGCAAAACAATTTAACATTTAACTGCACGTATGTAGATATGTAATTTAAAGTGAGGATATGCATTTAAATTGAATTTCGAAGCTATAAACAAGTGAGTAGGTAGGTACAAATGAAGCATTCACCAATATGTTGTTATTGAAATAAACAGATTCTTTTTTCAAGGTACTCCGGTTAGTGAAAGCATTATATATATATATATATATAGTTATTTCATACTATTGTATTGTGTTCAATGACATCATAAACAACGCGATGTAAACGAGAACGGAAGATAGAAAAAAACTGTAACAGAAAAGAATTTTATTGCAGAGACATTTCCGTTCGATCCGATCGAAGATAATTTTTAAAATGGAGACTTGAGTAGAGCTAATCTAATTAGATTCCAACTAGTAGAACCAGTCCGTAAAAACGGTTATGAAGTCGGAGTGGCGGCTACTGCCATGCGACAATTACGCCTGCTATCTGATTACCATTGACTTTGCTTAGCTCTATCCTAACAACTTTTATTATTCCAACTTGAAAGCATGCACATATAGGTATGGGCAATGTAATCTTGTAATGCCTTAAAGGTTTTATTTTATTCTAACCAAAACATCGCGCTTATGAAATCTCTTAGACTAAATTGCTTTCATCTCCAATACGATTTTAATATTAAAATATTGTCATGTTCCTTCTCATCTAAATCTATATTTATTGACGGTATTCGATCAGCTGAATACTTATTGACTGGTGCGATGAATATGCAAAATCCTGGTTCGTTGCTTCTTGAAAGGTTACGATGAAATCGATTTGATCTTTGAAATACGAGCTACATCGTCAAATATTTTTTTATAGAATTAACTATTTAAAAATTGCAGATAACATGGACAGTTTGCGTACGATAATGACCACAATGAATTGCATTTCCTTAGCATGCCTTTAGTTACCTTCACGGTTCGAGCGTAGAGACATAATTCACGTGTTGCCATTAGTTCAGCTAATAACGGAGAGCTTCGGACGTAAATAAGCACTGCTGGCGATGCTCGTATGTACGTGTATATAACGATGGACGAGTATGTAAACACATATCTATGTTTTTTCATGTCACTTGTAATTTTATGTGTAAGCAAAATACAAATTAACTTTAAAGAACAATGTTGATAAATTATTGTATTTAGGAATTTTTATATAAAAACCTCGATTTAATATTTACGAGTGCACCAACTGCGATCTTGAAGCTGGGGAAATTTTCATGACAAATAAATGGTTTGTAAGTAGATGAGAGCTGATGGTGGGACGTATGGTCTTGCCAGAGGGCGACTGTGCCCCAGTGGCGGCGGCGCGGATAACGGTTCGCAGGCTGTGAAGCTGATTTATCGTGGACATCCACCGAACCTATCCGATTTGCATTTAGATAGCGCCGAGGAAGGCGCAAGCGGCGCGGCGGGCGGGGTGCGACGAGCCCGGCTCACTCTATCGCACGTAAATTAACTCTATAAAATTATGTTTGCGTAAAAAAAATAAACTCAACACTCATATCGTATCCCAATACCCTGACCCTTGACCGATGACCCTTAATTGGACGATCAAAATCCCTCATCGATTTTGATCGTCCAATTAAGGGTCATCGAGCTTTTTCGATTAAGATAATTTACGTATAAACAAAACCTAAATTTTATTTGTAAGTACTACTTGATGTTATTGAAACGTCTCTGTTGAGATGAAACTTAGCCAGGATGTAGCCTCAAAACTTTGGTATCATTTATAGCCCTATTACTTTATGACATTAATTAATATTTTGTATGTGTAAAACGAACGCTTTTGAAATGCAAATTAAAATATTAATCAAATATTTCGCACCTCAGCACAACAAACTACGCATTTATATCTGGTTTGATTAATGCGCTTGTCTGACGCTGCTGCATCTGTTTGCGCACCGAGAACTTTATTGAGATTATTAGAAGTTTAACCAACATTAATTTTTTTAGTTCCCATGAAAGATAATTTATGGTCATCGTTTTTCTTATATTGCTTGCTGCAAAGATTCTGGGGATTACTTTTATTATAAATAACGGTAATTTATTTATGACGTTTACTATTACTTATTTCTTTAATTTTGATATATTGACAGGTACAATAATTTGGTACATAAAAGCAAGGAAGTATTTTTAAGGATAAAATGCAGTACACAAGTACATTTATACAACATTATCATTAAGCATGTAGCCTTGAAATGGCCGTGATTACTGGTTGGTTGAAGACGTAGATTAAAATACAACATAGCAATTCGTCCAGGGCGGTTACGCAGTGGCGCGGACGGCTGATGGCGGCGCGGGCGCAGCTATTCAGGCTGCTCGTAAATTATCGACCTCCGCAATTAGCGGGCGCCGATTTGGCGCATTACGTTTCCTACGAGCCTGCAAATGTCCAGACTAGTAAGTGGTTATCGCCATTATCGCATTAGGCTGCTGCTAACAACTTTAAAAATTATACATTAGTACCTGTAAAATATTAAAATAAAAATCTAAAGTTAGTAAAAATACTTACAATACGACAAAATCGTGTCGTATGCACTTTAAGAGACTTATACTTAGTTGCATTCTGTTGAATATGCAAATGAAACATCGCTGATACGTTGATATTAATAATAACACCATATTCGAAGTTGGCTGATGTTTCTAAATATTTTACAAAATGGAAACCGCATCGTAAGCAGCTTGTGAACACGTGAAAATTGCGAGGTTTAGAAATAATATTTTCATCCTATTGCTAATTCAGTAACTGTACATAGGTAAGGTACCTGTAAGATAAAGAAACGTATAGTTTGCAAAATTGAAAATAAATTACTTGCTCTACCACAATGACCAATGTCGGTACCAGCACATGCACTTTATATTGATGTTTATACATATTTCACATACTTATAGACTCAGTTACTTATAGACTATACAGATAGGTGTGTCCAGTGAACAACAGTGATGAGTGATTATTTAAGTTTCACAGGGGTAATCACTAAACGGTGCCCAGATTAGTATATGTAAATAACCCTATACATGGTAACAAGCCCATCTCGAAGAAGTAAAAGGAAAAAGCTAACATCCCTAATTGCGAGACATCCTCTGGTATCTCGCACAATATGTAAATAGGCATCGGAGGTAATTAAATGCTTATCGCTGGCCCTGCCGTCGCGGTCGCTGATTGCTTCGTAAAATGATTGACATGCTATTTCAACGACCGACCGATAATGAAACCGTTTATACATTTTAATTCATGCTTTGTATTTCGTTGTTGACAATTGCTATTTCATTTACACAAGATAATTGAATGCGTTCACACAATTGTCAGCTTGCTGACAAGTTGTTTGGGATTTTTTAAAAGGTTGCGCGGATGGCGCCGGCGAAGTATATGTCCACATAACAGCACTCGTGCGCTCGCCATAATGAAATCCTTTTTATTCATGTTCGTTCACCTGCCTTTTTCCCCATGATTCTAAATAAACTTATCTTTATTCGACAAATATTTACGTTTTCATAAAACGTATTGACTTGTCTATAATGTATAGGTATTTCTTAATCGCCGTGTATATAGACCTCTCGAAGCTGTTAAAACGGTTTTTCTTATTACCGGTAAGTGATGTTGTTTGCATAGCGGTGTGTAAGTACATTGCGGGTTAAGGAATTTGTGGTACCGGCATTGCGAACAAAGGATAGTAGGTGGTTATTGAGCAATCTTTTGTTTCTTATCGACTTCGAGTAAATTAATTCTAGTGCGATTTCTACAATCTCCTAATAGCACAATAACTCCGACAGTTTATCTAATACTTCTATTTAAATTAAACAATGCTCCATTACCATTACAGCTGAGAACTGTAAATCAAACTCGCTTAATTTCCGTGTGCTTTGTCGCAAATCTTTCGGGTATAATAGCATCGCGATTTAATTATAGTCGTAGAGATATAGCATAATCGGGCATAAATCACGCTATATAGATACCTGCCAAGCCAACCTGTTTTGATTCGCACGATACAAAGCGCTTGGCGACGATGCGGCATTGTTCGAGAGCATAGGCGACCAAGATACTAATTTATAACTTCATGCTTATTTACCAAAAGCCACCAAATTCATCTTCAACTGTAACGTATCCAGTTTTTACTATTCCCACTCTAAAGAATTGCAAATTCATTTATAGTGTCGTATAAACTTTTTTATTTGTGTTATATGAGATTTATAGTTTCGTTCCTTTGTTCATTCTCCGTTTATAAGTGAGTATCCGTTTAGCACACAATCGACGACATTAACATTTCCATTGAAACGCGAGCTTTGGCCGGCGAAGCGGTTCTTTCAGTCCAACACAAACCTTTCGCACTGTCGTCGCACTCAAATGAAATTTTTGAGTCCTTTTACAATCAAACTGATCTAGACATACATACAGTACAGCAGTACGAATATGACAGTCAAAGTTCAAAGAACGACCGACATGTGCTTTCTCATCTATGTAATGATAACGGTGGAGGTGGACTTGTCTAAAAGTTTAATTTTTACCTTGACTTCATTATATTCTGCGGAAATTACAAAAGGGCAATTTTATTTGGGTAGTTTTGAATGTAGAAAAAAAAATCAAATCAAATCAGTAATATAAATTGAAATCAACCAATCGTTCGACAGTGGCTCGCTGAGTCTTCTTCGTATGTGTTAAATTTATTCTAATTAAACCATTTTTAAATGTTCGTATACTGATTTATAAGGAACTTATATTTATTATCGACTAAGATATGAACACGGACCACACACGAATATCGAATAAGAAAAGTAGACAAAACGGAAATGATGCATTTATTATGGTTTCACTGTGTAGCAGGCGCCGCGGGCGTTCCTTCTTTCAAAGCTCGTAACTCTTCTAATAAGACAGTTTACGCGAGCCTAACTAGAGCTTAATGCGTGCAACTTCTATCAAATATTTCATTTTGATTTGTTGCGCGACCGAAACACTTGTCCGTTTCGAGTTTCACCCGTTAATAAGATTACTGTAATAATTTCTGTGAGACTATTCTTTTATTTAAGTGGTTTCGTCTTTATATTAAACTATTGAGAAACCCAAAGTAAGTTTTTAACTTGTGTTATCGTAGGTTTACTCAGCGATGCTACATTTATACTATATAATAATAAATACATATATACTTATATTTTTAAACCTCCAAGACCCAAGACAATTTGAAACAGGTCATTTTGGGAATCAAACTCAGAACCTCCGGAGTGGCGGACTGGCGTGTTAGCCACTACACCACATAGGTAATTGTATGTTTATTTATATTCGTTGATAGTTATGCAGTAATACGACAGATAGAGGCAATTCGATTTAATATGATTAATGATAATTGCGTTGTTTTGCCCCTGTTCGCTCAACGAAGGTAGGTATAATTAAGTACATAAAAATGTTCACTCGCCGAGCGTTGTCTCAATATGTTTCTTTACATAAATTATCAGGACTTTTTCATTAAAAAGCAATTCACAGATGAAATAAACTATTTTGTAAGAGGAATTATAGGTGTGTAGTAGAATAAAAATACTAAACAATAGTGAAAACCACTTTTAACAGACAAAAGGATTTTTTTGTAAAAAATACTTTTATGCAGTGCCTATTAAATAACTATTAAAGGTATTTATCTATCAAATAGCCATTATGTATTGATGGTCGCATACATATCTATGCAATGTAGTCGGTAAGTAGAGCCTGGTTGCGAGTTGCGACGGCCTTCAAAGTAGTTTCCATTTCCGCGCGTCCACTCACGCTCACTGGCAAAATGTTGTTTTTGTAAACAAATAAAAACGTCAACTATACAGGAAGTATGTCATATATTTGGTTTAATGGTCATATTTAAGAATTTCCTATCCTTAAAACATTTTAACTGACATTTTATACAATGATTATTAGTTGCTAATAAATAGTTTACTTACAAATAAACAGAGAATCGGTTATTCATTGCTTAAACTTAGTTTCAAGTCAAGTTCGTTGATTGATCAGGTAAAATACGTAAAATCACGAAAGATGTTTGATTTAACTTTTGGCTGCATTTAAAATACTTCATGCAGTAAAATTGTAGTGTATTGTTCTCCTGTCATGCCGAAGTGGTCACATATTGGCTGTTGGGCATTCCCTCTTCTTCGTCGCACAAGGAACGCTATTGTGATGCACGCAGCATCCCAATTCTAAAGCGGCCTGCCATAATGTAAAGGACACTTCATATAAACTCAATTTAACATTTTCAACTGTGATATTGAGTCCGTGACAACCTTCTAAGTCGTCACGTCACTCAACGGTGAGCCAACGACGGTTTTATTATTAAAAAAATAGAATATGTGCTTCTTTTTTCAAATTTTACATTCATGTCAAATGTCAACACAAACGATGTCATCGTTAAGGTGTTCACTGTTGTCCATAGAAAAATTTTACTCATCTCTAGCTGTTGTCAGAAGTATATTCGTACCAATATTAATATCCTCAATCTATTAAATAATAGCTGCACATAATACCTATATTTAGTTATATTTTCTGTGACATAGTATCATTTGTTTTATTCGTCCATGAATGCTTACAATATCAATCTTTTATGCACCTAAAGTATTGTATTTAACAATCAAGTTTTTGTTTAATAACAATAAATACAAAAAGATATTGCAATATTTATAGCGCGAAGTTTCAAAGATAATAAAAGAGACAGAAGCAAAAAGGTAGGTATCAATAACACCCTTTTTATTATTATTTAGAATCATTATAAGTTTAAGAGACGTCAAATTTAAAATTATTTATGTAATATAAAAAATATATATTGTAATTTTAAATTTGGTAATTTCTAGAAACTGTGGAGTTATAGTCGTCCCTAATTGACACTCCCGCATAATTATTCTTTGCCATAAAATTTTCAGATTATTCAAGCGCTACTAGTTACGCAGACAGGAGACATGACTTATTTACTGCCCATGTTGCGTTTCCATCTTTAATCTGCGTGGGCGCATATTTCTGAGAAAACATTTCTTGTTGACCGCACATAATGCTGCCGAGAAAACAGAAGTAATAATGTTAGCCATACGTGTATGGCGAAGAACTCCGTAAATGAATCATCGCATATGCGCTCCTCGTCTGCGCGCAAAAAGAGGTTTGTCGAAAATGCGTCTCGTTTAGAGTGCTCAGCGCCCGCGGGCTGCAGTCTGTACTCATCCCTTATTTATTTATGGCACGGGGAATGTATGAGGAATGTTCTGTTTTTGTGCTCCCATAACAGCGGCTACCTACGGTCGGCGACGCAGTGAATTCTTTAATTGACGAAACGCTGCAGTGCTGCATTCCGCGCTGGATCATTAGCCTTAATGTGGGAGTATATAAAATGGATTAATAATGACAAATTTTCACTATTGCAAAACCAAGGCCATAATTACCATTAAGTATCTACATATATCCTAAAATTAGGATGTTCTTTGAAACTAGGTACCTCTTTTATATTTACTGATTGCAATCTTATGAAATGTTTTTAAATTTATTACATGCTAATCACGTTGTTTCTAATAAATTTTTAAATACTACGATGAGTATTTTCATATAAAAATATACTAGTTATAAAAATATAAGGTCCTCTTTCACCGAATAACCCGTTTTAAAGGGTTTTTAATAACGGAAAGTACTCTAAAATCTATTCGCCGAGAGTTAATTCTTCTCAGACTAGCGACTGTCGCTTTAATTATCGCAAACTATATGGCGGCCGTCGCTTGTCTCCTGCTTTCGCCGTTTGCGTGGTACGAGGCACGCAGTTGATGTCAACCGTGACCCAAGCGGGCTAGCGGACGCGGCGGCTATATATTGCTATTCCGTTCAAGAATGCAGTTTGTATGAGCTGTTTGGGTGATTGCGTGTTGTTTTCTGTTTTATACAGTGAATTGTTTCAAATAAAAGTGTATAAGTTTTTAAATAATAAGCGGGTTGCAATTGGTAATGAGTTAAGAAGCCCTGATTTTATCAACTCTCCCCGAACAGACTTTAAACTAAATAATGAAATAAGAAATAATGAAAAAACCACCATTTCTTATTCCATTCAATAATATTGTTCATTATTTCATTGATTAGTTTGTATAAAGAGATTGTCCACAAAATAAACGTTAGATTTGCCTTTGTACGTTCTCAGATTTATTCTCTAGTACTATTCTTTAGTCGTTGAATCACTAAGTCCTCTTAAATGAATAGTGATCATTTATTTAATACTAGATATTACATTCTTAGAACAGTTATTTTCACCTTAATAGCATAGATACAAGATATTAGAAGAGAAAAATGACCGTTAACTCTTGTATGCTTTAATATTATCTTGTAGTAATGAGTCGTTAGTTGCGATCGATACTAGTTTCTCTTATCACTGATGATAAAACATGCGTAGAATTGAGCCACACCCTGCACTTTCCCCGGCGGACCCACACCTGCCGGGTGAGCGAGGTGAGGCTGCCTGGCCTGTTTCGTCGCTAACGCGTGATTCAATACATTCTCCGGTCCGGCTAACGTTTATGGATATGTGGATACGTGAGGTTATTGCATATGAGACGGGTTAAACACTCTCGGGAAAGTTTCCCTTATATGCGACTAGGTAAATATCTCTAGCCAATATGCGCGCCTACAGTGCTAAAAGGAAATATCTTATGTTTATCAGTCAGTAAGTTTTTAATTAAGATATTAATAATGAGGCTGCGGGCGTGGCGGCCGCATCAACCGCACAGGATAAGCCTCGGCAGGCGGGCGCACGCAACCCCTCGAGACATGCGTGCCGCTCCGTTACGACACCTACACCAAATTTTTCCACATGCCCGGGCAGCAGATAAGCGGCGAGCGATGCCGGCGTGTTATTTATTAACGAACCGAATGATCGATAGCTGGACGCGTCACCGGACGTGGACGCGGCTGTCGCCTTTCGAAACCCGTCGCAGACGCCGACTGATCTTTCCTCCCAGCATCGGTTACCTCCGATAAATTGACCTCACTATCAATCGACCTGACTTGTACTTCGACTATAAAACGGTTAATGAGTCCACAGCTTAATTTTGAGTTTATCGCCTGAGTAGCTGTAATGTTTAATGATAGTGACGTCAATGTCCGGTGTGCACTTGAATAGATTTAGTGTTCATTGCTCTAAAACCAAGATCTATATTAGATTAGATGGATAATAAAAATATAGAAAATCTTCTTAAAATTATTAATCAGTTTCCTAAACTTTAATAAAGTATTTCCTATCTTTATTAATAACAACTTTTAAAAGATTTTTGTAAAGTATCTAAGTATTCTGGATTTCTTGGTCTATGTCTAGGAATGGACTTATCTATTACTCTAGATGTATCTATACTCGTAATAGTGGTTCTTATAACACTTTGTACACGATGAGAATGCTCTACTTCTTGTAAGACCAATCTTGTATGTTAGCAAATCGTTAACGAATTAAATTAGACAGAGTCTTTAGTTTCACTTTCGTAGATGTCGTCAATGCATTGTAGTACGTATCAAAGGTATAGAAGTTGTCTGTGAAACGGCTGTGCAATGAATGGCCATGTCGAATTCTTTGTTTGTGTAACCGAGGCTTCTTCAACCCTTGCTCGCAGCCATCCGTTCCGCTCTAGCATACGTCACGTCTTCGTGACAGCTGTGAGCGATACTTTCTAATCGCTCCATTCAATACACAACTCCAAACAAACAGACGAGTAGGCATCTTGCGAAACTAAGATAGCTCGAACAATTGACAGCGAATAAAAGAGCGATCAATTAATTATTTATAGAGGTGCCAAACTAGCGCTTTGTTAAATTGATTGCGTAAATTGAAAATGGGCTCGTGGCTTATACCGTATGGGCATGGAATGTAAACATAAGCTCGTATGCTTACGTGTATCGATTCGAGGCAAACTTGATAGGAAACGCTCGGAAATTCGAGGTTCAGCTGCGCAGGGCAGGTTAGACCAGTCCCGATGGCCTCGCAAGGACCCCAGCAAACCTGTTAGATTCGTTGCACGATTTTTACGTGCGCACCTACCGGAATCTCATTCACGAGGTGCAGCGGTGCTCCGCCGCCGCCCGCGGCCCCCTTCTTCGCCGGCTGCCAGCTAACTCGTCAAATGACTCATGCTTCGGCTGGTTAAATGTCAGAAGCTAGCTTTTCCAGTTCTCTGATCCAATTGGCGTACTCTATTCGGTTCTGATGCTAACACATTGTGGCATTTGTGGCGGTCATTATAAAATTATACCTTCGCTGGTGGATTTTGATGCAAGCCGTGGCACGGTACGGTAAGGTTTTTGAACTGAAGCACTAGAAGAATGTACTCTTACACTCGTTGTGAAAATAGTTTTTGTCCAAAATTTGTGTACAATGCATGATATTTGATACATACTCCAAGGGACCACGCCTAATTATGATACTTTAAGTAGGTAACGATAGGTCTCCATGATGCTGTTGAGATCGCCCTTATAGCTCAAGGTGTTTTTGGAGCTAAATATTAATGATTATGAATATAGTATATCTTTATCTTTGTTTAAATCAGATTGAATAAACTAGTGTTTGTCTAAGTTATGTGCAACAGATGAGAGAAATATCAAAGAAACAGGCGCTTTTTAAATTAATTAAAGTAATTTCGTATAATAGATTAAATGACTGCAACTATAAAAATCATAATTTGTACCAAAAAGGCGACAAGAGTGGCAAAAAGTGATTAACTACATATGTATCGGGAGTGATGACTTCGTTTCATATTAGTAGCAGACCTAGATTGTAATTGTTTGTGAATACTTTTTTCTGTCTCAAATATAATGACCTCCCATGATATCAACAAGAACCAGGAACAGGAATCAGGTAGAACTACGATCCGGTCAAACCCGTCCAACGCGTGCTTCCAACATTTTTTATTTATTCGTCTGCATCGTCGGATACCGCTGGGCGTGACGTCAGACGACCTAAACTGGTTAGCGAGGGAGCAGGGATTTGCCTCGTATCCTTCCGGTTCTGCGAGTGGATCGGACCTGTTCTACATCAGGTTGCGCGGCACCAGGCGACCCGACCGCGTGACGTATGAGCGCTCCGCTGAACTCGTATCAAACCACCCGAATTAGAGAGCCTTGGCTGCCGGTCACTGGCGCCCCCGCGCCTGAAAGCTCCGGCCGATCACTCATCTTACTCTCGAACTGGCCACTTGCCTTGCTGACTCACTCTGTGTACGTAACAATTAGCAAACGTAGCGTCGCATTATGCGCAGACGACCGTTGGGTACCATCAAAGGTCAGTATCCGTACCAAAATGGTCACGCCTAATAACTGGTTCGTAAGTTGTAGCCGCCTGACTCGTAAAACTACAGGCTTGGGATACCAGTATTTTACGCTATGTTTACTCGATTGATTCGATAGATTGAATGAGAACGATCTTGCATTACGTTGCGACGAGGTCTTTGGACTTAAAGTTGATTTGCTAATGGATATTTTTTTTTTGTTCCCAGGAGACGTAAAGAAGCAATGGAAGTAGGTGGAGAGTGGCGCGCGTACTATACAAGCGGTGCGGAGCACCCGCTGAGCGCGGCCACATCTACGGTGCTGGGGGTTGCCGAGGACCAGCAGGCCCAAGCTCTGGATTACTACAAGCTTCCGCCGCTTGGGCAGGACTCGCACCTTAGTCTTCATAAAGAGAATGCTAAACTTATCGACGTTTGGCCGTAAGTCCTAACCATTTGAAGAATAAGTATGTTTCTCATCTCGGTATTTACTACAGTATGACTTTAATTTTTAATATATACCTATCTAAGAAAAGTACAGAACGCGATATCTATTAAAGGTATCTAAGGTGATAAAATTTCATCTCGTTGTTAAAAAAGCCTTTCGTTAAATTTGACATGAAATCAATGCGATCATAAATGGTCTATTATCGGAATATAATATAATATGCAAATCCAATCTTAAAAATAACAATCATCGTATCCAGAAAACTATCACGGAAAATCAATCGTTGATTCTCACGGCCGTAGATCAAATCGAAACGTTTCGTGTATCGACGCAATTATCATTATAATCGGCGAATTTTAAAGCACGGTGAATACGGAATGAATTCGCGTAAAATTTATATGTAAACTATGATAATACTTATGCGATTTCTTTGTAGCGCAGTTTTTGTGAGCGTTTGGATACTGCCGGGGTTGGCTGTGTTGGTATAGTCTCACGGACGAGTACACTGAGACAAGACGCCGCGTGGCTTCCGGCCCCACCGAAAGGTGTAAGAATAACAAATAATAAAAATGTTAATGTTCCACTCAATAAATCATAGAAGCTCATTTGAATACGTATAGCGGGATTAACGAAATAAGAGTTCCAAACTGCCAGCGATCCCTGTACCTGCGCATTTACATATTTGAGCACTTTTGCAATATTTTTAACAGTACAGCAGACAATACTTTGTTATTTTTTTAAATAATATACTTTCGGGAAATCTTTGGTACACATTGAAAGTTTTAAAACCATTTCGGAATCAAACGTAGTAATTAATAGCAAAATTTTATAAAAGTCTTGAGTCCCCTAACTTCAATCAGAAAAACATTGAGTTTGCAAAAAAATGAAGAAAATTCGGTATAGGCAACCTACTTACTTAAATAGTTGGTTAAGTTTTTTTAACGTAATAAAAATAAGCTACATATTGAAATGGCATCCACAAAGGTATTCCTCAAATTCACAGTGCATAAAATATATGCATAAGGCATAGTGTATTCCCATAGAAATGCGACCCCGATCAAATTATGCTCGCTCTTTGAAAGAGGTTGTTAACAGCATCCCTTGAATAGCAGCGCAGAAATGAGCAAACGCAGAGCTTCATTCAGTATGTATAATGTTAACTTGACCCTGTATAAACCGTTTATTCTCTTGTAACAGTTTTATTTTATTCTATAAACAGTGTTATAATAGAAACTTGTTTAAATCCATAAAAATGCAAATTTTATGGATAAGTTTTGGATCACAGTATTGTTATCTAAAGTAGTGTAAGCGTAGAGTGTGCACTACATAATGTAGTCACAGTAATAGTGGTTCTTTCACAAAGATAACGCGAGAAGTGGTAAATAAAGTCCTCCTACGTAGTGCCGCACACGTCGCCGTCGTAGGTGAGGGCTGCGGCCGCGGGGCGCCGTCAACGTTGCGTGGTGGCGATGCAGAGGAATGCAACGAGTCGGCCGGCAGATTCGGCGTGTCATCTTCGTCATCGCTTACGGGAGTGCATAAATACAAATAATGACAATAGACGGATGTGGCTGGAAGCGGCTCACATTGACAAGGACGCCCAGGACTTGTCTCGGCTCATTGTCGGCACGCGTCCCACGCGCCCGGCCCAGCGAGCACTGCTATTGCTCATTCATACATTCAAAATTATAACGAATGCGTGAGCTCGCCCGCACCCATCAGAGCGTGCTATGTCTCCGATTGTGTTTGTATGCAAATCGTTCAGCGCCAGTGCATCGTCAGGTTCGGGGCACTGTGTTTGTTGTCTAAATCGCTCGTATTATTTGAATTGAATGCTCGATAGATGTAGAAATGGACTAGTTCTGTATAGGTCCCTTCTAGATTCGTCATCGTAGGCGTGAACGTGTTTCGTAAACGCATTGCGTAGTGCGCGGGCGCAGCTCGCCTCCTGTATCGGGACTTCGGATATCACGGGTAGATATTAAGTAGGAGCAGCGGCCATAACCATTAATATTGTCGGAGGCTGTCGAACGCTAACGCCGAGATTAGCATAGAAATGCACCGCGGGATGCCTCGGGGAGGGCCTCGCCCTCTTGACCCTGTCACTGTTCGCACTTGCCATACTAACGGGAAATCAGTTTCTCTGCACTTCTGTGCCTAGCTCACTTTACGATATAATGATAGAAATTACCTAGGTTCATAATTGCTATATGCGAGAGCTTAAATGCAGCTGCCAGTATCTGTATTTATTTATGACACCTTTTAGACGGTGTATACCTTGTGCTGTTAATAAATACAATACTGTTCAATAAGCAATTAATATTTGCAAATGCACTGTTATAAGGACACTGAATGAGATCAGGAAGTTATATATAAAGATAATATAATTTTATATTTAACACTGATGTTTTTCTAACGCCGTATTTTTAAATTACTCTTTTTTATTAAAGGTAGTGAGTATATTGTTGACGGATATGTTTACAAGGATCATATTTGGCCATCGTCGTTAGAATATCCGCAAGCGCGAACTTAGCAGGGTTATAGGCAACAAAAACTCAAGGCGCTAAAACCGTGTGACCCATTTAAGACTAGAACCGGTTTCCTCTTGAAGATACGTCTGCTTTTGTTAGTGGCATCGCAGTTAAAGCCATTCAATTCCCCTGGAAATACCCAACCCTCTTTCGAAGATAATGTGTAAAAAGATAGAAGCATGGTTATGTCCCTGACAGTCGCGGTCATCGCGTAGCGAAATATGTATTTGGGGCTTGACCATTCATTCTTGACAATTCTTTTTTATGTGAACATGTTTTATTGAAACAGCCAAAGCTGACCCGTTCAAAGATATTCAATTACAGTAGTACATACATCCATATGCGAATTATTCTCTATAGTCGGTTGACGAATATTATTACTGAGTATTTCGAATCGTCTTTGGTTGCTACTCTTAGTAGATAGCTAGAGATAAGTTTAATTAGCTTTAA
The DNA here is from genome assembly GCA_943193695.1 of Acrobasis suavella. Classification (NCBI taxonomy): domain Eukaryota; kingdom Metazoa; phylum Arthropoda; class Insecta; order Lepidoptera; family Pyralidae; genus Acrobasis; species Acrobasis suavella. Next base: position 14,058,996 of record OW971931.1, on the reverse strand, counting down.
GGAGAACTAACGGTAAATTAATAGCTTGGTAGTGGCATGCGTAATCAAACACTCTTTAATAGTTAAGACAAATGGTGAAATCGATTTCAATTAAAGTTTTTTTGATAATGTATTAGTTCCGTGAGAAAAGCAGCAATAAACCTACATTTGGCCGAATGATATATTCAAATAGAATGGAATTACGTTGCTCACATCCGTTGCAGGCGTCTCCTTCGTCTCATTTTATCGCCCGATAGATTTTATCTATTCGTCAAACGCTGGATAAACTGTCGTCACCTGATTTTGATTCAGATAACGGTGCCGCTTGCATTGAATAGGACTCCATGGTTCCGTACTATTTTTGAACAACTACACGTTGTAATTAAATTTAAAGAAAGCGATTTCTCAGTGTTGTTACTTACGCTCTGGTTATTATATTGAGGTTAATTAGCTTCAACACGATCCGTTCTATAGCCGCCACTCAAAATGCTCTAACTGGACTAATAGTGTCGCATTTACATAAACACGATAAATGGAGAGTTCGATTTTGAAACATGACATAAACACATTGCGTTATTCTTAAGTATATAAAATAAGTAGGTGTAAAAAGTAAACCTTTTTGTCATATTTTCTTATATTTTATTGCGTTGGTATGGAATTTGATTTAGTACTTATCTATGCTAACATACCTTGGTATAAGTGTGCACTAAAAGATACTGATATGATTAATATAACAGTGACATTATTTGATTTTATAAATATCATAAATTCGAATGTTTGTGAGTTTGGATATTTGTTTGTTTGTTACTCACGCATAAGTCCAAATCTCTCTGCATTTTATGGTAGTTTTACTTGATATTTAAAACAATTTAAGTGTTTTTCTCTTACATAAACTTATGAAAACATTTTAGTCATATTTCTGTACATAATCGCAGTGGTTCAAATCTCGCTGAGGAAGAATCCACGGCAGCTCTATTTCTTTCAATAATCTTCTTTGTGATTCATAAGTGTAGTTTCTATGAATGTTTGAAATCGTGGGGTCGCGCACCCTAAGCATCACATTGTCGATATCTCGTCATGTGTGAAAGGGTGTTAAGTAAACATTGCAAATAATTATAATGGCAATTGCATCCGAGCCGAGAAACGATTTAACTTTGATAAGAAGCTATATATTTGCATGTAAAACGAAACATTCCGTTTGTATAGGTGTTCATTTTTTACCTTTTATTACCGACGACTGTTATGGTAATGTACTTGCAACTTGACACTGATATCAGATTAGGAGTTTGGGAACTGCTACTTGATGAGATCTGCTAGAGAGTTCTACCTGCGACTTCAGCCGCGCATGATGCCTGTAATGATTAATAATTTTGAGAACTTGTAATATTTGCTGGTTTGAATGTAATTTATGTCACTTTAAGGGTTTTCAGTGTAATATGAAAATATCACGTTACGTTACGTAAAACACCTATATTATCAACATGTATAACATTATAATAATTCAATAATTATATAAATACAAATGTACTAGTAAAAATATGCTCCAAACAATTATCTTAAAAAATTGATAGAAGTAAACTAGATACCAATTATTTTAAATTAGGTTTGGTTCTTTTAAATAAGATACTTGCACATGCAAACGTCGAATTGTAAAGTGCTGATTATCTTCTTATCTATTAAAGAGCTTAATTAGTCTGGCCTGACTTTGACGGAACTTTTATTGAAATATAACTAGTAATATATAAAAAAAAACATGTGCATCCAGTTAGATAATGCGTTCACAGGATTATAAAAGAAACAGAAATACATATTTAAAATCCAAGGAGCTAGCAACAGCGTGTATAAGTACATACACGCTGTTACCTATAGTAAAACGTATTCGTAGCCGCGAGCATCAGCTTTCGTAGCGCGGCTCAACAGGCGGCGCGGCTGCGCAGGCGCTTTGTGCCGCGTTTTTGCCGGCGCCAAGAATGAGCGACAAGCAAACAACGCATTGTGTTGCACGCACATGAATAACGATATCTGCACCAACTCGCCGCCGGCACACAGGGCCCGGATTAACTCAAATTCAATTTGCATGCTCCGCAAGAGGTAGTCGTTCAAATGCAACGTCACATTTATTTCTCTTAATATATTTTTCCTGCCTACGAAGCCAAATATTAAAATGAAACTTAAATGAGAGGCCTTATCTGATGAGCAATTTCACACTTGTCGTGTTCATCTAACAAATCGCATGCATAAATCGCAAAGAATGAGCAGTGCGAGAATTGCAATCGGACACGGGGTACGGAGGGTATGCTCGCGGGAGGTCGCGCGTACTGGCCAATTCGGACGCATGAAATAGTGCCGCGCGACTCGCTTATCTAAAATAAACATCTGAGCGCCAATGAAACATGCCTTCAATTATCATAAATCGGCGCGCACTGACGTCGACCGACGAAAGCCGCGCCCGCGCCACTTGCGGAGGTGGCTGCATTCACATGCAAACAAATCAAATGACTTTAATGTACCTACCTACCTCCCTACCTAATTGCCTATGCAAACTTTGTTATTTACCGTTTGGCGACTCAAGTCGACAAACTCGATATAAAATGTAATTCTGCTAACTGTGGAATATTTCCAAAGGGACTATATCTGTTATTCACAATTTATTACTAAGAATTTTACGTATAAATTAGCTACTTACTGTGTTGTTAAATTGATTTATACTCGTATTAATCGTTATTTATTTTACGACAGTTGTAATTGACTGTGTAGACTTACAATTTATTTGTTGATCATCAATAGAAATAATTTTTCTAACTTCATAATACTCGTATAGTAGTTAGCTACGAAGATGCTACGAGCGCTACGAACGCTATGACGCTCTACGAATTCTACGACACAATAGAATAAAATAAACTGATGAAATATGCCATATTTTCTTGATGGGCCATACCATAGCAATAAAAGCGTGTTAGGGTTCGTTATTATTACCTTCGTATTTTGTTTTAAAGTTTGACTTAAATATTATTGACAACTTTTCTGAAGACAAATTTAGCAGGAAATAGCCAATCAAATTATTCAATACAAATTTTCCAATTAAAAATTTAAAAAGCTTTAAGTTTAAAATATTTTTATAACTAGAGTATCGAATATTCCAATCAAATCATGCTCCTTATGTGTTTTTTGATTGTAAGAAATTATAGATATTCTACCCATAATTATCCGTAATGTAAATTGAAAAAGAATATGAGAGGTCGGGGTGGAACATTTGCTTATTTTTATGGCTAAAATACCAATTGGTTTTACCTATTTCTTGATGTTTCATAAATATACGTTATAGACGTAACCTGACAACCAGCAATTATTTTTGTCTTGCCTCCCTAACGACGTGATTATATTTACATATTACCTTGGATGATCGCAAATATAAATATATGCAAATGTGCTTATGTTCAATTTAAATACACATGCAGTGACAATTAAAAAAATGCACTTAATTGTAGTTTTATCTTTTGTTTTCAGATATTTGAAATACAAAATGTTGTTTCAGTGTTATATCATTATTTCTGCGGAAATCGAAACTTTTTTAATTTATTTTCACGAAGAAGAAGTCATCTGTTCATTTATTTTTATGTCTTCGAGTTACTCTGCGTACACTAACGTGTAAATATTTTGATTATTAAGATGAGAATCATTGCAGAGAAAATATAAATAATGTTTACTCTCTAGATGCATTCCTTAGAAACTGCAAGCAATTTTGTTTTGACTATGGGTATATGTACCATATGGCAAACAAAGATAAAAAATAGAAGAGTCTGTAGTTATTTAGTTAAAGTTTTTCAGTTTCAAATAGTTCTTTCGGATGTTTATTTTTTATTTTGATATAGGTAAATGAATTCGAATTGATCAGTATCATAGCTATAATAAAAGTTCATGTATGTATGTGCCTGAATTTATTAATACCCACTGATCAAAAGTTCAGGTTATGATATTAATCAATTGATTCAATGTGTAGGTGTTGTGTCATATTATTTTTAAAATTTTGAAATGTTTAATGTAGGAAAAAGGTTTTCAATACCTACTTGTTTCTGCTCAGAATTTATACGAGAAAAAGTTTCATTTAAATATTGTCAGCGAAAATAAAAGTCCGCATAATGCATGCATTTCTTTTTAATTTTAACTATGCCTTCTTATCAAATGATGCTTTGATAAGATGTAGAATGAGAATGATGGTGTGATGATTTTGCGCGCGTGCATTAAGATCGGGCGTAGAAATAGCTGCGCGCGCGCATTGTCGCCAATCACGCCTGTCTCCCCTCCGCAGGGCTGGCGGCGCGCTGAAGGCAGCCAATGGCGCGCACGGGGCGGAGCTGAGTGAACTATCGGGGCTTCTCCACGCGGGGCTCGTGAAGCGCGAGCCCGAGGACCTGAGCCGCAAGGTGGTCGACGAGCCTGAGCCGCACGCGCTCAAGCCGCCGCGACATAAGGTGCGTCACACGTCCGCACGCCGCCGCCGCGCGCGCACGCACTCATACACTTTCCTTACCGGTCACTCATGTTTTATTTATCGTGGTTAGCGTACGATGCGCCGAGCAGTGCGCTCGCGATGCACTAGCCGCGCCCGCCCGCGCCCCTATCCGGCCGGTCAGTGCTGCCCGCCCAGTTATCCTCCACACAGGCGATACCCTAGGACCTCTGCCCTATCCTGGATTGTTCTAAATACATTTTCGTAAAGGTGTGACATTCGAGTAACATTAGTGTACGTGAAGCTGTGAACTGTGGTCTGACGCGGCATGTACGCGTCGACGTTAAGGAGTGGACAGTTGTCGTGGGAGAACGCGTGTAACCGGCGCGTGTGTCCGCAGGTGGCGGTCGGCGAGCCAGGCGAAGCGGCGTCGCCGTCTCCGGTGCCATCGCGCGCCTCTTCGGCCGGCTCCCTGCTGCCGGACGCCACGATGTACACAGCGCAGATGTTCGCGCCGCCTGGTACTCCCAGTCCAACCCCGTACGGCGATCAGTATTCACGCCAACCTGCTGGTTTCACAGGCGAAACGTACTATAGAGAGTACTACGTTGGTGAAGGTTACCAGCAGAGAGCAGCACCACCGTATGACACAGAGCCAGCTCCAACTTCTGCCTTCGGCGAGCGATATGCTGCCCCTCGCTATCATAGCAAGAGCGTGATCGCGGCCGCTGGTCTGACTGTGGATCTACCCTCGCCCGATAGTGGCATCGGAGCGGACGCCGTCACTCCTCGAGACCACACCGCCGTTCAGCAGGTCGGTGCTACGATCGATATGGGCGCGGGCGGGCGGGCTTTACACTATACACACGTTCGTAAACACATCACAACTTATTTATTTATGAGCTTTATTTTATTTGCGGACATTCAATTTTATTCATAACACAACTTATCATTTGTTTCTATTAGTTGTTCATATAACATACTATACCAACATGAATACCTACTTACATGTTTCATGTGAAGTCTTCATAAAGGATCATAATGACTATTATGATTGTTATAAAGGCCTGAACAGCGTGATAGCAAAGCCCACCCGCGCTTATATTCGTCAAAATCATTTAATACATTATTATTAATATTTAGAATAAGTTGGTACCTACTATTTTATAGGTATTTAGTTTGAGGAAAAAACATTTTTATGATTCCTTTAATATTTATCATTATTAATAATTGGCCAAGTGCGTGTCAGGCCATGCACAGTGTAGGTTTCCGTTATAGTTACAAATGCCCACTTTGAGTTCATGCCACTAAAAACTAAAAATTTTCACTTTAAAACCAAATCAGAAACGGATTCCTAAATCGAAAAACGGTGTTCACAGCCTCATAATATTTTTGAAAGACCTATTCAACGATACCCAACATGACTGGTTGATCGAAAAAAAAAAGTTTCTTTTTGCATTACTTGTATGGGAGCTACCCTAAAAAAAAATGTTTCTTCGATATTTTATTTTATCACTGTTTCCGCCTAATTAATATGCATATCCATGCCAAATCACAGCTTTTTAGTACTAATAGTCGCTAAGTAAAACTGCGGACGGACAGACAGACGGACAGACACGGCGAAACTATAAAGGTTCCTTGTTTACTACGGAACCCTAAAAATGCTAACCAGATTCTAACACGCGATACTGAAAATTAATATTTTGTGTAGACTTAGTTAGTCTAATTAGAATGCACATAGTTATATTGGATAAACGATAACTGTAGGTGGAATGAGCATAATAACTAGGTCCCGTTAATTGCTGCACCATTGATGTGCAGACAATGGGCTCGAATGGGCCACGAAAGACCTTCAGCAAACAACCGCGTCGGTGAGCACCCGCCGTTTGACACTTAATTTATGAGGTTACACATTAAAATAACAAATTGGCATGACTGTGTTCAGCTAAGTGGTTTTGAAGGACAGCCCTGCAGAGGTGCGGCGATCACGCGCACCTAGCAATCTAGATATTAAACGCTTGTAAAGTCCACCTTTTGTTGTCAGGTCATAAAATATTCAGACTGATACAGAACGCACTTAATATTGCCCTTAGAAGCTATTGCCTTGAGGTAAATCATGACATTCTTATAACTTTCACAAGTAGGTAATTAGACTAAGTTATATCCGTAATAACTTTAATTAAGATTTGTGCATAAAACTCCAGAATTGTAAATGCCGATCTGGTGACGATGACGTATTTCCAACGATATTTTAATGTGAAACCATTATCATAAATTAGTTATCAATTAGACTTAATTTATGGAAGATTGCGACATAAAAATCTTTTCATCGCGCTTATTTTCCTCTAATTAAATACCTTCTTTAATAAGACGTGAGTATTACTATCGTGAAATTAGAGAACGTAGAAAAAAAGAACAGAATTCTTTATCTTTTGCAAAATTGCCTCCAATCATAATTTATGAGACAGAGTTCTCACTAATACCAAATAAATCCACCAAGATATACAAACTTAATTAATGACAAATATATCCACCAAAGTATACAAAAATATTAATCAATAATCTTTTTATGAATTATAACAAAAGGTTTTACCAAAAAAATATTTTTTATAACTTCGAAAGTGACTACAATTTCTAGTTCACAGTTAGCAGAATTAGTAATTTCATATTGTGATAAATAATTTCCACTTGCATTAGATAATACACGTATAAGCATTAAGTTTATATCTGATTATTGTAAATGAAGAAAACATTAAGTCATTTAATTAAGAGTTTTACCTTGAAAACTAGGTAAGGTGTTAAATACTACTAAAGGAGATAAAATGAAGGAATTATTTTTATTTGTGTTGGTATTGTGTTACTGCTTGCATGCGTTTTATCTCCTTCATCATCATGTAGAAGGCAAAAGCAATCCAAGCCAAGCAGAAACACAACAATAAATATTTTTGTTACTTTATAGGGTCCCGTACAAAAAATTAAAAACGGATCCCTTATAGGATCACTCGTGCGTCTGTCTGTCCGTCCCCCACCCTGATATCCGAAACTACTGAGCCCAAAATTTTGAAAAAATACAAAGTATAGTTCATTGCTTGTAGATTACAGGAAAACCTATAAGAATTCTTTCAATAGAAAATAAAGTAGTAAAATCAATATAATACGTTCACTTACGGAAAATCTTTGGCATTGTATGGAACCCTCTCTACGCGAGTTTAACTCGCACTTGGCCGGTTTTTATTAAATTATTTCTTTGTTTTTTCTCTTCTAAGGAATTGGTTCAGCATCTTTTTATATAGAGTAGTAATGTAGGGAGGAAAGTTGAGATATTGAATAAAAGAACCCTAAATTTTACTCAAAGAAAAATTATAACAACTGTAATACACAAAATTCATATTACCAATTGATTATTATTTCTAGCAGACTTATTCCTTTTAGTATTTTTAGGGTTCCGTACAAAAATTAAAAAAACGAAACTCTTATAGAATCACTCGTGCGTATGTCTGTCCGTCCGTCTGTCACAGTCACACACAGCCAACTTTCTTCGCATCTACTAGACCAAATCAGGTGCAATTTGGTAGGATAGTGTAATAATCTATTTATGTAGGATGATTTGACAACCTCTGCGGCGTAGTGGTCGCCATGCTAGCCCGCCACCCAGAGTTTCCGGGTTCGATCCCCGGTCAGGGCAAGTTGGAAAATGACCTTTTTCAAATTGTCCTCGGTCTTGGGTGTTTATCTATACATGCATTTGTTATAAAATATAGTATCGTTCAGTTAGTATCCCATAACACAAGTCTCGAACTTACTTTGGGGTAAATCAATCAGTATAATTTGTCCTAATAAGAAATCCCATGACCCAAACACAGATGTGCAAAGTAAATAAATATATATATATATATATTTTTTTTAATAAGGTTCATTTTTGCGTGACCAATTAGGAAATTAAAAAAAAAAATCTTCTATGAAACCACTCAAATCTTGCATTTACGTTGTAAATAGGGCGCACTATAAGTTTCCGGAACTGGCCACTTACATAAACAATATTTAAAAATTTATTGCGACATTTGAAAATAGAACTCTTTGGCTGTAGAATGCAGTTTGTTTCATCTGACCTTGAGGCGCCATTTAAAAAATTGTGTGTCTGCATCAACATGGATTTAACTCGGGAAAATTTTCGTAGTATGATTTTCTACGATTTTAAGTGTAATTTGACAGCTCAACAGAGCATCGCTCGGCTTGAAACAGCTTTTGGCAATGAAGCACCATGCAAGACAACTGTTTATAGCTGGTTTGCAGAATTCAAGCGTGGTCGTATCAATCTCAGTGACGAATCTCGCGATGGTCGGCCGTCCAGCGCTGTGACCAACAAAAACATCGATGCTGTGCGCCGTATGATTGAAACAGACAGGCATGTGACCTACCATGAAATTCGCGCATCCTTAGAAATAGGTATGAGTCAAATACAATTAATCCTACACAAACATTTGGGTGTGAGAAAGCTGTGCTCGCGGTGGATCCCACACAACTTGACCGAGGCTCAAAAAACGGACCGCGTCACTTGGTGCTGTGCCATGCTTACCACATTCAACGAAGGTGCGTCAAATTTGGTGTGGGACATAGTAACAGGTGACGAAATATGGATTTATTGCTACGATCCCAAAACAAAGCAGCAATCGAGCGTATGGGTCTTTCAAGATGAGCCGAAACCAACCAAAGTGGCGCGCGTGAAAAGTGCATCTAAGCGGATGATTGCTTCTTTTTTTAATAAAACTGGACACGTGGCTACTGTTGCTTTAGAGAATCGTCGTACAGTGAATAGTGACTGGTACACGACCATTTGTTTGCCGGAAGTTATTGACGAACTCCGTAAAAGTAACCGTAAACGCCGTATCATCCTGCACCACGACAATGCTAGTTCTCACACGGCCAGACAGACAAACGACTTTTTGAAGGCGAAAAATGTAGAACTCATGAGTCATCCTGCATACAGTCCCGACCTGGCACCTTGTGACTTTTTTCTGTTCCCAAAAATTAAGAACCAATTACGCGGTCAACGATTTTCATCACCAGAAGAGGCTGTCGAGGAGTATGAAAAACACGTTTCAGAGGTCACCACAGAGGAGTGGCACAAAAGTTTTCAAAACTGGTTTCATCGAATGAAAAAGTGCATAGACGCTAAGGGAGATTATTTTGAAAAACAATAAATTAATTTTGTACCTTTAATAGTATTTTTTCATATTCATTCCGGAAACTTATAGTGCACCCACGTACTTGTAGATATTTACGTGGTTGTGTTAAGTTTGCACCGTTTTTCGGTAAAATTTATACAGAAACCCAAGTTTTATTGAGCGAAACTCTTTGCTCATTCATGACTCAATCCAATACTAATAGCATCGACACTTGTTACATGCAACATGTTTTTTTATACAAACTATGGAAATACTAATTACCGTTAATCGTGTCATACGCCGTCTTACAGACGGCTAAATTATAAATTTTATCTTTAAAAATTATAGAACTCTTACTATTCAATAAAATTACTTATTTTATTCGATTTTAGATGTCAAATTCTTTGATGATATATTTTTTCTTGGAAATTAGTAAGCTTATCTTTGCGTCAATTTTTTGTTAAACGCAATTTATTTGCAGTTTCTGAGTTCCTTCTACTTCGTTGCTCGTTTTTTTCATGCTAGCTAATCCCTAGACATCCAATAGAATTTTACGGTTTAAATATTCTTGTGAGCTCACTCGTGAAACATTTGTAGCTCTCTCTTAGCATTTATTTTGTACCATAATTAAAATAGAACATCTTAATTAATTGGAAATTGATTGATGTTAGGGTGTGTATCTGTCAAGATAATTTGACTGGTACACACCCAGTATGGTCATTTTATTGTACCTAGTTTTTACTGTCATGTTGGGGATCTTTATCAATAATGGAGAAATTAACGTAGCCTGGGATAAAAGTCTGGTATTTTTTTAAGAAAGCCTAAGCCGTATACCATTTAAAATTAAAGTACTTTGAACTAACTACTAATCCAATTATTTGTAATTTAATAAATCTTGCATTCAAATATAATTTCATGTTGTATATCCCACTTAAAAAAAAAATCCGCGTAGTCATTCGACTACACGGTTATTTGCCAGCAGCCCGGCGTGCCGGAGGACGGCCGGGGCACCCCGTCGGCGCACCACTCGCCCGCGCAACCGCCGCGGACACGACCCTGGCATGACTTCGGCAGACAAAATGACGCTGACAAGATACAAATCGCCAAACTGTAAGTAAATGATCACTATCATATTCATAAAAAATCTGTGTCCGTATGTCAGTCATAAAGTGCGCAACCCCTACACTTGTATAAAAAGCATTTGCTTTTAAATTTTGCTCGATCGGGGTTCGTAGGCATCGTAAATATATTTTCCATCAACATCTGTAAAACCCACGACGTAGCTATTATGTATATGAATATACTGTAAAGTCTACCAAAAATATGCAAAAACTATTTTAGACAAGGGTGAATTCAGTCTACCAAAATACAAAAACATATTTTGCTTCCCATTGAAACTCGGATCAGCTGAATTATCTACTTATATGGAAGGCCAAAAACTTATCGTTTTTGCTATATGTTTCTAGGGGAAAATTATGCCGTATCATGGACTAAATTTATTCATAAAACATATTTTGTAGACGTTATACAACGTGGAAGGGACTTTCTCGTAATAAACCGAACCACGGACTATATTCTATATCACTATAATATAATGAAATTAAAATTATCAGTATTTTTTTAAAATCGGTTTTTCCTTACGTAAGTATACAGCCGTCTGGGCAATTTGTATGGGAATGTCGAGTTCTTTTTTTTTGTTTTTTGACATTGTATGTATCATCATATTATAGTGATAAAGTCTGTGGTTCGATTTATTAATTAGTATCGTCCTTCCACTTTGTAATATCATATTTTACTTTGGTGACATAATATATATATATATATATATATATATATATATACACACTGATTTGTGGGTGTTCCATAAACTTTCTATCCGTAGCATTTCCATGGTTTGACCATTCGGAATAATTTGACATTCTGAAAATTTCTGTGCTATGTCTACTCTTATTTGAGCTATTTTAAAACTCACATTAAATTAAATGTTAATTAATTCTATCTTCTTATTGCGATTCCATTATAAGTCATGGCATATTTGAGTCGATCGTAACATATTCAATAGCATTCCAGCAACCAATTTTGCAACATTCGACGTATGATAACTGCGTATTTCTCGCCTACTAGGCGATAATTGACGTACCTTTGTATCGATAACAATCAATTTAGGACAATTTGACGTGTTTTGTGTGATTTTACGTTGGTATTGTTTCAGTTCATAGACACAAAAGTTAGAAATCAAATGTTTATAAGTAAAAATAATGACAATTAAAAATAAAGAAGCTTTTACTGCGAGTCAATTAGTTTTTGGACTTTACACGGTATCATAAAAGTTAGACTGTTACTATAGATACATGCTCTGTAGAAAGTTCATTTGCTATGTTGTTATATAACTAATGTATCGATTCTAAAGGCAATTTGAATTAAAGAAAATGAAATATTTAGAAAATCCAACAGACCTTGAGAATCTGGCCTGATATCTATCTCGTTAGAAATAAGGACGTGATAGTATATTTTATTTTGTTCAATAGTAGGTAGTGCTACAAGGCAAAAGGTAATATTTTGAAGGCGAGGGCGCTAGTTTGAATACTGAGTGAAGCAAGGGATTCGTGTATATCGCCCGAGATAAAAATATTACCGTACCCGAGTAGCACACCCTACTTTTCATCTCCATCTATGAGAAAAACTATCAATTACAAAACAAAATATAAAGAGGTAGAACCTACAACTACACTATATAATCAGAGCTCAACCGACAGATACTAAACGTTATTTGGTGTCTTTTCATTCAATAAATACTTATAGATAATTTTTCACAAAAATGTTCACTCATAATTTCTGTAATTACTCTCAATTATGGACAAGAGTTGCACTTATTTTAAATTAAACTTGTGTATTTTTTCGAAGCGAAGAACATTAAAATGTTTGCTTGTATTCATCCATGTTGACGACAATATATATTCGTAATAAAAAAAAATACGACGTCTGTGTCAATAATTTATTCTTTTTGTACTAAATTCTTCTTTATGTTTGCTAGACTGCCAACATTATTTATTAATTTTACATAAATTACACTCGTTTTCAATTTTCAAATTGTTTTTAATCCCTAGAGATTTTCTTTTACTTTTCAGTCTCGAGAGAATCGGCAGTAACTTTAGCTTCAAATGTATTGATAGATGAAAAGTAGATGACATGAAAAGTAATTTTATTTCCAAAAATAATCTATTTTAATTTAAGTGACCATAAACACCACTGAAAAGTCCCAAGAAAACATAAAGAATAACATTTTTTTTCATTTACTTTGCTAAACAACTGAACAGATTTTGATTAAATTTCTGAAATTTGAAAGAAATGTTCAAAATTGGTCTATAAATTAGAGTTCTAAGGTAACAGAAAAATCAGAGTAAGAAAACGGTAATCTCCTCCTTTTTGAGTCATTTAAATAAGGTCAGTCGGTGTACGGTTGTATGTAAATATAAATAACTTTGCTAAAATTTAATGAATAGTAAAATCTACAGAATATTTACGAGTATAATTTTATCAATTTCAATTATTAGGATCGCGAAGATAAAGTTATACTGTGATTTGTGATAAGCAACATTTTTATAGTCGTAACATTAATATTTAAACAATTTTAATGTTAAACATTGATTCAGACCCGGAAAATTATTTAAGTCCGCATTTGGTATTTAATTACGATTTGCATATTATATCCGTCCTTTATCGAATAAATTATGACAAACTAAATTCAAAGGTTCAGGCGAATTAAATGGTAACAATAACACCAAGTTGCCGTGAATCGAAAAAACAAACAAGTAGAACAGTTTTATCAGCCACTTTCCTGTGTAACATTGTAATTTGTTAGTGTTAGTGTATCAACAATAGTTCGTCCTGCCTGGTGTTAACCGACCACTTTGTAATGTAGCCCTTTCTTAGAACTATTTTTAACCGACTTCAAAAAAGGAGGAGGTAATCAATTCGACCCGTATGTTTTTTTTGTATGTATGTTTGCGATATCTTCGTCAACCGTGGACCGATTTTGATGATTCTTTTTTTATTTGAAAGCCTTTACTACCAAGTTGGTCCCATATTAATTTGGTGAAGACATTAATGAAGAACTTTGGAGATATGGAAGAAACTCCTGAAATAAAATGAAGTAGGTTGTTTTTTTATTGTTAAAAATTGAATTATTTCACATATAAACGACATAAACGCGCTTCAAAATTTTCTTTCCCGTTTTTTAAAAATATGTTTATCGTATTCACGATTTCTTTTTATAATCAGAAGAGAGTTAGTGAGAGATAGTCATGTCTATACATAACGGGTAGACTGAATCTGGGCAAGATTGCTACAGCAACTAAGGGTCCCTTTACCCTAGACAGAATCAGACATTCCCATACGAACGTAGTCTACGTTTTATTGTGAGACGACATGTCGGATATGAGCGAAATTATGTAATTTCAATGAAATTGTATATATTTAGGCATATAACTAGTTTTCACAGTTAAAATATGAACTTAAAAGAGAATGTAGTGTATCATATAATATTTGACCAGCAGTATGGAAAACTTCTACGCCCTTATATTTTCTTTCCAGTTCATAATTTTACTGTAAGAAACCAATTATAACCCTAGATAATTGTAATTTCTTTAAAATTACAATTTTTACCGAAATCTGTCATGTCATAAATAAACCTAGACTATTGTATGGAAATTTTAAGGTAAGGGGATTTTTAAGGCCACAAATATTGTTGTCGTTCATATAAAAACAGTATTTTGAAATCGGTTTGCTATATCCGATCGTTTTTATCACCTAAATAGAAGAAGGAGGTACTCCATTTTTTATTCACTTACTAGTATATAAATACCTACCAAATACCGAAGTTTTTATAAACTAGCCCAGATTTTTTCATAATTATCTCAAATTGTATTCTAACTGGATGTTTAAGTATATATGTACATTTCACTCCATAAATATAGACATATCAACAAAGGCTGTCTTCGGTTATATTGACTCGTTTAAAAAGGTGCTAAACTATGGTGCGTGAGTACCAAATACGTTAGGAAAAGGCGTAAATTGAACATTCCCTAATTTATACCTTAGATAAACATGTAATTCCACTTACTTGTATTTTTCTAGGTTAATGTCACACATTTGAAATATGTAGGATAAAATACTCAAGAAACTTACGTTGAGCGCTGTTATTTTCTTAGCGCCAATATATTTTTATGGAGTGTGTTACATATTACTCATTTTAAACATGTAAAAGGAGGGGAATTGGAAAGACCTAACTCAAAGCAGAATTAGTTTAATATTTCGAAAATGGGTCACTAAATCAAAAAGTGCTCTTTGTAAACCCTCAACGGTTTTTAAAGGCTTATTTATCTAACTTCCCATAGTCATGGGGAGAAAAATATAGACGCAAAAAAGTCATGCGTACTTTGCCACCCTAAAAAAATCACCTCTTTGTTTTTCACTATGTCAGTATACGTTATATTCAAGTTATCAACAAGTAATTCATTCGGTGGATATTAAAATGTGCGTCTGAGTCAAGTTATTCATCATTAAATGCTTATAAAATAAGTAAGAAAACTTCTTTATAACTGTTTTATGTAATTGCCGTATCCGCATAAAATAAACATATTAACATTAAAAATCGTAGTTTGTTGTTATTTTTCGTAGTATAATTTAAAGTAAATTTACTAAAAATATTTTTGTATTTGTATTTAAATAAAACAAAATTTTGTTTTCATGCTAACTTTTTTCGTGGACTTGAGGACAAGCACAAAAGTAAGTATATGATATGTTTTAAATATTGGGATTTTTATTAATAGTATTTATAGGTTTTACTTTAATTAAGTACAAGTTTAAAGGCAAAACGGCAGGTCGTTGGTACTGATCGTAAAAGAATCGTCGCGGGTGAACGCGGCGGAAACAGTCGTCGACATGATAAGTGCATTAGCATTATTATCTCAATAATTACTTGCTTGCATTTGGCCCAAATAGCTGAGTCGCTTCTACCGTCTTAAATTACCTTCCATGCTGATACGCGGCCGATACCAGCCCTCGCCTCCGTACCCGACTTATTCCGACGCCCTCACGAATGTTTAGACTATTACTTACGGCCAGTTAACCACTCCAACAAAACCGCTTGATGGCTCTAATATCCACTTATTTACTTATCGAATGCCCAACTCACGAATGAGCTTTTAAAAGGTTGTAACTTAATCAACTAATGTGTGCGTACGTGATTATCACTTTAAAGTATTAGGTACAAACTTTCTTCCATAACACTAAATTAAATCTTTAAAATTTTCTGAAGTACATTTATTTTTTTTAAATTAGGGTCTGATATTTTTGGAAATGATAGGTACCTAAGTAACTTACAAATTAGATAACATGTCAAAAACGTATTTAATTTATTTGAGTTGTTTCTTTAGTATGAGTGCGGCAATGTTTCTGAATTGCGATCCTCACGCAATCCTTACATCTGTCCGCCTTAAGCAAAACAAATATGCTTTAGCTGTATACCAATATCTCGGTGAAGCTATTATTGAGTCTACTTTTCATCTGAACTAGCTCTTTTATCGCAGTTCTTGTCACGTTTAAGCATAAAGAGATTACGATAAATCTCTCTCGTTACCATGAAATTGTGCGCCTTTTACGGCACAGCCGCGTGGTGTCTTGCTAAGAAGTAGTAAATAATTAAATTGTTGCAATGGCGGCGGGATGAGATAAACTGTATATTAACGTGTGCTGTGCGGTGCACGCGGCAGGCAGGGAGGTAGCCGCGCCGCACCCAATAATCAGGGGACCGCTATTAGGTCCGTGCCCTGGCTAAGAGTCCTATTAGCAGCCACCGCGCGCCGCGGTGTGCTGCGTCTCTCATTCAACGCTATCAGTTTAGTACTAGAATTAGCAGATATTAATATCTTTTATTTTAATAAACTAATAAGTTATTTTCTGCACTCGTTTTGAAAATAGAGCTTGATTTGACTTACGGCAGGCGATCAAAAATAGATCGATAGACTTCGTAAATATACTCGTAGGTACCTATTGTTGTGATAAGCGCAAACAGTCTATTCTTTATAAACAGGTAGTACAAAATACCAAATTAATCAAACAAAAATCAAGTCTGAAAGGAATTCAAAATAAAAAAGAAATACATATTGTTTTAAAAAATTGATACCTTATAAGTTAAAGGAGAGGTTAGAAGTACCCTTAACTGACGGGCATGCATGAAGAGAGTGATGAGTGTAGATGAAGCGAAAGAGGTCTGTCAGGATCGTAGCAAGTGGAGGTCCTTAGTCTCTGCCTACCCCTATGGGAAACAGGCTTGATAATATGTATGTATGTATGTATAAGTTATAAGAGGTATCTATTAATTCTATATTGGCGTGTATGTATTTAAATGACGAAATAGGTTTTCTTGTATTTATATATTTTAGACTTATATTAACGTGATTCATCTCTTTTTATATCCAAAATACTGCGACATCGACGCTCGTCACATGCACACAATGGTCCTTCCATTAACATCAGTCAAAGACACGGAGCAATGCGTTTCACTTCGTTTTCCAACTCTACCGATACATTGGTACCCTTTTTATACATTTTATAAAACGAATAAAACAGCTTGTGTTCGAACAGTGCTCTTCACTTTTTTAATGTTAATTGCAGCAATTATTTCCCACACCGTATCCTATCTTGGCTTCATCACAATACTAGAGGCTGCTTAACTTAATTAAAACAGAAGACTGAACTGTATTCAGTCATACCAATCATATTAAAAAGAGAAAAAATATGCTGAAGAAGCAAAGTTGATTTCCGATAGTTAATTATGAAATTGCTCGTGTAGGCACCATACATACAGCTGTTCAGAATGTATCCGACGAAACAGGTTAAGCTAAAGAGCGAAATTAAACTCATAACGAGTGTGAATTATCACACGTTTTCATACATTCTTTTTTGTCAACATTTATTTAGGTATAAATAATGTTTTTGAACTTTTGTAAGTTGATAAAATTACTAGGAGACACATTTATTAATAAATGATAGAATTGAGAGTGGAGTGGTTGTCTGTTTGTGGTGATCTTAAACCAAGTTCGATTTATGCGCATCTAATTTTGCGTTTGAGCTTGTCGCCGCTGGACGCCGCTGCCAAGTCCTCGCTCGGCCCTCGCCCTCTTATCGGCATGCGTTTTTACTGCAAGCACTTTGTTGTCACTGCGTTCCGAGACTTTTTGCGCCCTCATCAATTTCCTCGCCTCGCAGATTGATTTATTCATGAAAGCTCCTTCGTCTTCACGCAGGAAGTGCCTTTTTTCGGCCACTGCGCAACTGAAATTTGTAATGAACTTCATTGGAAAACAATGTGTTATTTATTTTGGAAAAAGTTAAATGTCAACCTAAATCTTAAATTGCGGTAAAATTCACATTTGTACGAAAATTGAGTATGCTTCGCGGCGTCGTGTGTTTTAAAACCGTAACAAGCTTTCGATAAGGACAAACCGTCAAGTGTAAGTTAACAAAGGATAGTTGAAATAACAATAGAGAGCAACGTCGCAAATGTAAATTGTGCCTGGAATCACTTAGAGAACATCAGATAGGCGAGCGCCGCTGCGACCGATCCGTCACTGTCGGCCCGCGTTTGCATTACACGGCCTTTATCGGAACGAGCTCGGTTTAAATCGCAACATCGCCAGGGCTGTTTTCCAAATTGTTTTCAATAAGCTTTAAGTAATGGTGTAACCGCAAAACTGTATATACCGATACAATCCGGCATTACTATCTAAATAACATTCGAGGATTTATTAGCAGATTAAATATTTCATAACGATTTATTGGCTTTTATCGTATTACGTAAGTTAATGCGGGTACTTAAAAGCGAACTGATAATGACAACCCGTCCGCTAGTGTCATTTTCTCTTTGTCTATTTGACGTGGGCGTAGAGTGCGGCCGCGGAGATCTGCGGCGGCGTGGTGGCGTGCGCGGCTGCGTGCCCGCAGTCGCAGTGTCGCTAACGACTCTTGGCACGCGATCACCGCTAAATTAGCGGGGTTTTCCTTCCGCCCAGTAGCGCAGGAAATCGCGAGAAAATCGAGTTTTTCATTGCGCACTACGAACTGGATCTCCACGCCTTTATGTAACGATGCCGCTGACAAGCTTTACTGGCAGGGCAATTAAGATTTCCACTTTTTGCACACTTTTATAGCTTTACTTCATGGAAACTTTATTGTCAAGAACGTGTATCCGTAGACATGTATCTCAAAGAAGAAATCGCACTTTTTCTAAATGTTGTAAACTAGCTCTCGTTTTGCATTCTATTCTCAAATAAACATTAACGACGACTCACCTACTGGGCTACTGCGAGATACGCGAGTTGTCGTATGTTATCTCCATCTTGGACACACATGAACGTGTCGTACAAGTCATGGTGCGGTCGTTTCCCGGCCACGCGACGCTTGCAATGACCGATGTTATAATTTGATATGTGTTTGTCAGGTTTTCCCCTTACGGGTTTAAGTACCACCTGGAGACTGCGAGCAGTAGTTCGCAGCGGCGCGAGGACGACCGCATCACCTACATCAACAAGGGCCAGTTCTACGGCATCACGCTCGACTACACGCATGATCCGGACAAACCACTTAAGAATCAAACAGTCAAGGTAAGAAAACTTATATATTGTATACCTATGATGTGTACATAAGATATAGTTGACATAGTTGTACACTGCGCATAGGAAATATTTTGCCTGACATTCTGCGAACATTGGATAAAATTATATTAAATGAACGATTTAACTACGTAACTCTATCTAAACAATTTATAATATCAATAAAACATATGGCGAAGATATTATCAATCATCAAAAAGTTTTTTTTTCTTTATTGTAAACATTTTAATAACGTGTAGTTAACATGTGTCAATATCACTCTTCCTCCTAAAATTAAAAAGTGATTGATTATTTCCATCCATGTACAATCCATAATCTACAGTGATATTATTATCGCAACTGCTAGTCGAGTTGTCGGACGGGTTTCTATAAAATTCTTCTATTACTTTCTATACTATAAATAAACGTACGTTTTAATTATCATGTGTATGACTGACGTAAAATCTTATTGCCTTGCTTTGCGAAATAATCTGTGAATTTGAATGTATATAGCAAAATTTGCTTACCAACTGCATCTTTCCGCTTACCAGGTTATCTTAACGGCCAATAAAGGATAACGATCGTTATATGTCCCTATAAAGTGGCACACACCATGGTCACGCTCTCATGTGGATAGTCAGCTTATTATCGAAATCAATGAGTTTGTGGCTGCGTAACGGTTCGCAAATGGCCGGATGTTTGCCTCTCGTAGACCTTAGAAAGTTACACTCAATCATTTAGGGAAGGTTGCACCATCATACGTTTAATTTCTTGGAAATGGGCAGACATTAAATTAAATAACTGTCTTCACAGTTCAGGTGGGTCACACTTAAAGATTATCTACGAAATAACTATGTATGTGTGTAGTTTTAACTTTACCTGAATTTTATCTACGTATCACACAAGATTTTCTATACTCTGTACTGAATGTAAGCTCTCCGATTTAAATAGAAAATGAATAATGAAAAAATACATAAGTAGTTTATTTATCTTTAGAAGAGCAGTATTTATTTTGATAAAAATAAATACATAATAATGAATAAGCGTTCTATTTACGATTCCTAGTCTTCAAATTGTTTTAGAAATAAAATTCTTTCTTAGGGATAAAGAGTAATCCTCTTATTCATAAATCATATATATTCATTTGAAGACCTATTTTAGCTATTTTATATTTTATCCTTATCTTTCTTTTGAATATTTGATACAGTTGAAACAAGACATAACATGTTTTTACTTAAATAGATTTAGCAAACGTTTGATTCTTTTAATTATAAGAGGTTAAGTGATTATAAAGGGTGACATTTATACCACCAGCCAAAATTTTAGTGCAAGTTTAGTCCATGATACTGAACTACTTTCCATTAAAAGACTTGACGAAAATTTAAAAAAAAGTTCGCCTCGTCAAATCAATCAACAAAGCAGCGCTCAGTTTTAATTTTTTAGGGTTCCGTAACCAAAGGGTAAAAACAGGACCCTATTATAATATAATATAATATAATATATATATATAAGACTCCACTGTCTGTCTGTCACCAGGCTGTATCTCATCAACCGTGATAGCTAGAAAGTTATTTTCACAAATGATATTTCTGTTGCCGCTATAAAAACAGAATAAAATAAATATTTAAGTGGGGCTCCCATACAAAAACATGATTTTTATTGATAATGCCTAACCTTTCGTGCCCGAGTCCAACTCGCACTTGACCGGTTTTATTTATAACTTTTTTATAGAAAATAGTTTAGTATCATGGACTAAACTT
This sequence comes from Acrobasis suavella, assembly GCA_943193695.1. Classification (NCBI taxonomy): domain Eukaryota; kingdom Metazoa; phylum Arthropoda; class Insecta; order Lepidoptera; family Pyralidae; genus Acrobasis; species Acrobasis suavella. The sequence goes on along the minus strand of OW971931.1, from coordinate 14,037,989 downwards.
TGGCTGGTGGTTAAAAAGTCACCCCGTATTTCCGTAAGTTAACATACCTAGTCGCACCTATCTACGTTAATATTGGTGGTAACTTGTGTATCGAGGAGCCGATCGTGAGATTTGAACGCTGGCTAGCTAGCTTCGAACGTCTCAATTTATCACTAGAAGCCACAGAGAATAAAATGTACAAATTATGGCTCCTGTGCGGAAATGTAATTGATGTTTGTTCAATATTTACGAGCGGAATGTATCGCGTCGCGTATAATTTTATTGACTTGCCCACGCGCGCCCACGTCGCTACTCTATCGTCACTTACTAACGACATATCATGCGTCCAAGCTTTGCTTTTCATTTTGAAAAGTTACGAATAATCATAACGATCACTGAAATTATTGAGGATAATCGACGAAGGTCTGTTGACAGACTTATTTTTAGGGTTCCGTAGCCAAATCACAAAAAAACGGAACCCTTATCGATTGATCATGTCTGTCTATCCGTCCGTATGTCACAGCCACTTTTTTCCTAAACTATAAGAACTATACTATTGAAACTTGGTAAGTAGATGTATGCTGTAAACCGCATTAAGATTTTCATACGAAAATAGAAAAAAAAAACAATAAATTTTGGGGGTTCCCCATACTTAGAACTGAAACTCAACAATTTTTTTTTCATCAAACCCATACGTGTGGGGTATCTATGGATAGATCTTCATAAATGATATCGAGATTTCTAATATTTTTTTTTTCTAAACTGTATAGTTTGTGCGAGAGACACTTCCAATGTGGTAAAATGGGTGCCCCCCATTGTAACTTCTAAAATAAGAGAATGATAAAACTAAACATAATATAAATTGGTTTAAACGAGATGTAGTAAGTAATTTTTTTTAATACGTTTATTGAAACATTGATCAAAGTTACAACGAACTACAAGAACTTATGTTACTTGCTGCTACGGAACCTTTCATGGGCGAGTCCGACTCGCACTTGACCGCTTTATTTGAATCTCGATCATTTTAATGTACTACGTTAATCATAAATGCGTATTCCTTCTTAGCTACATACCTGAAAATAAATTAGATTTTTTTCATAAATCTAGATAAACCCCTTGTATAAATAAATTCACACCAGTAAGAGAGATATTTCCAAAGTCCATTTATGTCGATAACTCTCTCTCACTTATATTTTTCTAAATATAAAGATTTTCAAGCTTTGGAACATAACATAAAACATTTTTGAAACTTTAAGAGATCATCATAATTTAATGAACCTGCTGTGTCAAATCAGCGTTACTGAATTTTATTAGGATTTGTGCGTTAAGTGCTGCTATGTGCGTTTACTTGGCCTGTCACTTAGTCATTAAAAAGTCCAAGAAATATGAAGGTTACGTGAATAACAAATAAAAAGATAAAATAATAATGAAACCACCATGAAACGTAAGTTCAGTATAGGGTAGTAACCGCAGTTACATCGTATCAATTACACCCTGCTGCTGTATCCTATCTTGTTTACCTTCATTGAGTTTTATGTATTATATGGTATTACTTTCATTATTGGGCTGTTCAAATATTTTTTTATTTATTCAAAAAATTAACGACACGCCAGTGACAATGCACAGTGATAGCTGTGTTGATTTTAAATTTAAGTTTTGCTAAAATAATATATATTGATGCATCCTCTTGTCTATACCACATAGATATTCCTTGCGATATATTCTTAGTCAGGAGTCACCAAGTTGTATACAAAGAGATACAATACAGTTTTAACAAATCATGAGTTGGCAGCAACGGTGAAAAGTGGAATCACGAATATGTAGTTGGTTGAGTCAGTATTTGGTTAAAAGATAAAAGAACAAATGTGTGAGAAACTTAAATAAGTATAAAATTTGATTTGATTAGTTAGTTGATCTATAGAACTCGTAAATACTAATGTAAAACAGATTATTTACAATATATCCATACACAATATACTTCCATAAATATTACTAAGTAACTAATGTTGCCCATGGCGTTGCTCGCATAATCTAATAATGAAGTTTCATACAGAATTTCATTCCCTATTTAATCCCTTTTAACATAAAAAATAATACCTACAGTAATATTGTGTCTTAAACATGAGCACATTTATAAACTTTTACAAAATTGACCAAATTTTATACAAACTTTCAACCCTCATTTTTAACCCATGAGACGCTGAATTACCAAAAATATTTTCTTGTAAAAAGTTTTGCTACAAAGAAATGCTTGGGCAAATTTTCATGCTTTCAGACCCACTGGTTTCCGTTGTGTATTGATCGATCAGTCAATATGCGCCTTCAGTTTCTTTTTTATGTATATAGATGTCTTACTTACTAATACGAACGTGTTGAGTAACATCTTCATCTCATAAAAACTGTAATTTTATTATCCATTAAATGACTTCATAGCGTGACACGTGAGTCGAGGCCCGTGGAAATAGGAAATCCCTCGCATTATTGTTTCCTGACAGCTTCCCTGGAAAAATAATAAAGCTATTGGTTAGTCCATACAATTAACCTACATTACTTTTTTACGATTCACAAGATTTTCTAGAAAAACCGGAAAATCCACATTTGGTAATCTGGTTAATCTCGTTCATATAATTGTCCTTCTTCGTAAGTGATTGATAACACATTATTTTAGCTTTTTTTTATTTCCGAACCATTACTAGCTCTTTAACTTGGCTATCTAATCTTTGTCTACTGCATCGTATAAACGTGAGGTTATGAAATGCACTCGATATTCAATAGTATATTTTGTTTCTTTCTTTGCAGCGGTGTACATATTCAAATGCGTTTTATCTCGATTCAATGGGTTTAGATCGGTATAGTCAGAGATACAATGCGACATACGTTTGAAGTTATTATTAAGGCAGTAAGTGGACCAGTGGCCGGGGTCCGGGTCCGGCAGCGCAGCCCGGCCGCGCCGGGTATCGCATTCAATACGCGAGTAGGTACGGCCGGCTTATCTCACCGCAATCGAGTCCGCATTGTGTTGCTGCGCCCGATAATTAAGACGACGCTTTTGACATTCGCCATATAGGAACACAATGACCGCCCCGGGAGTCCACTCGACTCGGATAATATCGCTTCCTTTAAACAATAACCGTCCCGCATTATGATAAAATAATTCCAATGTGGCAAACATTGTGCTTACTTAACGAGCGCACTTTTCTCGTCCGATATGCAAACGAAGTTACTGAGCACATTCCAGAAGTGGTGTGAAAACCAAACGGAATTCTGAGCAGGCACATGTGTTGGCAATCATGTAAAAATGAGACGGTGCACATTACCTTGTTTGTAAAAAGATAATTAATCTTTTCTTATTCTTATTGGTATTCCTATCATATACGTATTAAATGTACTTATGAAGAAAATCCAATCTGTTTTTGCATTCACACAGCCGCTTGAAATGAATGAAAGTAAAATTTTTACCAAATTTAATTACCATTAACCAAGCAGTCGTAAAAGTATTTTTTAAAACTGCATAGAATTGATAACTACGCATCCTCTGCTCAATTTTACACAAAAACAGTTTATGTTAAATACCGTGGCTGAAAAAAATTACCTCGCACGCAAAGTCAAATATATTTCGCGTGTCAAAAAACTGTTAAGAGATGGAAGAAATTTTAGTTAACACAGATATGTGGTAGTGCGTGGCAGGCCGTAATCAGCGGTCGGCATGCGCTCCGCCCTTGTTTCGGGTTTCTTTCGCCCGCACCCGATATCATCTCCGCAATTTCCGCCTCGAATGCACTCTCTGACTTCACGTTGAGCACAGTCAAAATTAAACATATCGCAACTAATTAAGAACGATCCTCTCGTATTTCGCACGCTACGGAATAATGTACCGATTTACATTAAAATTAAAAGACAAATTTCATTTTAAAATGCTATCAAAAGAAACGTTACCACTTGAATAGATAATTAATGTGTCGCCCCTTGAAATAGACTTTATAAAAAACGTAAAAGCGACCGATCAATCAAGGAACATAGTGGCAATTAATCATCTCGCTAGCGACCCGGTTCCGTTGTTTGATATTCCGCGTACGTGAAGGGTTGCGCGAAAAGTAAAATTTTTAATAAGATTAATGTCACTCTTCATTAATCACTGTTGCACTATAGTGCATTAACAAATGACTCAGAGATGTCAATGAAGACGTTGATGATTTCCTTCACATGTTTTTGAAGCACTGTATCTATAGGTTGAGTTCATTTCATTGAAACATGTATTCGTGAGCGATAGATACAAAAGTCTATTATTTCTTGTCTTTGTTATTTACCTATCATTCATAATATTTTTGTTATTTGTCCCTATATTTTAATTATATTATTTATTATTCATGTTTTTGTTTTTGGTAATGTTACAGATAAAATGAATAGATATGAAAAGTACTCATGTTTATAAATCCCAGCATTCATATTCACCGACACATACCTGTAATAAACTAAAAGATATGTTACTACCGGTACTTATATAAAATTGTTATTTAATGTAAATCATTTGGTGCCCTTTTTAATAGTTTAATTTACATACCAATAACGATTAATACCATTTAGCGCTACTGATAAACTTTTCCGTTTAATGTACTTACCGATATCTACCTTCAGACTTATTTATTCCAAGCGACGATTAAACTGTATCTCGCATGTCCAAAGTGCGCCTACTCATTCAAAGCATTTTTTACACGAGTTTTTATCGCTACACTGACATCATTGTGTTCATGCTCACTTTCGTAGCAACGGAAACTCGCGTAACGAGACACTTCGCTGTTTTTGTATTCTTTTTACACAATTTTTCGATTTTAATGATTGCTCCCGTTTGCCTTTTTAGGTGATCGTTAATGATGCTTTTTGCACTCGACATGTTGTTACGCTTGATGAGGGATTATAATGGCAGCGTTGCATTCTGAACGCACTGTCTTGCGTCAGTTTATTGTATATCGATGCACGCTGTCTCTACCAAAGAGCACCTTTCGGTCGCCAATGAAGGGCTGTAATATGAGACTGTTCCAACATGGTTCCAGCGTTTCTCACAGGGGGCACTCTCGTGTAACACATTTTTCGTAAGACTTTATGAGATGAGATGCGAGTCATTATGATGTGTTTTGTGCAAAAAGGTTTCGCATTTGCATGATCGTTGTCAATCGTCGGAAGTTGCCAATCATGCTCACTATCAATCATGTGCTGAGATGTCTCAATTTAAGTTGCACCCTTGTCTCAGATGCAGCTCGCCCTTCCCGCGCTTCTCTCAATCTCTCTTGCCACATCACAAAAAAGTTGATGATTATAAATTGCGAGATTATACTCATACAACTGAAATATGCACCACAGTAACCGATTTTTGGTTATCAAAAATATGTATATATATATATATATATATATATATATATATATATATATACCAAGTATCTATTCAATTCATATTTCAACTCTTATTTCAATATTAATGGGCGCTATTTGTTATAAGTAAGTGTAATTAGCAGTAAATGTATCCTGTGGATATTAATTATGTACTATTTTTTATTATAATTTAATGACATGAAATGTCATTAAATTAAACCATCTAAGGAATCATCGATATTCTTATCATATAAGCTTTTAAACTGGCACTCTTTTTAAATAAATGGAAAAGCATATGTCGGAGGTGTATGCTATATTTATAGTAGATCTGAAGTCTGTTCGTTTCGGAATTCTTTCGCAGGATATTTATCAACCGTGGTCGCGCCTTAATTTAATGTGCTTTTTATGGCTTTCCTTATTTTTAAAAAGAGTAATTTATGTGATTTTAATGTACCTAATTGCTTTTTTTTTACTTTTGTTTTCAGCAAAACAAAATTTGTGGTAATTCCATTCTGAGATGAAAAAATAGCGATTACCTCGCCGCAAATGAATAATCCCGTTAGCAATGGAAATTAAATTACGTTATGAATTTTTGGATGGCCCCTTTGGCTTTCATTTACTTGCTCTACCGAATTTAATTGGTTATCGTAAATGCATACAGTTTATGGTCAAAGTTAACAATTTTATCCGTTTATTTATTTTGTTGATATATTATTTAACAAGCTGAAGCCCACGGCCATGAACGCGTGGAATTTTTTTTGTCAATCCTCAAATTTTCACTCTTTTAGAGTTTTTTTTTTATATTAATATAGTAACTTTTTTTTGGAACCGTGAGCTCATAAGTAATTTTTTACATTACATTACATACAAACTTTCAACCCTCATTTTAACCCCTTATGAAAAGTCGTTACAGGAACATTTAAAATTAAAATTGAAAAATGCTGTTCTTGAACTCACAATATTTTTTAAAGACCTATTTATTCAATGACAATCCATACCATGGGTTAGTCGAGAAAAAAATGATACCCACTTTAAAGCTACTATAAATAAAATTGTTTAAGATTATTTTTACCACTTCGTAGGCGTGATTATATACATACCTATGGCAAATTACAGTTTTCTTGTACTGATATTCCTGAGACAGACAGACATTTTAACGAAACTATAGGGGTTCCTTGTTCACTAAGGAAACCTAAAACCAAACATTGTTCAAACTTTTAATCTTGTACCTAAGTATTTAGCCTTACATGGCTTTTGCTCTATGAAAAGAAATATTTGAGCACATGCCTAATCTGAAAAATTATATTAAATTAATATTTGCACAGTTTTGGAAATCAGTCAGAAGATAGAGTTGCGCGAAGTTTGGCTACGGCAGGGTGCGCGCGCGCCGCTCGACCGAGCGTGAATTTTCCACGTTCGGTTTCAGGTTCGCGTAACGCCACTCGATAACTGTAACACTTTCGAAATATTACGTATTATTCGATAATAAACACACGTAACCGCTGAAATACGTAACTGCTCGTAATTAGTGATCCTGTAACGTAAATATGTATGCTCGCTATATTGGCCGAATAACTAAAGTCGCACATTCGTCTGAGACAATAATTTTCTTTATCTACCCACTCAACCTAATTCTGTAATCGAATGTGTGATGAATTGTATGTAGCTAAATATTTATTGAGTCACCGGACAACTTTCACTTATAGTTTTAATTTCTCAACAAGGGTGACAGTGGATAGAGCTTCGATGCAAATGGCGTTACATAAGTCAGGTCCGTCATTGTCTCGATATTGGACTGTCACAGCACGCGCGTATTTAGCGTCAATCCCTGATAATATCGCCAGTCGAGTACAGCCGCCAGTTACAATCAGCGACATTAGGTCTACGATACAATTACGCAATCTGAATTGTCTTTACAAATCCTAAAGTCAGCGAGTTAAAATTGATACATATTTAATGAGGGTCGTCTAAATGCAGCTAGCTTAACCTAACCTAACGTCTAATGCATTAGTATATATCATTTGACATTATTTTCAAATACAATTTATTTTGCAGTAGGTATATTATTAACTTGATTTTGCGTCTATGGGTTAGGGCGTAGATTTTCCAAAGAAATAAAAACATTTATTTTATTGCTGATTGACAAACGCCATAATTTTGCTTATTGCTTCTAATTTGTAATAAAAAAAATATCAATATAAACTCTACATTAACAGCCCGTTGAATTATATTGCACGATTTTTTCATATCTCAGTATGTAGTGTAGGGACGAATTGGCAGACAAACAGAGTTCAAGTAAAGCGTGATTGAAGGCTATGCTCTAAGCGGTAGGTAGGGCGTCTTAAGCCGCGTCACAGCTGGACCGGAGCCCTCCACTTTAAAATCTGACATTTCCTTTCGACATTAAAGCAGATAAGTGTTACGACGCGACTTTGGATGTTAATCCGACGCCCGATTGATTGCGAGAATTGCTTCGATTTAATCGAGATTTAGCGGTCATTGGAGTTCTAACACTCAAAAATCAAACAGTTCTGCTTATTATTTTAAATTCTTGTGGTGAGATAAACTATTTACAAAATTATCTGTAAGACTGCGTAACACAGATAAACACTGACTTCAAAAACAATACATACACATTAATGTGTATTCTATAAATATTTCAAAGGTATAAACGGGTTAAAGTCACCTTACTTGTCACAGTCGCAATATTATATATCCAGGCCTCTACTTATATCTTGAATTTTCCCTTAAACTAAAAATAATATTTAATATCTTGAAAACTTAATTAAAATTTGTATGAATATATATTTTCTTTCAAATGAAAACATGTGATGAAAAATTTCGCCACTCATGGCGTTGACGTGAGGAATGCGGGTTCAAATCCCACACGTGGCTAAATTTTTAATCATATGTTTTAATTTGGATAATAATCCGAGCATTGTATTGTTGTTGAAAACCAATAATTTATACGTTTTCATGTTAATGTTAATATTATGTTTAGTTCAGGAGAAAACTTGAGATGTCGGTAATTTTATTATTAAACAGTAAATTTCATCAAAATACTTCATTTCGAATCATCAAATTCGGACATTTCATTCGATAGATTTCACGTGTTTTTAAAATTTAAGTAAAAAAAGTCGCGTGGTCGCCGCTCACCCTACTCGGCTAGCTTGGTAGCACTGTGATATGCGGTGCGACTTATTCGCCAATGTTTACCCGATGCAGGTCATCGGTTACCCGATGCAGGTCAATTTTTGAAATTTTTGTTAAATACCCGTTCAAAGCCGGGGCGAGCCGAGTATGTAATATTCTGACTGTACCTCATGAAAATCTTTTAAATTTTTAACCGCTTTCCAAAAAGGAGAAGGTTATATCAAATCGGCGGATTTTTTTATTGTTTGACGCCTAGACCGATTTGGGAAATTCTTTTTTTGTTTGAAAGTGTATACTTGTCAAAATAGGTTGGTAGTTTGTGGATAAACTAGGTTTTAAGTTTAGAAAAATTATGGGGTGTAAGTGTAGTTTTATTTTTATGTTGCCAAGGCATTTTGACTTCAATAAGCTTATTAGGTACACCCATGCAGATTGCTATTAGATTATTGTGGCTAATGCCGAACACTTAATATTCAATTAGGGGCGGCGACTCTAGCGCCGGATGCCGGGCAATTTGTCCGGCGGCGGATGGTGCAAATCTCCAGCAATCTCCCGCAGCCCCGGGCACCCACTGTGCAACGTTTACCCGCGTGGTACACAATAACACACCATAATAATTCTTCTTTTAATAACCACTCCCATTATGCAAACAAAGCCTGCGCCAGCGAAAAGCTAAAGTATTGTCACTTAAGATTGTAGTGCAAAAATTGACATAGATATATTTCACCTGATGTGAAATAAATACCGACACGCAGATCGTAGGCAACCGCGCGGCAGTTACACCCACAGTTCCGCTCAGAATTTATGTCGAAACCGGCGTTCACTGCGGACACTCGCAGCAAATAACCTAGGCGTTAAAACAACTAGCACAGACAACTAGCGCACTTAACAAACAGACGTATCCGTATCAGATATAGCATATCGAGACGGCAGGACATTACTTCTGTTCTATCGATAAAGCTCAACGGTAAGCGAAATAGTTTTGCCCCACTGGGAACATAAATAATTGTCATAAAATAGATAGGGCCTGATGGATGAGCGCCGCGGCGGCCCTACGAATAACAAGGAACTCTGGAAACGTGCAAAAAGCCGCCTTGATGACGTTGCGAGGTGCCGAGTCTGCAGCGCAGGGCGGGCAGCGCGGCCGGCTCTCACGCATTGTTACATAACTATTGTTTACATGTTAACAGATGAGTACGATGATGAGCGCAGGACGCTCACTTCATCGGTCGTGCACGCCTTACATAAAGATTCACTAGAGCGTAACACGATGAGATTAAATCTAAGTAATTGTTTCGTTGATACGTTAACGACGCCATTAACTTACAATTTATGGTTAACAATAAGACAGGTGCGTAAGACTTAGCAAGCTCCTTCTAGTGGTCTTGTTAAATAACAACTGCATCAATGAAAAATTGTCGTCAATATACGAATAAAGTGGGTACATGCTCGGCCACTATAGATATTTAATTAGATAATTTATCTCAACCCTGCTTTTGGGTGGATTGTTTTCAACGTATTGTTGTTTGTATGCTATGATTCATGCAAATGAGCAGGTATTACAATAATAAACAAACACATAAACGTATCTCAATATTACATAAACCCTACATGCTTACGATGTATGCTTATTTTATGAATTCCTATTGAAACAAACGTTACATAAACTACGATCAGTGTCTATGAGCAGATTAATGATCGCGCGCTGTCGCACGTGGACACGCGATACAGATCATCCGATTGCGTAGTTATATGTGAAATGTATGCAATTGCTTATTTATTCAAATAGAGTGACGAAATAAATGTGGAGTGTCTGACAGAGCGTAATCGGCGAGACACATAGTACAACAGCGGCGGCTGTGACACACGGCGCAAGAGAAAGCGTGCTTAATCAGATAACTCAGATTGTCAACCGAGCTCCTGAAATCGGGTCGAATGTCGATACACTCGATTAATTAATTGACGGTCCGAAAAGTAGGAGGTAACTGGTCCGAGAGCCAAAACCGTAGGTACTCTTGTGAAACGCTCGCTGTTGTATGAGAGTGGGGCAGCGCTGCGCTACGGACATAATCTGAAACTAAGTGGATGGACGCATAAACTCATATAACCACGCATGTCGTTTTTATGCCCCTAATTAATTTTAATTCACTTTATAATTTAAGTCTAACTTTGGAAAATAAATCATTGTTTTAAATAAGTAACAATTTGGTGTTTGATTATTACCAGCAGGGCAAAAATAAACACCATTTTCCTTGAAATAAACGCTAGCATTTTATAGAATTAATTCGGGCGTTATGAAAACATTCAAAATAATAAATAATTTTATTCAAATAGTTTTAAGTCATCCTTATATTTAGGTCCAATCCATCAGTTACGGTAAATAACGGATAATGTTTAAACTTTCTTGTGATCTTCCGGGTTATCCTCGTTGTCTCTGGTAGTTTCTATCTCCAGTGGTATCGTGGTATAGGTATAATCCAGCAAACACTATAAAGATGTCAATTTAGATTCCTAAGAATACAAAGTGTTAGGCTTATTTCTATAAAGAAAGCCCGTTTATGATAAATTGCACAATTCAAAACATTTAAGTTTGTAAGTAACAACAATGTATCTTTGTCATGCAACAATAGCAAACATAGCTACGTTCAATTGTACTTCAAAATAGGTACTAAATTACGTTAACCATTAGGTACCACGGAGCCTATAAATTAGTTGGCAACTATTTATGACTCATTAATATCAATACTATAAACAGAAGTAATCAAAGCGAGTTTGAGATAGATGCCGGTAGCTATTGCAGCAACAATAAAACTATTATCGTTCAATAAACCCCAATTTTAATGCCCACTGTCATGTCTTCCAATCCGATCTACATATATTGCGATATTATACTTACTAATTCAGTTTTACAGTTAGCCATGTTTTATGTATTTCATCAAATACCGAGAATTCAAATAGTTGGGAATTTTAATAAAGCTGTTTTATACATATTATATGCCATTGGACAGTAGGTAGAGGTCGAGTGCACCGTTACAATTATACATGGGTTATCTAATTAGTATGCGTGGTTCCGTTGAGTTTACGTCGTCCCATCTCGGACCGGAGAAAGCATGTCTCGCTTTAGAACCGTCGATCACTTCGCCGGTATCTATTAAGCACTGTTAAATCTATAGATTAAAATAAAACTCTATTTTTACTGCCAGCCAACTTCCTTGCGGTATCATAATTGCATTGCAAACTTAATGGCCCGCCGAATACCTCATCTCAGCTTATCGTGAACTGTGCATATTCATGACTTTATAATGACATCTAAGTCGCTACGAGTTTCATTTGCATTTAACATAAAAGTTGCAGATAGAATTGCGATGCAAGATGCAATAGTGACGCCAGCAGAGCAGCAGATTATGCAGTTCAGGTTGCTGGGCGCGGCTGGCTGTAGTTTACCGAGCATCGCCTCGCGCCGATCCATCAATCCAAGGCGACGATCGGCGGTGCTTTCTCGTCGTTAGCCCTATAAGGCTTGGCTGCCACCACGCCTCGAGCAAGCCACTTATTTTTTACTTCATTTTCTAAGTCGCAGACGATAGAAATCGTCTAAGCAGCATATTTCGCTTTTTAACAGAACGGAAACGGTCGAAAGGTTTCACGTGACTTTTTAAAAAAGCATTTAAGTGTGTATGAAATTAAGATGCTCGCCGTAACGACGTTATCGCAATCGTTAAGCGTAATAGCTGAGAAATGCGGCCGGTAATCGCGTTTTGCGTATTCGCGAAATGTACGACTGCTGCAATAATTTGTTGATTTATACAATAATAAAAAAATAGTCAAGAAGTCAATATAAGACTTTGCCATTGTATATGAAATCCAAAAAAATTGAGATCAGTCATTTGCCACCGCGTCCCGGCCAGCGATGGGCAAATATTAGTGTGGGTTAGGATAGATAAATAAAACCGGTGAGTCCCTTGAATAGACACTGTTTATTGGAACTGGCTTGACAGACACTAATTGTACAAAAACTTTTAGCTCAGACAAAACAGGAGCATAAAAGGGGTTCTTGTTACTATTCAGATGCTCATGCTACTCAGATGATTTATCTACTAGAACTATAAACCACTAACCATTTAAAGTTATAATTTACTACTCAAACTTTTGAATTTGTTTGTAATCTTAATAATTTTCAAGTTTAGGCTAAATTAATTCCATTTAAAGGCATCAGGATACAGAAAATGATACCGTATGAGGCGGACGCCGGACTTGTTTAGGAGACGATGAGGTCTCACCGAACAGGCAAGATTTCCACCCGAAGACGGGAACCCTACGACAGCCTTACAGCCCTAGCTTCACAAATTGATAAGTTGGACTTCCAACCCCTGACACGTTGAAATGGAGACGAAACCCCAGAAACTTGTGGATGTACTTTAGGATGAAAACATCTTCAAGATTGGGATCTTCAATCTGCTGCAGGATTAGAAGTTCCGCTGAAACAGGACACAAAGGATTTAAGGCTACTTCACATCAGACCAAAACGGATCATCCACGTCATCAGCTAAAACTACAATATATATTTTCCATGGCCATAGTTTATGTAACTGAAATTTGATATTTACATAAAAATGCACTTTTACGACATTGTAAAAGGCTTTTCCCTTTAGAATCAGTCATGTCACCGTGGATAGACCTAGATAAATTTTACATCGCATTACGGACTAGTGCTATAATAAATAGCGTGATCTACGATACACTCAATAAACGTTGTCGCCGTTGCCATGCTGCAAGGGCAGATAGACTAATATAAAGAAAGCCCGTTAGTTATGTAGAGCTAGATAGAGGTAATGGCATACGTATCAAATGTGTATTATGTATGTTATAATAACTTTTCTAGTATGCAATATTAATACCATTAATTAATTTGTTACAGAGCGTGGTAATGCTGATGTTCCGAGAAGAAAAGTCGCCGGAAGATGAAATTAAAGCTTGGCAATTTTGGCACGGCAGGCAGCATTCCGTCAAACAGAGGATATTAGACGCTGGTAAGTATATCTATTACATGCGAAGTCTTCACTCCTGCTTGCGTGCGTTAGTATTTACGAACGTCATTAAGCTGATGGCTGTGAATACAATGAGTGGTAGCTTTTTACTCGAGTGCAGCTATCAGTCGGTAGCGCGTACAAGCGCCTGAGACACGATATTTACTGCACAAAAACGTGGTCGTGCTCGGGGCGACACACTAACATGTCGGAAAAGTTGCGTGCGCCGGCAATCGGAGGCGGCGGCGTGCCGCGGTAGCGGCGGCGGCGCCCGCGCGGCACGCAGGGCCTAATTATCGTGCTGCAAGGCAGATAGCTGCGGAGACGCGCCCGCGCACCCCGCTACCCACCATTATATCTCGTTAGGACATTTGCATAAATAACGCACACGACCGACGTCCGCGGCCCACACCGACCGCCGTACCTATCAATCGCTCCGGTTAAAAATAAACATCTCTGGCGCCGCCCTAGACTCCTTCGCTTGCATCTCATACCTTTAGCTGCTAGTCTCATATTACATGTATCCATAATAACATACACTGACATTGAACAGATTGAAGATAGAGAACTACGAATCTTTTCCGAGAGTTGAGGCTTAATAAAACGATTATAAAGTTATCTGACACGATGAGCTCTATGAACTCGACGACTAAGTAACAGGAAATCGTTAAAATTCGTGAGAAACCTCCATCCTAGCAATGTGTAGAAACACCTGCTCGCGAGGCTTATAAACGGCGACGTTGGCTCCATGCGGCGATTTCTGAGAGGCACTGACTTTACAATATGAGCTTCGGATGTCTTAAAAGCAGAAAGGAGATATAAGCAAAGCTACAATATAGTCGCGTACGGACATAATTACTGTGATGATATCGGGGAGCTGCTCATTAGCATGTTAATTGCCCAATGAGCCTCGACGTGCGTCCGCGCAACGTATGCAATACACGCAGTTTCTCTATACATGCAAGGAATCAAAAGTACATAGTGTTATTTTCAAAAGCTTCCTATGTTATGCCTATAAGTTTTCATTGCGACTAAATTCTACTAAAAACCTAAATTCTTAATAGTTTCCAGATTTAGAATGGTATTTGCTACTGATTTTGCTACAGAGATTTGATTAAGCGTGTCTATAATTTGATTGCTTATATATATTTTACCAATTCCCGTATAACTAAGTACCTATTAAAATCCATAATCGTCCCGTTACTAGGGCCGGCCGAATGGGCGCTTGCGTCATCTTGGAATGCCAGCTTATTAATCGCTGCTCGGAGTAAACAGCGCTGATATATGACACTTTACACATCTAACATTACTTAACTTAGGCCCGCAGCATTTTTAATGAGTGACGCCGCAGCCAGCAGTGTCTATAAATTAAATCTCAAGGAAAATAAAAACATGGAAGCCATTAATTCGCGCGGCCGAGTCAAGTTTAATGTCAAGGTTTTTAGCTTATCTCGATGTTAGTTACGTTTTATTTCTTATTTCGTTGGTTGTTTTGTTCAAAATGAAGTAATGTCTAAACATAGTGGAATTTCGTCTCCCGTGTGGTATCATAAAAATAATTATGTAGGTAACAAATAAGATTATATTATTGACATAAGTGTTTCTTATGTAGCATATGTGTCTTAAAAGTTCTTCAAAGTATGTATAAAGGTTGTCAAAAATAACGTATTAGGTATAATAAGTTAATATTTTTAAGTTTGGATGAGGATTATTACAGTTTATGGCAGTTATGAATTGATATTAACGTATAACTTTTAACACAAAACATTGTTCTGAATGATTTAAATGCCTACTTAAGTGAGTAACCAACAGAAAGGAATTGTTTTTGATCGTATTGCATTCTTATTCAATGTAGTGGGGTATAAGTACAGCAAAACACATGAAACGAACTTGGGAGCAGCGTCAAGGGCGACATCGGACACCTGTGCGCAGGCGTGTGAAAGCGAGGCGCGCGGGGCGGTGGTGGCGGCGGGGCAGCGGGAGAGGCTCGCAACGCACTGCGCCTCCGCACAATGCCTTCTCTGATTACCTACATCTTCGTGGATCGCGTGTCCACCGCTCCTCGCACCAAAGCATCTTTTTCTTCAAACTTATTTCTTTTGACAGTTTTCGCATATTACCACGCCTCAGTGATTCCACTGATTAATCCTTTGTAAGTCTTTGTTTATTATCACAACATTCGTCTCGCAGAATCATTTATGGTAATGCTTAAAAATGTATGCAAATGTTGAATATATAAAACGCAACGGAACACATAACTGTCCCTATATTAAATATTTCATTATTTTAATCTATTAATTCCACCAACAAACGCGTTGATGTCGTTTACCGTTAACATCGAAATCGGATCCATCTAAACTTAAAGAACGATTCACTTGACTCTGATCTGATCCGATTGCATTTGACGCGCTACATAGTTTCAGAATTGTCAGTCGGGCTGTGCTGTTACACATTTGAATAGGTCGCGTTTTAGAGATATATATTATTATGTAGTTTCGTGTAGGTGTGGTGATGTGAGTAACAGGACGGAATGGACTCGTAAATAGTTGAGAGTGTCAAACAATAAGGTAGAGGTGAGTGAGGGCGGGCGGCGTCCTCCCGCGGCTCATAAACCCGTCAGCGGAGCCCGGCCGCCCGGCCGCACAGATCGCAGCCGGCCGCAGCCGATAGTCGCCCACGCCACTGCACTCACTATCACCAGGAAATTTTGCAACTAACGAAATACTATTTGTGAATATCGAGCTATAAGGATACCAATGTTTAGCTTTCAATATGATTTTTTTTACAATAAAAATATTTAAAGTATATGCACTTATAAATACTAGTGGCTCCGTGAGCTGTAGACCTCGCGAGCTTATATATTGCAGTACGAAGGATCTATTCACACAAGATGTTTTTCATCGAATATTAAAATCTTGATAATGTTCGTTCCGCTAATCTTTCTTTTTCCTCCTCTATTCTTAACAGAAGGAGTTTCATAGACCTGATTCTTGTCAAACGTTCAAAATAGAAGGGCTCCAAGATGACATCAGTAATTAAGTCTTCGAGCCCGAGAAAGAGCGACGTAAGAGCAACCTACAGCCAGTTCTCTAGACCCAAGGTCGACCACTACCCTGGGTAAAGTCAATCCCTGTGCAATCCCATCGAATTTAGGCTCTTTTACTTTGGTTCCACAATAAAAGATTGTCAAAAAAAATACTTTTTAGTTTAGTTATGAAAATGAATTCTTATAACATTTTGATAAACTGGTAATTTTGTTAAAGTAGACCACAGAATAAGTACTAGTACTCACGTAAACTAATGTTTCCTGTAGTTACATAATTCCCAAGAAAACAAATAAATATACTAGTACTTTTAAAAAAACTTTTGAAATAAACTTCAACCGTTCGCAAAATAAAAATAAATACTTACATTAAACTCAAAAAGAACACCTTCCGGTGAGATTCGAACTCTAGACGCTTAAGTCGATAAGAGATCTCTTTATCAATAAACTGGACTATTTATCTTTTGACAATGCTGGTGAAAATATACGTCTATTGTATGTCATAATAGAAAATAAAGTTCCTTTGTTAATTCGTTGTCACTACAAACACAAAATGGTCGTAAGAGGCGTACAATGCAAAGGCGCTTAGGCCCATTGTGCCAACTCCGTAATTTTAAAAAAATTTCGAAAAATGACTCGACTATCGATTTTCATATGTTTATTGAACCTGCTTCGAAATTTCACGGGAATCGGTTAAGAAATGCGACCTGTAGAGGAGAATACACAGACATACCAAAGCATTTTTGGCCAAGTTGAAACGGAGATCTCACTCGCTTCGCTCGCTCGGTCAATTATACACTGCTACAACGACAAAATGTCTCGTGCAACACTAGTTGTCAACCAGTAAAGATTATTCACTCGTGTTGTGCCTATTCGCGACACTGACCATTTAGTTAACAGGAAAAAATATAATGCCACGGTCGCTAAGCACACAAATGCAGATTAGCTAGGAAATAGATAAATCTGAGAGGTTACGTCATTCCAAACCAATGGCAACTAAAAAAACGTATCACTAAAGATGAGGCAGTAGACTGTTAAAAAAAAATCATATGAGAATCTTCTCGTATTAAACATGATTCACACTTTGAAGTTGAGCGGCAGGCGACAGCGGCAACAGCAAGTGCCGCGCGGCAGTCGCATTACTAGCATTTTATGCTTTTCCGTACATTTTCGAAAGTTAAGCGACATCGGTCCGCACTTGGATGGGGTGACCACAAGTGACATAAGAATTTCTCAAGCTTCTACGTGCTTCGGAGGGCACGCATAAGCCGTTGGTTCCGGCTGTCATCATTGTATGGCGACAAGCTATTTCAGATGCCTTTATGCAGCCTGAAAAATCTGACACCACTGTTGTCCACTTACACACACCAAAAACAAAAAAGGTTCACTGCCGCTCGTGTTATCTGCCAAGCCTTGTGTAAAGTAGTTCTAAAGTCATTAATTACATATAAAACATTAGTTACATAGTAATAGTAACTACTAGTATCGCCTGCCGCGACACATGCAGCTGTCGCTGCTGCCTGCCGTTCAACTTCAAAATATACCTTTATATTTACTGAGATATTCCATATATTTGTGAGTACATTGAGGACAGGTAAATTTACGAATTGCTAAATTATTCTTAATAAACCACTTTTTATGTATTTACCTACTTATAGATATATCAAGCTTGGATGGAATGGTACCTTTCATTTTAAAGTTCCGTACAAAATATAAAAAACGGAACCCTCATAGGATCACTCGTCGTGGGTCTATCTTTCCGTCCGTCTGTCACAGCCAATTTGGTCCGAATCTGCTAGACCAAATCAGGTGAAATTTTGTAGGATGGTGTAATCCTATAACCCAAACACACATGTGCAAGTAAATAAATATTCTTTTAAAATAAGGGTCATTTTCGAGAGACAAATTAGGAAATAAAAAAAAGTTTAGCAATGCTTACTGTGTCATATATCAAATGAAAGGGTTCTCAAATATATTTTTGTTATTATTGTAAAATACAGAGTTTTGATTTTTTTCATGAAAGAAGGCGAAAATTTACCATCCCCCTGATCTGATACTGATCTCCGAAACTACTGAGCCCAAAATTTTGAAAAAGAAATACTAAATATAGTTCATTGCTTGTAGATCATAGAAAAACAATATAAGAATTCTATCAATTGAAAATAAAGTGGTAAACTTAATATAATACGTTCATTTACGGACACGTACGAAAATCTTTAGTTCTTCACAAAGAAATAGTAGTAAATTCATAATTCACATTAAATAAGAATACTTATTGTAAAACATACCACAAATGAATAAAAACATTTGGCATTGTACGGAGCCCTCTCCACACGAGTTCAACTCGCACTTAGCCGGTTTTTATATTAGTACCCACAAATATTTTTAGTCGAGCTTGAAACCGTTGCATACAATAGAACGCATTAATTTAGGCATTTTCATTTTACGGGACACTTACACAACATACCTAATACAAGTAACAAAAATAAAAATTTTAAGTGATTCCCGCCACAACAGTACATAAGAAACATCTCGATCACGGCAGCTTTCAAACAAAAGAAAACCGCATCATAATCGGCCCATTTGTTAAGGAGCTACGATACTGCAGACAAACACACGACGCGTCAAACTTGTAAAACCCCTCCTTTTGCGTCGGGGGTTAAAAAATAACAATGGTTATACTTCTACAGACGCAAATGTCTCAAAAAAAATTTTGCTTACGTTTATCTTAATCGCTTAATAATTTTATAATTATTATCGAAGTATCCACTGAGCACCGCAACATGCTTCAGATACGACACGCATAATTGCACTAAATAAACTGAATTATTTATCACTGTCGTAAACTGTTACGCCTACAATGCTTCTACAATTTACCACATTATATAGATGTCTCCGAATAAATCAAAATCAAATGGGAGACATAATGTTTCAGTCATGTTGAATAAGTTGGTGTTTACGAACATAGAGAATTAGATTAATTTGGTCATTTCCATTAATATTATATTAAAACGAAAACAGCCTTAGACGTACGAATATGCTATGCTCTGTTTAATAAATATTTTGTGTAGGCAAGTACACTTCGAATTTGTATTTGTGTATAAATAATTATTTTGTTAATAATTAATTCATTAGTACTTATTGCACCTATGGAATAAATTAAGGAGAGAGATTATAACATATCCGTTAGTAGATTATATAATATATATATATATATATATATTATATATATATATTCCAGTGGTCTTTGAGTAATTAGAGTACATTATATATATATATATATATATATATATATATATATATATGTATATATATATATATATATATATATATATAATGTACTCTAATTACTCAAAGACCACTGGAATAATTTGGAAAATTCTTTTTTGTTTGAACGGGCACTTTTCATAATCGTTTAAGTCGGTTTTTAGTTTTGAAAAATGTTTGCTCACTCTTTGCTAAATTACATACACACTCATTTGTATTATAATCTGCCAATATGGCAAGAATGTTTTCTACGTAGTCAAAAAAGTCGTTCTAATTCCCCGTTTCTTTTTTCATTCATTCAGTTAATCTGCATGAGTAAGGGCCATATTTGAATGCAAACTAGTTGAAGTTAATTTCCCGCCACAATTTGTTCTTCGATTGGTACTAAATGGGTATGAACTAATTACCATAATCCTCAATCTAGGGGACAGAAGTGGAAACATTGCAATCGCTGATAAATCGATCCTATCACGTGATTATTCACGCCCAGCAAATAAATTTCCGTCGCCGATGACGTATTGTGCGTTGATATCTTAATCGAAATCTCCGCCGCCATTACAACACAGTTACCTGAAGACAAGATTAATGACAATTTGTTGTTTTGTTGCAGACACTAAGAACAGCATCGGGCTGGCCGGCTGCATCGAGGAGGTGGCGCACAATGCCATTGCCGTCTACTGGAATCCGCTCGAAAGCGCCGCCAAGGTAACTTCATTACATTTTAATTTTAACGATTAAAGTACCTATTGGTATACGAAACATTTCAGGTACTTAAAATGAAATCAAAAGTTACGTTGATAATTTATTCATATATACCTACCTACATTTTTATTTTATTTATTTATTATCGACATTTTTATCAAATTTGAAAAATCCTTTCGGTTACTCGTAATTTTACACAAAGCTTGTTTACACAAATAATAATCAGTATTTTTTCAGTTTATTGTCGCATTAAAACGAATGAACATTAATTTAAAAATAATTATTGTAAACAAAAGTCTGTTTTTTAATTGCTTAGTAATATACAATTATGTGACAAAGTACCTACTTTGCCAAGACAGAAGCGAATGCTCCATTAATAATATTACGTAATAGTAGTAGAATAAAGGCTGATCAATATTCATTAAACAATTAACGTCCATCGTGAAGTTACCTCTTACAGAGCTCAGAGCTGTATGCTAATCTAATTGTTAGACTGGTAGATACCTAGAGCCATGACTTCTACTTATATACTTTATTAGGTTTAGATATATGTACTTATATATCGAATACACCATTTAATAATACCAACTACAAACGATAATATATGATTGTGCCATAAACACAATGAAAAATCTTTCTTCTACTTTTATAATGTCTAACAAAGTATACTAAAACCATTCAAGTAAGTTTGGTATATTCTTATAGGTACATATCTAAAATGCGAAAAATATGAAATATCATTAATTAATCACTTAACTGAATTATAATATGCTTTTGAAATAGTATCAATAAGTATATTTTTATATTTAACATAGTATCCTGAGTTATCACGACTAATAATACTGCGGTAATTCCATAATGTTTGTGGTATTTAATCGATATCCAATAATTATTTATTGTTGAGAAGTGAAACCGTAGCGGATGCGAGTCGTTTGCGACAGATAATATACGTTCGGACAGTGATCGGTGGCGGTGTCGGTGCGAGTAAAAACGCGAGGGGGTCATTTGCATAGTTCGCGGTAATGAGCGCCAGCCCGCCCCACGCCGCACTAAAAACACCCTACACGATTATACCCTACGGCCTTCTCAATGAAACTCATTCAAACGATCGCGCGCATAGTGCTTTTTTACTTCCACGCAAAGACAGGATTCTTGGCGCCTGCTCTCGGATGTGTGTTCTTGTAATGCATAGCAATATACCTATTAATATTGCAATAACCTCGCAATTTCCATGGCTAGTTTTATAAATTGTCTTCGTCGAAGTACCCTACGGCATAATAGAAAATATGTCAACGTCAATTTCATTATATTTTTTTTTACTTTCAGATTAATATTGCTGTTCAATGCCTGAGTACGGACTTTAGCAGTCAAAAGGGAGTTAAGGTTAGTAAAATTACTTGATGGCGATCTATTTTGTGATTTTCTTTAACTTGTTTTATTGAAGTTCGATGTTTAAAAAAAATTAAGTAAACAGGATATCAAATTCGTATTCTACATAGCTTTGTTGGATAATCTGCAATAGCTGTCATTCTGGTTGCTAACATTGTCATTGTGTTTGGATAAATAAGATAAATAGGCACCAATGACAACTTAAAATTTAATTTATTTTATAGCGATGGCATACAATGGCTTGCCTAGTCACAGAATAACTGTGAATAAGTATGTAGGTATAGGTACTATAAGTTATCACGATGTAGAAATAATCATAAAAGTTCACCGGCCCTAGTTTATTCGCAATTACATAACACCTAATTGCAGTTAAAATCTATCTTTATCGCAAAAACGCATAAAAAATATGTTTGGAATGTAAAATAAGCGGGGGATACGAACTGTGGGAAATCGATGGCTAGAGATTGGATCTACGTAGCAATTTTTATTTTTGTAGCAAAATGTTAATTAACGCACTGAAAGTATGTAAATGAATGTTACGATGCGTAGACGTCAAGGGACGAGGTCGGTAACCGCGTTGTCGCCGGAGATGGCTCGATAACCGCGTCGGTGCATGGGCGGCGAGGCTCACTCCATAACTGACAGCGGACCTATCCTATCACCTCACTTTAGCTATGAATTAAATATCATAACCAAATAACTCTAGCTTAATTAACTCGCAAATATTAGGTGCCATTGTCAATCTGGATCCACCGTACATTTTTATAAAAATTAAATAAAAATATTATATGTGTTACTTTTCGCGAGAATATCGAAAGTAGCTTTTGATAACAACAATACACGTGATACCATTTGGTTTACTATAGATTACAACCCTAACAATGATAACATATGTATGTGTCTATATAGGATGTAGTGGGTAACGCTTGATATTGCACCTTGCGCCGTGCACCCTGTGTTTGATATCGAACCAGTCCGCTATCAGCTTCTCAATTACCTATCCAATATGCGGTGATGATGCGGAGCCGCACTGCTACACAATAAGATGACTACGGAAATTACACTCCATAAACTCAAGATAGAATCCGTAATACTAACAGAGGGAAAAACGCATGTTATTCCTACAGAACAACATGTACCTACTCGATGATTTTGTTGCTGATGCTACAAATGTAACATCATGAGGGGGTGGACATATGTTATTTCTTATTTTATTATGATTTTCTTATTTACTAGCTGATAGTTTTTGAGTGCTATGGGGCTAAACTGTACTCGTTTTATATATAAATTACAGTATCTACCTATGTTTCAACAATAACAAAAGACACATCAGCCACCCTTCTGCACATTCCTTATTTTACTGCACCGTCGACCTCGAACCAACGCAATTAAGACGTTTTAACGCGATTCGATTCAGACACGTGCATATTTTCCTTATTCGTAAATTTATCGCAATTATCCCTTATGAACGTTTATTAAAACCATTTTTTGTTACGATTCCTTGATAGCCGTATGATTCGCGCGTGAAATCACCAACTAAAATTTTCTGTTTTGTTAGAACTTCAAATTGTCTGTTACTTTTTACCTATAAACTACTCTGTGACTTCCTAGTCACAGAGTAGTTTATAGGTAGCCGTCAATATTTATTTATTGTTTATAGTCCCGATAAGGAACAACAGCATTTATAAAAAAAATCTGGAATAATCTGAATTGCATACCTACTTTCTCGTAAAATACCTAAATGATATTTATTTAAACGCTTTTGCTAAAACAAGCAATAAAAGTAGTTACTTTTATACTTTCTTGTTTCTTTCTTTTTTGCGTCAATTTTTTCCTGGTTAACTTAGTTTATTCCTGAGCTTAGTCTCTATTATGAAATATGTAAATCTATATATATAAATATCTATAGATATTTCATGATAAAGACGTCATGGTAGATATTATGCGTTTAAGAAGTCTTATTATGAAAGTACATAGAGGTAAAATATCAGTATGCTATATATTTTTTAAACTATTTACAGGGCCTACCACTTCACATTCAGATCGATACGTTTGAGGATCCGAGAGACACACAAGTGTATCACAGAGGATACTGTCAAATCAAGGTCTTCTGTGATAAGGTATAACATTATCAATATAATATTCCTTCTGGTAATAAAAAAGGGGTGTCAATATAACACTGATAATTCCACGCGACAAACCTTAAGCTAAAGATGGTCGGGTTTTTTTTTTAATAATGACTTGTTTACTTTTTTAATTTTACAAAAAAATTATTGTTCCAAAGTACAAATATATTTCTAACAAATGGCGGACTTAATGCTAAAAGCATTTTCTCTCAGTCAACCATAGCGATAAACAGAGGAAATTATGCGGCACAAAAAGCATTAAGATATACATACCTACTTATATTATTAAATATGACTATATAATATATACTTATATTACGTACCCATCATATATGATATATATTTATTTTAGGGTGCGGAAAGAAAAACAAGAGACGAAGAAAGAAGAGCAGCAAAACGGAAAATGTCGGCGACAAATAGGAAAAAATTGGATGAAATCTACCATCCAGTGACAGAAAGAAGCGAGTTTTATTCAATGGCGGACTTGACGAAACCACCGGTCCTGTTCAGTCCAGCGGAAGATATAGACAAGTTGGCTGGAATGGACATACAGGGATTTTACGGGCACGACGAAGCTGCGTTAGCGGAAGCTCACCTCAAAGGAGCGTCACCATTCCTCTTGCACGCAGCCAAACCTCAAGCACCAGCGCTCAAATTTCACAATCATTTTCCACCAGATGCCCCAGCGTAAGTAAAATGAATTTGGTTCTTTAGCTACAAGGCTTCGATTTTAACCTGACCAGATGTATTAACATTCTTATTTTTTAACAGGTATAGATCGGATGTAGGAGGTCTGTCCCCGTACAGCGACCGTAAGGACTCGCTGGAGCTGGAAAGCGTGATGGGCAAGCGGCCGCGCACGTCGACGCCGCCGCTCAGCGAGCGCGTCATGCTGTACGTGCGGCAGGACACCGACGACGTGTACACGCCGCTGCACGTCGCGCCGCCCACCACGCAGGGCCTGCTTAATGCTGTGAGTTCCATTCTTATACAAAACGCACGCCCCTTGATACCTTACAAGCAAAGAAGTAACGTATCGAGCGGTATACCGCATGATGCGGTAGCACAAGAATAACCTTGGTGATGTCGGCTAACCGCAGAGCGCGTGTGAGCGAGAAACTTTGTTGTTTTCTCGATTACTCGACGCTTTGTTTTCGTTTTTGAGTTTGGAATATTGTTTGGTTGTTATATACTTAACGAAAGGAATCGAGACGCTTCGTCCACGCCGCGGGCGCTGGTCCGCTTGTGCTTGCGGCCTCCGCCTGCGGCGACGCTGTAACCGATGTGGCGCTTTATAACCCCGTCTAATACAATACACACGATCATCATAACTGCATGTTGTAATTAACCCTCGCGCGGCCGGCCGCTGCACCGGACACCTCTGTAATGTATTCGCGCGAATCACAAATTTTCCTCGGGAAACCACTAGACCGGTTACTGTACGTTCCGTTTGACGAGACGTCTCGGTTTAAAAGTCAAAGGCCCATTGTAATTTTTCTTTTTGCTTATTTTCAGATTGAGAATAAGTACAAAATTTCAAGTTCAGCAATTAATAATCTTTATCGAAAGAACAAGAAAGGGTAAGTGGTTTTCATTGGCCTAAAATAGTTTTGTTAGCGTGAACACCGGCCGCCTCGCGTTAATGGAGCATCGCTTATCCAGAGGGCGCGCCACTAACTTAGCAATGCTTATGTATGTCGCGAGTACCCCTGGACGAACCCGTAAATGACTAAAAGTTGTAAATGATCACTTAATCACCTATCCCGACGCCTACCTGCCCACATTTAATCAATACCTGCCCACAAACTTAATTTGCATTATTGCCAAGCACTCGCACTTAATTAATAAATTGAGCACTTAATTGTAACAATAATGTTATATACCTAAACATTCGGTACTTTATATTCAGTAAATAAGTTTGTTTAACAGTTAATTGAGCCGGGATAATAAACGTCTTTGATTTATAAACGCGATTGAAACTAACGCATATTTACGCAGGATTACGGCCAAAATTGACGATGAAATGTTGGCATACTACTGCAACGAGGACCTGTTCCTGCTGGAGGTGCGGCCGGCCAGCGCCAACGAGGACGAGCCGCTCTACGACATCACGTTCGTCGAGCTGCCGCTGGACCACTAGCCCCACGCCCCCGTCTCTACATCGCGTGTCTACGGTGTGCCGAAATCTGAACATTTTCACATACGTTAGACTCCCTTGTACCCCTCGATCGTGGAGAATGTTATTTATACATGAGATAAGGTTGTCTCGAAATATGTCGATCTCAGATTGAAACTTATTTTTAAGCGATTCCTCACCATAACATTGTAAACTGGATGTCACAAAACGTTGGTCGCTAGATGAATCGGTTGTAGAGGATCCATTTTGTACATAGATCTAATTTAGTGCCTTATGAAATTAAAATATGCGTATACAACGATCTATGTGATGGCAAAAAATTGAGTTGATGTTTAGTAACGAGAGATTAGTTTCCTTGATTATCTGATATGTTAATGAGTAAACTGTTGCTGAATTAAATGTATGTGCCATTCACTCGGATATCATACTAGTTGTATGTAGTTATCATTTCAACAGGTACCTTTTAATCTTGCCATGATGATAAAGTAAGAAATTCTTGTCACAAAATGTAGGTATTATTTATCTACAAAGAGTAAAATATCATAATATGTGCCTTTGTCATAATAATTATTATACTTAATTTAATATAAGTGAGTTAAGTCAAACTACATGCCATCCACTTTGTTAAGTTTTATTTTGGTAAGTTCGCTCTTTAAGCTCGCTCAATTCATTCACTTAGTAAACTCGGTATTAGTTTAAGGCTCTACATATGCAGGGTTTTTTGCTTCCGTGAAGGTAATACCGTCAAATCTGTATATACCTATAATTAATAATCGTTACTGCGTCATTCACCCTAAAATGCTATAAATTTTTAAAACTGGAAGCATCAATAAAAAATTATAATTTAAAATGAGACACAGACATTTTGCATAATGAATCAATACCTAATAGTCGTTTTGAACGTAGCCACAAGTCGTCCGAACGAACAATATTAACATTCATCGTTGGGAGTGGTTTGTGTATATGTATCTAATTTTAAGATTTGATCGATAAATACAGTTTGTAATGTTAATTAAATATCGATACTTAAGTTATCGGCCCATGACAAAAATTTAGTTTATGAAGAGAAATAGTGTCCAAGACTTATTAATAAGCGTAAGGTTTCTTGTTAAATAGATCGAATAAATTTCTGTGTACTTAATTATATTCAGGTCGAATACAGAAATCAGCGTCAGCGTAAAACTCGTTCGAGCAGTGAATTACACCAGCGCATTTTCCACATAAAATATCGTAAAATCGTTGAGATCAGGAATTCAATGGAATCAGTACTTTGATCGATCCAACAACTGGACGCTGAAGTTAATTTAGTTCTCTCCACCGAATATTCAAAATTCAGAACAAGGTTCTGCTTTTAGAATTTGTCATAGACGAAGTCATCCATGATATGTTGTGTGCCTGTGCCTAGTGCGGACGGTTCGTTTAACTGCCATATTATGACATAATTTAGAATATGTAAATTTAGGTATAGATTTTACACATAATTTGTTTTTACTCTCTGACTTGCATCACTAGATATCGAATTTTTAATTAGGATAGTGTTACTTATATGATAATATGTCTATGAAAAGTATTGTTTTGTTTCTATTAGCTGCGATTGCGTTGTGACTTGTTCCGTCCTTCGCGTTATTTTGTTTTAATTAAATAATAATGAATCTTACAACCATTCGGCTTACACTCGTTAATGTCTCTCTACTGTACTTTAAGTATTCTGTTTCAGATAGTATTTTAAAATAAAATGTTATAAGCCCGTAGCCTCTAGGCGCATTTGATTGCTCAAAGTCTGCATTTGCCATTCCATTAATTGTGGAGCGGACTCTAACATTGTAATTACTTTACCTACTTATACGTATTCCATAATTGTATTTATTTATATACTTATAATATTATAATAAATTGTGCAGCTTTAATTTTTACTTACAATGATGTTAGATCGTGATTCTGAATCTCGTCATAAGTCACAAATGTCAGTAGCAATAAACATAGAGCAGTTTAATTTGTAGTTTAGTGGTCGCGTTCCGGCGCGCCGCCAGCAGAGCAGCCCGCGAGGCAGGCAGTGCAATGTATACAGAGTTTTCTATAAGTCGAGAGCGGGTGAGGGGAGCGGGTGGAGCGGGCAGAGCCCTGGCGGCGCGACGCGAACCCTTCTTACGCAGATATATTAGTCACACTAGTTAAACACATCCCGAAAGTGGTAGCACATTTTCGATATTAGATTCTACTGTACTAAGTTTAAAATGAATAGATGTTACTTATTTTATATGAATATTTGTAAGTTGTCATAAAATATTATTAATATAATTATTTTTATCAAAGTTTATAATCTAAATAAAAATGTTTTTCTTCAAAACGTCAAACAACTTTTCATTGTTTCAATTTTACAACCTTGTCCTTAGCTTTAATCTATGGAACATGTATTATGGCTTTCATCGTAAGTAGAAAACGTTAGTGGTATGTTTATTATTCCAAAATTAAATGAATTCCTTTTGAAAATTCAAACGCATACTAATTCAGACTTACATAGCTATAGAATATACCTATCAGGCAAATTCAGTCAATGGAAATAAAATCGAAAGGCCATTATTGAGCGTGCAAATTAGAAATGGTAATCAGAACAAGTGAGCCACCTACCCTCAGATACAGATCTGTGCGCCTACCACTTTTTGAGAATTAAAAACTTTTAAATATTAATGGAAATGCGAATCATGTTACTAGGCAATGCAGCTAGCCTTCTTGTCCTCCAGCACGCTTAAAGAGGTCTTTAGGCTGTGTGGTGCTCCGACGCGGTACCACAGTGCTAAACTGATTTCATTAATATATGATAAAAATGTACATACAATGTACGTAGTTGAACGTGAAAAACTAAAATTGTACGTTATGTATTTATTAGAAAAAAATAGGTGGTCATGGTACCGCCAAAGAGCGTGCCTTCCCGCGGTACCACACACACTTGGTTAACGAGTACCCGAGTAACGAGAGTTGGTTAATAAAAAATGTACCTACGTTAATTGTTTATTTTCATTTCCAGTTTAATTCTTGTAAATGTCTTACATTTATATATTTTCTTCAGATACAAAGTCATCGTCGCTTTCCATCAGGTGAGATTGAGGACAAATGCCTAAACCAATAAATTGTAAAAAAAAAAAAAAAAAAGTAAATCATTTTACTAAATATACGGTTGACCTCTTTTTAATACAACTATCACCATTATGCTTCTGTATATATTAATTGTCCCGATATATTTATTGGTTATTTATTTACTTACAATATCTTGTACAGATGAAACAGTTATATTACAAAATATTCAAGCGTTTTATTAAACATATGTACTTACTAAAAAAAAAGAAATTGAATTGTATTAAGATATAATGTAGTTATTTTACTACATTATTTAAAAAATACCGGCCAAGTACGAGTTGAACTTGCGTGCAGAGAGAGTTCCGTACAATGTTTAAATTAATATACAAAGGGTTTTAATTTCTAACTACTTCAGTAGCCGACAAGAGAGCAAAATTAAGCGCCATATTGAATAAGGCTGGAGGAGCTACTGGTCCATGAAAGAGTACATGAAAGGCGACCTTCTCCTGTCATTTAATTTAGCGCCAACTCATGTGTATCTTGCCTATCCTTACCTATGGTGCCTAAACGTGGTCATTGACGGAGGAGTTGATGTCTAAACTCAAGGTTTGTCAGAGAGCAATGGAGCGAAGTGTGCTAGGAGTTAAAAGGGTAGATAAAATACCAAACGCCACAATTCGCTCAAAAACAGGAATCGTTGATGTGGGACATAAAACCGCCATGCTAAAATGGAATTGGGCAGGACATATCAGTAGGATGCACAGCAAGAGATAGGCCAGAATCACAACAGAGTGGTTGCCTAAAGATGGTTACCGTCGCCCGGGTAGGCCTAGAGAGTCGAGCCTAACACAAGAAAGAGATACGTGGAAGAAGATGGGAGAGACCTTTGCCCAACAATGGGACAAATTAGGTTATTGAAAAAAAAAGAAAAAAAAAAACAAGTTATTTGAGATCCTCATAATGATATATGATTTCATTTGATATATAACACAGTAAGGTTTACAAAACTTTTTTTTTTTAATTCCTGATTTGTCACTCAAAAATGACCCTTATTATATAGTTTTGATTTTATTCATGAAAGAAAACAAAAATTGACCATCCCCGCCGATCTCCGAAACTACCGCATCTAAAATTTTGAAAAAAAAATACTAAATATACCTAGTTCATTGCTTGTAGATTACAGGAAAGGAGACCATCCAGGCGCCATACATTTTAGGGCCCAAAGTCAAAGTTCGAGCTATCAGGCGGCTATGATTCCTGTTGTTAGTAGTACTAATAGTAAGCATTTGTTAGTATGGCATGAAAACTGTAGGTTATTCCAAAACTTTTTATTGACATTCAAAGATTTGTTTTCTTCGCACATTTTTTTTCTAAGTGCCGGCCAGTTTTCGGCCATGCAGCAGATGGTTAGCACTAGTGACGTTGAGCATTTGTTAGTATGGCATGAAACCAGTAGGGTGATTCCACAATGATTTATGGGCACCTGAAAAGTGAACTTTTTATACATTTAAAAATAGTGCCGGCTTTCAGGCGGCCACATTTTCAATTGTTAGTACTACTAATAGCGAGCATTTGTTAGTATGTCATAAAACCTGTAGGGTTATGCCACAACTTTTTATTGACATTCAAAGATTTGATTTTTTCATACTTTTTTTCTAAGTGCCGGCCAGATTCCGGCTATACAACAGATAGTTTGCACTAGTGACGGCGAGCATTTGTTAGTAGGGCATGAAACCAGTAGGGTAATTCCACAATGATTTATGGACACCTGAAAAGTAAACTTTATATACATTAAAAGAAAGTGCCGGCTTACAGGCAGCCACATTTTCAATTGTTAGTACTACTATTTACGAGCATATGTTAGTACGGCATGAAACCTGTAAGGTTACGCCATAACATTTTATTACATTCATAGATTTGTTGTTTTTATACTTCTTTTCTTAGTCCCGGCCAGATTCCGGCAATGCAGCAGATGGTTAGTACTACTGACAGCGAGTATTTGTTAGTATATAAAGCCAGTAGGTTGATTCCACAGTGATTTACGAGCATCAGAAAAGTGAAATTTTTATACGTTTAAAAAAAAAGGTGCCGGCTTTCTGGCGGCCACAATTTCAGTTGTAAGTACTACTAATGGTGAGCAGTTGTTAGTATGGCATGAAACCTGTAGGTCTATTCCTCAACGTTTTATTGACATTCAAAGATTGTATGGCCGCAATCTGGCCGGGACTTTAAAACAAAGTAAACAAATCTTTAAATGTTAATAAAAAGTTGAGGAATAAGCTTTCAGGTTACAAGCTTTACTAACAAATGCTCACTATTAACAGTATGTACTTACAATTGAAATTGTGGCCGCTTGAAAGCCGGCACTTTTTTTTAAACGTATGAAAAGTTCACTTTTTACATGTCATAAATCATTGTGGAATCAACTTTCTAGTTTCATGCCAAACTAACAAATGCTTGCCGTCTCTAGTGTTAACCATCTGCTGCATGGCCGGAATCTGGCCGGAACTTAATGATAAGTTTACTTTTCAGATGCCCATAAATCTTTGTGAAATCACCCTACTGGTTTCATGCCCTACTAACAAATGCTCGCCATCACTAGTGCGAACCATCTGTTGCATGGCCGGAATCTAGCCGGCACTTAGAAAAAAAGTATGAAAAAATAAAATCTTTGAATGTCAATAAACAGTTGTGGAATAACCCTACAGGTTTCATGACATACCAACAAATGCTCGCTAATAGAAGTATTAACAATTGAAAATGTGGCCGCCTGACAGCCGGCACTTTTTCTTTGTACGAAAGTTCATAAATCATTGTAGAATCACCCTACTGGTTTTATGCCATACTAACAAATGCTCGCCGTCACTAGTGCAAACCATCTGTTGTATGGCCAGAATCTGGCCGGCACTTGGAAAAAAAGTATGAAAAAAACAAATCTTTGAATGTCAATATTAAGTTGTGGAATGAGCCTACAGGTTTCATGAGATACTAACAAATGCTCGCTATTAGTAGTACTAACAATTGAAAATGTGGCCGCCTGAAAGCCGGCACTATTTTTTTAAATGTATAATTGTTCACTTTTCAGGTGCCCATAAATCATTGTGGAATCACCCTACTGGTTTCATGCCGTACTAACAAATGCTCACCATCACTAGTGCTAACCATCTGCTGCATGGCCGGAATCTGGCCGGCACTTAGAAAAAAAGTATGAAGAAAACAAACCATTGAAAGTCAATAAAAAATTTTGAAATAACCCTACAGTTTTCATGCCATACTAACAAATGCTCACCATTCGTAGTACTAACAATAGAAATCATAGCCATCTGATAGCTGGAACTTTAACTTTGGACCCAATTTGAATTTTCATCTTTATCAAGAATGCTATCAATTGAAAATAAAGTGGTAAACTCAAAAGTTTACGTACAGAAATAGTTCACTAAAACACCACTAGATGACTCATAACGCTATTACGTGGGGCGCACTATAAGTTTCCGGAATGAATATGAAAAAATACTATTAAAGGTACAAAATTAATTTATTGTTTTTCAAAATAATCTCCCTTGGCGTCTATGCACTTTTTCATTCGATGAAACCAGTTTTGAAAACTTTTGTGCCACTCCTCTGTGGTGACCTCTGAAACGTGTTTTTCATACTCCTAGACAGCCTCTTCTGGTGATGAAAATCGTTGACCGCGTAATTGGTTCTTAATTTTTGGGAACAGAAAAAAGTCACAAGGTGCCAGGTCGGGACTGTATGCAGGATGACTCATGAGTTCTACATTTTTCGCCTTCAAAAAGTCGTTTGTCTGTCTGGCCGTGTGAGAACTAGCATTGTCGTGGTGCAGGATGATACGGCGTTTACGGTTATTTTTACGGAGTTCGTCAATAACTTCCGGCAAACAAATGGCCGTGTACCAGTCACTATTCACTGTACGACGATTCTCTAAAGCAACAGTAGCCACGTGTCCAGTTTTATTAAAAAAAGAAGCAATCATCCGCTTAGATGCACTTTTCACGCGCGCCACTTTGGTTGGTTTCGGCTCATCTTGAAAGACCCATACGCTCGATTGCTGCTTTGTTTTGGGATCGTAGCAATAAATCCATGTTTCGTCACCTGTTACTATGTCCCACACCAAATTTGACGCACCTTCGTTGAATCTGGTAAGCATGGCACTGCACCAAGTGACGCGGTCCGTTTTTTGAGCCTCGGTCAAGTTGTGTGGGATCCACCGCGAGCACAGCTTTCTCACACCCAAATGTTTGTGTAGGATTAATTGTATTTGACTCATGCCTATTTCTAAGGATGCGCGAATTTCATGCTAGGTCACATGCCTGTCTGTTTTAATCATACGGCGCACAGCATCGATGTTTTTGTTGGTCACAGCGGTGGACGGCCGACCATCGCGAGATTCGTCACTGAGATTGATACGACCACGCTTGAATTCTGTAAACCAGCTATAAACAGTTGTCTTGCATGGAGCTTCATTGCCAAAAGCTGTTTCAAGCCGAGCGATGCTCTGTTGAGCTGTCAAATTACACTTAAAATCGGAGAAAATCATACTACGAAAATTTTTCCGAGTTAAATCCATGTTGATGCAGACACACAATTTTTTAAATGGCGCCACAAGGTAAAAACAAAAAGACAGTCAGATGAAACAAACTGCATTCTACAGCCAAAGAGTTCTATTTTCAAATGTTGCAATAAATTTTAAAATATTGTTTATGTAAGTGGCCAGTTCCGGAAACTTATAGTGCGCCCTATGTATTAGTTAACTCGCGTCTTACTATGACGATTTTAAATGTAATATTTTATAGTAATTTAAATATTGTGAGAAACTCTCTCCACACGAGTTCAACTCGCGCTTGGTCGGTTTTTTTTAATAATGTAGTTAAATCTAAATACAATGTAGTCAATTTCTTTTTTTTAAATATATATATGTCGGAGCGTAATATGCAATGGCTGTATAAAACTAGATTCCTTTACTTTGAATAATTCGATGACGTTTGGCAGTAATTCCGTATCAATGTCATTTTAGACGGTTGACGAAGAAAGAATAGAGGACGCGGTATGAGTTCAATGTAAAATTCCCGTTTTATGATTTTACACGCGCAAAGAGAAAGTTGTTTACTACAAAATGCAACGGTTGGATTTGAAATGGCAATATTCGTTAGCAACAAGTTATAAGACCGGTCGACCTAGCGACAGGGACAGTCTTGTTCAGGCGGCCGTATTGTGCACAGCTCGTTTGTGTAGTTTGCTGTAGCTTGGCCATGACTCTTTTAATTGTGATTATTGTAATAGATGTGGATTGGTGAACCGTTTTATTACAATGACAGTTTGTTTAAGCAAGACGGAAAGCCCAGGTGTATACACAGTATTCAATTCTGTGGGGCCAGGGAATTCAGACATGGTGGTTGGAATTCATGTTTCAAGTGCGGAGGCGGAGCACTGGAATTCCGTCACATTTTTATAAGGCTCACGGAAGGTCTCTCATGTGGCAGCATCGGTAAGGTGACGTGACTGTATGTAAGTTTTCATCCTGACATTATAGTCTGTTCTCGTACTGTAAGTAAGAAGTGGGTAGTTCACGTCACTCGGGATGTCACATGCCGATCACGCCATGCTCTGCCCGCCCGCTTTTACTCGGCCGTTCTGCGACATATATATATATATTTAATAAAACGCTTACGCTTGTATACTTATACGCTTATATACTTTGTACTATAACTATTTCATCTGTACAAGATATTATAAATAAATAAATAATGAATAAATATATCAGGACAATTAATATATACAAAAGCATAATGGTGATAGTTGTATTAAATCATAAAAGGAGGTCAACCGTAAATTTAGTAAAATGATTTACTTACTTTGTAATTGTGAAGAAAATATATAAATGTAAGACATTTACAAGAATTAAACTGAAAATGAAAATGAACAATTAACGTACATTTTTTACTCGTTAACTAATCCTGATAATTATATAAGACTCTTTAGAAGTGTATGTAGTACCGCGGGAAAGCACGCTCTTTGGCGGTACCAAGACCATCTATTTTTTCTAATAAATACATGACGTACAATTTTTAATTTTCTACGTACAACTACGTACATTGTATGTACATTTTTATCATATATTAATGAAATCAGTTTAGCACTGTAGTACCGCGTCGGAGCACCACACCTTTAGGCTGTGTCTTTAGGTCGTGCAGGCCTGAGTCTGTTTGCTTAGAGCAGCAAGACCCAAAATTCTCTGTCGATCATATATTAGGGATAAAAACCTGACAGTGTATGTATATATTTTTTTCTGTGCACGAGTTGAGTGATAGAAAAAGCGGCTAACAAATTTAAGCATTGGCAGAATATAAATACATTTGGAGTAAAAATGTTAATAGGTAATATTGAATTACCGATTACTCCTTTCACTAATATCTATGTACTTACTGCGCGTTTGTAGTAAATAGTTTCTTCATTATAATTTGGTAGGTAGGTATAATAAAAACCAAATCAACTCTTAATTTAATTTAATCAAACCTTATTTTAACAACGATTTTCACATATTTACACACCCAGAAGCATATTAAGAACACGAAAGCATTAAAGCAGAAATATTTTTTGAATAAGTTATTAGATTCTTAGTTTATTAAATACTTGAATTTCAAAATATATTATTCGATTGGATAGATTAACTTTCATTCTACTCAAATATTAGTATCTATAAGATTTAATAGAATACAGAGATACAGAGAACAGAATACTTCTAAGGGTAGGTATATCGAAAATATGTAGAGACATCAAATTAAAATAAAAGGTATAATATTTACAAACCGTTGCTTATATTTAATTCACCCATGTTTCTAAAATTCGATACCTTTTACTCCAAAACTGTTTGCATTTCAAAAGTTAAACAAAAGGTAACTCGAAATGCATTCCGAAATCAGTGTCTAACAGGCACTTAGTGGGAATACTTAATGTTTGACATATTTCATATTGGATGTTTAAATTTTTTAATTAAAACCTTTATCTGTTCGATAATTATAAAAAAAACAGTGATCAATAATTTACTAAAATTGTACTTTTATATAAGGTTCGTTATTTAGATGATACAGATTTTAAGTATGGGAGTGAATTAAGTTATTTTTTTAATTTAAAAAATAATTTATTTTTGTCAGAAATTACTATTCATTTCATAAATATCTTTAATATATAACTATAATTTTAATAAGTTGTTAGAACCTAACCACTGAGTATTAATTACTATTCATAGGAGCAAATCTAAAACCGAATGAGACTACGTGTCGTAATTTCGAGTACCGAGGGAGTACCTATTCATGGTTGCAAACTTAGGTGTAAACTCTTTTGATTAAAACTAACGTAAGACACAGCCATGAATAACAAGCACGGGTTCCTCACGTAGAGAGTCAGCTACTGGCCGACATTCATTGTACACATTGGAATTTTGACCCCATGCGGAGGTATTCATCGTCTACAATCTACATCATCTACGTGAGTAACCCGTGCTTGTTAATAATATAAGGTGCAGACTGTTAGAGTCCTAACAATGTATAAATAAATATATATATATATATATATATATATATATATATATATACGGGCAAATCCCACAGATTAATCATAAACAGGTAGGTACATGTGCATTCACGAACAATATATAAATTTGTAAACGACGAAGTTAGTTTTATTTATACATATTTAACAAGTAACTATAAAAAAAGTCAGCAAGTTTTTATCTATAATAATGATAAAATGGTTCAAGTGCTGCTCAAGACGAATTGAAACGACGCGTCGTTTCATTACAGAGTTTCTATGACCACCTTCCACCTCGATCATCAGATCAGCTCCATGTCATCATAATATTGGATAGTCACACGATATACCTACTCGATCGGAAACCGGGAAGAATACAGATAGACAGACAGACAACGGGATAGGTGAAACTAGTACAAGCTTGTAAAAAGTAAAGTTGTTATTTTTTTGCATTCAATTATATGGATTGGTGGATCTGAATTGATAAATAATTTTTTACGTTGTGGCGACCTCTACGGCCACTACGAGTAACTACAATAAAGAGACAACCGACAATATAGTCCACAAGAAGCATATGAGATGGCGCCAGCAGAGTATCCTACATCTAGATCTCAGAGTTCGCCCGATTCGCTGCATATATACAACTTCCGACGATACACCGTTGGAGCCGCGGTTCCCCAGGCGCAACAACATGCCTGGCGGGAAGATCTTCCCTTTGTGGCGGTCGAGCATATCACCTCGATCCCGCTACAGTGGTGACCTCCGACGTGATTGAAAGCAACCTTCTCCATCATCAGCAGCTAAGCAACCTTCTTCAGCATCGTTGAACTCTGTCATCATTGCTCCTCTCTCTCAGTCAATATTGGTCAGCAACAGTCTCACAGCAAGCCAGTACAAAGGGTCAATCTTCAAGTCCATCGCAGCCGACTCACCGAGCTTCCTGGTCCTGATACCAAGCACCCACAACTCACTCGACGACTTCAGCGACCGGCGCATCCCCCGTAGCATCGCACCCTGGATCTGAGGCATCTACTCTCCAGCGTGGCACTCCGGCAGGACATCATTCCGGCGCCAACAAAGTCGACAACGCTCTACACAGTCTCGACTCACCGCAGACTACGAGCACGCTCAGCACGGTCTCGACTCACCGCAGGCCACGAGCAAGCAATTCACTTCCGACTCACTGGAAGGCTCCCGACTCACTGGGACAAGAATCATCTGGCACTTGCAAGCTACGACATGAAGCACAGACTGCACTTGAAAAAGCTATCAGACCTTCAGTCTTGGGAGGGAGTCCTGTGGCGACCATACACCGTCGGAGCCGCGGTTCCTCAGGCGCAACAACATGCCTGGCGGGAAGATCTTCCCTTTGTGGCGGTCGAGCATATCACCTCGCTCCCGCTACAACGTCTTATATGTTTCTATTTGTGAGTAGGTATTCATTTAAAATTACGATAACATTAGTCATCTGTCTTTTTAAAAATAATAAATAAAATAACTTTACTAAAATATCTTTAAAATACGCGACATTTATTACAGATTAATAAATGATATACTTATAGGACAATAAAATAAAAATCACTATGAGTTCTTAAGTCACTTTGATTAGTGGAACTAAGAAAATATTATATTTAAATAAATTATCACAACAATCCTAAACAATAATAAACTTCATTAGTCAGAGAATAGTAGATGAAATCTTCAACAATAATTATTTCCAAGATCTAGAATAGCTACAAATAAAATGATTAACGTCTAAACCAAACATTAAACAGGCTCGTTCTCTTTCATTAAACCTACCTAGCTATAAAATTTAACAATTCAAAGCAGCCGCCAACATTGCGGCACTTAGTAACTTATTACGGTTATTATTCAGTCACCGTCGCTTCTGTCCAATTTAATGAAAACGTATTAATATGAAATGAAAGCCTCAAATATGTACATCTTTTATCGCTTATTCGCATTTAGGGCAGCTGAATTAATTTGTAAGTAAATTGCACGTTCCTTTTTGAATATCTACGGATTTATCGGCTCTACCCTAGTTTTTAACTACTTAAAAATGCAATATTTAAAGAAATATGTATTTTCACGGAGTTGACATATTTTCATAAGCAAATAGATATATCCTCACATTGACCCCATAGACTTACTACGACTCTACTTCTCATTTTCTGTAAAGAATCTGTCCACAACTATTTTGTAATAGCTATAGCTTGGCATATCTGGGCCCTCGTAAAGTGTGAATGTGGGCGCAATGAACAAATACATTGATTAGTCATAATCACACCTATTAATTATTTTGGCGAATCACGCGGCTCTGTGCTTGGCCTTAGTTAGATTTGTATTTTGAACCGTTCCCCTTCGGAGCAGTTCAGCAGTGATTGCTATTGGATGAGTGGGGAGCTCTGGCTGTCACTGAAGTCAAGGGTATAGTACATGTCAGTGGTGTCGAGGGCGGCGGACGGGGGTGGGAAAGGCGCGGAGGAGGGTGGAGCGCGTTTGTCTTGCAGCCAGTGGTGCGGCGGCCCGGCCTCGGTCACGCGAGACAACCGCGACAAAAGCCGAGAGTAGGTCTTGTTGACTCTGCAGTGACACGCTGTCACCTGAAAGGGATAGACAAATTTCATGAATGCAAGTAGGTTTTTATTTAGGAAATATTTCTCTTTTGATCTATTGACTATAAAATATAGAAATAACATAAAACAGATGTACTTATGACCCTGATTTATTTTAATACGTTGCAAAATTCGTTTTCAGATGATCATGCGAGTTGTAAAATAGTGTGAATAAATTATCGCGTAGGTGTTAATTGGCTAGACTCACCACGACACCTACGATCGCGATGGCGGCCCCGAGCGTGCCGGCCGCGATGTACACATTGTGCAGCCGGTCGTGGTACAGGCCCAGCGGCAGCCGCACCTCACGCACCGAGCCGCCGCCCCGACGCTCCTCAATGCCTCCCTCACCACCCACCACAGACTCCAAGATAAAGTCCTCTGAAAAAATATAACATGTGAAAGTCACGCGAAATTATTAAAATCCCGTCAAGCCATATGGAACCAATAAATTCGTTGCCGTACTTATTTGCGCCCAACGATTCTGCAAATTTTTAATGTCTTCTGCGAGAATGCAACCAAATGAAAACGAAAATATCGATAGATTAGTTATCGACGACATTAAGTTTCTAAGAACCGGCATTTCAATATACCAAATGGTGATTTCACCGTAAAAGCATCGCAGTAAAGTAGCAATAAAACCTCATTAGCGCCGTCTCTTGTTTTTATCTTCACCTCGATTCGCAATTTCCCTAAAATATGAAACAACGCAAATGGCTAGCGTTTCAATTTCCTCCGGCAGAAGTCCCACATTTCATCCATTATTATGATTGATTACTTCGTAGACGTTTTATGAACGGAGTACTTCAGCCGTAGTAATCAAGGGGTCCATTCAATTTGATTCATCCATGCGAATATTATTATCAATCATAATTAATACCCCACTAATACAGAAGCCAGTTTTGGAACATCTTTTTTACAATTACTTTGAAAATTTTTCGTTTAATTAAGTATGTGACTAAAGCTTTGTTATTCATATTATGGTCAAAGATCTAATTTAAAAAAAAAAACACATATTGGATGTTTACATACATATATGTATTTGTAATAAAATATAGTTATATAAAATATCGTTGAGTTAGTGTCTCATCATATTACAAGTTTCGAACTTACTTTGGGGCAAGCTCAATCTGTGTGATTTGTTTGTATATATATATTTATTTGCTCATATATATTTATCTATAGTAAAGTTATATTATGTCAAATGTTTATCAAGTTTTTAATAAAAACCATGATCTGACTCTCTAGTGTTGGCTACTAAAGTACATACCAATGAAACAAAAGATATAATAAGCACAAATTAAGTTTTGTATAAAGTACCTCAAAATTAGAGTTGGCTCATTTGACTGTTTGGTATTAAATGCATATAAATAAACTATTTATTTGATAAAAGCAGACATCTTAGTAGGTGAAAGATGTCGGGATCTCGAGCCTTTTTTCATTAGCCCTTCAGCGTAATATAGTGTGAATAATATCTCATAGTCTCAATGCGTACCTGGCAGTTTTTGCGCACCTAAGTAATTTTATGTAATCATAATCATATCTTTATTTGCTAAAAATATTAAAGAACAAACATGTTTTGCTAGTAGTAATAGCATGCAAATATTAGTAACTTTTATAGTTAGAGTAACTTCTATAAATATGGACTACCATATCGACTTTGTTAATTAAAACTCAAAATTCAAAAGCTTATGAGCATTTATTTACGTAAATCCAACAAGAAACTAATACAAGTTAAAAAAATAGGTTCAATTTTTAAAAAATAACAATATTTCTAACAAATATTACTGTTTTTCTCAAAACTGGCACAATCACCTTTTTCCAATATGGCCGTTTTATATGGACCACCACGTTTCCGATATGGGCCATGGGTACATATTATGGACAAATCGAATGATTAGAAAGTTTAAGTATTTGTCTATCACAAAAGTAACTGCTTAATCGTAATCAGTCTTAAAAATCAAATCTTCCTACCAATAGGCGGTCTTAATATCAATATTAACTATGTTAATTATCAGTCTTTCAAAGATAAAATAATCATACAATCAAGTAAAGCAAAATTTTAAAACGGAAATTAAACTGTTAAACTAAACCGTTATAGATCTCTACATCAAAAATTAAAAAAGTTTAACTACCAAAACAAAAAATTAAAGATATGATAAAAAAAAAAATTGTCTTCTCGTCGACGCCAGCACATTCTTCATGGGCCCATCTCTCGCAAAAAGGACATTGTATCCATTTTTCTCCTTGCGTATCTTCGGAAAAGAAACCATTGCAATAAAAACATTTGCCAATATCTCTTTGACGTCGGTCAAGACTCTCATCAGTCATGTCATTAACTGAATAGTCGCTTTCTTCGGACGAAGTGGATTCTTTCCTCTTTTTTTCAAAACCTTTGTTTTGTTAGTTTTTTTTTCGTTTCTTTCCATCGGTTTCAGTTTTTTTCTTTGGTACAGATTTCTTTTTTTTTTGAGGCACACTTATTTTTCTTACTTTCCTTTCCTTTCAACTCCTTCAGAGCACTCTTTTTATTCTTCAGCGCTTCCGCTTCATTCTGTCTTTTTAGTGAGGTCGTTAAATCAAGTTTATAAGGCGATGAAGTTAAAATTGTTGACTTAGTAGCTTTTCTCCCTCTGTTACTAGCTTTTTTGTGTAATCTTGGTATGGGACAAATTTTTTTAGGAGACAAATAAGCTGTGGATGTGGAAGGCCTAGCAAATACATCTTCATAAGATATTTCTGGTTCATTTGTATCTTGGGATTGTAATACAAGATCTAAATCTGTGGATGAATGAGGAATCGGTATGAGATCTATTTCTGGAGATGAACTGTTAATGGGTAAAAGTTCTATTTCCGGAGATGAATGGTTAATCACTCTTTGATTATATTTGGAACAAGCTGCTAATGCTAATTCAGCCAAAGTTTCGACTTCGTTAACATTGCTAACGTCATAATATCCCGCCTAGTCAATCCAAACCCAGATCGTTCCATCTGCAGCACATAATCAGCCAATTCTTCTTCTAATTCTAAAGGAAGTGTAGACTTTCGACCTAGTTTTATATTGACAACTTCTTGTACAGGTGTGTCCTTCTTCAGAGCTAACCTTATAAGCGTTGTTTTAGGCACTCCGAATGTTTTGGATGCTTTTAGAAATCCCATTGTTTTATCACGAATGGCCCGTATGGCCTGTGCCATGGAATCTTTATTCCATTGCTGTCTCTTTTGTATCGATGCCATATTCTAAAACAAAATTGTGTATTTTAAAATCGTAGGTAGTTTAACATGTGCATAATATGGACCAGTCCATATTTAGGACTTAGTACGTAGTCCATATTAAAAAATGTCACACTTTTAGGTTATGATGTTTGTATTTTTTTGTAACAAATAGCTAAAATAATCCGGTTTATCTGTAATCAACAGGGATATAATAATGTTTCTAGAATTGAAACAGTGAAAGCTGTATAGCGGAAACTACAATGGTAATAACCTTACAAAACTCACCGAAAAAATACATCCAGCTACACAAAAAACCCAAAATCGCCATCAGCGACACAACTGCACCTATAGTTCGCTGCGATCGAATGGAGGAGCGCGGCGGGGCAAGGAGCGTCGAACGTAACCAACTACACTGCAATTGTAGGGACATCTAGCGAAAACCCACGGTAGTCCATATTGTATGAGTAGTCCATATTTAGAGAAGTTACTCTAGTATGTTAAATTTAACAGCTGTGATAAATTCATTGCTTCCTGAGCGATATACAATTATACATCTTTGAAATTGAGCATGTTTGCCCAGATTATGTCGCTTGACCATGAACAAAAGTTTTCAAAAAGGTTTTGGGTTTAAAAAAAAAATTACCTTCACAAAGCTTTCCCGTATATCCTGGGCGACAAGCGCAGTAGAAGGAATTGATGTCACTCCAACAGGTGCCACCATGAGCGCAAGGGTTGTTATCGCAAGCCTGAAAAATACGTTACGTATTGAACTACTAAACTTTTCTAAATATCACTGGAAACGCAATTATATGATTCATTTTTAGGTTTCTGTAGAAAACAATGCACTCTTATAGTTTCGCCATGTCTGTCCGTCTGCGGTTCTACTCAGAGACTAGTACTAAGAAGATTAATTTGGCATGGGTGCGTACATTAATCATGGTGAAAGAGGTAAAATAAAATCATGAATGAAATATTTTTAGGGTAGCTCAAGCTAGCTAAAGTGGGATAGTTCTTTTATTAGAGTTAATTGTCCCATCCCCTCCCTCTATCTGCTAAAGGGTTGTATGTTATGTTATGGGACACATGAAAAATTCACAGCAGTAGTATATATTACGAAGTTTAATGGAAAACTATCAGAGCTAAATAGGGACAACAAATTAAAAAGGAAAATTTCATACCAAATCAGAATAAAATTAGATTTTTTGGACGTTTTTAATCGATACCAGGTAAGTATGTATATGTATATTATGAAGAACAAGAGGCTATTTACGGATCTGGTGGGAATGTGGCATTCCTCGCCGACGAACCCGCGTGGACACTCGCAGGCGTAGTTATTGCCGTGGTCCACGCAGTACTGCGGCGCATTGCACGGGTTTGGCGAGCACAAATCAACCTGCCAATACATCATCAAGTCAACCTATCTACAATTATATAATTTTATGTATGATTTATATCTAACAACAGATAATTGTATATATTTTTAAATTATTTTGTAAATATTTAGGTAGACAGATTATAAGTATCTATACAGAAGTGCGATTTCTTAAACGCGGAGTCATCTAAACAAATGGTTTTCCC
Organism: Acrobasis suavella; assembly: GCA_943193695.1. Classification (NCBI taxonomy): domain Eukaryota; kingdom Metazoa; phylum Arthropoda; class Insecta; order Lepidoptera; family Pyralidae; genus Acrobasis; species Acrobasis suavella. Next base: position 13,993,767 of record OW971931.1, on the reverse strand, counting down.
ATACAAAAACCATACGTTTAGGTGACTCCGCGTTTCAGAAATCGCATTTCAGGGTGTTTATTAAATCACTGGCATCCTTTCTACTGGTGAAAGTACTCATGAATATGAGCTACATTTTGTAGGGGACCAACTCAATCCAACCGAAAAAAAAATCAGCTGTTCCATACTATTTTACAATACTTAGAATTATTATTATTATTATTATTTTATTATTTATTTATTAGCACACTTAACAGATTACAAACACAAAAAGAGAAATAAATTAATCATACAAATATAAGAGCCGGTCTAGTCTGCAATCCTAAAACAAGTATGCCTAAAAGCTACATTAGTTACAAAATCAGAAGCTAGGGTACACTATAAATACAAGAATAAAAAGTGATAGATAAATGCAACAAAACAAATCAAAACAGAAATTAAATAATTACAAAAGCATGTTAGTTACTTACTTCTAGGTGTATTAGTATTTGCCGCCGAAACTTGTACAGCGAAAAGTTAAAGATGTCAACGTCCCTGTTAGAGGGATCCCAAAATGTATGGAACAGCTGATTTTTTTTCGGTTGGATTGAGTCGGTCCCATACAAAAAGTTGCTCATATTCATGAGTACTTTCACCAGTAGAAAGAATGCCAATGATTTTAAAAACACCCTGTATAAAAATATACAGTATGTACTTATTAAATAATTCACAACGATTGCTTGCAATTTTTTTTTAAATTATGTTTTTACTTATAAGGCAGTAATAATGCAGTGATATGCCACGTTTTGCCATTGGTACATCAACATTACCTCTAGACATGGCTATTTATATTCATAGAAGTCCAATAGTTAACCATTTGAGTAAGATTGCCTCTGCGATAGATAGTCAATGGGTCAACCTAACTAAGTATTTAACATAGAGTAGAGGTCATCCTGAAACTAAACACTAACTAAAATACAATCTATAAACACCTTGAGTGAAAGTACGTTCTGCGTTGCCATTTGATGCATGCTCGTAAGTACTGGTGGTGGTGTTGCATGCAAAATGCAAACGCAAACAGAATTCGTGCTTCATTCATCACTGGCGTTTGGGAACGCGGAAGGTCAAAGCAATCGGCGGATTATAGGCCCGCGGCACGCGAAACCTGCCGTGTGTTTGTGCTCAATTGAGCGACTAGCGAAACTAACTGTGAGATTGCATTTGCAATATTGTAAAGGGATAGTTGGCGTAAGTTCGGAAGCTTGAATTAGAGAACACACAAACGCTAAATCAGAAAGCATATGTGGTAAAAAAACGAAAATTACGACCATCTTTTGCAAATTTAACTCGAGAGAACATTATTGCTGAAAAATTTTGGATAGAAAATTGTAGTGACAGTTCCTTTTGATAAAAAGTAATTCAAATGAATAGTTAAAAGGTTTACACAGATACCCAATCTGAAGAATTAAAATGATCTTACTGATATTTGTTCAAAAGTACGGCAATGCACAAAAATGCTCCATAATTGCATAAACTAATAATATAATGACTAGACATAACAACGCAATAAAGGCTACGTTTTAGTTGCTACATTCCTAACTTCTGCGTGTAGGTACTCGTATAAGAGCATTCCGTAGGCGCAAAGCTGGAAACGCAAAACCATACTGTTGAACTTTCTAAGACGTGGACCCTTTAAAAAATTACTCTTTGATAACATGTTGAAATAGGTTAAAACTTTAAAATAATAAATAATTAAAGAATTTAGGACAAAACTGGATTGAGAGATTGGACAAAACATACACGCCCTTCTCATAAATGTACAGAATTTAGGTTACGCAAACATTATGAGCGTGTATTGTGTCTAACAACGAAACTACTTGGTTATACATAGACCATGTTCCACGAGGCTTATTCTAGCTCGCTAACAATGCTTTATGCTATATGTTCATTTTAATCGCATTAGGCTAAAAACATAATAGACTTACTTTTTTCGACTGGCGATTTATGCGATTTGTAGGCATGTTTTATATTCTACACTGCACGATCATAATTAAGTTTATAAATGTAACATTGGGCTTCTAAAACCTTCATCCTGCATGTTCTTTCTTTCATCTGATTATGTTAGTGGCAATACTACCTTTCGAAGCATAGCGGAGCTCTAAGAGTACATAAAAAAAACCTTTAACGATTTGATACTACATTGCAATGGGCTAGGCCTTCATTCGCTATATCGTATGATGTCGTCAAAATAAAGCATCACACTTCAATGCTGTTGGAAAGTATCAAGTCTGCAATGTTGTTAGGTTATGGGAGTGACCTTCAGCTGACACGTGTTGCCGGTGTAGCCGCGTCCGCAGGAGCACTCGAAGCCGGCCACCCGATCGCTGCAAGTGCCTCCGTGCTCGCACGGCGAGGACTCGCACTCGTTGTATTCCAACTCGCATCTTTCACCTGTGTATCCTGAGCAAACCAAACAAAAGAGGCTAGGGGTATGTTTTCGTTGAGTCAATGTAATCTTCGTCGAGTTTTTCCGTCCAAAGAGAATTGAAATACTACTTCCGTTGCTCCTTAGTTCCATTTTTTAATTGGTTAAATAAAGAAGTCCTCAATAATTACTTTAACAAACTCTTAAGTCTTAACATACGAATGTATTAATAAATCAAAAGATATTAGACAAGAACCCCAAAAAGCCAACGCATATGTCTACTAAATAAAAGAATAATTTTCCATTTATATGAGAAAATTAGAAAAGGGTTCCTTTTATTCAACAAATTTACTAACAAAATCTAACAAAGCTTATTCCTTTATGAAAGCTGTTTTTAAAGAGCCGTCTAGGCAAAATGTAGAGATTGGTAGTAAATGAGAAACATTTTATTTGAAATTCTTCTATACAAGTCTATGTAAGTTTACTCTTAGTTGTATTCATGTAGTTTACATCTATATATTATTAGTACAGTATCCTTTTGTAATTTTGTATTGTACTGTTCTACTTCTGCCCCAAACGCATAATAAGTAAACTTTCCTCTCAATTACTGGCCGGTTGACTGGAAGAGATCCCTATAAGGGATAAGTCCGCCGTTATATGTTTACTTTTCTGATTTGTAACTGTGTTCTTTCTTATGTACAATACAGCTTTATAAACAAACAAACAAACACACAAAATTATACTTATTTCAATAAATTAGAATATAACCTGTGATTAAGACAGTATCTTTTGCATCTGACCCACAGAATCTCAATATTCCTCTTGACTTAAGTATATTGAATTTATTTAAATAATGTGTGGTAAGTTTATCGTTTAGTAACAAAATTAAAAGTTTACTGAATAAACCTTCATTTGTTGAATTCTGACATAAGAGAAATAATGATGTTAAACAAACTCAATATATGTGCGAATCGTGAACATACAACAACAAAAACAAGCTTCGAATTTCTTTTGGCGAAAGACAATACGGCCCGAGGGACTGTTTGTTTGCATCAAGCCCGAATTTCTTCGCTTCGGGAAAACAAGCCTTGATTAATTCGCCACGACTTTTCTTTTTAGAGTTACGTACAAAAAATTTGAAAACGAAACCCTAAGAGGATCACTCGTGCGTCTGTCTGTCAGTCCGTCTGTCACAAATCAGGTGAAATTTGGTAGGATGGTGTAATCCTATGACCCAAACACAAATGTGCAGAGTAAATAAATATTTTATTAAATTAAGAAATTAAGAAAAAAATTTTTACCAAAACCTTACATACTTGTGTCATATATTAAATAAAAGGAAATGAGGAATTTAAATATATTTTTGTTATTATTTTAAAATAAATAGTTTTGATTTTATTCATGAAAGAAGACAAAAATTGACCATTCCCCCCTCCCCACTGATCTCCGATACTACTGATTGTGAGCCTAAAATTAAAAAAGACACACAATATAGTTCATTGCTTGTATATTACAGGAAAAATAATATAAGAATTCTATCAATTGAAAATAAAGTGGTAAACTCAATTAATACGTTCACTTACGGAAAATCTTTGGCATTGTACGGAACCCTCTCCACGCGAGTTCGACTCGCACTTGGCCCGTTTTTTCAAGTAAGGATACACACACGTAAGTAATATACCAACCCACATGTACGTTTTTAGGATATACGAGTAAGAATGTCTTCTGTCTTGGTTATTATTAGATACCATTTACATTCGGGAGAGTTCTACAACTGTTAATCGTTTTTGAGTAATTTTTCATGTTTTTATCTTTTGTCACAAACTAAGTACTAGTACTCACGTACAGAAGTCTTAATCAGAAAAGAAATTCAAAGGAATATCTACTTAATGTGGTTAGCGCTGTGGTTTTATTTAGCTTGCGTCAGAACTTCTCACCTCTTCGTTTAGATACCTAAACATCCATTGCAAGTCAATTTCATTCTTAAAACTCTGGACAAACGATTCAAGTAACTGAATTTTCCCCTTCGAAGTGGTCGCCGCGCCTTAAGTAATAATGTAGGTATATTTTCGCTACCTAAACGGGGAGTGACACAGGCCTACTTTCGTCTAGTATCAAGACTTTAAATAAAGTTGATATCATTTAAACTGTAAAATACGCGATTCAGACATAAAAAATAATATTAATTTCAATCAAAATTTGATGATTAAAGCAGTAATAAGCTCTAAAATGTTCTATCGATTTCACTTTAAGTGAATTACTAGCTCGTCTTTCAGTAGGTGGGTCAACGAGAAGGCTGGGGGCAGCGGTTGCGGCGCCGCGCGGGCAACCATCCAACTACGCTGCAAATAAATCACCCAGACAATTCGCTCGACCAACTATCGCAAACAAGTTTAAGCATTATTAAATTGACTGAGTTTGACAGAGAAAATATGTTTAATTGGCTTCTATTCTAGGATAACGTTCCATTCTAAATAATCATTTAAACGTCTTGCTTCAGCTGCAGGGAAATAAATCTGTTACTTGGCTGTATGGATCACTTACCAGTGATATTTGATTCGACATAAGTTTACACGTGAAAACAAAATAAACAAATGGAAAACAATTAAGTTATCAAAAAAAAATGTTAATTTCAATAACTACGTACCTACTTACAAACTGGTAGGTGCTCATGGGCGTACCCCAGGTTTTGGGCCGGGGGGGGGGGGCAAATCAGGTTTTTTTCTAAGCATCTAATCAAATGAATAAACATTTATTAAATAGGATTTTTTAACATTTTTTAAATTAACCAATAGTTATTTAAAAAGTAACTTTCAAGGGTCTTCTGCAAAATAGTTTATGACGTGTCTTCCATGAAAGAATCGCCCATACCATTTACAAATTTTCTGTGTACACTGAGTATATAAAAAGGCCCATTTAATTTTGAACTAGTCGTAGGCGCGGAATTCACAAGTGGGCGCGGCCAAAAAGCATGCTGTCTCACCTAACATTGTGTTCGTGCGAAGCAGTGAGGTGAAATGCACGATAATTCATAGTTAACCGAACGCGTAAAAATCTCGTATAAAGTCCTTTGGGAAAAGTGGTTTTCTACAAAAACTTATGCATTTCTGTATTAAAGTTTATTAAAATTTTCGATAATTAAGTCCTGTCGGTACCGACTTTGTTTTTTAGATTTTATACTTCTTTTATTACTTATTTACGCCGAAAGTTGCGTAAAAATAAGCAAAAAAAAACGAATCTTTGATGGCTCATTACTTTTTAATGGCTTTTTATTTTACTTTTGGGGGCGACCGCCCCCCCCCCCCCCCCTTGCCCCCCCCCCTCCCTCGGTATGCCCATGGGTGCTTCATACAAGATTTTGTGTAGATTTATCAAAGTAGCGTTTGGTCTTGTGGCCCTAGACTTTGTCTACTCCGTGATAAATAAAAACGTGATTAGAAAGTGTTTTGTCACATAAGCACGTGTTATTTTCGTGCTTTTATACATAACAAAGATGACTTTCTTGGTGCTCTAAAACAATTGACGCAATTATTTCATTGAATCACATGATTGCGTCAAAAGTTTAAGGGAACTAAAGCCAGAATACATATAAAATAATCATTATTACCTAGAATATAAAGATGTAATTATACCCATTATAAACATTATTATTGCAGAATCTCTACATAATTAAAATCAAATATAAATATTTACGATTGATAACTAAATTAAGTATTTATCATATACACTTACCAGGTTCACAAAAGCAGCGGTACTCCTTTCCTCTGATGTCGTTGTCCAATTGTTCGATACAAATGCCCTTTTCACATGGGTTAGATGCGCACGCGCCGGCCATGATGGACAGCTCGCACCGCACCCCCGCCCAGCCCTGTGCGCAGGCGCAGTGGAACGTGGCTGTGCCGTTCATGGCGATGCTCATGCAAGACCCGCCGTTCAAGCATGGCGCCGTGGAGCACGGGTCTTTTTCGCAGTTTTCACCAACATAACCTGTTATGAAAAATATAGTCGATTAATGAAAAACTGCTCGCTTTAAAGAAATAAAATGTCGCGGCTGATTTATCGTTCAGTTCTTGAGTCAGTTGACGACAAAATAAATAAAAAATCAATTTGTGTCTGAATTTAATTTAGTTACATTTTACCTTCTACAATACCAAGTTTATATTTTAAGTTAATTACTAGGATAGAGGGCCACTACATTTACTTTGTTACAATTGCGATATTAATATAAGTTTTACTCAGTTTTGGAGTTTTTGGCACAGAGGAGCAACTAATGACAATGAAATGTATCTATTTGTACTTTTCATCGTCATAGTTGCTACATATACATTTATATGTTCCTACCTATCAACCACGAGTATATTTAAATTGAACTTGAATTTATCAAAAATTACTTGAATTGTTAATTGCCATAATTGGTAATTTCCTTAGTCATAAAAGCGGTCAATAAACCTCCTTTATAGGCATGAAATATTTGTTACTTTCTTCCTGATATAAAACACAAACTTGACCACGAAGCTTCGAATACTGGAATCAATTTATAAGCTGTCAGTAAGGCAGGTACCTACCCAACGGACAAAGGCAGCGGTAGTCGGCTCCATTGAGTGACTGCGGGACACATATGCCATTATTCAGACACGGTGATGGATAGCAAGGGTCCCGCTCCTCGCAGCGAGAGCCCACGTACCCTGGGCAACACTGGCACTCGTAGCCTTCCTACAAACACACATCAATTACACTGTCAGCGGCTTTCTAGTGCGACTAATGATTTAACACCAACTACTCGTATAATTTATGGACCTACCATTGAAACATTCGTATAGCAAACGCCTTTGCTGGAGCAGTCTTGGTTTTCGCCGCAGTTATCGGATTTCACTGTTACTTTGAGTCGAACACATTTCGAGCCCCAGTTTTCAGATACCACTGCAAAGATAATGTATACATTTAACTTTTTATAATCAACATTTTAAAGCTACACTAAACGTAAGTCACAAAATTTGCACATATCATTTTAGACATAGGTGTTTTATCTTTTGGTAACCAAACAGCCAGTCAGATACAAATCGCAAGTATAATAAACCCATTCTACGAATGGGCACAACCGTGACGAAGCGAATTTTCATTGCTACATTTAAATTGTATGCAGCAATTTTCCAGTGTACACCGAAATCGTAAAAATGAACGCTTGCAACAGTATGAGGGAGGTAAGATTCATCGCATATGTATTGTTCGGCGTCAGAATAAAACCTTGTCGTTTCCCCTCTATATATTTCCTTGCCAGTTCCGATCCGCATATCTCACGCATTTCCTCCGCCCGAGGTTTATAACGTCACGTTCCACGCGATATTTAAATAGAACAAACAGTAAGTAGTTATATGAAAAGTGTCTCTCTGCCCTCTCTTTATTAATTAATGTCCACGAGCTACGTGATCAGACTAGTGAGGCTCCCGAGGCTCTACTGTGTCATTATTACTGTATACATTACGAGGGTATCTTTTATAGAACCTTTTTCCGACGGTTCGTGATTTAATAATAAGCTATTAGGTAATTGCATAGAAGGTTTAGAGGAGGAAAACATTGGCATTGATGTAGGATATGGACATGCGACCAAGCTTTTTTGTTATAATCACCTATCAGTAAGTTGATGCCATCATTAAGATCCTTATCGTACAAGGTGAACAACTTAGCGCCATTTTCCTCTAGAGGTGTTATATCTAGCAGCATTCCGTCTGAAACGTCGCAGTGCTCGTGTCCTGGCCGGGTCACTTGGTAGACGGCAGGCTGCAGCACGGCGTGATGGATGCTGCAACATGACGTCATGTAAGCCGCAACAGTAATGTTACTTCAAAAAAATACCAGTATATTCTTGCGAGTAACCCGTTATTTCCTGCTAATAGTATAAATCCAGGTTCAAAGAGTACAAAACTAGGAACAGAATGACTAGATAAACTGTTTTACAACAAAATATAAATTTGTTACTAGCGACTCGCCTCTGCGGAGATGTTATGGCACGGTAACCATAAAACTTTCTAAATAGATGGCTAAAAGTGCAGATGAAAACTTCACAGCCAGTAGAAGTAAGTTTATCTTATAATTATAATAAATGCCAAAAGAACAAAAAACTCCGATACCCTATAAAGATGGCTCAATTATTGTTCCAGAAAATTTATTGTTCCAAAAAAAAATAATAAATATAATTACTCGAATCTACTATAAATACATATTATTTGTAAGTACTTATTGTAAAAATGAAGTTATTTGCCCGTAACCTTTCTGTCTGTACAAGAAAAATTTCAACTACTAGGCCTATTTGGATGTAGAGAATTGCTCTGGGAAGGTTTACATGTCTTAAACATGGTCGTGCAAAGCCTAGGCGGGCCACTAGTTAATTGAAAATATGTACAAGTAATCAGACCGTTCTACAAAATGTTTTAGTCCCAATACGAAAATTTATTTTACGTTTATTTTACGTTTATTTAACAATCCACATACACATAGGTACTGTGAAAATGGAAAAATGATGTCGTACCTATAGTAAAAATAACCAAAAAAAGTACATTTTATACACAGAAGATCAGGTGAATGCGTCTGTTAAAATATTGCTGTGTTGCGCTTTGTTGCAGTTTTAGCGCAGTGAGTGAGAATCGATCTACGGACTATGGAATTTTTTATACAAATTAAAACATGTGATGAAAAATTTCGTCACGAGTGGGATTTGAACCTACGTCCCTCACCAATGTCCCAATTTTTCATCACATGTTTTAAATTGGGTAGTAATCCGAACATTGTAATGCTATTAAAAAAAAACAATGAATTTTTTATAGTTCACGTCTCAGAGAAATATATATTTAAGCACAATACTTAAGCACAAATAAAAATTTTCTATCCGATATTTTGTCTTTATCATCGATTGAAAAAATCCTGCACATATGCAGGGTATTTTGGACGCGCAAAATATGCAGAAAATCGAAATTCCGAATTTTACCCTTCTGTATGGGAAATCTTCACCCTTTCTTATGGGAAATGGAAATGCATAAATATATTTCTTGGTGTTCCGCCATGTTTCTCGAATGTATGTATTAGTAGCATGGACTTAAACCTGATCAAAAAAGTATACTTGGAATGATAAGGTATTTAAATGAAAACTGAACAGAAAAATACAAATCTAATGCCTACAAACAGTCGTTTATAAATAAAATATCTATTACGTCACAAATCAATGACAAAACCCACCGTTCGCCGTCTTGTGAAGAGTTCGATTCAGAAGTGGCATTCTTTGTTTCGAGTTGGCTGGATGTGTCAAGGAGCAAGGAGTCCGCGATGCGGACGATAAGGATATCTCCGCTTTGGATGTCCGTGGAGCCCTCCCACGACACGATGACCGGGGGACACTCCTCGTCGGCCGCTCCCGCCGAGCCCCCCGCACCACCCGCGCACTCCTCAGCCATCCGCACCGCAAAGTCACACATTAATTAATTATCAAGTCAACCTCGCTGAATACAAATTGAAACAGTTGTTTTTTATTTGCCAAATTTAAATATGCATCAAAGGGATGAACTGACGTCACGTTATGTTCGACATATTTAATATGGGTACATCAAATGGAATGTGAAAGTTTGACAAAGTTAAACTCCCATAATAGTCAACAGTCATAAAGTTCCAGTCTTTCAAAATCCACCCACCGACGACGCGACGTGTGTTGTTACAATATGTGTTAAAAAGAGAGTAAAAACTTTGATTCAAATATTATTTATTGAATGATTGTAGCACTAATAGTATCAACGAAGCAGAGAGATCAGTTAACACAATGATTGCGACATTCGCGACAATTACTAACTGCTACGACAATGCTACGAAATTGTAGCAATCAATGTAGTAGAGAACTCGAGAGTTAACACAGAGATCGCAACAGTTACTAATTGCTACGACAGTGTTACGCAATTGTACCAATATTAATGTAGTCGAGAACTAAAAGAATATGGAGGAAACAAAGTGATTACGATCACGACACTTACTAAGCGACAGTGCTACAAAATCGTAGCAATCTTCGAGAAATAACAAAATGATGGCGACAGTTGATAACTGCTACGAAAATTTTAATACAGTAGAGGGCTCATTTATTTGATACTTAATAGCACACAGTTCAACAAATATTATACATATATTTGCAGACAAATGTATGCAGGTATGCCTTATCACACAGCAATATCTTCCAAAGAACCTTAGGGTGGTTATGGAGACACAGAAATGTAACGCTATAAGCAAACTTATAAAGTAATAAAGTAATCGCGGTAGTAATAAAGTAATAGCTAAAAAAACGTAGCAAAATCCAGAGTAGTATAGAAATGTCAGTTTCAAACGCGATGACAAAATTTACTTACTAATACGACCATACTACAAAATTCTAGCAATATCAAGTGCATAAGAAAACTAGTAGTGAGTGAGTCAAAATTCTGTAGTAATCACAAATCTATAGTGTAATGTTGATCTGCATGGTAGGGTTTACATAATTACAGCTCCATTGGTATAAAACCAGGTACATATGTGTACCTACTAATATGTACTACAAAATGATTACAGCAGTATCAAAGAAAAGTCGACTAATTATAATATTCTAGTTTCAAATTGTTAGTTACTTTTTTGTTTTTAAAAAACTAGTCGCAAGTCCTTAAACCTAAATGGTATTAAACTGTAGAACAATGATCAAATCTTTCTTGTCGTCACATTAAAAACCAATTCTGTAACAATATTAATGTTATTATTACAGTTGCACAACCTGGCTGTGGTATTTTGGATGCCTCGTTTATAATCTCTATTTCTTGGACTAACTGGATACTACGTACTTCAATAAAAGTTTCTGTTATCTAATCGTCAATTTAAGTACTTGGCTATATCTGCCTCTATTTATAACAAGACACTTATACATAATTAAAAGTGTAAGATTTGATAATATTGCAATTATTTAGCAAGTTATTCTAAGCACATACTAATTAAACAGATCATGAGAATTATTTATACTAAAACTTTAATCAGTATTCGTTCAAAATTCCCGCAGTATCCCAACGCAAGAGTTAAATTTCATTCACCCCACATTCCGCACTTAAATAGTCATCCACGAAAGCGTCTAAAGGCGGCGGCGTTCAAACAGATGAATAAGAGACGAAACTTCTTATGGCCATAATCCGAGCATCGCCACACTCGCGTTCGCGTATATAAATAAGCACTCTAGACATTTCCCTTAGCAAAAGTAATGAACCGAGTTCAACCACTGGAGCAAAAAAGCTTTTTTCCCTTTTTCTCCTCCACTAAGACGATTTATGGTTTATGTATCTGACCTCGCCTTGCACGCTGCTGTCATGATCAAACTTTTGCGAGCAAGATATTATGCTCGAGGGGGAGAAAAGACATCGAATAAATTTCGCTTGTCTAATGCCTCGACTCATTACGTTAACGTTTTATTTAGCGACGTAATTTGTTTGTTTGTTGCGCCTATATAAAATTTATCATATTCGTCGCAGTCGTTACCGAGGTGATATTAATGGAGGTGTTATACGTAAAGTAGGTACCTACTAAAAAGCAAGCTTCTTTTGCTATGTACGTGTAATTATATTTTCATCTCGTCCACTCAAAAAAACGATGTTTTCATCCCAAAACATTTGGAGCTAAAGTTATTCTCTCGGGACTAAAACGTGAAAAAGAAAATCGCTAGGGACTAAAACCAATTTGAAAACAGAACACGAGTATAATCTATGTAAAATCAAAAATAATGTTGGCAGTCCAGCAAAAAAAAAAAGAAGAATTTCTATTTAAAATAAAAAATAATTGGCAAAGACGTCGTGATTTTTTAAATTAGGAATACATATTGTCGTTGAGATGAATGTAGGTAAACATTTTTGTGTTCTTTGCTTCGGAAAAAGAAATAAGTATAATTAAACCCGGGCAATTTTTCTCTTTTTTAATCAAGAAATTACAGAAATTTTAGGTTATTTGTATTGACTTGTAAATATTTGTGTAAATGTGAATACTTTTTCGCAAGTTTATGCTGATAGTGAATAGGTATCAAGTTTACTTATAAAAAGATATGAAGGACCACGCAAACAAAGTTATGATTGAACATTTTATCGTAAGTAGGTGGTCTTCGAAAACTTATTTCTTATAGTATTTATTGCATGAAAACGTCACCAAACAAAGGTTAGTATTAAATTGTCGGTTGAAGTCTGATTAGGTGTTGTAGGTGTTCTACTTTTCTTTATATTCTGTTCTGTATTTACTAGTTTTTCTCATAGATAGAGATGAAAAGTAGAGTGTGCTATTCGGGTACGGTAATATTTTTATCTCGGGTGATATACATGAATCCCTCGCTTCACTCAGGATCCGACCGTAGAATCACTCGCTACGCTCGTGATTCAACTGTTAAATCCTTCGTTTCGCTCTGGATTCAAAGTAGCGCCCTCGCCTTCAAAATATTACCTTATCCCCTCGTAGCACAATCTACTATTTATTGTTATAAAATCCTCAGATTTTTTCTCTGCTTATCCGTACAGTTCTCTCTCTCATCTCAGCGTTTTCCCAGTTGCATCCTCAGCTGCAATGCTGAGAAGCCCGGGGTCCGCTTATCCGTAGGTACAGTTAACTGAAAAAAAATGCTCTAAATATTAATTCCACTATTTGTTCAGTCTATTTTAACTTTGGAATAATAAAGTTTGATAAATATATAAATTAATACTAGCTTTTGTTTTTATACCCCAAATAAATATAAAATATTTGTTTTTAAACTATCGCCCTATAAGACATATTTTTTCAATAAAAATATTTACGGACGAATCACACAGATTGACCTAGCCCCAAAGTAAGTTCAAGACTTGTGTTATAGGATATTAACTCAACGGTACTTCATTTATATAAACAGTACTTAGCACAAACCTTTATTGTTGGGTCTAACCTTTTGATTAAGGGTCTTAAGGGATTAATCCTTTGTTATCGCAGACAGACTACAAATATTAAACCTAACAAAAAAGGTTCGCGCTAAACCCCATTTATATTTTACTAGCTTTTGCCCGCGGCTTCGCTCGCGTAGAGGTATAATTTATCAAAATCCTTTCTTAGGGGATGCTTAAGTCATAGTAGCTTTATGCATGCAAAGTCTCAGCCCGATCGGTTTAAAATTGATAAAGTTTCATACAAACTTTCATCCCCCATTTTATCCCCTTGGGGGTAGAATTGATCAAAATCCTGTCTTAACGGATGCCTACATCATAACATCTACCTGCATGCCAAATTTCAGCCCGATCCGTCCAGTGGTTTGGGCTGTGCGTTGATAGATCACTATGTCAGTCAGTCAGTCACCTTTGAGTTATATATATTTAGAAGTCATAGTAGCTTTATGCATGCAAAGTCTCAGCCCGATCGGTTTAAAATTTATAAAGTTTCATACAAACTTTCATCCCCCATTTTATCCCCTTGGGGGTAGAATTGATCAAAATCCTTTCTTAGCGGATGCCTACATCATAACATCTACCTGCATGCCAAATTTCAGCCTGATCCGTTCAGTGGTTTGGGCTGTGCGTTGATAGATCACTATGTCAGTCAGTCACCTTTGAGTTATATATATTTAGATATGCATATAGGTATAAATCAAAATATAAAAAATATTTCAAGACGGCGGAAATATCCTTCCGCCTTGTATTTTTACAGTTTAGTCAGTAATATATGATTGCCCAGGACAGAAGTTTTAAAATTCGTCGTTCATTTTGGGTAAGATTATTTTAGCTGAATGTTAAATAAATTATCAAATTAAATCTGAAGTAAATTCTCTTACCGTGACAGGCAGGTTGAGCTCATGCGTCTCATTGCCGCGCCAGAGTCGCGACGCGCTCGGCAGCACGGGCGGGTTGCAGTCTAGGGCGCCGAGCCGCTCTTGAAGCCTCGCCGCTGAATGCGCCGCGCTCCCAATCCCACTAGAACTAGTATTTAACTTTTGCCTTCTTGCACTTTTCACTAGGGCTTTTGTATTCGCGTACACTTTAGTCGTAGAATGGCGGGCAGTCGTCGGGCTCTCACTCGCCGTCGACACTTTAGTTGTTTTTCTATCCCTCTTTGTAGTTAACGTAGAACTACTCGGCGCTACAGTAGTGTCTAAAAGCTTCGCACTCGCCTTCTTCTGGATAAAAGCCGCTGAAGTTTGAGTGCTTGTGATGGCTTTAATCTCATCTTTGACCGTCAAGAGCTCGCAGAAACAACCGCCGACTAATGACAATGCAGTCGCCATTAACAAAAAGCGAGACGTGTTGATGTTAACGTTGTTTTTACTTCGGAAATAAGTCATTTTTTACTTTAATGAGCTTATTGTGGTATAAAAATTTATCGATCCTTTTTCTTATTAATGCTTTGTCTTATTCAGGAACGGTAATTCCTGCCAAATATAAAATTGACAATAAGTATCTATAGTTATATTTACTAAATCTATGTACCTATACTTTAAAAAATGCTAACACCTGTTATGAAAAGTAACTAAACAATACAAGGTTTTCCAGATAGAGTTTGTGCGAACTAAACTCTATACAATTTCCCGCATAGCACTTATTGCCAATGATGTGAGGGACGAACACCTCTTGTTGAAAACATCTATAATTGGACAGGCTGTAGAGCCCTCACCTCGAGTGGCGACCCTCTTCAAATCACAAGCACCTGTCTATAGACCTCAGATAAACTTTACTGGGCTGATTTGCATTTCAAATCTATCTTCGGCTTATAAACAAACTCTTTAGTTGAACGATAGCAGGTAATTTATAAAAAGCAAAATATTATATAACAACAAGCGTAAAATATAAAGAAATAATGTACTTACGTAAGTAGGTAGCAAGCATAACAATTGTTTACTCAAGATAATTCAAAATGTTAACAAATTTAATGTGAAACATGAAGTCACGGTTCATCACACGCGACCACTGAAACCAAAATTATTTGACTTGATTCAAAAAATGTTTTTGCAAAGAAATATTTATTTCCGACTTGAAGTAGGTAGTAAATAATACAAAATCTTCTAGATTTATGTAGAAGAAATAAATTAATTACCAAAAAGATTTACTAGTGTAGAATTTAGTAATGTTTTGGCTGGGCGGCGCGCGGTACAGGGCGGGCGGCAGTGTGGCCCGCAGCCTCCGCGACACTGAGGCAATGGCGCCTGCCGCACCCCACCGCCCCCTGCGCGCACCCTCAACACGCCTGTATCTTTACTTAATTTTACTTCATGCCTGTAATACCAACGATTTCCCTAACGTGACGGGACTCGGTGCTGCAGGCCTTCCTATTTTCAGTGGCCCCTTACCGATATTTAACTTATGAATGTTAGGGACGACTTTCATAAATTTAGGCATTTAGTATATTCTTAATATTGTTAGAAGATGACGGAGCGATGTTATTAGCCTTTTCGCGATGATAGTTAATCATACTGAGGGTCGAGCACGTGATGCAAAGTTGATAAACGTACCCAAGGGAAGTTCACGTTGATTGTAAACAGAGCGAGTGGTGCCGCCCGCCTGAACCTACCTGCCCCTCGGTATTTATTGCGTTACATTCCATTCCACCGGCAGCTCGAATAACACGATCCAATATCATGGGCGGTCTGAAAATATTATTTCGTTTGCCAAAAAAACGTTCCATATTATACCCACGTTTCAATAAATTCTATCGATTTTCCTACAGTTTGTTGACGTTATAGCTAATTTCTTACTGTATTTCGTTCTGGTTCGGCAATATAATAGCAAATTTTATATTTAAACTAGCTGACCCGGCAAACGTTGTTTTGCCAAAATTGAGGATTGTATGTATTTTTGTATGTTGTATCATAAAAAAATAGAAATTAAAAATTTTGTCTAAAAAATAAAAAATAAAAATTTAGGGGTGGACTACCCCTAACAGTTAGGGGGATGAAAAATAGATGTTGGCCGATTCTCATAGATACCGGATAAGCACAAAAAATTTCATCAAAATCGGTCAAGCCGTTTCGGAGGAGTATGGCAACAAAAACTGTGACACTAGAATTTTATATATTAGATTAAAATTTATAACGAAAAGATGCTCTAAGGGCAGTAAGTGGTACTCAACAAGTGGTTACTACTATTTATTAAAGAAAGAAAGAAAATCTTTTTAGGCAAACAAAATCTTAGAGTTGGGCGGCGGAAAATTCAGTGCAAGAGGCGGAACACATGACCACGGATCCATCGATAGATTGGTTCAAGTTACTAATTCGTTGCTTTTGCTAATCCATTCCTGATTTCTTAAGGTTTAGCTAGCTATGAATCCCTTTTGAAAATGAGGAAATAATATAGCAGAAAGAAAATGATTAAGTACTTAAATAACATGGGCGTATATAAAGGCTCTAACCACGAAATAAAAAAATCACGGATTGTTTTATTTACAATTAAATATGTTTAAAATAACTATCTAATGCCCACAGCTTAAATTGCCTACATAACCTACATTACATATTTAGGTATGTACCTAATTGCTATAAATAACGGAGATTTTCTGCGTGCGACCCGGCATGGCCCTCGGAATGGCGTAGGTACCTATAGTACTCACATAGGTGGGCTATGTGAGAACAATAGCTATGCCTGTGGTATATAAGTTGGTTTCTCAAACTTAGGTAAGTACATACAGTACATACTAAGGTGGGTTGGTATTCTTAGAGACACTTCAAACCAACCCATCCTTGATGGGATTAAATGAAACATTTTTCCTATAACTTCGTTCTGGCTCCATCATCAGACCTGGTCTTTAATTATCTTGAATATATAAATGTGTTCATTACATATGCCATGTTCATAACATGGTCCGATTGAATACTAATAAGAAAATGAATAAGTACTGGGTAAGGTTAGGTACTCGAATCGTAATTTTCCCTATCGAAAATTTAAAATAGTTTTATTTTTATTTCAATAATAAAATTGTGTGGCTAAGTTTAAACAAAATAATCGTATTTTGGTACCTGTTGATACCTTTATCTGAAAAAGTTGTTTAGGATGGTGGACTGAACAATTCCTTCTATCTAATAGAACAATGTCGATGATACAACATCTCAGTACATTAGAAAGTCCTGACTAGGTCCATTTTATTTAAAAAATTAGACACAAAAACATTGGCAATCTTCGTCTTTCCGTTCGAGTTTACTATAACATACTCGTAGATCGTAGATAGCCCGCCACAAATCAGACACTCATGACAAAAATATATTATTTCGCTGCGATATATTTTTCTTTCCACGTATAATATTTCATGCCGCTGTCTAAACATTTCGTTCATGTCGTGACCCCTGCGTGAAGCCATATCTTATCTAAGTATACCTTTAAGCGTAACTACTGTTTTTATTTATTATAGTTGAAGAAAATAATCATATTTTAGTAAGTAGCTAAGTTAACACACTCGAGTGACTCGCCATAAGGCTCCATACAAAACAAAAATTTGGTAGATAGTATATCATTTATACGTACTTATTTATTAAAAAAAAATATTTTGCATAAGTATATAACCGGCCAAGTGCGGGTAGGGCCTTGCGTAGTGTAGTTCCGTAGTTACAAATGCCGTCTTTGAGTTCACGGGACTTAACGACGTCTAAAAATTATTTTCTATTGAATTTGTGTGAAATTTTACTTATTGGAGTAGGTACATTTTATATGTTGGTCACCTATAACTCTTTATGTGGTGTATTTATCAATATTGTGAAGGTAGACGCAACTCAAGGTGGCGACAGTCTGTTACCGAGCAATAAACGGGTTGCATCGATTCCGTGTTTCTCTTCTTAGTTTCGCCTAAACACCATAAATTGGCGACGATTGCTACTCACGCATTTGTTTATATCAAATTTTCTACATAAGGGTGTGGATTGCGGTGTTAAAATGACGAGTGAAGTGAAATACATGATGATCGGTGGCGGGCTCAGTTTCGATCATCGAACGCAAGAATGGAGTATTTTTAAAAGCCGTTTTAATCAGTTTTGTTTAGCAAACGACATTGACGATACAACGGATAAGGCTTTTCTGAAGCGTCGAGCAATATTGTTGTCTTCCTTGGTAGAAGATACCTATCGAACTGCCAAAGACCTTGCTTTCCCTGCAGAACTCGAGGATTTAGAGTATAAGGTTCTTCTAGAAAAATTGAGCACGCATTTTATTTCGAAAAAGTGTACGTTCGCAGAAAGATATAAGTTCTACAAGGCGGAACAACGGCCTGGCGAAGATTTGCCAGAATGGGCGGCAAGAGTCAGAAGTTTAGCTCAGTACTGCGGTTTTAGATTGGAGCTTGATACAGCTTTGCGAGATCGTTTTGTTCTTGGGTTAGAGAACAGTAAAGAGAAAGAAAAATTGTTTGCGGAAAGTATTGACAAATTAACATTTAGTAAGGCGTTAGAATTGGCTCAGAGTGTTCGATGTGCGAGGACGGCCCTGCAGGCATCAGCCGCCGCCGCCGGCGCCGCGGCCGCGCCCACGGAGCCTGTGTTTGCGCTGCGCGCCGGCGCGACTGGCACGGCCAATCCGGAACTGTCCGGGGTGTTCAGTAAAAAGTGCTGTGCGGTGTGTGGGTGCAAAAATCATTCCAAAGAAAAGTGCCGTTTCATTAATTATACGTGTCAAAAATGTAACACGAAGGGTCATTTAAAGCGTGTGTGTAAATCAGTTGTCAAGAACAACAATTTTTTGTCTGCGGATGATGACGACATACTGACAGGTATTTATAATTTATTTAATATACAGTGTGTCAATGGTGAGCCTATGCAACAAATGGTTTCGATAGGTTCGGTAAATATTCAGTGCGAGATCGATAGCGGTAGTGCGGTTTCCGTTTTACCTTTGAATACTTACCAGTCTTTTTTCAAAGATAATTACAAATTGCAAAAGTGCGGGGTAATTCTTAATTGTTATAATGGTAGCAAAATTGCTCCTTTGGGGTTCATACAAGTACCGGTATTTTACAATGATCGTGAGGAGTTTTTAAAATTTTTTGTTATTTTTACAAAAAATAAACAGCCGGTTCTTTTAGGCCGCGATTTTTTATGCAGATTTAATTTGCAATTGTGTAGTGTGAAGTGTAATAATTTGAAGTTAGACGCTCTGAGAGAATCACTTAAAAATAAATTTTCTAAACTTTTCTCTGACGAGTTAGGAACTTTTAATAAGTATAAAATAAATTTAAAAATTAAACCAGATGCTGAATTGAAATTTTTTAAGCCTCGACCTGTGCCATTAGCGTTGAAGTCAAAAGTTGAACAAGAATTAGATCGTTTGGTTAATTTAGGTATATTAGAAAAAGTGGACCATTCAGATGTGGCTGCCCCTATTGTCCCAGTTTTACGTTCAGATGGAAATATAAGGATTTGTGGTGATTTCTCAGTAACCTTAAATAAATATTTGTATACGGATAATTACCCACTACCACGTATAGAAGAGCTTTTTGCAAAACTACACGGTGGTGAAGAGTTTAGTAAACTTGATTTATCGCGGGCTTACTCACAACTATTATTGGATGATAGCAAAGAATTGACTACAATCAACACACATAAGGGTTTGTTCCGTTACAATCGATTGGTTTTTGGTTTATCGAGTGCGCCCTTTATTTTTCAACGCACAATGGAACAATTACTTTCTGGCATCGAAGGCGTGTGCATATTTTTAGACGATATCTTAATTACGGCGCCTAATCGGTTGCTGCATTTAGAAAGATTAGGAAAAGTACTTAGTATATTACAGGAAG
Source organism: Acrobasis suavella (assembly GCA_943193695.1). Taxonomy (NCBI): domain Eukaryota; kingdom Metazoa; phylum Arthropoda; class Insecta; order Lepidoptera; family Pyralidae; genus Acrobasis; species Acrobasis suavella. The sequence continues at coordinate 13,973,639 of OW971931.1, read as the reverse complement.
CAGGTTTGAGATTAAAAATAGATAAGTGTGAATTATTAAAAGACTCTGTCGAATATTTAGGATTTGTAATTGATAAGAGTGGTTTGCATAAGTCAAAAAAGAAAGTAGAAGCTATGTTGAATTGTAACCAACCCAGGAATATAAAAGAATTAAAGTCGTTTTTAGGGTTAATCAATTATTATAGATGTTTTATTCCGAAAACATCTGCTTTGTTATATCCCTTACATTTATTGTTAAAAAAAGATCAAAAGTGGGTATGGGGAGAATCTCAAAATATTGCGTTTAGAAGAATTAAAGAGGCACTCGCGTCGGACACCATACTGGCGCATTACAATCCGGAGTACGGCACGGTGGTTACGGCGGACGCGGGCCCCGACGGGCTCGGCGCGGTGCTGGCGCAGCGACAACCTGACGGCACCGAGCGCGTCGTCGCATACGCCTCGCGCTCGCTCTCTAAACCTGAACGTAACTACGCGCAGATTCAGAAGGAAGCTGCCGCGATAATATTCGCGATAAAAAAATTTCACCATTATTTGTATGGTTGTATGGTCCCTTTTACCTTACGCACAGATCATAAACCACTTTTGACTATTTTTGGCAATAAGAGGGGAATCCCTGAGTTGGCCGCAAATAGATTACAGAGATACGCATTATTTCTGTCTGCCTACAATTTCAATATTGAGTACGTTAAGAGTGAAGATAATGTGGCCGATTTTCTTTCTAGATCTGTATTACATTCAAAAAGTTTAGGAAATGATTTGCTCGAGGAAACTGATCAGGATTCATTTATATATTTCATTTCAGACAGGCTATTCAACCCAATAACATTAAATGATATTAAAATTGAATCAGCTAAAGACCAAATATTGTGTAAGGTTATGAATTATATAAAAACTGGATGGCCGATAAAAATACATGATATTGATATAAAACCTTTTTTCTTTTGTAGGTCAGAATTATCGTTAGAAAACGGTTGTGTCTTACGAGGCCATAAAGTGGTCATCCCGACTAAGTTCAGGGAGCGGTTGCTAGACGAGTTGCATAGCTCCCATTTTGGCGTGGTTAAAACAAAGTTGGAGGCCCGTGCGCGTATGTGGTGGCCTAATATTGATAAACACATAGAACAAAAAATAGGTTCATGTAGTTTATGTAATGCGCTGCGCAGCGCTCCGCCCCGCGCGCCCCTCGCCTCGTGGCCCTACCCCGGCGGGCCGTGGCAGCGCGTGCACTTAGACATGTTTAGCATTAGCGGTAAACAATTTTTAGTGGCTGTAGATGCTCATTCGAAGTGGGTGGAATGTTTTATGATGACGGCCACAGACAGTGAAGCAGTCATCAGCATGCTGTGCGAAATGTTTAGTCGTTTCGGTTTGGTTCGCGTTCTAGTGACAGACAATGCGACAAATTTTTGCTCCAATAGGTTTAACGAGTTTTGTTTGGCTAACGGGATCGAACATTTGACTATAGCACCTTATCACCCCGCCTCTAACGGGCAAGCCGAAAATAGTGTAAAAACTATTAAAAAAGGAGTAAAAATTATTTTGAGTGATAATTGTAGCCAAAAAGTTTTAATTAAAAAACTTAACAAATTTTTATTTGATTACCGAAACACCACACATTGCACGACGGGATTTTCGCCCGCGCAGCTTATGTTTGGCCGGCCGTTACGCTGTCGTCTCGATTTGTTGCGGGCTCCAGAGACTCACTTCGGAGGAGTGTCGTCATCATCCACAGCTAAAGATAATGTTTCTTCTGCGCAGATCTCACAGCATAAGCAGTATGCTGGCAAAAGGAAGCAGGTGTTTGTTCGGGCTGATAAAGTACTTGTTAAATGTTTTTATAAAAATGGGAATAAACATACGTGGAAGTTAGGTGTAATTGAAGAAGTTATAGGTTCAAATATGTATACCGTTCGTTTATTACATGATAATTGTATTTTACGTAAACATATCGATCAATTACTAGCGTACAAAGGTTTTGACAATAATTATGATGATTTCGACGTAACGTCACCTGTTAACGGAGATTGTATTCGTAGCGAAGTCACTTGTGAACCCATTCAAAATCAGGGAATTTTATCCCCAGCAGGTTCACCGTCAGGCGCTTGTTCCGAGGCCATTGCAGGTGACGTGTGTGTGAGTAGCGGTACGCCGCCGCTGCCGCCGTCTTGTGTGGTATCGGATGTTAATGTTGAAATGGAAGCGGGGCGTGAACCGGAGGATGAACAGTTTTTTGAAGCGATTTCATCTCTACCTTCCGCGCCTACGGTTCAAGCCAATCCTGACGGTCAGCCTGTTGACACTTTAAATTGTCAGGAGAGACGTAGACTTCGGTACGCCTTGCGGAAAGAAAAATGAAAGTTATATTACTATGTTGTAGCTTCTAAAGAAATATAGTTTTAAAATATTTTGTAATGTATTTTAGTGACTAGTGGTGGAGGGATTTGTGGTGTATTTATCAATATTGTGAAGGTAGACGCAACTCAAGGTGGCGTCAGTCTGTTACCGAGCAATAAACGGGTTGCATCGATTCCGTGTTTCTCTTCTTAGTTATTGTAAACTCAACGTAAGTAGCTCTGATAGTTCTCCGTTAAACTTCGTTATATATACTACAGCTGTGAACTTTTTCACGTGTCTATAAATAACCGCTTACTTGAAATAGATAGAAGGGGACACTATGGATTCTAACAGAATTTTTTATTAAAAACTAGACATCAGAAACGGATCCCTAAATCGAAAATTTGTGTTCACAATATTACTAACTCACAATATTTTTAAAAGACCTATTCAACGATACCCAACAGGACTAGTTAGTCGAGAAAAAAATTACTCCCACGTTAGTTTTTTTCCCATGATTTACTTTGTCGGCATGATTATTAATATTATTATATAATACTTATGCCAAATTACAGTTTTCTAGTACTTATAGTCTCTGAGTGGAACCGCGAAAAGGCTGACAGACATGGCGAAACTATAAGGGTTTCTTTACTACGGAACGGTTTGTTTATTTCTTCAATTATCCGCCTTTAGCGCATTTCCTAGTTTTTAAGATAATTATGTCCTGTATTTATTTATTTTGTGCAATAAAGAGTAGTGTATTGTATTGAATTGTATCTACCCGAAGATGTTATTTGCAGTGCGAATTTTTATACATGTAAATACTGTAAGTAGGTACGTGTCGTAGTATAAAAATATGGCAAAAAACGCGATCAGTTGATCCAATTCAGTCAGGTCAGTACGGGATATCGATCTTTCTGTCGTATTTCGTATAGTGTAATGGACATTATATGCTTTTTAAATATTAGGGCACTGGAAAAAAAATTATGAGCCATCAGATAGAGCTGAACATCGTAATTCGTTATAAATAAACCTTATATCCTAATCAGTAGAGCTTAGTTCAATATCGAAGATTGAGCTTGCTCCAAAAACTAGCTTAGCCGGACGATATAAAACCTCTATACGCAATAATTCGCAAAAATTACTTAATAATAATTGTACTTATCTACTATATAGGTACCTATTCATACATACATATTATCACGCTTGTTTCCTACAGGGGTAATTCAAAAATAAATATAAAATAGAAACTTAAAATGGATAGGTATCCCATTGCTTGCACCTTCAATACATATATTAAATCTAAAAGACCCCTAAAAAGTTAGATACAGTATTATCTGGTCCCTTACCATCTAACAGGAATTAAAGGTTTATAAATATAATTATTATCTACTAATTTATTAGACACCACTTGGATGGGTGACCACAAGTGGCATAATAATTCTCGAGCTCCTCCATGCTTCGGAAGGCACGTATAAGACGTTGGTTCCGGCTGTCATTAGTGTATGGCAGTCGTCAAGCTATGTCTGATGCCTTTAGGCAGCTTGAAAATCTGACACCAGTGTTGACCACTTACACATACGAAAAAAACAAAATAACATCAGGCAGTAACAATCAGAATAGGTTTCGTGTAATGACTGCGTTGTTTCGCATTTGAATTACATGGATTACTTAATCGCCTCGGCTTATCTAGGTACCTATAATGAGAGGATTAGTCTCAATCCGATTCATCTAGCTGGCTGGAACGCTTTATTGCCATAAGGCTCAATATTCACTTTCCCTTTTCAGCTTTTCTCGCAGTTATTTTTAATACATTATAATTGTTAGTTACACAATATATTATGTGTACACACACATGTAGTTACACAATATGAGAGTACAATCTTTTATGTGTGTAGGATATCATACAGGTAGAGTTATATTAGGTCCTTACATTTAATCACCTGTCTACCATCTCTACTCCTGATTATGAATAATTGAACTTTTCTCAATTTGCTGCTTGTGACATTAAAAAGAGCATTACGGCAATTACATCTAATGCGGTGGGAATTGACGGTATAAGTCGAAACATGTTAGTTCCTATCTTAGATTGTATCCTTCCTATCCTTTGTTTTATCCTGAACGCATGTCTAACACACTGTGTGTTTTCTTCAATTTGGAAGGAAGCCCTTGTCATTTATTTACCCAAATACCTAACCCTCAAACCTTTTCCGATTATCGTCCTATCTCTATACTTCCTTTTCTATCAAAAGTCCTTGTAGGCCTTATCCAGTCCCAGATATGCAGATTCCTTAATAAAAATAATTTATTTAATCCTATGCAATCAGGTTTTCGTACAGGTCATAGCACCGTCACTGCCCTTATCAAAATATCGATTCAAAGATTCAAATGTTTATTCAGTAATTAGACCTTTACAGGCACTTTTACACGTCAATATGTATAATTTATGTTACGTGTAAAGTATATTAAAATTTAATTTATTTTTAAAGAAAAGCTACCGATACCAGCGCTTCGTAACGACCAGTGCTGAGAAGAAACGCCGAAAGAAACTCATTTTCACAGTATTGGTCGCCTACTCGCCAGAAGGGCTTTGTCATATTTTAATATAATTGTCTTTTAATTAATAAATACTTATAATATAATACAATGTTGACACATTATAACATGTCATGTTTGCGAACAAGTAAACAAACATAAATTGCGTAATAAAAAATATTAATTAGTCAAAAAAAGCGAAGCCGAGCTGACCAGTCCCTCCCGGCAGCACCCGTTCACGAGTTGACGCACGGATCAGCCATCGTTAAACTCAACCATATTAGAGGGAATCCAACGACCCGACCAGCGACGCCACCACCGGATTGGACATTTTTGTGAGCATGAAAAACCCGAACTCGCAGACCTTGTCAAGAGAAAATATTAATTATATGTTGGTCACTTATTGATCGCAGAGCATTTACATATTTTTACAGTAAGCTTATTATGGTAACAGAAAATGCAGCTATTTATGTTTCATGTGTGGAGTGTAATGGAAAATGTTTAGGAAGTATCCACGCGTTTTTATCTCTTAAATAATCATTGATAGTATAGTACGCATTGCTCAATAAAACTTTTTTAAAATGTGTTTTAAATTTTGCCATTGGTAGGTTAACGATCGCTTCGGGAAGTTTATTAAATAATGTTATACCTAGACCTAAGAGTGACTTTCTAGTTTTAGCAAGTCGAAATTTAGGCGTATGAAGCTGATTTTTGTTGCGAGTATTATAACTGTGAACATCACTATTTTTCTTGAAATTATTTAACCTAGATTTAACAAATAGAAGATTGTCGTAAATAAATTGAGATGTCACAGTAAGAATATTTATAGATTTAAATAACTCTCTTAAGGAATCGCGTGATTTTAGTCCGTAGATCGACCGAATTGCTCTCTTTTGTAGCACAGAGATAGCATTTATGTGAGCCGCTTTACCCCGTAAGAGCAAGCCATATGACATTATGCTATGAAAATAACTAAACTATACTAGCCTAGCAGTTTCAACGTTAGTACACCGTCTGACCCTCCTCACAGCATATGCTGCCGAACTAAGTTTCTTGGCAGTGGCCTCAATATGTTTATCCCATTTTAAGTTCCAGTCTACAGTTATGCCTAAAAATTTGGTGTTGGGTACCCATTCTAGAACTTGACCATTAAGACTCAAAGGTATGTGAGTATTAGGTTTATTCAATAGTGAAAAATTAACGCACTTAGTCTTTTGTGTGTTTAAGGCCAGATTATTAGTCGTAAACCAACTAAGTACTTGTGACATAGTATTGCTTACATCGTCATAGTTTGTGCATTTTCTGTCAACCTTAAAAAGTAAAGATGTATCATCAGCAAACAATACTACTTCACACAACTTTTCTGCAAGACAGGGGAGGTCATTAATATAAATCAAAAACAAAAATGGACCAATTATTGAACCCTGAGGCACACCCATGCTCACAGGTGCACTATTTGAGGATACTCTGTTGATTTCAACTCTTTGAGTTCTATTATCAAGATAAGATGAAATAACAGAGAGTGCAGTATAGTAACGCCATAAAATTTTAGTTTATTTTTTAATATTATGTGATCGACACAATCGAATGCCTTCGACAGATCGCAAAAGATACCTATAACGTCTTGTCGATTCTCCCAGGCTTCGTTAATAATCTTAACTAAGGTCGCTGCTGCATCAGTGGTAGAGCGCCCTTTTGTAAATCCATATTGGCGACAGTGAAGTAATTTATTAATATTAAAATACGATACTAGCTGGTCTAATATAATTTTTTCAAATATTTTACTTAAAGCCGGTAATATTGAAATTGGTCTATAATTGTTCGGATCATCTTTGGATCCCTGTTTAAACAGTGGTATAGCTTTACTTGCTTTCATTAAGTCAGGGAAAACACCTTCTGAAATACATTTATTAAATATTAAAGTTAAGTGAGGAGCAATCAAGTCGATGATACTGCTCAAAACGGAAACCGAAATACCCCATAGTTCCTCAGTTTTTTTAGTATTAAGAGCCTTGTAAGCTGAGATAATGTCATATGGAGTTATGCTAGTAAAGGTAAAAGTTGTTTTGGGCGTAGATGAATTACTTTTCAATAGTTCATCGGCGGCGTTCGGACATGAAAGCAATGACTGGGTGATATCTTTGGAAATGTTAGCAAAAAAAGTATTGAATTCATTAGCTACTTCGATATCCGAGTCAGCGGTTTTATCTCCAATTTTTAATGTGAATGTTGAGTCCCTAGTATTGGTTTTTCCTGTCTCATTATTAATAATTGACCATGTTGTCTTAACTTTATCTTTAGAATTTTTAATTTTGTTCGTTAGATGTAATGCTTTCGCAGCCAAACACACCATTTTGAACAATTTTGAAAATTGTTTAACATATGCCAAAAAATCCGCATTAAAATTATATCTTTTTTCACCATATAGTTCATGAATATTTCATATAGTTCATGAATATTCAGCGAATAACATTCGCCTTGGTATGGAAGAAGGGCTGCTAACTGTACTTTCTTTATTAGATTATAGCATTGCTTTCAATTCCGTTAATTTCGATATACCTACTTCAATTCAATTCAATTCATTTATTGCATTCATATTATACATCAGTTCTTAGTTTTACTAATATTACCACTGTTTACAATTAGGTACAATATGAACCCTGTTGGGTATTCCAAAGATAAGATGGAACGGCAAGCGGGTGTTCTAGACCAAGAAAAAATTATTACAAAGAAATAAATTAATAAAAATACTATTCAAAACTATTCATTGATATTTATTAGCATTGTAAGCAGAGGTTTTTTTTTTATATTTTACTTTTTCTTTTTGACATATTATCGCATAAATCATTTTTTTATTACATGCACTTTTAATTTACCATGCACTTTTTAATTTATTTATTTGATTTTACTGCGTCAATTTATCAAGTCCATTTAAAGTGTTAATGTCAAGTTTAGATCTACTTATATAAATTATTTTTATGAGTAACTATATTTATATAAAAGTCAGTTAAAAAAAGATTATTAAATGTTAATTTATTAAATTTTATTAAATTGGATATGGAATTGTGTTAATTAATATTGTAAATGTTAGTTATAGTCAGTTGGATATTCCTTTATCGTTTAAAAACTCGTTTACCGTATAATAAATCTTTTCTGTAAGTATCTGTTTTAATCTTTTTACAAATAAAGAATCCTTTTGCTCTGTCCTTAGGCTGTCAGGTAAGGTGTTATATATTTTAGTAGTCATTGCTAATGGCCCAGAATGAAATATTTCCATTTTTGAAGACGGTAATATTAATTGTTTTTTTTTTCCTTAATAGATAACGTCGCGGTAAGTCTTCCTTTTTTGTATAAAATTGGGGATATTTGCGGACAAACTTACTTCTTGCAACATTGCGCTGTAATAATGTATCTCCATCAGCAATTAAATGGTTTCGCAGTTATCTGTATGGTCGCAGGCAGCGCATTCGCCTCGAAAACTCTTATTCTTCGTGGTGTAATGTATCTACTGGCGTACCGCAAGGCGACGTTCTCTCTCCTCTGTTATTTTCAGTTTTTATTACTTCTATTTCAAAACACATTTCTTGTCCCTATCACTTGTATGCTGACGATTTACAAATTTATTCTCAAGCTCCACCTAGTGATATTGCCAATGCTATCCAAGATATAAACAATAACTTAACGCACATAACTGAGTGGAGTCGTTCAAACGGACTGATAGTGAATCCATCAAAAACTCAGGTGATAATCATTGGCAGTTCACGCATGCTGGCTAAATTAGACAGTTCGACTTTGCCTCATGTACAATTTGATGGTGTGAATATCCCTTACTCAAAAACTGTAAAAAAATTAGGATTAGCCTTTGATGAAAATTTATCTTGGGGTCCTCAGATGCAAATTACAGCTAGTAAGTTATATAAGGCTGCGGCTTCACTTAGAAGACTCCGTAATTTTCTACCTACTGCTACTAAAATGGCGCTTGCTCAAACACTTTTGCTTCCTATTTTAGATTATGCGGATGCCTGCTATCTTGATCTCACTGAGGACCAGCTTAGTAAGCTTGAGCGACTTCAAAACTTCTGCATAAGGTTTTTATTTGGTTTACGCAAATATGATCATGTCTCACAATTTCGTACTCAGCTCAAGTGGCTTCCCATTCGTCTTCGCCGGAATATTTATATCCTTTCTTTATTGTATAACATATTATTTTACCTCCCGTCCCCCTGTTATCTTAAGGAACGTTTTGAATTTCTACATTCTAAGGATAGGCACAATTTAAGGTCATCAGAAAATCTATCTTTGGACATGCCTATGCATCGAACCAACTTTTACGATAATTCCTTTACGGTCCAAGCAGTGCGCCTGTGGAATGAACTGCCAGTTTTAATACGGCAGGCACAGTCTCTTCCCGTTTTTAAGAAAAGGGTAGTAAACCTATCAAAAATTAATTAATTGGAATTATCACATTATGAATTACTCTATTTTATGTAGCTATCAAGTTATTAGTAAGTCTATTTGTAATTTAACAATATGTATTGTATATGCTTATGTGTAATATATAATTTATGTATGTATATTACTTATACCTATTTATGTTTTAATGTATTTATAAAGGTTTGTAATTGTATATAATATGTGTAAATTTATGTTAAATTTATTAAGTTTATAGTTGCTTTAGATATTATTTTTTTTCCTTCTTAGTCAGTTGCACCACCGTCTTTGTCTTTCTCACATTCCTCTCCATCTACTGGTTGTCTGGAAGAGATCGCTTTAAGCGATAAGACCGCCGCCCATTGTACTCATTTAATTTAAAATTATTTCTTTGTGTTACTTTTTTCTTTTGGTGTACAATAAAGAGTTATCTATCTACCTATCTACATAATAAAATTGGCGTTTTGTGGTATTGGCCACTTTAATCACAAACTTCTCCTCTTTGGTTAGGAATTCCAAATTCAAATTTATATTGATATTTCCACATGTATTTATGTTTCGTAAACCATTATTCACACGAGTCGAGCGTGGTCAACGTCTTGCACATTCAAGCGTAGTATATACAAAAAAAAAGAGATGCCGCTTCAACACTCACCATCTTCCGAAACTTACTCATCACAACCTTTTTTTTTTTCGGAGGAAAGATCCCTGTTACGGATACCCGTCAGCCTGCGGGGGAGGCTGTCGGGTTATGTGGGACTCCACGCCAAAGCGACGTGCCTCATCACAACCTAACCTAAATACGTATAACAATGAAGAATTAAAAGTAAGGATGAATACAAGGAAGAGAAAAACCCAGAAAATGATAAATTTGCAGAACTTGTAATTGCTACACACTTACAGCTGTATCCTCTATTAAATACTTAGGGGTAATGATAGACCGAAATCTTAACTGGAAATGTCATATCGAAATGCTTAGTAACCGCATAAGAAAACTGATTTGTATTTTTAAGAAAATAAGACACATCCGGGATCCTACTATAAACAGGACAGTATACTACTCTTTATGTCAGTCCTTGTTGACATACGGAATCACAGTTTGGGGCAGTGCTAAAAAAACTAATCTAATCAGACTAGAACGAGCACAAAGAGCGATAATAAAAGTATTACACTTTAAAAAAATCCAATTTCCTACTTCAGAACTACCGTAAAGTGGGGCTATTTGCAATCACGGAGCTATTTGGAATTTTACGAAATAAAAGATTTGATCATGTTTATTTTTCCAACTGGTAATAGTATGAAATACATTTTATAACTAGGCAACACTGTTACATTGTCTGTCAATGTCAAGCTCGATTTCTTGACGTTTCGTGCGCGCAAAATTCAACAGTTGTTGTTTCTAAAAAAATTATAAAAATTGCGGTAATTTCTGTTGTTTAAAATCTCATCTGGTACTCTACATCGATAAAGGTATGTAAAGTGTGAATACGACTATAATATAGTGCGTTTTATCAACATTTCAGTGCTGCAATTCGTTTTTTTGTATTGTCTACTGTAGGCCATAAATTTTTGGTTTTTGAATTTGGGGCTTTTTGGTTTCTGTTTTGGGGCTAATTGGAATTTAGTTTTAAATAGCCCCCGTGGAGTTTATTTCATTATTACTATGTAGTTTATTCCTTGTTTCAAATAGCCCCAAATGCTGATTTTAACTCAATTAAGGGTAAGTTATTTGTAAAAGTCACGGATAATCAGGGAATTATCAGGGATACGTTTTTTTATAATAATAGGGCCCTATTATAAAGTTTTATCACTTAATTAGCTCTTGCTAGCTACATCGCCCGCGTTATATTATAATTAATAGTAGTCTGGGGATTGATGATAAATAAACTATCTTACAAAATTTTATTTTGTAGGTAATAATGGTCCGGAATTACGTAAGAAAATTCACGAACACAAGAAAGGGCAAGAATCATGCACCATATTTAAGTTACTCGAATGAAGATATACAAAAAGCGATTGAAGATATAGAAAATGGCACCTTAAAGTTAAAAGACGCGGCTGCAAAATATAACATTCCAAAAAGTACATTAAGTAGAAAATTAAGAAAAATAAACTGCACGCAACCAAAAGCCGGCCACCCCACTCTTTTTTCAAATGAGGAAGAGTTAGTGTTTTTGGAATATATTACGTTAATGAGCGCTTGGGGATTCCCTCTTGACTCTACAGACCTTAGAATTTTCGCACAAAGGTATCTCAACAAAATGGGTAAAACCTTATATAATCTTACAGATAACTTGCCTGGACTTGATTGGGCGCGAAATTTTATAACACGGCATAGGTCAGAAATTTCCAACCGACAAGCGACTAATATTTCAAGCGAGCGTGCTAAGATTTCCCCAAATGTAATAGATAATTTTTTTTCTTATTACAAAATCACTGTAGAAGGAGTTTCTCCAGATTGTCTCATCAATTACGACGAGACAAATCTTACTGATGATCCGGGAAACAAAAAATATCTATTCAAAAGAGGTTGCAAATACCCCGAAAGGATCATAAACAATACAAAAACCTCTGTTTCATTAATGTTTACTGGCACTGCCGACGGCCAGTTATTACCTACATATGTGGTTTACAAAGCTGAACATTTATGGGATCAGTGGTTGGAGGGTGGTCCTCTCGGAACCAGGTATAACCGGTCAAAAAGTGGCTGGTTTGATTCAATATGTTTTGAGGATTGGTTTAACACCATAATAGTACCGTACGTAAAAACTAAACCAGGCCAAAAAGTAGTATTAATAGGAGATAATTTGTCGTCCCATTTTTCACAATCAGTATTACAAACTTGTAAAAAACTTAATATTATATTTGTATGCCTCCCTCCAAAAACAACACATTTATTGCAACCCTTAGATGTTGCTTTCTTCGCTCCTCTTAAAAAATATTGGCGCCACGTATTGACAACGTGGAAGAAGTCAGATGGTTTACAACATAAAACTCTTGTAAAGAGTTCTTTTCCGATGTTATTATGTAGGTTGAAAAACAAATTGACTGAGAATGGTTCCGAATCCACCAATATTATAGCCGGATTTAATAAATGTGGGTTGTATCCCGTATGTTCAGCGCGACCTAAGTCCCGGTTGCCGCAAATAACTTCTATATCAGAAGAACAGATTCAAATAAGTGCGTCTGCAGCTGTTATAGAAATTTTGCAAGAAATAAGAAATCCTAGCGCGAACCTTGTTGGCGAAAAGCATAAACGTAAAAAAAAATGTGATGTTCCTCCAGGAAAGAGTATTACAGCAGAAGATTTACGAATGGAACTAACACAAAAAAGTACTAAAAAATCTCAGCAGAATAAATCCAAAAAAAGTATCCCACTTTCCAAAAAAAGAGACAGAAGTAGTAGTACCGATTCTGATATGACAAGACACAGTGTAGGTAAAAAAGAAAATGATCTCAGTCAACCCTTAGCAGGTCCTTCAGGATTGTGTAGAAAGAAGAAAAATACTAGTACAGCTAAAATGAGAAATTTGGATAGAGACAATGAATTTGATATCTTACAAGATAAATACAAAATTAATAAATCAGACATAAAGACAGGTAAAACATTAATATCAACTTATAAAGGCAAAGGTAAGGGGAAAAAAAGTAAAGTTAAAACTCAAAACAATAAGATAGACAAAGATCATTTAGATATCAATAGTAAGCAAAATGTTACTCCTATTGTCGCAAACCTCATCAAAAAAAAGAAAATAAGGAAGTCAAGTGATTACTCCACTAGTGTATCTGATATTATGAGTATGCATAGTGATTCCGATCTAGTTGATGTCGATTTCGGGAAAGACAGCTCTGATTTACAGGATGATAATAGTTATGTATACAGTGACAGGAACGCATTACCATGTACGACTGAAATCGAAAATAATTTTGATGATCAAGAAGATGAAAAATGGGAACAAGACTGTTCACTGCCACTTGTCTTCTTCGATGATAATATTGAAGATGAAGGAGTCACTATCGGAGAAGATAATAATGCTGTTACGTTAATACCGTTTAATGAAACAATATTGTATAACAAAGAAAATTTAGAAACACGCGATATAGAAAGCAAGAAAGTAATTGATAGTATTGAAGAGGAAGATGAGATCAAGAATAAAGATAATAATGCTGTTACGTTAATACCGTTTAATGAAGCAATATTGTATAATAAAGAAAATTTTGAAATACGCGATAGAGAAAGCAAGAAAGTAATTGATAGCATTGAAGAGAAAGATAAGATGATCGAGAATAAAGAATACAACATAGAAACTGCGAAAAAGGTGACTGTTCTGAAGGAAGAAAGATTAGAAAGTATGTTAATAGTACCACAGAAAAAAATGATCCTTAAAAATCTAAAACCTATTGGTCTAAATCAGCCTTTTATTACAAGCAAAAATAAAAAAAACTATTATAATAATAGTCAAGAAATTATGAAAGCATTACTTGATAGCGACCAGGAATTTCCTGAAGTCAAGTAGGTAGCTAATGCTTTCATGTTTAATTAAAATCTAAGTTAGCTAAAATCTAAGTTTTAATTGGAAGATTTCTGAATTGTTTTGTTTTGAAAGTTCATTTTCAATATCTATGTCATGTGTTTTTTTGTGACAATTTAGTTATTCTTTTCTGAGATTTTTTATTGTTTAATTTAAACACGTAGGTACCTAGTTAAAAAATTTGAATCGTTTTGTTGGAAAGTTTATTTCTAATAGGTAATAATAATTCTAATATGTAATAAAATGTTGTGTGTTGGTATTTGTGAAAGTTTAGTTACTTTTGTCTGAGATACATATTTTTTTCATTTAATCGCATAAGTTTAAAAGTCGAAAATTTATTTCAAGTAAGTAGGTACCACCTGTAAAATATATCGGTAATGATGACAGTTTTCGAAATATTGATAATTTTGTTCTGAAAATACTTTTTTGCAATAAGTTGTTAAATAAAATTATTAAATTAAAAAAAATGTTATATTTTAATTGATACTCAAATCTCTCAGCTACCAGAAGACCCGATCGGGTCGCACAACAGTTAAAAATCTATTGTGTCTGCTTGCCGAGGATTGAGAGGTTAAGTTAAGATACAATACATAAATATAATATATAGTTAACTACTTTCCCTGAAGGTTTTAGGCCAAACTTACTTGCCTACATACTAATTCTCTTTTTTTTGTTTGGGGACCAAAATGACTTTGCCTTAAATATTCCAAATATTGCTGCATTCGTAATAATAACACACCTCATATTTAACATGAGATACCAAATAGCCCCAAAATTGTGATAAACTATCACTATGCGTAAATATTAAATGGTAATTTTTATACTTTAACATCACGAAAAACAGTGAAATAGAGATAAACTCAATACAGTATCTTTCCCTTTATCTTTTCCAAATATCGCATTACGGGTTTTATATGAATTCAGTTCAAAAAATAAAAATACGTGAAGCAATGATGTCGGATATCAAATAGCCCCATCAATGCGATATTTGGCATAGACGATTTAAAAATATATATCTTTATATCTGTTCATAAATAATGTACAAATAAGGAAGTAACTTCGAGAAAGTTGTAGGAACTATCCGAAAAAAAATTGTCTTTGATTGTAGACTAACTGTCTTTTTTGTAAATCCAATTTCAAGAAATAATTGTACCAATTAGCCCCACTTTACGGTATACAAGAAATTTCCAGTCTTGACAGTTCGTCAGCTATTTATACGTCAAATAGTATTGAGGCAACACCGAATTATACCACCAGCAATCATTTCAAAAAGGCGTCTCGCCACTGTTTATATTGTACCTCTCTTTAAAACTATGTTTGCGCAAAATTGTTTCTCTTACTTGGGTCCGTGGATATATAATTAACTTGGAAAAATAACTAATCAGTCCCTTAGAGACAAAACAATGAAAGCTTGCAAAAAATAATTACAGATTACTTATTAACATTTGACTATGAATCCACTGAAACTGTACTACAGGTGTTGATATGATATATATTTATACACTATTATTATATATTTATAATATAAATAACTAAAAATAATAAAATCACTATTATTATATCTATAATAAGAAACTATTAATAATATAATATACCATCTACTTGTATAAAGATATACTTAAATAATATTTAAATATATATATCTAAATGCTTCATGATTATTATAATTCTTTAATTTGATTGTAAAAATACTTATGCATAAAAATAAATCGTAACTAGTGTACGAGGTGAATGTCAAACTTCACTTTGATTAGTAATTTCAGTTGACAATCCAAACATTATCTTCAGTAAAACACTGTAATTCCTTGTTTTACAGTTTATCTAGTTAAGTTTTATGTGTCAAGTTTGCGTATACTGTACTTTAGCGTAACATGTAACCACTTAACTATGAGCCGTATTGTTAACCAGCCGCTTAGTAATAACGTCTCAATGCATAATGGTCAACGTGGACGATGATACCTACACTGCCGCAACACAGTTTCTACTAGAGCGGAGAGTAGCCGTCATTATCTGCTGTTACCACTTATCAAAAACGATCTTAAACTACCTTCATTTAAAATATGAAGTAGCATAATTAGCAATAATTACTTTTTGTTGTACTTTTACGCACAAGTTTATGTTACGTACCTACTTGTTTTACCTTTGTGTTGTTATTGTTAAGTTTAAAAACCGTAATGTGTAACAGTTGTTTTAAATACTTATATCAATAAATACATTTTTTTAAGTACATTCATTTGTTATTTTTGTCTGTTTTTTTTTCTGTTTTCGGCGCTCAGTTTACAAAGTTGTTATCGAGTACGTGTTCCACCGTGGCACTAGTGCTGCGGAAACGGCTCGAAGGATTTATGATGTGTATGGCGGTCGTGTCGCAAAAGAAAACACAGTGCGTTTTTGGTTCCAACGTTTTCGTTCTGGAAATTTCGACCTGCAAAATAAGCCCCGTGGACGACCGGAGACCCAAGTTGACAAAGAAAAATTGAAGGCTATTGTAAAAGCGGATCCATCGCAAACCACGTCTGAGTTAGCTGCAGGCTGCGGTGTTAGTGATAAAACTGTTTTAATTAATTTGAACCAAATTGGGAAGATTAAAAAGCTTGAAAGGTGGGTTCCTCACGAATTGAGTGAAGCAAACCGGTAAACGCGCGTCGACTGTTGCGTTACATTACTTGACCGGCACAATAATGAAGGGTTTCTTAATCGAATGAAAGAAAGAACCTGTGATGAAAAGTGGATTCTCTACGATAATCGGAAGCGCTTATCGCAATGGCTGGATGGCAAGCCAGCCAAATCCTGCCCCAAGCGAATATTGACCCAAAAAAAGTTATTTGTAAGCGTTTGGTGGACTAGTGCCGGTGTCGTTCATTAGTTTTCTCAAATCTGGCCAGACGATTACGGCAGACGTCTATTCTCAGCAATTGCAAACCATGATGGAAAAGCTAGCTGCTAAACAACCGAGGCTGGTCAATCGCTCTACACCACTGCTTCTTCACGACAACGCTAGACCACACACTGCACAACAAACGGCTACCAAATTAGAAGAGCTTCAATTGGAATGTCTAAGACACCCACCGTACTCCCGGACCTTGCTCCAACAGATTACCATTTTTTTTTTTCGAAATTTGGATAACTTCTTGCAAGGGAAAAAAATTCAACTCCGATGGGGCAGTCCAAACCGCCCTCAAAGATTTTATTGATTTCCGTCCAAATATTTTTTTTAGTAAAGGGATCAATTAAATTCCTATGAGATGGCAGAAGTGCATAGATAACAATGGTTCATACTTTGATTAAATAAATACATTAAATTAAAAAATCTTCGACATTTTGTTCCTCCCATACAAAACGCCAATTTCATATGTAAGGACCTAATATTATAATTACATTTTTATCGTTTATATTTTTAGACAACTACCCTGGGAAAGCCTTTGATGAAAACCTTTAGGCAAAATCCTTTTCGTC
Organism: Acrobasis suavella; assembly: GCA_943193695.1. NCBI lineage: Eukaryota > Metazoa > Arthropoda > Insecta > Lepidoptera > Pyralidae > Acrobasis > Acrobasis suavella. The sequence goes on along the minus strand of OW971931.1, from coordinate 13,956,349 downwards.
TGAGTAAAAATATTATACGGGTTAATCTATTATATTATAGGTATCTATTTGAATTTAATAAGGTAGGTATTTATTGGATAATACCTACTTATAATATGACTGCCTCCGTGGTCCACTGGTCAAGGCGTTCGCCTTGTGACCCGGAGGTCATGGGTTCGATTCCCACTGGGAAGCATACTTTGTGAAAAGTTGTTTCCAGTCTGGATAGGATATTGCAGGCTTGAATCACCTGATTATCCGAAAAGAAAGATGATTCCGTGTTTCGGAAGGCACGTAAAGCGGTGGGTCCCGAACGCCACCTAGCGTTTGATCATCAAACTATCCAAGGATTGGTTCCAGGTTTGCCCTTTGGGTTGTGGAGGTCAGACGGCAGTCGCTCTGTGTAAAAACCAGTAACCTCGTCAAATCTCCTTGGTTAGGTAGCGGACCCCGGGCTCTGAAGCGTTACTGCTGAGGATGCAACCGGGATACATACGCTCGGATGATGATGACCTAATTATAATTATATTTAAAAAAATAGTTGAGATAAATTTATTTTTGTATTATCAAAATAAAATTCTGTCGAAAAAAGAAAATATTATCATATCGCGTAACGAAAGTAAATATACAACGAAACTGCGAAGCTCATGGTGACGTAACTCGTGAAGTGCGAAAGGGGTGGTCTGGCGGATCGCCAGGGCCGGGCGTGCTGTCCTTATCACAATCTATCGCAGAGACTCATTTTATTTGAATTCTTTTACTGCTTTTTATACCATACCTACGAATTTAGGTTTTTTTCGTTAACGCACATTTATAGCTACTTACGTAGTATTTGAATTCCCTTTGACTAAAGATTTGAATGTATTTCACTGTCTACAGTATCGAACTTATGATTATCTCTAGATCTTATGTATATGATTTATGACATTCGCTTTGTATCCAACTTCTTAACGTTACCAAAATGTTTTTAGTAATACAAATTATTTGTAGTGTTTAGGATACCGAAGTCCAAATCTAGTCTAGAAAGCTGTAATTATACATAGGTCGCCGACGCCGACAAAGTGGTGAAATAAAATGTAGAAAAAAATTAAGAGGAACCTACCACTATGGAATATAAACAAAATTAAGCAATGCTGTAATACTGATAGACTTTATTTCATTATGAAATATCATATTTTACACATTATAATATAACGAAACCTATAAAGTGCAGTACAAGTGCGACGTTGTGATTCTATTGTTTTTAAATACAAATTCATTTACATAGTCTCTGTGGGATTCTTTTCTAACCCAATAGCAGCCAAGTCGCTCTTGATGTATTCCTGAAAACAATAAACAAACTAGTTTATATATTTATTAACCGACTTTAAAAAAGGAAGAGGCGATCAATTCGAATGTAATGGTTTTTTTAAATCTGTATGTTCCCCGCTTACCCGAAGGCGCCTGGACTAATTTGAAATATTCTTTTTTTTTTTGTTTGAAAGGGCATAGAAATTTATCAAAATCGGCGCTGAAGTCAGTTTTTAGTTTTGAACAATTATAAATAAACTAGCTGATGCCCGCGACTTCGTTCGCGTGGACTTTATGACTCCGGCGTATTAATATAAATAACAACTAATGAGAGAGAAAGATAGAGAGACATAAGAAAGTACTTGTAACAGTGTTAGGAGTTAAAAGTCAATATTATTTTAATTCTTTCCTTCGGGAGCCAATATGAAAAGAGCTGAAGTGTTACTAACCCTGGAGAAAGCCACATTAAGTTGGCCATGCGAAAAAGCAGTCCTTAGATCGACATCAGCAGCTTTAAGCCTCTAAAACTGTGACTCATTTTCATAGGAAAGCAAGTAAACACTGTGTATTTGTAAAACTGTGTATTTTCAAAAGGAAAATTGTTATACGCGGAATAAATACAGTTTCACTGGCACCACTCACAGTAAACTTTAAGTGTCTCAGCAGACTATGCCGAAGTTAAGCGGCTAAAGTTCAGTGTCTAAAGTTCGGTGGGGATGACACACTAAATAAGCTGAAGTTCAGCCGCTGAAGTTCGGTGGAAACGCCGGACTGTAGTGATGTGCCGATATGAGAATTTAATCTTCCGTCTTTGGCGCGTCTGCGGCGAACGGACAAGGGAGCGGAAGAGGGAACGGAAGTGGAAAAGGGAACGGAAGCGGAAGCGGGAGCGGGAGCGGGAGCGGGAGCGGAAGTGGCAGCGGCGGCGGAGGCGTCGGCGGCGGCGGCGGCGGCGGCGGCGGCGGCGGCGGCGGAGTCGGAGGCGGCGGCGGCGGCGGAGGCGTCGGCGGCGGCGGAAGCGGCGGCGGCAGTGGCGGCGGCGGCGGCAGCAGCGGTGGCGGCGGCGGCGAGAGCGGCAGTGGCGGCGGCAGTGGCGGCGGCGGCGGCAGCGGCGGTGGAGGCGGCGGCGGGAGCGGCGGCAGCGGGGCGGCGGGAGCGGCGGCAGCAGCAGCGGCGGCGTCGGCGGCGGCAGCGGTGGGAGCGGCGGCGGGAGCGGGAGTGGGAGCGGGAGCGGGAGCGGGAGCAGGAGTGGGAGCGAGAGCGGAACGGGTACGGGAACGGGTACGTGGAAGAGGGAACGGGAGCGAAAGCGGGAGCGGGAGCAGAAACGGCAGCGGCGGTGGCAGCGGCGGTGGCGGCGGAAGCGGCGGCGGCAGTGGCGGCGGCGGTGGCAGCGGCGGTAGCGGCGGCGGCGAGAGCGGGAGCAGCGGTGGCAGTGGCGGCGGCGGCGGCGGCGGCGGCGGCGGCGGCGGCGGCGGCGGCGGCGGCGGGCGCGGCGGCGGCGGCGGCGGCGGCGGGAGCGGCGGCGGCGGCGGCGGCGGCGGCAGCGGCGGGAGCGGCGGCGGGAGCGGAAGAGGGAGTACGGGTACAGGTACGGGTACGGATACAGGTACGGGTACGGGTACGGGTACGGGTACGGGTACGGGTACGGGTACGGGTACGGGTACGGGTACGGGTACGGGTACGGGTACGGGTACGGGTACGGGTACGGGTACGGGTACGGGTCCGATTCAGGCAAAAGCATCGGAAGTTCGGCATTATGTGTTGCTTGCAAATAACATTGCAGGCATGCATTGGCTGAAATTCAGCCGCTGAACTTCGGCATACAGTGCTGAGACACTAAGTTGGGTTCCGTTACACAGTTTCGGCGGAGTCAAATTGCGCATTCACATTATTGGCCCTCCGACATTAAGACTTATTTTGTGAGCCGAGAGTCCATTTGCTGCAAGTGAATTAAGAAACTCAACTGGATAATTGGTGGTGTCGTCAACAACTCTATCCAAGAAATTAACAATAATTTGCGTCATAAGTTCTATAATAATTGATTTTTAATTTTTTGGTGTCAATATGGCGCGTTCACATATCCAAGAATTTTTCTGGTGTGTTATGCTCTGAAGGTCCGCAAATTCTGAACTTATAAGTTCTTCTTCGGACGAAACAACTTTTTTTTGGAAAAATTTTCAATGTACTGTCACATTTTTTTACTCTTTTATTTGTAGTATAGATTTAGTATGTTTTTGTTCAACGACAACAACAAAAACATCATCTATAAAAATTTCAACTGTCTAGCTATAATGGTTCATGAGATACAGCCTGGTGACAGACAGACAGACAGACTAACAGTCGGACGGTCTAAGTAATAGGGTCCCGTTTCTACCCATTTGGGTAAGGAACCCTAAAAATCGAATAAAATAAGTATTTATGGGGGGCTCCCATACTACAAACGTGATTTTTCATAGATTATGGTACGGAACCCTTCGCGCGCGTCCGACTCGCGCTTGGCCAGTTGTATTATAACTCAACAAAAAGTTCTCATCAGACTTAACAACTTTTGCTAAGGCGGCATTTTAATATTTTTTATAGTTTAGCTGGACCATTATAGTTCTGCATCATGTGTTCCATTTTTCAAAATCAATTATAGCCTATATGTTGCCCAGGCTTCACAGCTATATAACAAAAAAAGTTTCATTCGAATCCGTTCAGTATTTCCGGAGATTAGCGTGTACAAACAGACAGACATTTTTTTTTATTTTCTTACTCTATTACTATATCTCCATCGCCACAAATTTTTTTTTGAAAAATTTTCAATGTACAGACACATTTTTTTTACTCTTTTATTATAGTATAGATAATAATAAATTAATTAATTATATATATGGACAAATTACACTGATTGAGCTAGCCCCAAAGTAAGTTCGAGACTTGTGTTATGGGATACTAACTCAACGATACTATATTTTTAGTTAGGGAGGCGAGGTAGCTAAATGGCGTAATTCAACGGCGCGGTCGAGACCTATCAAAATCGAAAGATAAAACAATTTCGAAAAGAAAAGCTCCTATGGCAAAAACCATTTTAGCGGTGGGTTTGGCGTGTACGGTTTTTCAAAAATGTTAAAAAAAACAGTTACTTGGGCATTCTCGAGCGCGTCAGATATTCATACTACGTATGCCCCGAGTGCCTCTGATAACAACGGTATACTAATCTGCCGGTTTGCGTGGTGGGGGTAGGCATATAAAGTAGTCAAAAATGCAAAAAAAAAAAATTTACTCGAGCGCGTCAGATTTTCGGAAGGGGTGTTAAGTAGGCCCCAAGGAAGCTCCCTTTAAAAAAACTGACGATTTCGGCGTGACGATAAGTTACGATGAATTTTTGAAAATGCAAAAAAAAAAAGTTTTTTTGAAATACTCGAGCGCGTCAGATTTTTATAGGGGAGGTTCATCTCGGTATCCTGAAAGCATATTTTTTTAATCTGACAAAAATGTTGGTGGGTTCTCTTAATCTGACCGAAAAAAGTTTTTTGGTTTCTTTTTTTTCCTTTCTTTCTCCTTGATAAAATGGGGAATTTAAGAATGACAATAAAGCGATAGATACAACCAACGTAAATGCAGATGAAATGTAGTACGAAGTGGATTATTTATTGTATGAAAAAATGAAATGATATAAAAATTTTCGCTCAATAAAATTCATCGTCTTCTTCCTCTTCACTGGAACTGTCGTATTGCGGCTCCCCATCGACAATTCGTTCCTGCTGAGTGCCTGCAACATCCGTAACAATTATTTCTATTCAGTAATTTTGTTGAAAGAATATTATAGAAGTACAAAAATTTACCTGAATCATCCGTCTCGTTATTGCTGTCCTCCGTGTCATTCTCGTTGCCCAGAATATCCGGCGGTACGACAACATTTTCATACGCATCGGGCAATTGATTCCCGATGAACCACGTGAATTCGAGTTTATTATCCTTTTCATTCCACCCATAATCGGTCGGTGCAAGGTCAGTGATGTCGGATTTGTGGGCATTCCTCCACAAATTGGCGATGTACCGAGTTCTGAGGCAATGCTGGTATAGCTCTGACTGGCATGGGGGTAAATTGCAAGCGTCGTAGTTGCGTACATCCAACGAGAACGGCTTCGATGTGTCGTGCACCTTATATGTTTTATTAAAAATGTCGAATCGAGCTTCGTTGACATCAGCGAGTTTCTTCAGTCCGTACATGTGACATATAAAAGATTGAAGCGTGGGGAAAATTGTTTGAATATCACAATGATCGGACCCTACATCAGCGAGCGCTTTTTGAAAGATTTCAGATTTTCTCAAAATGTCAAAAGGTCTCTTTTTGCCTCGTTTATATAGTGCTGGATTAAAATCGCATCCTGTCAAAGCGTGGAAAGCAGGCAGTGCGCGTGAAAGCATTGAGCCTAACTGGACTGACAGTGCCGAAACATCTATATAGCGACGTGCATTACCGACTCCGAGATCCATCCACACTCTCACCGATTTGTTCAAATGCTCCACATTGGCCAACATAATGACCAGAATATCTGTGTCTGATGTTCGAATTATTGTTGTCGAACCTTGTGGCAATTGACAGGCAAGGAAAACTGTCTTCGTGTCGGCTTCTTCGTGACTTGAGCATGAGAGCTTATCATCGATTGTTCTCTGCACTGTTCCATCGACGACTTTGAAGACGTAGCACAAGTCGTGGTTCAAATAGATGGTTTTGTTGCGAATAATAACGGCCATCTCTTGAGTATTCCAATGATCAATGAAAAACTTTACTAGAGCTTCTTTGAACTTGATATTTTTCAAGTCCTTCGCAAAGTCTACTAATCGGATTTGCTGAGGACCGCTGATGTGGTAGTCCTTATCGTCATTCACACTGTTGCGGAGAGTATGCTCATAATCTTTAATGGAAGGTGTAAAGTACCGATCAAAAACTATGGCAATTTCATTTCCTTGATTTTTTACTAAAACTGCCAAGAGTTTTTTTGATACATCTCCAAACGTTCGAGGCATGTCTGTCATGGTATTTAACAGAAAGAAGCCATCGATGATTACCATGTCCACGTCAGAGGGCGGTTGTTCCATGTCTTCACTTTGCTGTTCCAACACTTTCACCAGCACCGATTTAACAGTTTTGTTTATAGAACCATCTATGTGACACAAAGACAGTGGAATTGGCGTTATTGGAAAACGAAGCATCTTTTCAAGATCAATTTGCGCGTCCAAAGATAAAGACAACAATCGGCCAAACAAGTCACGCTGGAGACGAACTTCAAGTACTTTTCGGCCGATCTGAATTTTTTTCTTCTTCTTCATGCTCGCGAAAGTCAGTACTGCATTTTTTGGTATTCTTGCGTGAAATCTCTCAGAGTTGTCATTGCATTCAGCAATAAATTTGTCTCTTAACTCCGTTCCCTTTGATACTGCGTTCAACAAGCTATTCGCTACTTCAGGAGTTGCAGCTTGTCCACTCGAGATGTTAAACAATTTATCAGCATCGATTGAGAAAGAAAATGGATTTATTGTCTGACGAATACCTTCCACAAAATCTTGAAGTTGCTTCTTATCTTTCTGTATACGCTGTGGATTTTGCTCAGCGGAGATATCATGGTTCTTGTTCAGTCCTGCTTGAGTTAGTACGTGCGATATTATTCGCGTTCGAGCTCCGTGATTTTTCGCCCAGCGCTGTCTAGCACCAATTGAATTTGTCAGATTTGTTATTCCGGTAAGTCGGCGTGCTGCGTCTCCATTGATGGTTTGTTCCAGCGTTAGGTCAACCGGAATTCGAGAGAAAGCTTTCGGAGTCCTTCGAATCCCAAAAGATCCCCGAGCCAATTCAGATCGGAGGCCTGGATGTGTTTGATCGATGTGTAGCAGTTGATTTATGTAGTATGTCAGCCATCGACTATAGTTTTGTTGATTATAATGAAAGAATAAAATTACGATTCTTCCAAGAGCGTAAATGAACAAATTCAAATCTCCTGTTCTAACACTGCGAACGAAGAAGTGATAGAGATTGACAAAATCGCTGTACATCGCGTAAAATTGGCACGTTTTTCCGTGTTTACCTTGAAGAGATTCTGCTCTATATTCTTCGTACCATTGGATCAACTGCTGAGTTTCGGCGTGGTCGAGTTGCGGAGAGACACCTTTGTGTTGCATGAACTCGGCGAGATAATCTATCACCGATTTTGAAATCGTCGAATGTTTGCGATCAAGGAATGACTCGAAATGTAATTGCTCCAACGCCAAAGCCATAATTGGATGTAATCGTTTACACCTATTGTAATTTTTCCCGGAAATGAACCCACCGACAGATCCACTCGCAATCAGATTAGTCTCAACCATTATATTAGTCAATCCACTCTCTTCAATGAAGGTTCCAAGCGCTTTAAAGAAAGCCATCTCAATATGGAAAGCCCCCAAATGAATAAAAATGTTGTCGAATTGGGGGGATTCTTGAGCTTGGATACAATAACTCGTTCGAGCGATGGCCAAATCATACGTGATTTGGATGTAGGAGGCTTCGCATTCAGCTGCAATGTTTTGACTGATTTCCAGAGTTTTCATTACTGTCGAATGATTGGTTGGAGATAAATTGATCGGTGTGAGATACGAGACTTTCTGGACTGGTGAAATGTCAATCGTAATCATGCTTTGATAGCCGATCCACATGGGAACATCGTTAACGTTGAGCTTGTGTAACAGCATCCACGCAGTATCCAGTTGGATAGATTTCGTCAAATTATCAGGTGGGTAATTAAGTTGTGAAACATCAAGCTCATTCCATCCTGAAATCTTCATTTTTTTTGTAAATGGTCGTAACTCAAATGTGACCTCTTCGAACGTCCTGCGTCTTTTCCTCCTGCGTACAGAACTCAGCGATGTTTCTGCAGTACTTGCGTGAGCACATTCATTGGTGGTGGAATTGTCTTCACGGAGAACAGCTGGTGATATGATTGCCTCTTCATTAGGAATGATATCTTGAAAAATGATCCCCACCGTGTCGTGCAGTGTGTCTTTGCCATCGAGTGTGTCAACAAAGCGATCAAAATTATCAAACGCGACTCCAGTATTCAAATCAGGGCGGCGTGCAATATCCTCCGGACATGCGTATGTCGAATTTATCGTTGAATATGTCAATTCAGTCTCTAATTCTTCGAGTGTCGTATAAGAGCAGCAATGCCCAAACTTGGATAGTAACTCGACAATTTTTTTGCTGTTGCACATGCTCTTCACCGCCAACCCCAAAGAAACGTGTTTCGATGTTAAAACTCTGCGACTGTACGTAGCGTACATCAGATCTTGACCGAGAGAAAAAATCGTTAGTTCGTTGCGACTTTTTTGAGTTTCACGCTGTTTCTTCGATATACGTGACGTATCGCCTAAAATTAATGCCTCAAGGAAGCAAGTCAAAAGCTCTGGTACGGAATTGCATTCTCCTTTCAGTAAATCTTCTGCAGAAAGGTCATGGGGTAATTTTGTCGTGGTGTAGTTGACAATTTCCTCTCTTATGTCTTTTGCAATGGACCGAATATTTTCTTTCATCGACATACTTTTGAATAAATTCTGGTAGGTTACAATGTCGACGTCAAACGGAGCAAGAAATTTTTTCTTTTCGGCATAAATAATCTTAATCCTGCGATGGAAAGTTTCCATCAGTTTGTTTTCCAAGTGACGATCGGAGAGTGCGGTGGTCTTGATAGCATGTGATAGCGATTTCGTTTCTTCTATTAGTAACTCGTCATACTCTTTCTTCACAGTGTTAAAAAACAAGCATTCTTTTTCTTTTACTATGCGTTGCTCCAACGTTTGGCACAAAATCATGTAGGCACTGTTTGATGCCTTCCTTTTAATGAAAAATGGTCGATCCTCGTTCCTTGAAATGTCGCGCAAGTACTGATCTTTACAGCACTTATGATAACGAATATCGGATTCGTTAGCAAAGGAACTGATTTTTTCCAACATTTTTTGATCAAAAAATTCCGTGGCCGCGCTTTTTATTTGTTCGACAGTGCCAGATTTCGTTACGGCCAGCGGAACCTCGCGTCCATGAAAACGTTTCCGTGGTCTTTCGCATATAAAACATTGTGCCAGTCGCAGATCCTCATTGTTCGGTTCGTTTTGTTGAACTTCGTCACGGCAACCTTCCTCCCATGGGTTTGCCACCTCAAGCCTGAAAATAATGTTTTCCCATACAACAATCAATTTATTTGGCCGATTTTTTACATCAGTTTGAAGAAAAAAAAAATTTCCAAACGAATATAGACAATTTCTTCAATAAATTAATAAATTTATTTATTATTTTTATTATTATTGTTAATTAATTAATAATTAAATAATAATATATTGTTATTAAAAAAAAAAATCAATCAATAAATTTTAAACAAATAAATTAATAAATTAATAGTGGTTTTCCAAAAGTAATTTTATATTTTTGCTATCTCCGGTAAATTCAATAAAGAAAATTATCAGCTTTGAAACGTTAAGAAAAAAATTCGACACGAAATATATATTTTGAACGGTTAGTATATGGGTTGAAGGGATGACCGTGTGAGAATAAGGACTGGGGCAGGTAGCAGCTGCTTCGTAAAAAGGCTTTATAATGTCTATTGATCGTATCAGGAGAACCCAGGTATAATTTTAAATCAAAAATACAGAGTTAATATAAGAAAAAATTGTACAATTATTGCGACAAAATGTTAACAACAAAAGTTCTTACTCGTCAACAGATGTGTCAGCAGCGTCGGTTGAAGTTGTAGGAATATCAGCTGCGCAATCCACCGAGGCAGGAATTTCCGGATCAATGTTTGACTCGACAGCGCACAGCTGTTCAGTGCTTTTAGAAAAATCTGCCGGGATTTTGATGCACCATGGGTTTGCCACCTCAAGCCTGAAAATAATGTTTTCCCATACAACAATCAATTTATTTGGCCGATTTTTTACATCAGTTTGAAGAAAAAAAAAATTTCCAAACGAATATAGACAATTTCTTCAATAAATTAATAAATTTATTTATTATTTTTATTATTATTGTTAATTAATTAATAATTAAATAATAATATATTGTTATTAAAAAAAAAAATCAATCAATAAATTTTAAACAAATAAATTAATAAATTAATAGTGGTTTTCCAAAAGTAATTTTATATTTTTGCTATCTCCGGTAAATTCAATAAAGAAAATTATCAGCTTTGAAACGTTAAGAAAAAAATTCGACACGAAATATATATTTTGAACGGTTAGTATATGGGTTGAAGGGATGACCGTGTGAGAATAAGGACTGGGGCAGGTAGCAGCTGCTTCGTAAAAAGGCTTTATAATGTCTATTGATCGTATCAGGAGAACCCAGGTATAATTTTAAATCAAAAATACAGAGTTAATATAAGAAAAAATTGTACAATTATTGCGACAAAATGTTAACAACAAAAGTTCTTACTCGTCAACAGATGTGTCAGCAGCGTCGGTTGAAGTTGTAGGAATATCAGCTGCGCAATCCACCGAGGCAGGAATTTCCGGATCAATGTTTGACTCGACAGCGCACAGCTGTTCAGTGCTTTTAGAAAAATCTGCCGGGATTTTGATCGCTGTAAACCACTTGTAGCATTGCGCATGGTATGCTGCATCTCCCGATGCATCATCGGGAAGTTTCAGATTGTCATACGTCGTACGTGATTTTCTGACGCTCGGTTTGTTTTGGCGATATTCTAACACTGTCTTACATTTTTTCAAAGTTTCTGTAGTAAACGTCGCAAATTTAGCAGTCAATAGTTCCGAACAAAACACACACTTCCTTTGATTATCACTCATCACGAAAATCTTACCACAAAAGTCGATAAACTACAAAAACATATTGAATAAACTGTGAGCTCGAAATACGCAAGTGTACAGTACACGTGTGCCGGATGCCGGCTGACTGAGGAATGGCCGAGGAACAAGATAGATACAGCGAGTGCGGGGCGGGGCTACAGGGGAGAAAGTTTCCAGCACATTCGAGAAATATACCGTCGGGTCTTTTCTCTCTCTTCAATCGGCGTCATACTGAGGGCACATAGGCCTACGTTAGGGGACCATAAATATATATTTATATATATATATATATATATATTGTACCGAAAATTAATTCCCTCCTACCGCTTCTTTCCCCACCATCAATGTTGCGAAATAAAGGAAAAATACTGGTAAGACGGCATATTTCCGCGAAGCGCTCAGTCTGTATTACATGTTTATGGCAAATTCCTCTTTTTTGCTTCAATTCTTGACTTCGTTTTGCTTACGGTACGTGCAAAAAACAATTTGAGGATCAACAGGCTATTGAATAATATAAATATATGAAACTGTACATGTTAATAATACTTTTGTATACAGATACGCGTAACTTTTTCCGAGTACACGAAAATTGTCGAGAAGCTTTAGAAAAAAAAAAAAAATTTTGAGATATAATAAAAGTCACATAATTTAATCATCGTTATTTCACATAAATTTTTTTTAACACGCTCAGTTTTCGAGATATACTCAAAAAACCGGGAGTTTGAGTTTTTATGATGCTTCAAGTCAAAAAGTTTTAACTTTGGACAAAAATATGAAGAGACCTTTTTTGTGTAAAATAAAATTACCTTTTTTGTTTATTTAAACTTTTTTTTTGTAAAATGTATCGTTCGCGACTTATATGCCGTACGCGTTCTTAGGAAGACGAAATGGCTCCTCCACACTTCCGGTCATGCGGAAACCGGCAGATTTTGTATTTTTTGTGAGTTTTAGATTATATTCTTCAAAATAAAAAAAAAAAAAATCGCGCTCGAGAATGCCGGATTAACGTTTTTTTTTTTCAAGTTCGCGACCCTATAACTCGGCGGCGTCAAGGACTTATCGTCAGATTAGTTAAATTTAGTCTTTAAACACTAAAATCAACCCCCAATATCTTAATCTGACGCGCTCGAGTATTTCAGACTATCCATTTTTTTTTACTAATCTGATCGTCTATCCTAGGCGCGCGTCACTACATATAGAGCTAAATACTTTACAAGGTTGTTCTATTACGTCTAAGGTATCTCTCATATCTTAAACTGCCACGCTCGAGTATTGCCGAAAATTCCCCTATTCGCCTCCCTAACTATTTATAACAAATACACATATAGATAAACGTTCAATTAATAATTATACAAGTCATTGTTCATTTCTGAAACTACACTACCTACAAACATTTCATAAATGTATATGAAGAACAAAATAAATTTGAAGGTACTTATTTTTTGGGACAAAAATACTGAGGTTGCGATTTTGTTATTTCTTTCTTGTATGATTTTACGACAGCACATTTAACTTATCATAGACGAAAAATAGAATTGTTTTACAAGTTGTTCTTCTGATATATTAACCCTTTACCTGTCCCTATAAATAAAACAATAGATAAACAATTGACCTGGGAGGAATTCCTCCCAGTAACAGGTAAGGGGTTAATAAATATACCTACATTAAGTACAAAAGTTTTTTTTTTTTTGTAATAACGTCGACGCTGATCGAATTCTTTATGGATTTCAACAATTATATTATAATACACATAAATTAAAATATCTCTATAAAGAAAACAGGTGACAGAGTAAGACTTCGTTAAATGTGTTTTCTCGGGCTAAAGTAAGTACCATCGCCGAACATCGTGTAGAGCAATGATGAGAAAGACATAGAAAGAAATACTAGGCGTATAGTTCTATAAATCGTTGATATCAAATGCTGGAATGTTTAATGTAAATATTGTTGGTTTACCTTATTTAATAAAATAAAATAAAAGAGATATTATTCTCACCTCCGCAGGAACGTGCGCGTATTGTCGATAAACGGCGCTCTGTTGATGTTGGGTTTGTGAGGGCATCTTATCAGGGTGGCAGCGCATGCGATGCGATCGCAAAGTAGACGCGTACGCGAATCGCTCATCGCACCATTTGCAAGTCAGAGGCTTATCTCCCGTGTGTGTATACAAATGGACCTGTAGATATCATCAATGCTGATAAATAACCCTAATACACTCGACTTAGCGATGTTTATTTTGTTATTGTCTTGTACAAGATGTTCTGGAATAATTCGTTATATAACCAATATAAAGGTCAACAACTTAGTGGACCTAAAATAATGGCGCCACAGATTGTTTTATAATCTGTATTGTGGGCGGTCCCATGTTAAATTTTGTGCCGATTTTTTTCTGCAATATGGCGACATCTACTAACTTTTTTGGTAGTTCAACAAAATTGTAGATGTGGCGCTCGTGTTATATCAGAATTAAATACCCAAATTCACGAAACGTTTAGCATCTGTCAACTTCGGCAACTTAGTATATATCGGTTTCTCGGACTAATCGACAGGATGGCATATTTACCTTCAAGGTCTGTCTCCTTTTAAACGCTTTGTGACAGAAAGAGCACACGTGCTTGCAGCGCTCCTCGTGCACCAGCAGATGCTTGCGCAGCGTACGCCGGCTGTTGAGCACGCGGCTGCAAATGCCGCATGTGTACGACGTCTCTTCGTGCGTGTCCATGTGCGTTGATAGATTAGAATGCGTCTTGAAGCTGTGTTAAGCAACAACAAAAAAGTCAAAGTTGGTTTAATTTTTTTTTTTTTTTTTATAGGGTCAAATCACTGTTTGAGCCTACGAAAAATATTCCTAGGTTTGAGTGAGATCCAAAGTAAGTTCGAGACTTGTGTTATGGGATACTACCACAACTATACTATTTTTTATAACAAATACATGTCGCAGACGGATGAATAAAAGGGGGCAGAGCGTGGCGTGATCGGCATCTGATATCTCAAGTGACGTAAACTACCCACTTAGTTACTTACAGTACGAGAACAAACTGATGTCAGGATGAAAACTTACTTACAGTCACGTCACCTTACCGATGCCGCCACATGAGAGATCTTACGTGAGCCTTATAAAAATGTGACGGAAATCCAGTGCTCCGCCTCCGCACTGAATCATGAATCGCAACCACCATGTCTGGATTCCCTGGCCCCACAGAATTGAATACTGTGTATACACCTGGGCTTTCCGTCTTGCTTAAACAAACTGTCATTGTAATAAATCGGTTCACCAATCCACATCTATTACAATAATCACAATTAAATGAGTCATGGCCAAGCTACAGCAAACTACACAAACAAGTTGTGCACGATACGGCCGCCTGAACAAGACTGTCCCTGTCGCTAGGTCGACCGGTCTTATAACTTGTTGCTAACGAATATTGCCATTTCAAATCCAACCGTTGCATTTTGTAGTAAACAACTTTCTCTTTGCGCGTGTAAAATCATAAAACGGGAATTTTACATTGAACTCATACCGCGTCCTCTATTCTTTTTTCGTCAACTGTCCAAAATGACATTGACACGGAATTACTGCCAAACGTCATCGAATTATTCAAAGTAAGGGAATCTAGTTTTATACAGCCATTGCATATTACGCTCCGACACGGCCATTCTGACAAGTCACACGTCCCAGTGTGACGCATTTGAAAATAATTGAACCTAACTGCAATATCAAATCATCTCTACTCGGCCTATCCTGATCAAACGATTTAAGACAGGGCTTAAAACAAACTCTTTTAATAAACCAAAACCTTTTTCTCTAATAATTAAGCTTACATCATTACTAGGGATAATCACAAACTTTTTACCAACTATGAAATTACCACTGACCATTATTCACTCACTATTCAACCACACTTCAAAAAATTAACCATTCTTAAGACTCTACTTGCTCTGTTAAATTACTCCTGTCGACTCTATCGATCATGGTCATCTCTATCGCCTAATTCGAGCAAAAGGACTCATGCCACTTTTACAAAGAGACGACATCTCACAAAAACAGTCGTCGCAATTGCCTAATTCGAGCAAAAGGACTCATGCCACCTTCGCAAGGTGACGTAATCTCAGAAGCGGTCGTCCTATCGCCTAATTCGAGCAAAAGGACTCATGCCACCTTCGCAAGGTGACGTAATCTCAGAAGCGGTCGTCCTATCGCCTAATTCGAGCAAAAGGACTCATGCCACTTTCGCAAAGTGACGTAATCTCAGAAGCGGTCGTCCTATCGCCTAATTCGAGCAAAAGGACTCATGCCACCTTCGCAAGGTGACGTTATCTCAGAAGCTGTCGTCCTATCGCCTAATTCGAGCAAAAGGACTCATGCCACTTTCGCAAAGTGACGTAATCTCAGAAGCGGTCGTCCTATCGCCTAATTCGAGCGATAAGACTCATGCCACTTTCGCAAAGTGACGTAATCTCAGAAGCGGTCGTCCTATTGCCTAATTCGAGCAAAAGGACTCATGCCACTTTCGCAAAGTGACGTAATCTCAGAAGCGGTCGTCCTATCGCCTAATTCGAGCAAAAGGACTCATGCCACTTTCGCAAAGTGACGTAATCTCAGAAGCGGTCGTCCTATTGCCTAATTCGAGCAAAAGGACTCATGCCACCTTCGCAAGGTGACGTAATCTCAGAAGCGGTCGTCCTATCGCCTAATTCGAGCAAAAGGACTCATGCCACCTTCGCAAGGTGACGTAATCTTGCCCCCCTCATCGATTGACGATCACCACGTTGCCTCCCCAGAGCAAACAACTACAATTTAGTAACTCGACAAAATAGTGGTCAATGGGCTTACACTTACTCATTCGCTTTTAATTTAATGCCCGGAAAGTATACTGATCTCAAAGTACTTGAACAGGTGCAAAATCGTCATAAATGGGAAGCACTCATCACGTCGCTCACCAATCGGCAAATGGCTGAAGGGGAAATACGACAAAATACATCTTAACTGGGTAACTAGTAGTCAACAAAAATAAACCTGTACAGAGCCATTTACAGTGGTTTTGCACTAAGGCTATCGCAATAAGAATATTGTTAACGCATTTGCAATCTAACCTATTTGGTATAGACTTCCTAAAAATAAAAGTGGTATTGCTTATCGGATTATTGTAACGTGTTTGTAAAATCTTTTCGGAAAGTAAATTATCAGAATGATTACTCGTCTTGAACTGTCTAGATTAAAATTTATTCAAATAACGGGATTTTACTTCAAACAACACAGCAATGAAAGTGTAGTTTAAAATAATATTACGCACATAGTAAACAGTGAAAAGCCCTCTTTAAATCATGTCAACACCATGATCATGACCATTGTAGACTTGCCGACGTAGCCGTTACCACCTTAGCATCATCATTACCCGCTATCAATGATGATATCGTCATTATCATCACCGCCTTTTCATCATCAACAGCGTCAACATTTTCATCATCATCACCTTGTCATTATTGATGATAAAACCATCATCATCACCAACTCTTCATCATCGTCGTCATCAACATCATCATCAGCCACCGTAAGTCCAATATTGAGAAAATGCTGGGAGAGGTTATCTCTACTACTATACAAAGAATGAGTACCTAATATCATCTTTGACCAGTATTCACGCGCCACAGTACTGTATTGCAAGTTCATAATTCTCAATACTCAAAAATGACTCAATTTGCTACGAATGGTAATCTGGTGCCACGGTCGGCTCCGTCCGATACCGACTTATGTCACCTCATTGACAATAACTTCGGGCGTCAACCGACAGCGACTCATGCCATCTCCAGTGACGATAACCTCATGTTGCTTCTACACAACAACCAATATTCCGGCTCCAACCGATTGTTAGCTTACTAAGTTTAGCAAATGTTACACACTCTTCGTAAAACTAGCGTACTCAAAACCAATTTACTGCTTGAATAGTGGTCAAAAAACTAGATTTCATAAAACTTTACACTTAAAAACTAAAGGATTTAAAATTAATTGCACTCTGCTTTAAAGTCGAAAATAAAATAAAAACTCACCAAATTTTATTGGCGATCCAGCAGACAAGCCATGTGCCGCGAGCACAGACACACATACACGAGCTCCGCTCACATTTTTTCTTTACTTCACCAGAAATTTCCAGCACCTGCTGCGTACCGCTGCTAGCTCCTATCCGGCCGCAACACGCGGTACCCATCTACTTGGCACATTGTAATCACTTGTTAACACTTTAAAACCTTACCTCGAGAACTAACGCTCTGAACAACGGGCAAACCACAAGTAGCATTCAACAGGATCTTCTTCCGATGTGAGCTCCAGATACAAATCTTACCTCAAATGTGAGCTACAAGTCCAGATCTCACTTCTGATGTCGCAGACGGATGAATAAAAGGGGGCAGAGCGTGGCGTGATCGGCATCTGATATCTCAAGTGACGTAAACTACCCACTTAGTTACTTACAGTACGAGAACAAACTGATGTCAGGATGAAAACTTACTTACAGTCACTTCACCTTACCGATGCCGCCACATGAGAGATCTTACGTGAGCCTTATAAAAATGTGACGGAAATCCAGTGCTCCGCCTCCGCACTGAATCATGAATCGCAACCACCATGTCTGGATTCCCTGGCCCCACAGAATTGAATACTGTGTATACACCTGGGCTCTCCGTCTTGCTTAAACAAACTGTCATTGTAATAAATCGGTTCACCAATCCACATCTATTACAATAATCACAATTAAATGAGTCATGGCCAAGCTACAGCAAACTACACAAACAAGTTGTGCACGATACGGCCGCCTGAACAAGACTGTCCCTGTCGCTAGGTCGACCGGTCTTATAACTTGTTGCTAACGAATATTGCCATTTCAAATCCAACCGTTGCATTTTGTAGTAAACAACTTTCTCTTTGCGCGTGTAAAATCATAAAACGGGAATTTTACATTGAACTCATACCGCGTCCTCTATTCTTTTTTCGTCAACTGTCCAAAATGACATTGACACGGAATTACTGCCAAACGTCATCGAATTATTCAAAGTAAGGGAATCTAGTTTTATACAGCCATTGCATATTACGCTCCGACATACATATATAGATAAGCAGGCAAGCAAATCAATTATTTTAGAGTAACAGACGTGACAGTGAAGCATACATACTCGTAAAACCTTTTTGTAACAGTTTTATATGTTCAAAGACTACAAATCATGGATGTTATGTTATGTCTTATACCCTGCAAGTCAATTTGAAGATGGCATACTCACGATTTATAGCATTTTCTGCACACAAAAGGCTTGTCGTCGCTATGGATGGCGCGGTGCTGTCGCAGCTCACCGTTGGTGCCGCACGCGTAGCCGCACAGGTCACATACGTAACTTTTGATCTTGTCGTGCACAACGCGCTTATGGGACGCCGCTGATGATCGAGTTGTAAATCTGATTCGGAAATACATAAGCTCAGAAACACGATTGAAGAGTATAAACGTCACATAAATATTTCCTAGTATTTCCTATACAAGAGAAGATAATAATGTGTTGATGCTACATAATAACGAGGTGATCTTTTTACTTTCGCTTTGAACTAAACCTTCTTTAAACAAGCTAATGTTGTATTCCAAATATTTATCAAAATTTAGCCAACTTACTTCATATCACATATTGGACAGCGGTATATTTTTCTTTCTTCGATAGGTATGTGTGATCTTTCATGCGATTTTAAGCTGTCCTTTGTATTGAATATTTTGTCGCAAGAACTGCAGTAAAACTTTCGGTCAGCCTTCGGTACATGCATCATTTTGTGTTTATTTAGGGCCTCGAGTGTTTTCGTTATTCTTGGACATTTATCACAACTGAAATAAACAACAGAATCCGGAAGGCATTTAACTTTACCATTATTTACCCAGGAGAGAGAAACAGGCATGATAAGATGTATGTTTAAAATGCATCTTACCCGGGACAGACATTAGTGTGGTGAACGGCGATGGTAACTATAAATAATTGGCCAAGTGCGTGTTGGGCAACGCGTAGTGTAGGGTTCCGTAGTTACGAATGACAACTTTGAGATCATGCCACTGAAAACATCTAAAAACTAATTTTCTTAAGTAGATAGCCTATAACTTTTTAATTTGTTAACCCTACTTAGCTCTGATAGTTTTCCTTTAAAGTTTGTTATATATACTATAGCTGTGTTTTTTTTTCACGTGTCCATATATAAGCGTTTAGCAGATAGAGAGGGGGGGGGCACGTGACTCTAACAAAAGTATTCACTTTAAAACCAAATATTTAAAAAACGGATCCAGAAATCGAAAAACGGTGTTCACAAACTCATTTTTAAAAGACCTCAGCAATACCCCACATGATTGGTTAGTCAAGAAAAAAAAATGACTTTTCATTTTACTTGTATGGGTCTACACAATTTTTTGTTTTTTTTTCAATATTTTATCTTACCACTTTTTCTGCATAATTAATATACATACCCATGCCAAATCACAGCTTTCTAGTACTAATAGTCACTGAGTAAAACCTCGGACGGACAGACAGACAGACAGACAGACATGGCGAAACTATAAGGGTTTACTACGGAACCCTAATAAGTTTTCTTAGTACATCGCTTGTGTCAACCGCACAGTAAATGCAACCCGTTCACCACGCAACTTCTTGTCCACACCAGAGCGTTTTCTCACGCCCAGCAGCGGCAGCGGTACCGCCGCGCATAAGTGATTTTGTATGAGTTTTTATGGACCTCTACATAGAACCACCAAGCGCAACTGCCGCGGCGATACTGTGTATAAGAGTTAGTACAAATGCATAAAAAAACCCAAGCGCGAGGCAGCGATACCGGGATCGCAGCAGTTAAACAAGGATGTCGCTCAAATAAAATCAATTAACTAGCTGGAAACTGTATCACAATAATTTGATATAACTATAGAAGTTAACTTACCAGAATGAATTCGGATTTTTGTGGTCCTGGACATGTTTGTATAGAACTGTTTTCGACGTAAGAGAAATACCACATATGCATCGAACCATGGGCTGTGTCTTATGCATAGACAGAGTATGTGATTTCAAACTGTACCAGCTTGAATACTTTCTATTGCAATTATTGCATGAAAAACTGCAAATAAAAATGTTAAGTTAATGCCTACTTATAATATTTAACATTTTATTAATTGTTAAAAAAGCAATTTATTTGAAAGTATACATACTCAACAAAATCTTTAACTTTCAGATTACAATAATCCGAATCGGTTTGTTTTTCAATTTCTTTTTCTTTTTTATTTAAGGTCTCGCTTTCCATTTTATGTTCCAACACATGCTTATACAACACACTTTTAGACTTGATGTTAAAGCCACATAATATACATGAGACAATCAGTTTACTTTGGTGAATTATTGTATAATGATCCTGTAATATTGCCCATGTTTTTGCTTTTTCCCCACATATTTTGCACACCAGTCTGTAAAGGAAATGAAATAATTTAAATATTAAATCAATGAATTATCTGTTTTCTGCAATAAAACAAAGTGACGATTATTAAGAGATATTACAAATATATTATAATAAATGAATTGAATTCTTTGGTATTTTATTGTAGCTGTGTTGACTAGGCGGTGGCCACAAAAGCGATAGTTAGGACAGACAGAATTAAAATAAGTATGTACCTACCATAAACCTCTATGGATTAAGGTACCTACTAACATATAAATAAAGCATAAAATAGCAATTATTATATTCTGAAAGGACATCATGCAATCTTCCCTCTCCTTTATAGTTCTTGCCCAAGGATGCATTTGTATTTAAGCAGAGTTGGGCGAAGCGGAAGTTAGCGGTGCATCAATCACAATAATCGAAACCAACCCGTCCATTCAGCGTGGTGATTATGAGCCAATCTTATTGGGAAAGTTCTTTAGTTAAGACAACAGTGGACTGATATAAGCTGTAGAAGAATTATCTTATGAATGCACTAGTAACCTCTGCCCCAACTGAAACACATCCTGAAGATCTTCATTAAAAAATAGAATACTAACTTCACAAAATGCTTTGCTTTAAGATCACAATAATTTAGATCAGTTTGCATGTCCCCATCATCTTCAGATTTATTGATCAATTTTTCACTCTCCATTTTGTGTTCCAGCACATGTTTGTACAAAATACTCTTTGATTTAATACTAAATCCACATATGCAATTGACAGTGAGTTGGCCTTGATGTATTCTGAAGTAGTGATCTTGTAACACAACCCAAGACTTCCCTTTGAAACTGCATATATCACACTGCATTCTAAAAATTATAGAAATGTTTACACTTTAATAATATAATAACTTGAAACTACCTACCATTTAAAAAAGGAAACCCAAATATATAATAGAAAAGATTTGCTACTTACTTCACAAAGTCTTTTATTTTCAAGTGAGGCTTCTTTAGAAGTTGTGTGATCCCTTGAGAAGGCATTTTCTTCTCAACCTTCTCTTTTTTAAGCTCAGCCAGTGTGACATCGTCCCCATCATCATCTTCATCAGAATTGTTGTCATCAAAATTATTGAAGTCCCCGCCTTCATAGTCTGATATAGAAGTAACATTGTTGATAGCACCTGGTGGTTGATTACTAATTATATTAGTTGCAATTCACATTATTGGATAAAATTAACTATTATTGGTAAAAATAAGCAATTAACACTTACATAATACAATATCCTCTGCACTTAATTCATCTTTTACCTGCAAATATTAATAATAAATAAATGAAGTCCATGAGGACTTTGAATATTATATTAAAATAAAAAAGAAACATTACAATTAAAAAGTTTGTATTATTTTATCATTTCAAGAACTTTGGTAAGGCAGCAGCCCGTTGTAAAACTTTACACACAAATATGTTCCCAAAAAGGGTTAACGTCAGACATGCTCAGTCCCCCTCCCCCTTCCCCTCGGTTGCTTATAAGTACCTAAACTCCTAATCTTTGCTGACAGAGGATACACTAGTACACAACATATTATGAAAAATTAAGGTCTAATGTCTCCCCGATAGAGATGGGCAGGTGGGTAAAAATTGGGTAGATAAAAATAGGTAGGTAGGGTAAAAATTAATAAATACTGGGTAAGAATTGAATACTGCTTATAAAATTTATAAGATGTTACTTTATTGTCTTAACCCTTAATATTGCGATGTATGTAATATAATAAACATGACTTTTGCCATTGAATATAAGATTAAGATTTCGAATGAAACAAAGTAAAAAATAATAAAATCTTTAATTATCATAAATATTTCTATGAAATAAACAATACCCCATAAAAATATGTTCATATCAACAAATATTATGACGCTGTTTTATCAGGCCTCACTAGAGATGGGCATTCACCCGGGTATTTACCTGATATGCACCAGGTAGATACCCGTATCTACACTATCTACCCTTTTGGGTGGGTAGATTGGGATATTTATTTTAAAATGAGTGGGAGTCCTCTAAGTATGTGTAGAAATGTGTGGAAAGGTTATGTTATGTATTATTAAATAAATATATCATAAATTAAATAACAAAGATTAAAATCACTAATGCTTTCCACATTAAATATGCAGATTTTTTCTTATTTGATGTCTATTTGCTTATTATAACATATAATTATGTCTGCAAACACTTGCCAGTAAAACATTTAAAATTAGACCTGTCATTTCTTATGTTCCCACATAACGGGTAGATTAAATTAAAATGTTATAACAAGTTAAAGGGAGATCAAAGAACACGTTAAAAAGAATACCTTTTGTTCAGAGACCAACCCTGTAATCGGTAGTTTTGGGTCTTGGATGAGCAGTCGAAAAAAAATATGCTCTCCATTTATGTATGAGGGTGCTTATATATTGACATCGCATTTGATCTTTATTTACTTATTTCAACATATAATTAGGTTTACAAACATTTGCCAGCAAATAACGTAAACTTAGACCTGTCAATATATATATTCCCATATAACGGGTACATTTGGGTAAATACCCGGCATACTATTTTTTACGAAATGTTATAACGAGTTGATGGGGGATCGTATAACTCGTCAATACAAATATCTTTTGTTCCGGGACCAACCCCGAAATCGGTAGTTTTGGCTCTTGGATGAGCAGTCAAAAACATTTTGTCACCCTATATGTATGAGGGTGCTCATATATTGACGGCGCATTTGACGTCCGTTTGCTTATTTTGACATATTATGATAAGGTCTACAAATACTTGTCAGCAAAAATACAAGCTTAGACCTATCAATAGGTATGTTCCCATAGAAAGGGAAGATCAGACGAATCTCAAAATCAATAGTTTTGGCTCTTGAAATAACAGTCAAAATATACTTCTCTTTATTTCGTATAAAGGTAAGGCTTATACAGAGTTGGGCAAAATTTATTCGAATAACGAATAACGAATAAATTTCTGATTTTTTTTCGTTATTCACGAATAATTCATTCGCAAATAAATTTGCCACGAATAAATATTATGATTTTATTCGTTATTCTAAATAACGAATAACGTATTTTATTGAAAAAAGCAGCATGGTTTCATGAACAGACGTTCAACAGTCACTAATCTTGCTGTCTTCACCAATCGTGTTCTTCGAAGTATGGACGCAGGCCAGGCCAGCAGGTTGATGTGATCTATACTGACTTCGAAAAGGCTTTCGACCGTGTGGATCACATTATCCTGTTGGGCAAACTAAATGCTTTGGGAATACGCGGTGACCTTCTTCGATGGTTCGCATCTTATTTAACTAATCGAAGTCAAGCCGTCGTGATTGGTGGAGCGCGAAGCGACTTCGTTTCTATACCTTCGGGAGTGCCTCAGGGATCCATCCTAGGTACAATGCATATCTGTTTGATATAGATGATCATTTGAATCACGCAAATTTTTTGATGTTTGCAGATGACAAAAAAGTTTTTTTGAGTGTCGAGTCCATTGAAGATTGTAAGCTATTACAAAAAGATTTAGACTCCTTAGAAAGTTATTACAAAAATAACAGAATCACTGTAAACGTTAAAAAATGCATGCAAATTACGTTCTCGCGAAAAAAGAATCTAATAAAATTTTACTATAACTTAAGTGGTAGTATAATTAAAAACACTTCTACTGTAAAGGATCTTGGCGTTCTGTTTGACTCAAAAATGCTTATGACAGAACACATGGAAGCAATAGTAAGTAAATCATTCAAGCAACTAAGGTTTGTCAAACGCGTAAGTCAAGAGTTCAAGAATATTGAGTGCATTAAAGTTCTATTTATTACCTTTGTAAGAACAATTCTTGAATATGCATGCAATATCTGGTCACCTCAATATTCTACTCACAAGCAGAGAATTGAGTCCGTACAAGAGAAGTTTCTTAAATTTTTATCATTTAAGGAACACAGAACATTCAACTCTTACGCTGAGGCCTGCTTGAACTACAATATGGATAGTTTAGAAATGAGGCGCGTTCAATATGATTAGATTTTCCTCCAATCAGTAATCAATGGCCAGGTAGACTGTTGCGATCTCCTGCATGCAGTGGCACTTCGAGTTCCTGCGAAACGCACGCGTCACACGCAGTTACTACATGTACCCCACAGTCACACAAATTATTTCAAGAAGTCTGTGTTGTGTCGAATGGCTAATATCTATAATGAGTCATATTCAAATTTAGATTTGTTTCACCTCTCCAAATCCCGACTCAAAACTGACATTGTCAAAATGCATCGTTTGTAACTTGGATGTTCCCTTTCTGAGCCCCCTAATAATACTTAATTGCTCGGTTATTATTATGCATGTACTAGTATACCTTAATTATCTACTTAAAACAAAATATATGTAACCTTGTTTTGTTATTGCAATCAACATTAAGTTTATTTATATTGGTAAAATCCTGTGTAAACCTTTTTTGGCCCTAATAAGTATATTGTATATTTTGTAACTATAAGAAACTGTATCGCTGTTGGTTTACCAATAAAAAAATAAAATAAAAAAATAAAATAAAAAATAAAAATAAAACTCAAATCACACATTTTAACCTATTGCGTCGGAAAGAGGGTTACATTTTCGAGTGTAAGACTGTATTTGAGGTTGATTTTGATCAAATTACACCTTCTATTTTACATTGAAATTTACAATACAAATACACACTTGTAGAAATAAGCAGCACCTATTTAAATATTATTTCTATTTTAAGTTATTTTCTATTGTTTCTAAAATAATAAACAAAGAAATACATACATATTTTATAAAACGCAACGCATTTTTACTGTGTTTGTTATTGTCAGTGGTTGTTTTTATGGTTGTATGTGATTGTCGGTGGTTGTTGGTAGTTTTGGTGGTTGCTTTAAGTTACTACAAGTTTTTCGTAGTTTTTGAGGTTTCGGTGGTTGTTGATCATATTATTCTCTTATAATTAATCTATGATCGAAATGGTTGCCATTTTGATTTTTTTTTGTTACTGGACCGATTGCCTTCAAAATCGATATCTGGGGGTCTCTGTTAATGAATTAATGCTTGAATTTAAAAAAGGTAGCAGCCATTTTGAACTTCTTTCTTTCTGGACCGATTGCCTTCTAAATCGATATCTGGGGGTCCCTGTGGTCTTCTATAATAAATTTATGCTCGAATTTGAAAAAGGCAGCCGCCATTTTAACTTTTTCCGTCCTGGACCGATTGCCTTTAAAATCGATATCTGGAGGTCTCTGTTAATGAATTAATGCTTGAATTTGAAAAAAAAGGTAGCAGCCATTTTGAACTTCTTTGTTTCTGGACCGATTGCGTTCAAAATCGATATCTGGGGGTCCCTGTGGTCTTTTATAATGAATCTATGCTCGAATTTGAAAAAGGTAGCCACCATTTTGAACTTTTTCGTTTCTGGACCGATTGCCTTTAAAATCGATATCTGGGGGTCTTTTATAATGAATCTATGCTCTAATTTGAAAAAGGTAGCCGCCATTTTGAACTTTTTTCTTTCTGGACCGATTGCCTTCAAAATCGATATCTGGGGGACTCTTGGCCTCTTATAATGAATCTATGCTCGAATTTAAAAAGGTAGCCGCCAATTTCAAACTCTTTTATTTCTGGACCGGTTGCCTACAAAATCGCTATCTGGGGGTCCCTATGGTCTTTTATAATGAATCTATGATTGAATTTGAAAAAGGTACCCACCATTTTAAACTTTTTTGTTTCTGGACCGATTGCCTTCAAAATCGATATCTGCCTAACTCTGGGCTTATACGAGTATATTGACATCGAATTTGATCTGTTTTTATTTATTTTAACTTTATTGTTTTGTCGAAAAAACTTCCATCAATATGTTTATAATAAATACTCCTTTGAAAGCTGTAGTTTGTATGTACATATATATCAATTTCGGTTATTTACTTGATAGGAAACCCAATTCTATAGCAGAAATTTCAAATTATCTGTTTTAGTTCCATTTTTTTTTTCTAATTTAACTGATTTTAATTTATACCCAGTATAAATTCAAAACGGGTTGGTAATAATATTGGGTATTTACCCAAGTCTCGGGTTTTTACCGTGTAGATGCCCATCTCTCCTCCCTGAACTAGGGAATACACAAGGACTATAAAAATCCTGATGTCTCCTCCAGGTGAAACACGGGTCCAAAATAAAAAAAGAAGTTACGTCTCTGGAATTGCTAGCTTAATGTCTGAGAACTTTTGTGGTTACTCAAGACAGCAAAACATTACCATGAATACATTTGCCTGGATTTAGATCTAGAACAACTGAAGTTAGCAACATACCTCCGATTTTACAATTGAATGTCCAAGATCAAGGATTTCTTCTTCCACCTTAACACAGACATTTTCAGAACATATTTTCTTAAACTTTTCTTGAACTTTATAGCATTCTAAAATGAATAGCTGAAATGATACTATTTTCTCTTCACAATTCAAGCAGACGTTAGTAGGCAAATCATCACCTTCAGTAATCTGAAATACACAATTAATGTATATAACAACTCTATCAAGACCAATATTATTGTAGATGTGGCTTCAGTTTGAATTGGACCACTGAATCTCATTACATGGATATTGTAAATGTAGACTAAAGGAATAAGCATAAACATCTCATTCTACAACTGCATTCCCAAGGAGGGTTGATGTTAGGAGGCAGAGAAAAAAATTCAAAAACAAAATTTATAACTAGCTGCATGTGGCCAGTGATGTAATGCCACAGAAACCCTCATAGGCATATTCAGAAGACTACTACCAAAGTTTCTTTTATTTATATTTTGGTATAGTTCGGTAAGATAACAGTTTATTTATTCCCAAATAACCACTCAGGGTTTGACAAATTAAAAACAAACACTTAAAGTTGATGATCTGACATATGAAGTAAAAATTATGCCACATAAAAGGAAAAGGACTACATAGATATTAGCAGCCTGAACTTAATTTAGTCTGTCATCGTAAATTAAGTTTCTGTAATTTTTGTCCTGAGATCTGAAGCACCACAAAGAACCAGATATGCTTAAATTGAGATACAGATAGATAGGTACTTACATTGATTTGCATTAGATCTTGTATCAATTTCAACACATTTTTGTTGCTACTGTCCAATAAGTCCTTTGATAACCCTTCTTTTTTTGCACATAGTCTACATAAGTCTCTCACACTCATTGTTTTCGTAAGTTTAGATTAAGATGCACTACAAACTTAGTTTTTATTCACTATAAACAAGATAAATATAAACAGGTGATTTATTAATCGTTAAATACATTAAATAAATTATGAAAAATAACGATAACACCAGTGTTCTCGTACTAATACATTTTCTATAACAGTTGTGCATTACAATTTAAAACATTTTAAGCAGTTCCACCGAGGTAAATGTTAATATAAGATACTATTATATAAAGGAATATATGTAATATGCACAAAAGTATTGAGAAATATTAAAATTTCATGAGAATTTATAAAATAAAGAAGAAAACGATACTCATAAATTCTTCACAACCACAGCCTGCCCGAGAAAAAAAATATTATTGACAAATTGACAATGACAATGACAGACAAGTAACATTTGCGTTTTGTTTCTATTAGTGGGCAATTTCGTATAAATATGTCTAGGTTACAAAGTGGAAAAAATGGAAAAATAAATTTTAAGAAAATAGTTTCATCACTTTGTAACTTTTTTAATAAGAAATAAAATAAAAACACAGTGATTTTCTTAAACGTACTTCATTTATTATAAAAGTAATGGCATAACTTTATTAATCAACATAGCAAAAAGTTATGTATCGTCAATAAATGAATTTCCACACTTTAAAGTATATCCACTTTGATACTTGTTGATATAAGGTCCTTATTTGTTTTGCATATGACAGAAGTAAAACTGTACAAAAAGTGATAAAAATAATTAAAGATAACTAACTAGCTTTAATCTGCTTTACCATATTTTACTCTTTATAACGTAGCACACAAGCAAAAATCAAAATATTTAATATTAGCATTTCAAAAAATATGAGACAGCAACAAAATGAACTGGTGCAGTAACATAATGGAAATTATAAAGCTAAGTGCGCAAGTCCTTAAAGTTTTAGATAACTAAGATCAAAAATTAAATGTGTTTATCAAGAGTTAGTCTTCTAAACATTTATCACAAATCACAGACTACGGAGCAGATACTAAATTAGTATCAGACGACCGACTGCCATACATATTTTTCAATGGATAGAGAAATTATACATAATCTGTGGGGGGGCTAACTTGAATCTGACATTAGTTTTTTTTTTCAGTCGCATTACCTGTCCGAAGCAAAGGAAATTGTTTTTTTTTTAAATACCTTTTAATGCAAGGTTTATTAACCCCTAATATTTATATTATACAAAGAAAACAACGAGATTAAAAATGAAATATTTTTATTTATGTACGCAACGTAACATATACCTATAATAGGTAGGTACTCATACTGTAATATATTGTTATATAAAATGTAAAGTAGTCTTGTCCAGGAAGATTAGCTTTATCAAATCTGAAACAAAATAGATACTTTTTTTTTAATTCGTATTTAGAACCTGGGTAACTGAGCATTGCTCTATGAAATACACACAAAAAAGCTTGATCTTTCGGCCACAAAACCACCTAAATAATATAGCATTTCATTAAATTGGTTGGACAGAAACTTTCTAACCAATTTACAAGTAATTCCATTTTACGTGGTGGTTAGGGAAAAAGAAAATTATAGTATGTACTAGCTGTCTTTTTTTCCGCACAGAAAGTCAAGTCGATCGAGAAAATGGGGAAAAATAAAAATCATATTATTAGCGCCAAGCAACCTATCATTATTTTGATTCTTTTCTCTACGGCATCTATCATCACGCTAAAAGTGAATTAAGTGGCCTTTAATTTTCGCGGGCCATGACGCTGTCTACTTAAAGGAACAAGACTCAAAATGCTCTTCCTGCCCCATAAGTGATTCATATTTCAATTGAAATATACATTTTTGCGTGATCAGCAAGGTAAAGAATATATCAGCAATGTAAATTTCGGACATTGCTGTTTCGAGTTTCCGCAATGGAACTAGCCTTGTCGCAGCAGCCACTTCAGTCCATGATATTTAACAAGATATAGTTTTAAAAACTAAAACCCGACTACGGAAGATACTTACTGAAAAGTACGTTAATTCAGTGAATGCAAACACAGCAGAGAGAAACAGCTAGTAATATACCCATTTCGTTTGATATCCTGCAAGTTATGAATTGATTTATTTTATATTTTAGTTAATTACTTATGGCCTATAGAGGGCGCCATGTTTAATTTATTGTGACGTGAAATTATCTTGGCTTTCACGCTAGTTACAAGCTATGTATCGTCACATTAGATAAATATGACACCCTCTAAAGGCCATAAGTAATAAACTAAAAAAAATATCGTGTTTGGTATCAAATAAAAGGGTGTAATTATAACATTTCGAAAATATATACATTAGTAGCTGTTTCTCCCTGCTGTGTTTGTTTTCACTGGATAAACATACTTTTCAGCAAAAATCTTTCCGTAGACGGGTTTTAATTTATAACTATATTTTTTAACTAAATATATGAAAACGGTTTTACTCACGTAGTATAAGTGTACTTTTTATATATTTAGTTATGTCATCTCACGTTACTTTAAATAATTTTATATTTTTTTGCGATAGATAAGGCAGGGTTTTACTCTGAAGATGTACTTCTTCATTTTTGTACCTATCATATATTAATTCAATGTGTAACGAAAAGGGAGAGTAAACCTACTCAGTAAGGGAGTTATCATACATTTTTTTTGTATGTAATATTTGTTACATACGAAAAAGATTATAAGACAATATACAATATGTAACAAAAACCCTGTTCGATCCTTGTAAGAGCAACTCAGACTGCCGGGCCAGCCGAACAGTTTTGTATGAAAATGTTGATTTTCTTTCGAGTTTCAAGCATTGGTCCCATTGAAAAGATGTTCATATGATGATAGATACTGTACAAATACATTTAAACTTTAGGAAGTGTATGTTGCTTACCCTTTTGATTTGTCTAGTGCACGCTGTGCACGATTACAAGTAGGAATAAGAAGGATAACAAAGGTTCCCAAAAAAATCTTGAATAATAAAAAAGATTAACAACGGGACGATAGTCATTTTAATTGCATACTTACATATTGCACTTAAAAACTTCTTGTTTGACAGTTACCAGTTCGTAAACTCTATTAATAAAAAAATCGTGAAAATTCACCACCCACCCACTCCGATTTTGACGTATTCTATAAGTTGATGCATTTTTTTAAAGAAAAGTAAATACTTAAGAAATGATAAATGCGTAATTTTACCCATTCATTCACCCAACTGTCAGCGTTAGTTGTCTTTGCACTCCAACTGTCACTTCACTGTCAGGCGCGTGTGACAGTGCAGTGACGTTTCCGCACGTGTGACAGTGGAGAAGTGCGATTTCTGAAACGCAGAGTCACCTAAACGAATGGTTTTCCCATACAAAAACCATACGTTTTAGGTGACTCCGCGTTTTAGAAATCGCACTTCTCCACTGTCACACGTGCGGAAACGTCACTGCACTGTCACACGCGCGGAAACGTCACTGCACTGTCACGTGCGCGGGAGCGTCACTGCACTGTCACGCGCGGAATTCACTGCACTGAACACTTCACTTTACTCACTACTTCACTTTACTCACTACTATTCTTTTCTCCTTATTTCTCTTTTCTTCCTTCTTCGGATTTCACTTTCCAACTAAACTGCCTCAGACGGCGCCTTGTTCCGTATAAATACCCCTCGAATTCGAACAAAATCGCATCAATGTTCCAAACTCAAATTACTAATTTTCTATCGCCTTCTCTCTCACTCATTTTCTGTCCCGTATTTTCTTTTCCATTTAGTCTAGTATAATCTAGAAACTTCTTTCAAAACTTCAAAAACACTATTAGTGGCTGTGATTTGAACCAGCGGTTTCTGGATTCACAGTCCATCGCTTTGACCACTAGACTAATAGGCCAATCGTGTTCTGAAGTGCGATTTCTGAAACGCGGAGTCACCTAAACGAATGGTTCCCATACAAAAACCATACGTTTAGGTGACTTTGCGTTTCAGAAATCGCACTTCTGATGCTATGGACGAAATTTCCATCAGTTGAATTCTTTTTCAAAGATATAGGAGGTATATAGATTCCGCGATGAAGGCTCCTAAACGTACACTGTTTTGAAATGTAGAGGAGGGCATTAAGCCATCCACTACCTTTAAAGCCACTCAAACTGCTAGACTAGTTTACTTTAGTTACTTTCATAGTCTGATGTCCTACGGGATTCTTCTCTGGGGGAGTGCTGCTGATATACAGACTATTTTTATTTTACAGAAAAGGGCAATTCGTTTTATTTATGATTTAGGATCGAGAGACTCCCTAAGAGTTTTTTTTAAAAAAATTGATATACTCACTGTACCATCCCAGTACATATTTGAAAATATAATGTATGTGAGGAAAAATATTGCCTTATTTAATAAAACAGGTGATATTACGGGTAGAAACTTACGTAACATAAATGTTTTAGTTACCCCGTATTATAGGCTGAAAACAGTCAGTAAATCGTTTAAGGGAAACTGTATAAAGTTTTATAATTTTATATTTGTACACTCACAAATGACATAATTTGAGTACAATCAGTACATGAATTTTATACAAATTGACATTAATTTCAAATTTGACATTTTTAATTAATAATTATGACATAGCAATGTATTCTCAGTCCACACATCTAATTTTAATAACAGTATAATTGTAAGGTTGACGTTTTTGGAGAAAATGCTGCAGTACAGTTTGTTACCGCTTCTTCTGTACTTGCGCTTTGGAGGCGGCAGTAAACTTAGTTGTAAGTAAATGATCTGACGTCAACAACTAACTATTAAGAAATCGAAAGAAAAAAGAAATGACAATTATCAAGTGATATAAATATCCAAAGATAAATAAATGATTTTTGACTTTGACTTTGACTTTGACACTACTAAATAGAAAAGTCGCGGGATCAGAATTCAATGTCATTCAAATTTTGTCGTATTAAACAGCTCATGTAAACAAATCGGCTAGACTGCATTTTAAATTATATTTTCTAATAGGTAGGTACTAAAAATAATTTATAATTAATTTCTACATTTTTATTTATAAGCAAGATACCATCGAAGTGCATAGTACCGTGATGCAAATGCCGTGTAGTATTAAAGAAAATCGTGACAAAAGTAAGCTTTCACAGGTGAGCACATATTTTTCACTTGAAATCACAGATTTTTATAGGTACACGTATTACATTTTTTACTGGAAATTGAGTGCCATACTTTGCCACTTTATTATAAATAGAGAATATAGTAATTTATGCTTAAATTTCTTATTATATAAGTGTTTTGTAAGCTGTTCGTAATTATTGAATTTGTTGACACTAGGGTTAGAAAAAAACTAGTCGATAAAAATATCGATAACACATAATATTTTTATTTTTAAAATTAATAAAGTGATAAAAAATAGATAAAGGAATAGCGTAGCGTTTTAAATTTCTTGGTTGGGCTCGATTTATTTGCGTCCGCGCGACCTAGCAGATTGGCCGCAGATTCCAGCGACCACGGCCGCGCCAATTTTCGATTTATGTCGTCTGCGGGATTGGACATTTAAAAAACATTAAAGAGTGTGCTCAAAACATTTTGAATTGTCTTGTTTCACTTACGTGAAGAATCGCATGGTTTGGGTGTTCTCTGCCGGATGCTAACTCTGCACCTTTGATCAAAAGTATCCTATATACGAGTATAAAGCTAAGGAATCAAATCAATCTAACTAGTATTAGTATAATTAAATTAAAATAACAGTCAAAAAACGAAAAAAAAATTGACATTCCCCATATAAATTTTCCGGGCGCGAGTCGGACACTTTTATATGGAAATGCCGATTTTTTGTCAGTTATTTTACTTTTATTGTGGTTTGATTTATTACGGGTATGTCCCTTCCACGTTGTACATTTTTCAGCAAGAATCTCCCTGTTGTCTGGTTTTAATTTTTAAAACGATATGTTGTATAAATAAATACTGTACTTCCACATTGTTTAAGACGCTTCGAACGACACCTCATTTGTCAAAGTGCCATAGATATATAGTGAAAAATATTTTTTTTTTAATTAAAAAGTCTTTATTCTTTTAGTACTGACTACTTGCTAACCCTATTATTCGTGCACGAGGGTGAGTATTTCCCAAAAGTATCGATGTCGATATTTTTCATGTCATCCCTCCCTCGGTTTTCACAAACAGTGTACGCTTTTATTTTTGACGTTTAACGAAGTCTCATTCTTGCATCAGTAAATTCCCATAACATGGAAAGAGACAAAAAATGGGTTTTATGTCAGATTATCACTTTCTGAACCTAAAAATTTTTTGCTCTTTGTTGTTTTTACGTCTATGCACACCTCCCTCCAAAAAATGATAATTAGTCAAAGAAGTCTACTTTCAGTGTATAGTTAGTATGGTATTTTCATATAATTTAGCGTCGCATATAACGTTTACCTACATTTTAAGCATATTATGGCGTACGCGCATACTTTCCGACAAGAATTGCAAGTATACTAGATTTAAGTTTCAAAATTGTCATGAAAACATGAAATAATGAATATGAATATAGATATGAGTCGCAACTCATATAAATCAATCTACTCACCAAATGGATAAATAAGGATATTTATCGGGTATTTACTCAATCTACTGAGTAAATACTCAAATGGGTTGATTGAGTATTTATGCATCGCCCATCACTAGCTGTTACGCGGCGCAACTTGTGCCGCTTCTGTTACGGCCCTTAGTGCCGCAACAGACGGGGCGCAAGTTGCGTCGCGTAACAGCTAGAGATGGGCAGTGGATAGTACTCAATCTACCCATTTGAGTATTTACTCACTAGATTTAATAAATAGAGTAAATAGAGCGTGCTCAAGTATTGACATCGCATTTGATGTCTGTTTACTTATTTTTCGTAAAATTACATCTATGCACACCTCCCACCAAAAAATGATAATTAGTCAATGAAGTCTACTTTCAGTGTATGATTAGTATGATATTTTCATATAATTTAGCGTCGCATATAACGTTTACCTACATTTTAAGCATATTATGGCATACGCACACACTTTCCGACATTATACTAGATTTAAGTTCCAAAATTGTCATGGAAACATGAAATAATGAATATGAATATAAATATGAGTCGCAACTCATATAAATCAATCTACTCACCAAATGGATAAATAAGGATATTTATCGGGTATTTACTCAATCTACTGAGTAAATACTCAAATGGGTTGATTGAGTATTTATGCATCGCCCATCACTAGCTGTTACGCGGCGCAACTTGCGCCGCGTCTGTTACGGCCCTTAGTGCCGGACCAGACGAACGCAAGTTGCGTCGCGCAACTTGCGTCGCGTTACGCGCTTACATAGCATTTCATACAATTTCTACCAATCGTTCACACGACGCGCAAGTTGCGTCTCAACGCAACTTGCGCTGCGTTACGCGTGCTCGCACGCGCCTGCACAGAGGTCGCGTAGTGTTAGAAAGCGGGACAAAAATGTTTTGAAAAACTTATTTTTGAAATACAAAACCGACCTTGTCTATGAGACTTGTCTTTAAAAAATAGTGACATTTCACCATATTCTCTCCATACATCGGTTGTCTGGAAGAAATGTGCTTTTAGCGATCTGACCGAGCTACATTTTAACTATTATTTTTATTTTTTGGTCTTCAATAAAGTATTGCTTACTCATCATTATGTTGGGTACCGTACATTTTTTTTTCTCGTAATTTATAATAAGCACCATGGAAGCACCAAGAAGAAGTGAACCTATACATCAGCAGCCTAGTGCTGGGATTTAAATATTTAAATTTTTATCTATATATATATATATATATATATATATATATTATATATATATATATATATATATATATGTATATATATATATATATATATATATATATATATATATATAATCTAACTCACTCACGCATCACGAAAACTACCAAGCCAATGAAGATATAGATATAGAAGGTAGAGTGTGACTAAGAGACGCCCACTAAGCAAGAATTTTTTGAAATTTAATCCCTAAGAGGGTAAAATAGGGGTTACCAGTTTGTATGGAACTTCGTAATTTTTAAAGTGAGACACACGAAATTTTTAATTTATTTTAGTAGTTAGTAGAAAATAATAATGCATTTATTAGATTTTGAAAATTAAATACCTATAGGGATGAAATAGGGGTTGTAATTTATATGAATCTTCGTCATTGTTGAAGCGAGACATGACATTTTTAAATTAGTGGTCAATTAAAAATAACATTACAGAAATTACATTTAAAAAATTGCATTCCCTGGGGTGCATTAGGGGTTGTGAATTTATATTATTATTAAATTTCATTTTTTGAGTGATAGACAAAAAAAAATTAGACAAATAGATCATTTCTTCTCTTTTGCTCTAGCAAATGACGGGAACGGGAACAGGACGTAAAAACCAATTAAAGATTCTATTAGAACCATTTTCGACATCTACGCGAAGACATTCGGAATAAACAGAGCCCGAGGCCGTCAGAACAAAGGCCATACGAATGACGCATATGTACTTAGTACAAAAGAATTGTGTTAGGTGTCATTTAAAGAAAAAGTTAAAAATATACTAGTACCTACATTTTATTCATAACGAGTAAAACAATTGGCAATTTCGCATCTGCTGTGCTCTTCTTGGACAAAAATGTAAAAATAAAAAGTCCATGAAAAGCACCTGCGAATATTAGGTGTCCTATGTTTAATGGTATAGGTGCCATTCAGATAGGTGGCCTTAGTGGAATACATCAGTTGAATCAGTAAAGAATCCAAACAAAAACCAAAATTTCATTTCTATGTGTACGCAATCCGACTTCCAAACCACTGTGTGGGGCATATTACGAGGCAAAAGCGAGAAAGAAGTAAAGCGGTTTTTACACTATCCAATTTTAAGAGTGAACTAGTCGATACTTTTTCTATAAAATTTCGGAGGGGATTTCCTTTACTGTTTGACACATACAGTACATGCAAAGTTTAACATGATATCGTTTTGTCTCATTAATCTCATTATACATTTTGTCTGTACAGATACAGAATAGTAAAATAATTATAAAAGTCATTAAAAAGTTATGAACCATCAAATATTCGTTACTTTTGCATATTTTTACGCAAATCATCATCATCATCAATCAATCAGGCATCTTTGGTGCCATTTTTCAAACGTGGAGTCGCTTAACGATAGGTTATTTGTATGGAAATCGTTTAGGCAACTCCGCTTTTCAAAAATGGCGTACGATTTGGGATGCGAGTAAAGATTGTGTAATCACCAGCGATTCTAACTCTACTTACAATGCGACGTAAATAAGTTGAACAAAATTGGCGGTTTTCAAAGCATTTTTGTACAAATTCTCGACAAGTAAATTGAACTAAAACGGCCGTTGTCGGCGCATTATTTGTACCTGCGCCGATAACCACCATTTTGGTTCAACATACGTGCCGAGAATTTGTACAAAAATGCTTTGAAGTCCGCCATTTTTGTTCCACATTTTTGTGTCGCATCGTACCGTCCTACCTAGTTAGGATGCTAAGTAGAGTTCTTTAAAATCGGATAGTGTAATAACACCTTAAGTATGTTCATGTCGTTGGCTGCGTGTCGGCTTGTGCAACTCAAAAGAATCAAAGAAGCACCGCCTTCTTTTTTCGATTGCCGCCGTCGAATACTAGAAGAGGTCAAAGCCGCCGCCGGCATAGAGTAGATACAGACAGATTCATACAGTACAAATGCGACAGTAGACATAGAAAATTGCAATGAGTACATTTACACAGCAAAACATTTTTATCCAAGTGCACCAAAAGAAGGGTTATGTGTTTCGAGTGTAATTATATATTTTTTAAGCATCCCCCCCTTCAGCTTAAATGGCTTGATTGAAAGTACTGAAATTAATTTCTTCAGGTGAGGTTTTCGTAAACTCGAGGCGGCTGAGGTGCAAGGCAATCTGCGAGATGCCCAAGTTAATTACCTATTCAGAGTGACGGGGGAGCGGGAAGCGCAGAATGAAAGCAGAATGATGAGGAACGTAGATTTTATCGTTTTCTTGTTATAAATCTTAACCTTTTGTGTGTGGCTATACCGGATCCAGGTATAAATAAATTGTTTTACTATTGTGTCTAGTTTTTGCAACACACAAAATGTTAAATAACTAATTTCAGAACTTTATGACTTTGCACATTCAATCTACTTAGTACTTCACCAGTATATCTTTATATATTAATACTATCCGTAGTCCACAGGCCACAGCTTTACCCTTGTGGATATTTTTAGGTTTCCGAACAAAAAATTAAAAAACGAAACCCTTACAGGATCACTCGGTCAGACGGACGGACAGACAGATGCAAGCCGTGCATTTGTCTGTCCGTCCGTCTGTCACATCCAATTTGTTCTAAATCTTCTAGAACAAATCAGGTGAAACTCGGTAGAACAGTGTAATCATATGGCCCAAGCACAGTTGTGTTAAGTAAATTTTTTAAAGGGTCATTTTCGAGGAAGAAATTTGGAAATTTAAAAAAAAGGTACCGTGTCATTTATCAAATAAAAGGGCTCCTTATGAGGATCATATTATTGTTATTATTATAAAATAAATAGTTTTGTTTTTATTCATAAAAAAGACGAAAATTGACGAAAATTTAACTTAAATTGACGAGTCTACAAATTTGAAAAAATACAGTATATAGTTTATTGCTTTTAAATTACAGGAATAATAAAGAAATAAAATTTTTGAAGTGAAAACTTCTTTAGCGGCGTTGTACACTTTTTTTATTATGGGTAAA
Organism: Acrobasis suavella; assembly: GCA_943193695.1. Lineage (NCBI taxonomy): Eukaryota > Metazoa > Arthropoda > Insecta > Lepidoptera > Pyralidae > Acrobasis > Acrobasis suavella. The sequence goes on along the minus strand of OW971931.1, from coordinate 13,917,887 downwards.
AAATGTTAAGCTCAGGGCGTCAGGACATGGGACCCTGATCGAAAATTCGTAAGACGGATGGAGTGTAGACAGCCGGCGCAGCGTAGGAGAGGAAGTATCCCTTGAAATATCTTTCTACGGCGCGGCGAAAATGTTTGCCTGCGCCAGCTGTTTCGTTTAGGCGGCGCAGGGCGCTTGCGCGATGTTTGTGTGTGTTTATGTCAGCGTACCACGCGCATCCATGGATAGTGACAGTGACAGCTGATGGCTCGACTGCTGTGTATTCGTAAAATTTGTGTATATAAAGTGTTTACTTAATGTAATATAAATTGTCATGTTTGTGTACGATACCGCAATAAATGAATATTATATTCTACCTCATAAATGATAGTACTTATATACTGATAATTAAAGCAATTCGTGCAAAATTATTCCCTTACCATTCCAAAATATCAAAAATGCACAACGTTAATATTCAAGTTTTCACTTCTGCCGGCAGAGTGCAACCCGTCGTTTTGTGTTTTTTTAATAAGGTTCATTTTCGAGGGTCAAATTAGGAAATAAAAAAAATAGTTTTGCAAACCTTACTGTGTTATATACAAATGAAAGGTCTCGTAATTAGGATCTCAAATATATTTTTGCTATTATTGTCAAATAAATAGTTTTGATTTTATTCATGAAAGAAGATGAAAATTTACCATTTGCCCCTGATCTCCGAATGACGGAGCCTAAAATTTTGAAAAAAAAAATACAAAATGAACTGGAAAACTCAAAATACGTTCACTTACAAAAAAATTATGGTATTGTACGGAACCCTCTTCTCGTGTGTTCAACTCGCACTTGCCCGGTTTTTAGGGTTCCATTGTAAACAAGGAACCCTTATAGTTTCGTCATGTCTGTCTGTCTGTCCATCCGCGGTTTTACTCAGAGACTATAAGTACTAGAAAGCTGTAGTTTGGTATAGGTATGAATATTAATCATGCCAAAATAGTGGTAAAATAAAATATTGGAAACAAAAAAAATTGGTTAGCTTCCATACAAGTAAAGTAACTTTTTTTTTCTCGACTAACCCATCGTGTGGGTTATAGTTGAAAAGGGATTTTAAAAATATTGTGAGCTTTAGTCATTTTTTGATTACGGTATCCGTTTTTGAAATATTTGGTTTTATTATGCAAATTTGTATTAGAGTCAAGTGTCCCTTGAAAATTTGCAAATTTTGCCCTCTATTTATTAAACGGTTATATATGGACATGTGAAAAATTAACAGTAGTTGTATATAATAATAACGAAGTTTGAAGGAAAAAATATCAGAGCTAAGTAGGGCTTACAAATTAAAAAGTTATAAGCGACCAACTTATAAAATGTACTCAGAAAAGTTCATACAAATTCAATAAAAGGTACCAGACGGACAGCGGAGTCTTAGTAATAGGGTCCCTATTACTAAGACTTCGCTGTCCGTCTGTCCGCCCGTCTGTCTATCTATCACCAGGCAGGATCTTATTAACCGTGCGTGATGGTGATAGATAGACAGTTGAAATTTTCACAGATAATGTATTTCTATTGCTGCTATGACTACAAACTAAAAACAGAATAAAATAAATATTTCAGTGGGCTCCCATACAACAAAGGTAAAGGAACTCTTTGTGCTCGAGTCCATCTCGCACTTGGACGCATATATCTAAACGTCAAAATAAACATTTTCTACGGGATTTGTATGAAATAAAGGCAGGTGACGTCATAGTTTCTTAGAGTCAAATAGCGCTCTTAATATATTTTTTTCTGCAATAATAAATAAATAAATAAAAAAATCACATGGAAAGTGTATATGATCAATGACAAGTAACATTATTTTGTAACGTTTTATTTTCTGAACAGTACCTAATAATGTATTATCGACCTAGGAAAATACCCAATTGTCGCATCTGTACTGTGTGTACTCTTTGTCCGCGGTATAGCTTCTTTGTCGGCTTTTCTAATAGCCGTCCGCGACAGTCGAGAACGAAAGCGGTACTTTTGAACTCTTTGTGCAAACACCGACACGCGATAGACAGTTTTCTATTTCGCTCTTGCCTGGCTGTGTGCCTGGTGTCGCCGCGGCGTCGTATGTGTTACTTTGGTTACGTTACGGCTCGTTCAGTTTCATTTTTCATCTCGCTGTATTAGGTACATAGGTATCCTTTTGCCGCTTATTGCCGATTTCTGATAAGAAATCAACCGGCAATGAACGTTATTAAAAATAAGTAGGTCCCTCTGATATGTACGTGCAGTGTAAAAGTTTAATTTTTGGCAAATGTTTGAAGAGTTTCGAATGTTTGAATGTTTATTATAAATTTTTGGTAGATAAAGTCCAGGCAGTTATGTTTATACCTACCTAGTTCATATTATTACATACTTAGTAGATAGGCACCTCACAAGGTAATGAAAGTAATATAAGCATATTACATTATCATCTATACTATAATAAAAGAGTAAAAAAATGTGTCTGTACATTGAAAATTTTTCAAAAAAAAATATTTTGGGCGATGGAGATATAGTAATAGAGTAAGAAAATAAAAAAAAATGTTTGTCTGTTTGTCTGTTTGTCTGTTTGTACACGCTAATCTCCGGAAATACTTGACGGATTTGAATGAAACTTTTTTTGTTATATAGCTGTGAAGCCTGGGCAACATATAGGCTATAATTTATTTTGGAAAATGGAACACATGATGCAGAACTATAATGGTCCAGCTAAACTATAAGAAATATTAAAATGCCGCCTTAGCAAAAGTTGTTAAGTCTGATGAGAACTTTTTGTTGAGTTATAATACAACTGGCCAAGCGCGAGTCGGACGCGCGCGAAGGGTTCCGTACCATAATCTATGAAAAAACACGTTTGTAGTATGGGAGCCCCCCATAAATACTTATTTTATTCGATTTTTAGGGTTCCATAGGGTAGGGTAGAAACGGGACCCTATTACTTAGACCTTCCGACTGTTTGTCTGTCTGTTTGTCACCAGGCTGTATCTCATGAACCATTATAGCTAGACAGTTGAAATTTTTATAGATGATATTTTTTTGTTGCCGCTGAACAAAAACATACTAAATCTATCTATTTAAACTATAATAAAAGAGTAAAAAAATGTGTCTGTACGTTGAAAATTTTTCCAAAAAAAAGTTGTTTCGTCCGAAGAAAAACTTATAAGTTCAGTATTTGCGGACCTTCAGAGCAAAACACACCAGAAAAATTCTTGGTTACGTGAACGCGCCATATTGACAACAAAAAATTAAAAATCAATTAATAAAGAACTTATGACGCAAATTATTGTTGATTTCTTGGATAGTTTTGTTGACGACGCCACCAATTATCCAGTTGAGTTTCGTAATTCACTTGCAGCAAATGGACTCTCGGCTCACAAAATAAGTCTTAATGTCAAAGGGCCAATAATGCTGATGCGAAATTTGACTCCGGCGAAACTGTGTAACGGAACCCAACTTAGTGTCTCAGCACTGTATGCCGAAGTTCAGCGGCTGAATTTCAGCCAATGCATGCCTGCAATATTATTTGCATTACTAGCAACACATAATGACGAACTTCCGATGCTTTTGCCTGAATCGGACCCGTACCCGCCGACGCCTCACCCACCGCCGCCGCCGCCGCCACTTCCACTCCCGCTCCCGCTCCCGCTCCCGCTCCCGTACCCGCTCCCGCTCCCGCTTCCTCTTCCGATCCCACTCCCGCTCCCTCTACCGCTCCCGCCACCGCTCCCGCCGCCGCCGCCACCGCCGCTTCCGCCGCCGCCGCCTCTTCCGCCGACGCCTCCGCCTCCGCCTCCGCCGTTTACTGTGAGTGGTGCCAGTGAAACTGCATTTATTCCGCGTATGCCACTCATCCCTAACAATTTTCCTTTTGAAAATACACAGTTCCATGTGTTTACTTGCTTTGCTAGGAAAATAAGTCACAGTTTTAGAGGCTTAAAGCTGCTGATGTCGATCTAAGGACTGGTTTTTCGCATGGCCAACTTAATGTGGCTTTCTCCAGGGTTAGTAATACTTCAGCTCTTTTCATATTGGCTCCCGAAGGAAAGAATTAAAATAATATTGACTTTTAACTCCTAACACTGCAACAAGTACTTTCTTATCTCTCTCTTTCTTTCTCTCTCTCTCTCTCTCTCTCTCATTAGTTTTTATTTATATTAATACGCCGGAGTCATAAAGTCCACGCGAACGAAGTCGCGGGCATCAGCTAGTGTGTTAATATAAATCATAACCTTAGACCATACTCGAAGACTATAACCATAAGGTTATAGTCTTCGAGTATGGTCTAAGGTTATGGTCGAAGGTCTAAGGGCCTTAATCTGTATCACCCCCCGCAAGCTTTTCAAAGGACCGGGATGACCAAACTCGTAACTCCCACAGTTAGGAAGTAGGAAGAGGTAGGGTAGGGTAACAAATAATAGACCGAATGAGCAAAATGTGCGAAGCGTCTCAGTTTCGAGATTGGCCTTAAATGTTTTTGTCCGGCTGTTCTCGCCTATAAATCGCATTTCTCAACCGATTCTTGTGAAATTTTGTAAAAAGTTTCAAAAATTATGTAGAACGTTCGGGAAAATTCAAATTATTGAAATTTTTCAAAATAGCAAAAAGCGGGCAAATCGTCTTAAAATTTAACTAAAAAAAAAACTAATTATACTTTTTTTGTTACCCTTATTAGGACGCAACTTTTTTTTCTGAACCACTTTTTAGTAATAATTAGGTAGGTACTTATCAGCCATCTAGGTTAGGTATTTATAACTTACTTACTTATGTTTATGTATCTTATTTGTGTTTATATTTTGTACTTTTACCTACCTACTATGTTATATTTTAGTTTTTATTAATATATTAGGTATAGTCGTATTTATTCATACGACGCCATTGACAGAAAAATATATTGAGATAATAGGGGTGACGACAGGGTGAAAAAGGTATGTTTACCTGCAAAGATATATAGATAAAAGATATGTAGATATAAGTTTGTTGTAATAAAATAACAAAAAGTAAATAACGTACCATGATTATAATCCGTTTTTTAGATTAAATAAAAATAATGGACCCATATTTTCAGTTTACCAAAAAAGTAAAAATTCTTAAAGACACGGAGCATCAAATTTCCGGAGTGGGGCTTGCGACGTCACCGTTAAGTAAAAATCGCACCTCGCCATGATGTCATACGAAATTTTAATGCGCTGTATCTTTTTAACTTTTTGTTTCTCAGAGAAAAGAAAAAATAAGTGTACAATATTTTTAATATATTTATTATATAGGCAAAATATATTTTTTCATTCGTCATGCCTATTCATTGTACTTATTCTGATGAAGCCATTAACAGGACAATCCATTTGGACAATGATTGCCTTCATTCAGACAAAGCCATTGACAGGATAATCTACAAAGATAATGACTGTTTTTATTCAGACAAAGCCATTGACAGGACAATCCACAAGACAATATTATCTTCATTCATACGACGCCGTTGACAGGACAATATACTGAGTCAATTCATTGTCTTCCTTAAGACGAAGCCATTGGAAGAACAATTCACTAAGATACTTCATTGTTTACATTCATATGAAGCCATTAAAAGGATAAGCCACTAAGACAATGATTGTCTTCATTCTGACAAAGCCATTGATAGGACAGCCTTCTTAAACAGTTAATTGTCTTAGTGGAATCCAGTTGGACAGTGATTGTCTTCATTCATACAACGCCATTGACATGACAAACCACTAAGCCAATTTATTGTCTTAATTCAGACAAAGCCATTGATAGGACAATCCACTTAGACAATGATTATCTTCATTCATACGAAGCCATTGACAGAAAAATCTACTATGACAGTGATTGTCTTCATTCAAACAATTCATTCAAACAACGTCATTGACATGGCAATTCACTAAGACAATTCATTGTCTTAGTGGATTGCCATGTCAATGAGTCTTCATTCAAACAAAGCCACTGACGGGATAATCCAATTAGACAATGATTGCCTTCATTCAGACGAAACCATTGACAGGACAATCCACTAAGACAATATTGTCTATTAGCCAGCTAAATTGACCAAATAATCTGTGTGCGTCATTACCCGTTATTCGTTTGTTTCGACCCTTAGGGTCGAAACAAACGAGACGCAAGTTGCGTCGCGTAACAGCGCAAGTTGCGCCGCGCAACTCGCGCTCCGTGTGGCCGCTTTACCCGCGCAAGATGCGCTAAGTACATAATGACGCATACAGATTATTTGGTTAATTTAGCTGGCTAAAAGACAATATTGTCTTAGTGGATTGTCCTGTCAATGGTTTCGTCTGAATGAAGGCAATCATTGTCTAATTGGATTATCCCGTCAGTAGCTTCGTTTGAATGAAGACTCATTGCCATAGCAATCCACTAAGACAATGAATTGTCTTAGTGGATTGCCATGTCAATGACGTTGTCTGAATGAAGACAATCACTGTCATAGTAGATTTTTCTGTCAATGGCTTAGTATGAATGAAGATAATCATCGTCTAAGTGGATTGTCCTATCAATGGCTTTGTCTGAATTAAGACAATCATTATCTTAGTGGCTTGTCCTGTCTATGGCTTCGTTTGAATAAAGACAATAAATTGGCTTAGTGGTTTGTCATGTCAATGGCGTTGTATGAATGAAGATAATCACTGTCCAACTGGATTCCACTAAGACAATTAACTGTTTAAGAAGGCTGTCCTATCAATGGCTTTGTCAGAATGAAGACAATCATTGTCTAAGTGGCTTATCCATATAATGGCTTCATATGAATGTAAACAATGAAGTATCTTAGTGAATTGTTCTTCAATTCACTAAGATACTTCGTCTTAAGGATGACAATGAATTGACTCAGTATATTGTCCTGTCAACGGCGTCGTATGAATGAAGATAATATTGTCTTGTAGATTATCCTGTCAATGGCTTTGTCTGAATAAAGGCAATCATTGTCCAAATGGATTGTTCTGTTAATGGCTTCATCAGAATAAATACAATGAATAGGCATGACGAATAAAAAAATATATTTTGCCTGTATAATAAATATATTAAAAATATTGTACACTTATTTTTTTCTTTTCTCTGAGAAACAAAAACTTAAAAAGATACAGCGCATTAAAATTTCGTATGACATCATGGCGAGGTACGATTTTTACTTAACAATGACGTCGCAAGCCCCCACTCCGAAAATTTGATGCTCCGTGTCTTTAAGAATTTTTACTTTTTTGGTAGACTGAAAATATGGATCCATTATTTTTAGATAATCTAAAAGACGGATTATAATCATGGTACATTATTTACTTTTTGTTATTTTATTTTAACAAACTTATATTTACATATCTTTTATCTATATATCTTTGCAGGTAATCATACTTTTCTCACCCTGTCGTCACCCCTATTATCTCAATATATTTTTCTGTCAATGGCGTCGCATAAATAAATACGACTATACCTAATTTATTAATAAAAACTAAAATATAACATAGTAGGTAGGTAAAAGTACAAAATATAAACACAAATAAGATATATAAACATAAGTAAGTAAGTTATAAATACCTTACCTAGATGGCTGATAAGTACCTACCTAATTATTACTAAAAAGTGGTTCAGACAATAAAGTTGCGTTCTAATAAGGGTAACAAAAAAAAGTATAATTAGTTTTTTTTTAATTCCAAATGGCAGAAATATGCTATTTTATTAAATGAAATATTAATAAGATTTGCCCGCTTTTTACTATTTTGAAAAATTTGAAAACTTTGAATTTTCCCGAAAGTTCTACATAATTTTTGAAACTTCTTACATTTCACAAGAATCGGTTGAGAAATGCGATCTTTAGGCGAGAACAGTCGGACAAAAACATTTAAGGCCAATCTTGAAACTGAGACGATTCGCTCATTTTGCTCGCTCGATCAATTATTTGTACCTACCTCTTCCTACTTCCTAACTGTGGGAGTTACGGGTTTGGTCATCCCGGTCCTTTGAAAAGCTTGCGGGGGGTGAAACAGATTGAGGCCCTTAGACCTTCGACCATAACCTTAGACCATACTCGAAGACTATAACCATAAACACATGATAATGAAATATGCTTATATTACTTTCATTACCTAGTGAGGTGCCTACCTACTAAGTATGTAATAATATGAACTAGGTAGGTATAAACATACCAAACAATTATAATAAATATTCAAACATTCGAAACTCTTCAAACATTTGCCAAAAATTAAACTTTCACACTGCACATACATATCAGAGGGACCTACCTATTTTTAATAACGTTCATTGCCGGTTGATTTCCTATCAGAAATCGGCAATAAGCGGCAAAAGGATACCTATGTACCTAATACAGCGAGATGAAGAATGAAACTCTGAACGAGCCGTAACGTAACCATAGTAACACATACTTGACTCTAATAAAAAATTGCATAATAAAACCAAATATTTCAAAAACGGATTCCGTAATCAAAAAATGATGTTGACAAGCTCACAATATTTTTAAAATCCCTTTTCAACAATAACCCACACGATGGGTTAGTCGAGAAAAAAAAAGAGTCTTACTTTACTTGTATGGGAGCTAACCAATTTTTTTTGTTTCCAATATTTTATTTTACCACAAATATCGCAGATCGCCTTGCACCTCAGCCGCCTCGAGTTTACGAAAACCTCACCTTAAGAAGAAATTAATTTTAGTACTTTCAATCACGCCACTTAAGCTGAAGGGGATGCTTAAAAAATATATAATTACACTCGAAACACATAACCCTTCTTTTGGTGCACTTGGATAAAAATGTTTTGCTGTGTAAATGTACTCATTGCAATTTTCTATGTCTACTGTCGCATTTGTACTGTATGAATCTATCTGTATCTACTCTATGCCGGCGGCGGCTTTGACCTCTTCTAGTATTCGACGGCGGCAATCGGAAAAAGAAGGCGGTGCTTCTTTGATTCTTTTGAGTTGCACAAGCCGACACGCAGCCAACGACATGAACATACTTATGGTGTTATTACACTATCCGATTTTAAGGAACTCTACTTAGCATCCTAACTAGGTAGGATGGTACGATGCGACACAAAAAAGTGGAACAAAAATGGCGGACTTCAAAGCATTTTTGTACAAATTCTCTACACGTAGTTAGAACCAAAATGGTGGTTATCGACGCAAGTACAAATAATGCGTCGACGACGACCGTTTTAGTTCAATTTACGTGTCGAGAATTTGTACAAAAATACCTTGAAAACCGCCATTTTGGTTCAACTTATTTGTGTCGCATTGTAAGTAGAGTTAGAATCGCTGGTGATTACACAATCTTTACTCGCATCCTAAATTGTACGCCATTTTTGACAAGCGGAGTTGCCTAAACAATTTCCATACAAATAACTTATCGTTTAGCGACTCCACGTTTGAAAAATGGCACCAAAGATGCCTGATTGATTGATGATGATGATGATGATTTGCGTAAAAATATGCAAAAGTAACGAATACTTGATGGTTCATAACTTTTTAATGGCTTTTATAATTATTTTACTATTCTGTATCTGTACGGATAAAATGTATAAGAAGATTAATGAGACAAAACGATATCATGTTAAACTTTGCATGTACTGTATGTGTCAAACATTAAGCAAATCCCCTCCGAAATTTGTATAGAAAAAGTATCGTCTAGTTTACTCTTACAATTGGATAGTGTAAAAACCGCTTTACTTCTTTCTCGCTTTTACCTCGTGTTATGCCCCACAGTGGTTTGGAAATCGGATTACGTACACATAGAAATGAAATTTTGGTTTTTGTTTGGATTCTTTACTGATTCAACTGATGTATTCCACTAAGGCCACCTATCTGAATGGCACCTAGACCATTCCACATAGGACACCTAATATTCGCAGGTGCTTTTCATGGACTTTTTATTTTTACATTTTTGTCCAAGAAGAGCACAGCAGATGCAAAATTGCCAATTTTTTACTCGATTTGAATAAAATATAGGTACTAATATATTTTTAACTTTTTCTTTAAATGACACCTAGTCACAATTCTTTTGTACTAAGTACATATGCGTAATTCGTATGGCCTTTGTTCTGACGGCCTCGGGCTCTGTTTATTCCGAATGTTATAAAGACGTGTTAATATGTTTGAATGTATGCGTAATTAATTAACGTTTTAGTGAATTATATTGCTTTTATTCATAACTAGCTGTTACCCGCGACTTCGTTCGCGTAGATGTCGAAAATGGTTCTAATAGGATCTTTAATTGTTTTTTTACGTCCTGTTCCCGTTCCCGTCATTTTCTAGAGCAAAAGAGAACAAATGATCTATTTGTCTCAATTTTTTTGTCTCTCACTCAAAAAATGAAGTTTAATAATAATATAAATTCGTAACCCCTAATGCACCCCAGGGAATGCAATTTTTAAAATGTAATTTCTGTATTGTTATTTTTTATTGACCACTAATTAAAAAATGTCATGTCTCGCTTCAAACATGACGAAGATTCATATAAATTACAACCCCTATTTCACCCCTTTAGGGATGTAATTTTCAAAATCTAATAAATGCATTATTATTTTCTACTAACTACTAAAATAAATTAAAAATTTCGTGTGTCTCACTTTATAAATTACGAAGTTCCATACAAACTGGCAACCCCTATTTCACCCCCTTAGGGATAGAATTTTAGAATTTCAAAAAAATTCTTGCTTAGTGGGCGTCTCCTAGTCACACTCTACCTTCCTGCCAAATTTCATCTTCATTGGCTTGGTAGTTTTCGAGATTTCGTGATGACATGAGTGAGTGAGTAATTTTCGCTTTTATATATATATAGATAAAAATTAAAATATTTAAATCCCAGCACTAGGCTGCTGATGTATAGGTACACTTCGTAGTCAAAAATAGGTGCCCTTCGTGGAATAGACTAGGTTTCATTCGCGCAGATGCCATTCAGACGGGTGCCCTAAGTGGAATACCTCATTCAACTTTTATACAAGTTAAACTTCCATGGTGCTTATTATAAATTACGAGAAAAAGAATAATGAAATGAGTAAGCAATACTTTACTGAAGACCAAAAAATAAATATAGTTAAAATGTAGCATGGGTGGTCAGATCGCTAAAAGCAAATTTCTTCCAGACAACCGATATATGGAGAGAATATAGTGAAATGCCACCATTTTTAAAAGACAAGTACCATAGACAAGGTCGGTTTTGTATTTCAAAAATAAGTTTTACAAAACATTTTTGTCCCGCTTTCTAACACTACGCGATCTCTGTGCAGGCGCGTGCGAGCACGCGTAACGCAGCGCAAGTTGCGTTGAGACGCAACTTGCGCATCGTGTGAACGATTGGTAGAAATTGTATGAAATGCTATGTAAGCGCGTAACGCGACGCAAGTTGCGAGACGCAACTTGCGTCCCGTCTGGTCCGGCACTTAGACTCACTGCAAACTTTGGGGTCTTAGTGCCGGACCAGACGGGACGCAAGTTGCGTCGCGCAACTTGCGTCGCGTTACGCGCTTACATAGCATTTCATACAATTTCTACCAATCGTTCACACGACGCGCAAGGTGAGGTATTCCACTTAGGGCGCCCGTCTGAATGGCATCTGCGCGACTGAAACCTAGTCTATTCCACGAAGGGCACCTATTTTTGACCACGAAGTGTACCTATACATCAGCAGCCTAGTGCTGGGATTTAAATATTTTAATTTTTATCTATATATATACAAGCGAAAATTACTCACTCACTCACTCATCACGAAATCTCGAAAACTACCTAGCCAATGAAGATGAAATTTGGCAGGAAGGTTGAGTGTGACTAGGAGACGCCCACTAAGAGAGAATTTTTTGAAATTTCATCCCTAAGGGGGGAAATAGGGGTTGCCAGTTTGTATGGAACTTCGTAATTTTTAAAGTGAGACACACGAAATTTTTAATTTATTTTAGTAGTTAGTAGAAAATAATGATGCATTTATTAGATTTTAAAAATTACATCTTTATAGGGGTGAAATAGGGGTTGTAATTTATATGAATCTTCATCATTTTTGAAGCGAGACATGACATTTTTGAATTAGTTGTCAATAAAAATTAACAATACAGAAATTAAATTTTAAAAATTGCATCCCCTGGGGTGCATTAGGGGTTGCGAATTTATATTATTATGAAACTTAATTTTTTGAGCGAGAGACAAAAAATTGAGACAAATAGATCATTTGTTCTCTTTTGCTCTAGCAAATGACGGGAACGGGAACGGGACGTAAAAACCAATTAAAGATCCTGTTAGAACCATTTTCGACATCTACGCGGACGAAGTCGCGGGTTACAGCTAGTTATGAATAAAAGCAATATAATTCACTAAAACGTTAATTAATTACGCATACATTCAGACATATTAACACGTCTTTATAACTTCGGGATAAACAGAGCCCGAGCCCGTCAAAACATACGAACTACGCATTACGCATATGAATTACGCATATGTACTTCGTACAAAAGAATTGTGACTAGGACTCATTTAAAGAAAAATTTAAAAATATATTAGTACCTACATTTTATTCATAACGAGTAAAAATTTTGCATCTGCTGTGCTCTTCTTGGACAAAAATGTAAAAATAAAAAGTCCATGAAAAGCACCTGCGAATATTAGGTGTCCTATGTGGAATGGTCTAGGTACCATTCAGATAGGTGGCCTTAGTGGAATACATCAGTTGAATCAGTAAAGAATCCAAACAAAAACCAAAATTTCATTTCTATGAGTACGCAATCCGATTTCCAAACCACTGTGTGGGGCATAACACGAGGCAAAAGCGAGAAAGAAGTAAAGCGGTTTTTACACTATCCAATTTTAAGTGTGAACTAGTCGATACTTTTTCTATACAAATTTCGGAGGGTTTACTGTTTGACACATACAGTACATGCAAAGTTTAACATGATATCGTTTTGTCTCATTATACATTTTGTCTGTACAGATACATATTAGTAAAATAATTATAAAAGCCATTAAAAAGTTATGAACCATCAAATATTCGTTACTTTTGCTTATTTTTACGCAAATCATCATCATCATAATCATCATCAAACAATCAGTCATCTTTGGTGCCATTTTTCAAACGTGGAGTCGCTAAACGATAGGTTATTTGTATGGAAAAAGCAATCCTTTAGGCAACTCCGCTTTTCAAAAATGGCGTACGATTTAGGATGCGAGTAAAGATTGTGTAATCACCAGCGATTCTAACTCTACTTATAATGCGACACAAATAAGTTGAACAAAAATGGCGGTTTTCAAAGCATTTTTGTACAAATTTTCGACACGTAAATTGAACTAAAACGGCCGTCGTCGGCGCATTATTTGTACCTGCGCCGGTAACCACCATTTTGGTTCATCCTACGTGCCGAGAATTTGTACAAAAATGCTTTGAAGTCCGCCATTTTTGTTCAACTTATTTGTGTCGCATCGTACCATCCTACCTAGTTAGGATGCTAAGTAGAGTTCCTTAAAATCGGATAGTGTAATAATACCTTAAGTATGTTTATGTCGTTGGCTGCGTGTCGGCTTGTGCAACTCAAAAGAATCAAAGAAGCACCGCCTTTTTTTTCCGATTGCCGCCGTCGAATACTAGAAGAGGTCAAAGCCGCCGCCGGCATATAGTAGATACAGACAGATTCATACAGTACAAATGCGACAGTAGACATAGAAAATTGCAATCAGTACATTTACACAGCAAAACATTTTTATCCAAGTGAACCAAAAGAAGGGTTATGTGTTTTGAGTGTAATTATATATTTTTTAAGCCTTCAGCTTAAATGGCTTGATTGAAAGTACTAAAATTAATTTCTTCTTAAGGTGAGGTTTTCGTAAACTCGAGGCGGCTGAGGTGCAAGGCAATCTGCGAGATGCCCCAGTTAATAACCTATTCAGAGTGACGGGGGAGCGGGAAGCGCGGAATGAAAGCAGAATGATGAGGAACGTAGATTTTATCGTTTTCTTGGTATAAATCTTAACCTTTTGTGAGTGGCTATACCGGATCCAGGTATAAATAAATTGTTTTACTATTGTGTCTAGTTTTTGCAACACACAAAATGTTAAATAACTAATTTCAGAACTTTATGACTTTGCACATTCAATCTACATAGTACTTCACCAGTATATCTTTATATATTAATACTATCTGTAGTCCACAGGCCACAGCTTTACCCATGTGGTCAATTTTTTTACAATTTTTAGGTTTCCGAACAAAAAATTAAAAAACGAAACCTATACAGGATCACTCGGACAGACGGACGGACAGGCAGATGCAAGTCGTGCATCTGTCTGTCCGTCCGTCTGTCACATCCAATTTGTTCTAAATCTTCTGGACTAAATCAGGTAAAACTCGGTAGAATGGTGTAATCCTATGACCTGATGCACAGATGTGTAAAGTAAATTTTTTAAAGGATCATTTTCGAGGAAGGAATTAGGAAATTAAAAAAAGTTACCGTGACATTTATTAAATGAAAGGGCTCCTTATGAGGATCTCAAATATATTATTGTTATTGTTATAAAATAAATAGTTTTGTTTTTATTCATAAAAAAAGACCAAAATTGACCTTATCTCCGAAACTACTGAGTCTTTACTATTACTACTAGAATTTTGAAAAAAAAAAGTACATTATATAGTTTATTGCTTTTAAATTACAGGAATTATAAGGAAATAAAATTTTTGAAGTGAAAACTTCTTTAGCGGCGTTGTACACTTTTTTTGTAATGGGTAAAAAAATTTAAACTTGCGTCAGGGCGTCAGGACACGTGACTCTGATCGAAAATTCGTAAGACGGATGGAGAGTAGACAGCCGGCGCGGCGTAGGAGAGGAAGTATCGCCTCTCTTTCTACGGCGTGGCGAAAATGTTTGCCTGCGCAGCTGTTTCGTTTAGGCGGCGCAGGGGGCTTGCGCGATGTTCGTGTGTGTTTATGTCAGCGTGCCACGCGCATCCATGGATAGTGACAGTGACAGCTGATGGCTCGACTGTCTGTGTAGTGGCCACAGTGCTGTGTATAAAATTTGTGTATATAAAGTGTTTACGTACTCTAATATATAAAATTCTCGTGTCACAGTTTTCGTTGCCATACTCCTCCGAAACGGCTTGACCGATTTTGATGAAATTTTTTGTGCTTATCCGGTATCTATGAGAATCGGCCAACATCTATTTTTCATCCCCCTAAATGTTAGGGGTAGTCCGCCCCAAAATTTTATTTTTTATTTTTTAGACAAAAATTACTAGGAAATTATTTATATGGCAAAACAACGTTTGCCGGGTCAGCTAGTGTAATATAAATTGTCATGTTTGTGTACGATACCGCAATAAAAAAATTTTGTATTCTACCGCATAAATGATAGTACTTATATACTGATAATTAAAGCAATTCGTGACAAATTATTCCCTAACCATTGCAAAATATCAAAAATGCACAACGTTAATATTCAAGTTTTCACTTCTGCCGGCACTCCCCGAGTGCAATCCGTCGTTTTTTTTTTAAATAAGGTTCATTTTCGAGGGACAAATTAGGAAATAAAAAAAATAGTTTTGCAAACCTTACTGTGTTATATACAAATGAAAGGTCTCGTAATTAGGATCTCAAATATATTTTTATAACGAAGTTTGAAGGAAAAAATATCAGAGCTAAGTAGGGTTTACAAATTAAAAAGTTATAAGCGACCAACAAAAATGTACTCAGAAAAGTTCATACAAATTCAATAAAAGGTACCAGACGGACAGCGGAGTCTTAGTAATAGGGTCCCTATTACTACTAAGACTTCGCTGTCCGTCTGTCTATCTATCACCAGGCAGGATCTTATTAACCGTGCGTGATGATGATAGATAGACAGTTGAAATTTTCACAGATAATGTATTTCTATTGCCGCTATGACTACAAACTAAAAACAGAATAAAATAAATATTTCTGTGGGTTCCCATACAACAAAGGTGATATTTTATAGATAATGGTACGAAACTCTTTGTGCTCGAGTCCACCTCGCACTTTTACGCATATATCTAAACGTCAAAATAAACATTTTCTACAGGATTTTCTTAGAGTCAAATAGCGCTCTTAATATATTTTTTTCTGCAATAATAAATAAATAAAAAAAAAACACATGGAAAGTGTATATGATCAATGACATTATTTTGTAACGTTTTATTTTCTGAACAGTACCTAATAATGTATTATCGACCTAGGAAAATACCCAATTGCCGCATCTGTACTGTGTGTACTCTTTGTCCGCGGTATAGCTTCTTTGTCGACTTTTCTAATAGCCGTCCGCGACAGTCGAGAACGAAAGCGGTACTTTTGAACTCTTTGTGCAAACACCGACACGCGATAGACAGTTTTCTATTTCGCTCTTGCCTGGCTGGTGTCGCCGCGGCGCCGTATGTTACTATGGTTACGTTACGGCTCGTTCAGAGTTTCATTTTTCATCTCGCTGTATTAGGTACATAGGTATCCTTTTGCCGCTTATTGCCGATTTCTCATAGGAAATCAACCGGCAATGAACGTTATTAAAAATAGGTAGGTCCCTCTGATATGTACGTGCAGTGTGAAAGTTTAATTTTTGGCAAATGTTTGAAGAGTTTAGAATGTTTGAATGTTTATTATAAATTTTTGGTAGATAAAGTCCAGGCAGTTATGTTTATAGCTACCTAGTTCATATTATTACATACTTAGTAGGTAGGCACCTCACTAGGTAATGAAAGTAATAATAAGCATATTTCATTATCATGTGTTTATGGTTATAGTCTTCGAGTATGGTCTAAGGTTATGGTCGAAGGTCTAAGGGCCTCAATCTGTATCACTCCCCGCAAGCTTTTCAAAGGACCGGGATGACCAAACCCGTAACTCCCACAGTTAGGAAGTAGGAAGAGGTAGGTACAAATAATTGACCGAGCGAGCAAAATGAGCGACGCGTCTCAGTTTCGAGATTGGCCTTAAATCCGGCTGTTCTCGCCTAAAGATCGCATTTCTCAACCGATTCTTGTGAAATTTTGTAAGAAGTTTCAAAACTTATGTAGAACTTTAGGGAAAATTCAATTTTTTGAAATTTTTCAAAATAGCAAAAAGCAGGCAAATATTATTAATATTTAATTTAATAAAATAGCATATTTCAGCCATTTGGAATTTAAAAAAAACTAATTGTACTTTTTTTTGTTACCCTTATTAGGACGCAACTATTTTTTCTGAACCACTTTTTAGTAATAATTAGGTAGGTACTTATCAGCCATCTAGGTTAGGTATTTATAACTTACTTACTTATGTTTATATATCTTATTTGTGTTTATATTTCGTACTTTTAACTACCTACTATGTTATATTTTAGTTGTTATTAATAAATTAGGTATAGTCGTATTTATTCATACGACGCCATTGACAGAAAAATATATTGAGATAATAGGGGTGACGACAGGGTGAGAAAAGTATGATTACCTGCAAATATATATAGATATATAGATATAAGTTTGTTGAAATAAAATAACAAAAAGTAAATAACTTACCATGATTTTAATCCGTCTTTTAGATTATCTAAAAATGATGGACCCATATTTTCAGTTTACAAAAAAAGTAAAAATTCTTAAAGACACGGAGCATCAAATTTCCGGAGTGGGGGCTTGCGACGTCACCGTTAAGTAAAAATCTTACCTCACCATGATTTCATACGAAATTTTAATGCGCTGCATCTTTTTAAATTTTTGTTTCTCAGAGAAAAGAAAAAATAAGTGTACAATATTTTTAATATATTTATTATATAGGCAAATTATATTTTTTCATTCGTCATGCCTATTCATTGTATTTATTCTGATGAAGCCATTAACAGGACAATCAATTTGGACAATGATGGCCTTCATTCAGACAAAGCCATTGACAGGATAATCTACAAAGATAATGACTGTTTTTATTCAGACAAAGCCATTGACAGGACAATCCACAAGACAATATTATCTTCATTCATACGACGCCGTTGACAGGACAATATACTGAGTCAATTTATTGTCTTCCTTAAGACGTAGCCATTTGAAGAACAATTCACTAAGATATTTCATTGTTTACATTCATATGAAGCCATTGAAAGGATAAGCCACTAAGACAATGATTATCTTCATTCTGACAAAGCCATTGATAGGACAGCCTTCTTAAACAGTGAATTGTCTTAGTGGAATGCAGTTGAACAGTGATTGTCTTCATTCATACAACGCCATTGACATGACAAACCACTAAGCTAATTTATTGTCTTTATTCAAACGAAGCAAGACAGGACAAGCCACTAAGATAATGATTGTCTTAATTCAGACAAAGCCATTGATAGGACAATCCACTTAGACAATGATTATCTTCATTCATACGAAGCCATTGACAGAAAAATCTATTATGACAGTGATTGTCTACATTCAGACAATCAATGAGTCTTTATTCAAACGAAGCCACTGACGGGATAATCCAATTAGACAATGATTGCCTTCATTCAGACGAAACCATTGACAGGACAATCCACTAAGACAATATTGTCTTTTAGCCAGCTAAATTGACCAAATAATCTGTGTGCGTCATTATGTACTTAGCGCATCTTGCGCGGGTAAAGCGGCCACACGGAGCGCGGACGCAAGTTGCGTCTCGTTTGTTTCGACCCTAATTAGGGTCGAAACAAACGAGACGCAAGTTGCGTCGCGTAACAGCGCAAGTTGCGCCGCGCAACTCGCGCTCCGTGTGGCCGCTTTACCCGCGCAAGATGCGCTAAGTACATAATGATTATTTGGTCAATTTAGCTGGCTAAAAGACAATATTGTCTTAGTGGATTGTCCTGTCAATGACATTGCCTGAATAAAGACAATCACTGTCATAGTAGATTTTTCTGTCAATGGCTTCGTATGAATGAAAATAATCAATGTCTGAGTGGATTGGCCTATCAATGGCTTTGTCTGAATTAAGACAATCATTATCTTAGTGGCTTATCCTGCCTATGGCTTCGTTTGAATATAGACAATAAATTGGCTTAGTGGTTTGTCATGTCAATGGCGTTGTATGAATGAAGACAATCATTGTCCAACTGGGTTCCACTAAGACAATTAACTTTTATTGAATTTGTATGAACTTTTCCGAGTACATTTTATAAGTTGGTCGCTTATAACTTTTTAATTTGTAAACCCTACTTAGCTCTGATATTTTTTCCTTCAAACTTCGTTATAATTATATACAACTACTGTTAATTTTTTCACATGTCCATATATAACCGTTTAATAAATAGAGGGCAGGGGACACTTACTCTAATAAAAATTTGCATAATAAAACCAAATATTTCAAAAACTGATTCCGTAATCAAAAAATGGATTTTACAAGCTTACAATATTTTTAAAATCCCTTTTCAACAATAACCCACACGTTGGTTTGGTCAAAAAATGTGCTTGTATGGGAGCTAACTAATTTTTTTTTGTTCCCAACATTTTATTTTACCACTTTTTTGGCATGATTAATATACATACCTATACCAAACTACAGCTTTCTAGTACTTATAGTCTCTGAGTAAAACCGCGGATGGACAGACAGACAGACATGACGAAACTATATTGTTTACAATGGAACCCTAAAAACCGGGCAAGTGCGAGTTGAACCCGGGTAGGAGGGTTCTGTACAATACCATAAATTTTCTGTAAGTGAACGTATTTTGAGTTTACCACTTCATTTTCAATTGATAGAATTTGTTTTGTAATCTACAAGCAATGAACTATATTTTGTACTTTTTTCAAAATTTTAGGATCAGTTATTTCGGAGATCGGGGGCAAATGGTAAATTTTCGTCTTTTTTCATGAATAAAATCAAAACTATTTATTTTACAATAATAGCAAAAATATATTTGAGATCCTTATTACGAGAACTTTCATTTGTATATAACACAGTAAGGTTTGCAAAACTTATTTTTGAAGTGAAAACTTCTTTAGCGGCGTTGTACACTATTTTTGGTATGGGTAAAAAATGTTAAACTTGCGTCAGGGCGTCAGGACACGTGACTTGATCGATAAATCGTAAGACGCGCGGCGCGGCGTAGGAGAGAAAGTATCCCTCTCTCTTTCTACGGCGCGGCGAAAATGTATGCAGGCGCCTGCTGTTTCGTTTAGGCGGCGCAGGGCGCTTGCGCTTCGTGTGTTTAAGTTACAGCTTGCCACGCGCATCCATGGAAATGCACAACGTTAATATTCAAGTTTTCACTTCTGCCGGCACTCCCGGAGTGCAACCCGTCGTTTTTTTTTATTTCCTTATTTGTCCCTCGAAAATTACCCTTATTTAAAAAAACACGACGGACGGTTTTTGTTCAACTTATTTGTGTCGCATTGTAAGTAGAGTTTGAATCGCCGGTGATTACACAATCTTTACTCGCATCCTAAATTGTACGCCATTTTTGAAAAGCGGAGTTGCCTAAACAATTTCCATACAAATAACTTATCGTTTAGCGACTCCACGTTTGAAAAATGGCACCAAAGATGCCTGATTGATTGATGATGATGATGATGATTTGCGTAAAAATATGCAAAAGTAACGAATACTTGATGGTTCATAACTTTTTAATGGCTTTTATAATTATTTTACTATTCTGTATCTGTACGAATAAAATGTATAAGAAGATTAATGAGACAAAACGATATCATGTTAAACTTTGCATGTACTGTATGTGTCAAACATTAAGCAAATCCCCTCCGAAATTTGTATAGAAAAAGTATCGTCTAGTTTACTCTTACAATTGGATAGTGTAAAAACCGCTTTACTTCTTTCTCGCTCTTGCCTCGTGTTATGCCCCACACAGTGGTTTGGAAATCGGATTGCGTACACATAGAAATGAAATTTTGGTTTTTGTTTGGATTCTTTACTGATTCAACTGATGTATTCCACTAAGGCCACCTATCTGAATGGCACCTAGACCATTCCACATAGGACCTAATATTCGCAGGTGCTTTTCATGGACTTTTTACATTTTTGTACAAGAAGAGCACAGCAGATGCTAAATTGCCAATATTTTTACTCGTTATGAATAAAATGTAGGTACTAATATATTTTTAATTTTTTCTTTAAATGACACCTACTTAGTCACAATTCTCTTGTACGAAGTACATATGCGTAATTCGTATGGCCTTTGTTCTGACGGCCTCGGGCTTTGTTTATCCAGAATGTTATAAAGACGTGTTAATATGTCTGAATGTATACGTAATTAATTAACGTTTTAGTGAATTATATTGCTTTTATTCATAACTAGCTGTAACACGCGACTTCGTCCACGTAGATGTCGAAATTGGTTCTAATATGATCTTTAATTGGTTTTTTACGTCCCGTTCCCGTTCCCGTTCCCGTCATTTGCTAGAGCAAAAGAGAACAAATGATCTATTTGTCTCAATTTTTTTGTCTTTCACTCAAAAAATGAAGTTTCATAATAATATAAATTTGCAACCCCTAATGCGCCACACGGGATGCAATTTTTAAAATGTAATTTCTGTATTGTTATTTTTTATTGACCACTAATTAAAAAATGTCATGTCTCGCTTCAAACATGACGAAGATTCATATAAATTACAACCCCTATTTCACCCCTTTAGGGATGTAATTTTCAAAATCTAATAAATGCATTATTATTTTCTACTAACTACTAAAATAAATTAAAAATTTCGTGTGTCTCACTTTATAAATTACGAAGTTCCATACAAACTGGCAACCCCTATTTCACCCCCTTAGGGATGGAATTTCAAAAAATTATTTCTTAGTGGGCGTCTCCTAGTCACACTCTACCTTCCTGCCAAATTTGATCTTCATTAGCTAGGTAGTTTTCGAGACTTCATGATGAGTGAGTGAATGAGTAATTTTCGCTTATATATATATATATATATATATATATATATATATATATATATATATATATATATATATATATAGATAAAAAATAAAATATTTAAATCCCATCACTAGGCTGCTGATGTATAAATACACTTCGTGGTCAAAAGTAGGTGCCCTTCGTAGAATAGACTAGGTTTCATTCGCGCAGATGCCATTCAGACGGGTGCCCTAAGTGGAATACCTCATTCAACTTTTATACTAATTAAACTTCCATGGTGCTTATTATAAATTACGAGAAAAAAAATGTAACGGTATTCATCGGGTCCATGGTGCTTATTATAAATTACGAGAAAAAAAATGTAGCGGTACCCAACATAATGAGTAAGCAATACTTTATTGTAGATCAAAAATAAAAATAGTTAAAATGTAGCATGGGCGGTCAGATCGCTAAAAGCAAATTTCTTCCAGACAACCGATGTATGGAGAGAATATGGTGAAATGCCTCCATTTTTGAAAGACAAGTCCCATAGACAAGGTCGGTTTTGTATTTCAAAAATAAGTTTTTCAAAACATTTTTGTCCCGCTTTTTAACACTACGCTATCTCTGTGCAGGCGCGTGCGAGCACGCGTAACGCAGCGCAAGTTGCGTTGAGGCGCAAGTTGCGCGTCGTGTGAACGATTGGTAGAAATTGTATGAAATGCTATGTAAGCGCGTAACGCGACGCAACTTGCGTCCCGTCTGGTCCGGCACTTACAGACGGAACGCAAGTTGCGTCGCGTAACAGCTAGAGATGGGCAGTGGACAGTACTCAATCTACCCATTTGAGTATTTACTCACTAGATTTAATAAATAAAGTAAATAGAGCGTAGTCATATATTGACATCGCATTTGATGTCTGTTTACTTATTTTAACATCAAATTACGTCTTTGCACACCTCCCAGTAAAAAATGATAATTAGTCAAAGAAGCCTATTTTCAGTGTATGATTAGTATGGTATTTTCATATATTTTAACGTCGCATTTAACGTTTACCGACATTTTAAGCATATTATGGCGTATTTTTTTTTTTTTTTAATCTTCAAAATTCTTTATTGCATAAACTATGTACAAATAGGTGGTACAATATTAAAATAAAATAGTATCAACAGTTTACCCTTTCAGGCATGCAATAGTAAAGCATAGAAAAACTAATAACTAGATATAATCTTATGCTTATAAAATTATAACAACGCAGACCTACGGTCTACGGGTATCATACTCAAAGTATTCATTAAGATCATAAAATACACGTTCTAATAACCAG
This sequence comes from Acrobasis suavella, assembly GCA_943193695.1. Lineage (NCBI taxonomy): Eukaryota > Metazoa > Arthropoda > Insecta > Lepidoptera > Pyralidae > Acrobasis > Acrobasis suavella. The sequence continues at coordinate 13,894,774 of OW971931.1, read as the reverse complement.
CTTTTTAATGAGCGTTTAAATAAATTGCAATCGTATATACTCTTTATATTTGTAGGCAAATGATTGAACACTTTGATTCCAGAGATAAAAGCACTTTTTTGTATGTTTCGTTATTTATAATGGGTAAATATAGATCATGGCTGTACAAGTCCCTCAAGTTACTTCTAAGTTCAATCTTTCTTTTAAAGTTGAACATGTTTTTTCTTACAAATACACCACACTTTCCAACAAGAATTGCAAGTGTATACTAGATTTAAATTTCAAAATTGTCATGAAAACATGAAATAATGAATATGAATATAAATATGAGTCGCAACTCATATAAATCAATCTACTCACAAAATGGATAAATTAGGATATTTATCGGGTATTTACTCAATCTACTGAGTAAATATTCAAATGGGTTGATTAAGTATTTATCTATGCAACTCCCATCACTAGCTGTTACGCGGCGCAACTTGCGGACCTAAAATTTTAACACCATTTTATCGTTCCACTCCGTTTTTACGAACAAGTTGAAAACAAACGTCAAAATGAATAACGCAAGTGCGACCACGCAGAGCGAATGGTTAGCGTGCTTAAATCCTTTGATGTATCGCCACCCGCTCGATAACCAACACGAAGTCCAAATATGCGGGACGATACCCGATAACGGCCGGTCACATTTGCGTGTATCGTGTAATAGCACGAAGCTTCGTGACGATAGGCGCAGGTCCGGCCCAAGCATTAATGATAAATGTATTTTGGAACGAAGTTCCCTATCGCGCGTTGCGAAAGGGAGCTAGACAGTAAAAAAAACTTGAGAGTCGTCAAGGGACACTCGGATGGAACGAAGTAAAATATAAATATAAATAGGTCTAAATTACATTCAAACTCTTTTCTGCGTTATATAATCAAGTTTTTATTATCTTCATAAATTTGAATGAACAAAAAGTGCTCCCTCCCGCAACGCGCGATAAGGAACTTCGTTCCAATTAAAATCAAAAGTTGTAACGACACCTCTCAAGTATTTTTATTTAGATTAACGCTATAATGTCAAGAATAGTGTCAAGAAATGTACCGACATAATGTCAAGAATAGTACTTAGGTACTTACCTAATTAATTTTATTTATTCATACCTTTATTTGAACTAGACTAGATATTTCGATATAAATATAAGGGGTAATGTAATGTAGCTGTTAATTTGATTGTTGCTGTGCCATCTAATCCGAGTTTTGTTTTTTTTTTTAACTACAGTACACTTATTGTTAGACCTGTCTGGATAACGCTGATCTAGAATATCATAGTCACCCTACAACATATTTTGTATATTGGCAGTTTGTGGGAGAAGGACACTGATAACTTTTGAAACCGGCCGCCTGCAACTCTGGAACTTTAGGTATTCAAACTTAAATTTAATATGAATAAACTTTATGTGCGTGGTGCGTTAGTTTTCAATGTTGTTTTTCTTAGATTATTATTACTCGTAGTTGTTCTAGATTATATAAAATTTATTTGGGCTATGTCGGCTCGGCTATGTGGGTAATTTAAGTTTTTTTTTTTTTTGCTATGTTGTGCTGTGCAAAGTTTATTAAAGAAATAAAATCGACTTTGGCTCTTTGACGTTTTTGCCTTCGCTACGATGCTAAGTTACAGAAACTCAAATGTCAAGTCAAACAAAAAAATACAATTGGCATTGGCTGTGGCTGTTGCTCAACTGTTGCTGTTGTAACTGCTGTCAATCAAATTGTTTCTTCGTTCTTGCTCGTTTCTCAAATTGGTGTAAAAATAATTGTAGTTTCTTAATAATTATTTTTACGCATTTAAAATTTTAAACCTATACCTACTTACTATAGTTTAGAACAATTAAGTGAATTCATATACGTACATAATACAAACAAAAAATCAAGATTTTATTGTGAGTTTAGCATCTACGGTTTTTGGATCACATAACATAGCAGTTGTGCTAGCCAATATGCTACTAAGAAATGCTTTACATCTTTATTATACCGCCATAAGATTCCATATGAAGTAAGATTAGATGAAAAGTATCAGCAGTTAAAATGGACGTCCCTATACCCGAGCCCGCGACGCCTTCATTGCAGTGTTATAACAATCTAACACTCTGCAAGACTGCTGAGGACAGTGGATACCATACATCATTTACTCCGGGCTCTATAGAAATTACAGGAATTTGCAGTGAGACCCCTGCACTTATTTCGCCAAAGATTCTTATCACAGGCCATATTCAAGTTGCCAAGACTTCAGGTATACATTTTCATCAAGATAAAAGACACAATTTCTCGACAATATGTCCCACAGTTAATGAATGTCTGGATGAGCTTACTCCACAGAGGCGTGGCGTGAAGAGATCCTATGAAAATGATGTGGAATTTCCCAATACTAGTCACAATCACAATTCATCAACAGCAACACCAACCAGTATGATAGCTGGTGAAATCCAAAAGCTTGTTTTTGATGACACCAAAAGAAATTTTTTAACAGCTTCAAGGAAACCCCAGAACAGTGAGCCATTTAGCTCTAATGAGCATATACCTGTCATATTATATCCAACTACACCAGTAAAAAAAAATTGCAAAAGCAATTGTAAGTTAAGCCCATTTAATCGAAGGAAGTTTTCCAGAAAAGTGGAATTTGCCACTCATTCTCTTTCTTGTGAACGGAAGGGATTGCAACCTGTTAAACGTAGATTAAAGGTTGGTGGTGAGCAAGTAGGACAAAAACTTATCAAATTCAGACCAAATCAGGATATTATTAAGTCACTGTATGAAAGGGGGCAAACAGTACCCTTGAAGAAGATTTTCAACAACTTATCAAATGAAGATATTTACAATGTAACATTAGTCAGTTCTACATGGCGTTATATTTGGGAGAATACTTTAGGAGACAAAAACAAGAAAAGACAGGAATATGTGAAGTACTTAGATGCAGTGTCTACTAATATAGAAAACTGGGAAAACGGAGTTGTGCCTAAGCTACCTGGTAGTTCACAAAGTAGAACACTGAAAGATATACACAATGAACTGCAGCATCCGTCACCAGCCAGTCCTCCAGGAACACCAAGAACTAACCGATTTAGAAAGTTTACTAAAGTAAGTATTTGTGTTTTCCTATCAAATATAATTTGCAAGAGTTAATGTAAGAGATTGTTGATATTCTTATTATAAGACACATATGAGGGAACTAAATACTAATAGGTAGTATGTACTTTGCTCTTGAGAAGTACCTATGTAATAAAATGTGTTAAGTATTGTTGCGAACGAGATAGACGCGAATGTTCGTGAGCAGTAACCTGTTGAAATACGTCAGTATAGTGCAAGTGAAACTAGGCCTTACTTATGTCTTTACTGCTTAAAGTCTAGAATTGTTTGGCCAATTGCACTCACACACACATACGAGTCTCGACGTTTACAGTCATCGAAATACATTCATCTAGTATGGAGAATATTCGAGAGAATGTAGACCTCTATACCGGCACATCTAAAAAGGCGATCGAGTGCGCACCACAGTAGTTCATTTCGAGCTACGAAAATGATCACTTCAAAGGAAACCGAAGAGAAGGAAACCTACTAAAGTGTGACAAGTGGAAGTACCTGTGACAACCTCGGCGAGATACCTGGACCCCAGCTGCTATGTAACTGAGACTTGGACATCAGGAAAACCATCTTCACGTGACAACTTAACTTAAGGTCCGTAGTGAATAAAGACCCTCATATGAAGTTTGGCGTTTTTCTCCAAATCTCGAACCCCAGTTTCGTAACAGTATTTTAAGATATGACAAATGTTTTTTCTAATAATCTATTTTGCTAAATTAATTTATCCTTTCAAATGGATTTCTTAATACTTATCTCCATTGTAACCTGTTTTTGTATGATCCCATCTGAGCAAATTGTTGTTTGTTATAACTTACTTGTGTTTATTTTATTTTTAGGCGGCTTCTATAGATCCTCGCACGCAATTATCCTGTGTGCAGTGCCAGTATCCTGCTAAGGTGACAAAAGAGAAATCTGGCGAAGTTTGGGCTGAATGTACCAATGCCACTTGTGCCCATCAGTTTTGTAAATCATGTAAAGGTAAAAGACACCCTGGAACAAGTTGTCTACAGTATGACCTAAACGAGCCTAGTCCATCTAAACGTAAAAATAATTTTTACCCTGTGAGCTCAAAGAAAAGTAAAAAGAACTTGTGTAGATTGTTATGCTGATTGAAATTACAGCTTTCAGTTCCAGCTTCCAAAGACCAGTGTAATGCATTTTGAATTGTTAAACAACAAAATGCAATTCAAATTTAATTTGAGATTATTTATTTTGTGTCTGTTGTCTGATTTAGTGCCATTTTGTGTATTTATAATAATTTCAATTTCAACAGGTTCTGTTTTAGTTTGTAATATATCAGTACCTCATTTGATTTAAATATATGTGCCTGTATAAACATGACATTTTTAAGAATGATAGTTTAGTAAGTTTATTTTAGGTTTTGATTTTTGATGTTTTAACAAATTAAACAGTCTGAATAGTTCATTCATCAAATGATGAAAAAAAGACTGAGAAAATCTTTTGCTTTCTTTATTAAAGACATTCGAAGGTTTCCAAAAAAAAAATTGGTAACAAAATAAATTCAAAACAATATTTATGTGGAATACAACTAGACTTTTGGGGTTTAAACTCCCTCCCCCGAAATCTCAGAGCCAACCAAAGGGGGCGTCTATTAATTACGTGAGGTGATCAGAGGTGATTAAAATTCTGTGCGCAAGTGACAACGATTTAGAGTGGCTGAATAAAAGCGAAGTTGAAGGAGCAGATGATTTTACTGAAAATTACATGAAAATGTTGGTACCAAAAATCACTCCTGAAAACGTGCATGAGTCTCCATGGACTGAATTAGAATGTTAATATATAAATAGAATGTGACAGATTTCGCCATATTTTAGTTTAGAAACATCTTTAACATTAATTTGATCTCATTCACATTCTTACATAATTCTTTGAAAGAAAAAAATTACGTAATATTTGTCGAGATCCCCCTCTCCCCCAGGTGAGATTTGGTGAGACTTTGCTTAACCCCCTCCGCCCCTGATCACCTGACGTAATTAATGGACGCACGTGATTAATGGATATAACTTTTATCTCTGGCTCGAACCTCCCTCCCCAAAACACATTTCTGGCTACGGCTATGCTTATGCTGGCCAAATGTTGTTCTTGAAAAAGCGGACTGTAATACTTGTTGAACTTTAAATGTATTATCCTTCATTACTTTGCATTTCACTACTTATAATGTTATATCAGTTTATAATGAAGGCAGCATAAGGATTTGAGGTGTTTTGTATTGCCTTAACTCTAATAAGACTGTTTTTGCACATCACTATTTTTAAAAACTCGTAAAAGGATCATTAGCCATTACTAGAATTAGCATTTAGTACTTGATTTGAAAATTTGGCTTGAATCACCTGATTATCCGAAAAGAAAGATGATTCCGTGTTTCGGAAGGCACGTAAAACTGTGGGTCCCGAACGCCACCTAGCGTTTGACCATCAAACTATCCAAGGATTGATTCCTGGTTTGCCCTTTGGGTTGTGGAGGTCAGACGGCAGTCGCTCTGTGTAAAAACCAGTAACCTCGTCAAATCTCCTTGGTTAGGTAGCGGACCCCGGGCTCTGAAGCGTTACTGCTGAGGATGCAACCGGGAATACGCTCGGATGATGATGATGACTTAATTTGAAAATTTAGCCACCTTATATGAAAATTTTCTAAGGTTTCACTGTAGTAGATAGGTACTGTGTGCTCTCTCTGAAAATCTCTGATCAAACTTACCTTATCTTAGAAAATACTTTTACTAAAGAAGGATGCAATTATCATGATTACTTATAGCAATATTAGAAAATGCTCAATGATGATACATTTCAAATCCCACCACAAATATTAGCCATATTTTAGTTTTAAATAATGATACCTTAAATTAAATTATAGATTAAATACTCAATTCTTTATAACATTCCATTTGGTATTACAAATTATTTCAATGTTTGATTTAAAATACGTGTCCGCCTTTACTTTTTTAAATTGACCAGTTTAAAAGAAAATTACAGATGAGAAGGATCTTTAAAAAATTTACAATGGCATACAATGTATAAACTGCTCAGCCAAAATACCATAAATATTGGAGAAAGTTTATTTTACTCAAAAGATTTTTGGGTGTCATGATAGTGTTTACTTACATATACATTTTGTATGCATATGAGTTTAGGTACACATTGGATTATTACATGCATTTATTGTTTTGGAAAATTACTTAGCGAGAAATTAAATTGGATAAGGTTAAAAACTACTCTATTTTGCCATCAAAGTACACAATTTGTCGAAGCAATAAGATAAGGATACAAAAAACAGATCATGTATAAAACAGATGATGTTCAGAAATGAGGATAATCTTATTCTATTCACAAGAAGAAAAAATATATATGAGTCATATTTCTTATGAGTGAAATTTTCTTTCTTTAATATTTAGTGCACATTTCTTCCAGGTGTTGTTCAACTTCAACTTTCCACTTTGTATTGTTGACTCTTTGAACATAATAAATAAATAAATAAATATATAGGGACACATTACACTGATTGAGCTAGCCCCAAAGTAAGTTCGAGACTTGTGTTATGGGATACTTACTCAACGATACTATAATTTATAACAAATACATATATAGATAAACATCCAAGACCCAGGATAATTTGAAAAAGGCCATTTTCCAACTTGCCCTGGCCGGGGATCGAACCCGGGACCTCTGGGTGGCGGACTAGCATGGTGACCACTACGCCACGGAGGTCGTCAGTTCATTATTTGTCCTCAAAATAAAAATTTATGTTATTTTTTAGTATTAAGTACTTGAATTTAAGTTTATACCTGTTGCCTATTTCGTTTAACCATCCAATTTTGATGTCAGTCTTTTTATCACATGCTAACATAGGTAGATAAAAAATACTGTTACTCAGTCTCTTTTTTATACGAAAAAACCAACATGAATATTTACGAGTATGAAATAATCGTAATTTAAAATAAATGTACAGTATTTTTACTATCCACCAGGTTGCAATTGGTATGGAAACAGCTTTAAAACATATCTACAGTTACATAATGTGGCCATGGGCTCCAACGCTTAAGTATTTTTATCTTGTAGCGTCGTATTATTTTAATGTGACAAGACACAATACATTGTAAATATTAGATATAAACGTTGTCAGAGGCGGGACCAGTTTTAAGTTTTAGCTTGTAAAATTCTCATAATAATTCCAATTTAATTTTAACGTGTATGGTATCTCCATGTAATAATTTACACTAGTTCCTCGTAAAAAAACTTCGGATAGTCGTTTTTATCGTATCCTACACTAATAACTATACATTAGTGTATTTATGTTATATGGAGATATCGAAATGATTCGTATGAGGAATAATTATTCAAGTTTTAATTCTTAATAAAGAAAATATTCTGAACATTTTTGTTTGACAATTAAATTAGTATTCATAACTTCCTTACAATATGTGACTAGATAGTGACGAATAGGAAGAAAAGGATATGTATGGTGAGGTGAGTTGGTGAATCAGTTGTATAAGGACTTTAATATTTTTTTTTTATTACAAATTTACAATCAAGTTTAATAAGTATTTACAAAAGTAGAAATCTTATAAAATAACATTTTAACAAAGTCTTCATATTGGTCCACCATTCAAGATTTTTAATTTAATAAATTTAACATTTAAACAACATGAACTCATCATAAAAATAACAGTAAATCGTTATAACTTCGAACAAAGAAACGATATTTTAACGGTTATTTTAAATAAATATCAGTAATGGCTAATCCGGTGGTGGTGTTCTTATGATTTTGTTCAAAAATCGTGGACTTGTTTTTCAGCCAAATCCCATGACGAACTTTGGTATTTGATAGGCCACTTCTGGTAATTTCATTATCATTGACATCCTGGAATATAGCAATAATACTTGTTTTACAAATTTTATACAAAAAACAATAGTCATTTGTACACACGCTAAAAAAACTCACAGATTCTGATGTAGTAGGGACAGAAATTGCAAATAAAACTCATTTATTGAAATATATAAAACATAAACAAATCTCAGATTCTGTGAGTTTTCTTTGTGAAATCATTACAATTAATTACACTTCTGTTAACTATGTTACTTACGTCTGATCTGCATTCATTGGTAAATTACGGGGTTAGCATGATTGTTAGTACCTATAGTTAGAGTCCGGAGTCCACTGATTAATAAAATCTATCTGGTACCAACCTGAATTATATAGCGGGATAAACATACGTAAATCCATCACCGATCATACTTGCTGTACACTAGGGCTAGGTCTGCATAGAAAGAGAAATGGCAATTTAGTTACATTGGCATGACAGTTAGTAAGCTATAAAGATCAAGAAGGAATGTTGATGGTACCTATCATAAACGACGTATTTAATTGATCTGGTTGCATCTTCCTTTGATTAAAATACAAAACCTACACAATACGGTACTTATTTACTTTGTTAAGTATTTCTTCAAGATTCCCATTTCTCCAGGTTTTTGTTGCAACAGAATACCATATTTTCGTATCCCATAATGCCACCAAAAACATAGATGTAAAAATGGGAGCCAAGTTCAAAATCCGACCTAAGGATTGAGATCTAAAGGGCCGCCAAGTTCTTTAGAGAATATTGAAATTTATTTATAAGAATCTTAACATTTGACTTGGCTAGTTTTTTTTAAGCAATTCCTATATTTCAAAAAATAGGACATTACCTGCATTGTAAAAATAATAACGTATGCGTAAAGATGATAAGTTGATTAGCCAAGTAGAATAACCGTGACCAAATCACCACGTCACCAAACCAACCCCTCGCTTTGTACAAAGCCATAGATAAAGCCCCACTCACGAAACGGACAGCCCGTTGTAGAACCACGCTCTCCAGGTTTGCGGTGCGGGTGCTGCGCCATCGATGCGGGCCTCGATTTGCCCGCACAGCGCTCGGCGGTCGTGGGAGCGCCCCGAGCGCGCGTCACACAACAAACGCTTTCTACATTCGCCGTCGCAGGTGCCTCGGCGTGGGCTGTTCTTCCAGTAATGTCTGTAATCAGGAGTTGATTATGTTATTCTCTTTTTGATGCAAAATTTTATTCAAACGCTTGTAGTTGAACAGCGTAGTAGAAGGTTGGTTCACCAACATCAAATTAGAGTAAAGTTGTCGATGCGTTGCTTTTTAATTTCCTTCGATGAATTAAGTTGTGGAAGTTACTTGTAGTATAAGTTGAACAAGTCATCTCGGCCAGTCATCTCGTCGATGAATTTGTCCCAGTCGAACGGGCGCAGCGCCTGCATGGAGTAGGCCGAGCGCGCGGAGTATAGCTTGTACCAGATCGGGTAGCCAAACAGGTTGGCCTCCTTCAGGTTCATGATCCAGGTCTCGTGGTCGATTACTTGCTGAAAAAGTGCGTTTATCAATATTTTTATGCACTTCCTTCGCACCAGTCACTTCAAGTCCACGCAAACAAAAGATATTTATGTACGAAAACTGTTCTAAGAGAAACTTATTTTATAGTGTAGCCTAATAAATACTCTCCAAACTTCCAGAAGCCCATATCAATACGTAGTGTGCTCTTGTGAAGTCTTGACAACTTTCGAAATTGCACTACTACTCGTACCTATAGCTTCCGCTGTACTACTATTCTGACTTTTGGTAAAGTTTTGGAGTGCTAGTTACTTAAGTGATAGGAACTTGTTCCATATTTTGGCTTGAATACCTATTTATGCCATTTATAAAAGGTGCAACCTACCTATGTTATTCAGAACTTGTTCCATATTTTGGCATGAATATCTATTCATGTTATTTATAAAAGGTGTTTATCATTCCATGACGTTGGCTGCAGCTGACACTATGATGTAGGTAATTTTTTGTTGTTTTTTATCTGTTGTAGCTTATTATAGAATTTGTAATAACAACAGTATCAGTAGCCTAATTGCTAAATGCGGTTACATAAACTTACTCTCGTCGATGCATCGTGGTCGCCGTCCACGTAATATATTCTATACCCCAGATTGAGGTCATAGTACGGTGACACCGAAGGACCGACGTAAGCTATACTTGTGGCTCTACCTGCAAAACAAAATACCGGATATAAAATTTTTAGGGATCTGTATAAAAAATAAAAAAACGTGCGTCTGTCTTCTGTCCGTCTGTTACAGCCAATTTGCTTCGAATCTACTGGGCCAAATCAGGTGAAATTTGGTAGGATGGTGTTATCCTATGACCCAAAAATAGATGTGCAAAGTAAATATATGTTCTTTTTATAAATAAGATACATTTTAAAAAAGGACTAATTTCCTGGGAACAAATAAAAAAAAATTGCAAACCTTACTGTGTCATACAACGTGGAAGGGACATAACCGTAATAAATCGAACCACGGGCTGTACTAGATCACTTAAGTATAATGTTATTAAAATAACAACATAAAAAAAAATAAAAAAAAATCGACATTCCCATACAAATTTCCCACGGGCTGTACTAGATCAATTAAGTATAATGTTATTAAAATAACAACATAAAAAAAAAATCGACTCATACAAATTTCCCCTGCGGCTGCACACTATTGAATGGAAGGGCTCGTTGTGAGGATCTCAAGTATATTTTTGTAAAATAAATAGTTTTGATTATATTCATGAAAGAAGACGAAACATTGCCCCCCCCCTCTAATTTAAAAAATTTGGCATTGTACGGAACCCTCTCCACGCGAGGTCAACTCGCACTTGGTCGGTTTTTTCTACGTAGTTACGCTATCTCAATTCGTAAATACAAAAGTTTTTTAAGTTCACAAAAAAGATAAACAATAAAAAAAAATGGCGCACTTACCAAGATCGTTCGGATCATAAAAAACTTCAAACTCATCGTAATGAGTGTGACCGAAAAATTGAGCAGTGATTGTTGATTCGTAGCGGTTGATGATAGCGTAGTAATTCCTACTCCATATTTTTAGACAGTCCGAATGTCCTGGAGGTATGTGGCCGATGAGATGCACTTTTTCGCCACTGAACTCTGCGGACTGCAATTCGTAAATAAGCCACTGCAATTCTGTTGCTGGGTCCGTACTGTTCATTAGAAGCCACCTGTAAAAACATTTGCAACTGTAAGTATCATAAGTCATATGCTATTAAAGAATCTGGTAAACTAATGCCACATTCATAGCGATGTTCAGCTACTGATTTGCGCCTACGAGAGAAGGTACATATACATATTCTGCGCCTACAAGTGGATTTAACTGCAGCTGTTTATTTCCTACATCCTATAGCTATTTAATTCAAACGTTGGCACGATAAAATACCAGTTCTTGTTGTTGCAGTAGTTCATGTTGAGTGATATGATCCGGAATCCGGGTCGCACGAGGACGGAGTAGAAGGCGCCTCGTCGGACCGTGTGCGAGACCCCGGCGGGCAGCCACCGCCGCCACTGCGCGTCGAGCTCGTTGTACAGCCAGGAGATGCTGGACTCCGGCGACGAGATGAATGGCGGAGGGAAACTGAATCATTCACGGAAGAGGTAAGTAGGTAAGTACTTTGTAGCGTCTTTATCTCTTTTTGGTAGACATAGGATGGCCCATTCCGCATGGTAGGATAATGATTTTTGTATCGGGAAGATTTTTTTTGCATATCCTTGTACTTGTAGGTACTTTAGTTTTTTTGAGTTGACGCACCGTTTAGTTAGGTACTTGTGTTCAATTGTTGATTTTATTGTCATATTACTATAAGTTGAGTGTTTAGTATGCATTGCAATTGAATTAGCTCTCTGTGTCAATACTTTATGTATCTCACTCACCTACAGCGGAAGCCATTATGAATAATAACATAAATGTAGCAAACAAAAAGAGCAAATATACTATTTGACAAAATCTGTATTATTTAAACATAATTTTTACCTGTTGACAGGAGAAGCCTCGTGATTGCCAAGAGCAGGGAAAATAGGGACGCCAGGGAACATGTCCGACATTTGAGCGACAGTCTCTTGAAGGACTTTTAGATTTTCTTCGCGCGTTTGGTTCCACACATCATGCGGTGGCAGGTCGCCTGTCCATAATATGTAATCGATATCCTGCAATTTTAAATTTATACTTGATTATCGTTTTATAGTGTCGCTGGTTTTTTAAGATTTATTATCTATTAAAGTTTTATTGGAGCCTCTTTGAAGCTTCGCCCGAGCAGCATTAGGCATATCTACTGGAACTGAAACTATTAAAAGTAATTGCCATATTATTCTAGCAGACTCTACATAGTCATGATAATCACATAAAACACGCATTACGAGTATGATTCATCCCTTTCCGTCAGCTATGTTACATACCTGTGTCGCTGACATCTTTTTATTGATTTGTTGAGAGATTAAATGAGGGGAAGGATTCTCCATTAAAAATCATCGATATCAAAAAACATCGATTCCTTCAGAGTAAATAATTTAACGTACATTGTGTGTGTCTGCTATGTGCTTAAGCATGTGGTCGATAGTCCGTTTCGGTGTGTCGCACTTGCGGTAGTCGCCCCAGCGGCCGGCGCCTCCGCCGGGCGTCATCACGGGCCCACTGGACGCCCGACAGCATAATGGCTCGTTACATTCCGCATTTGCACCTGCAACGTGTAGCAATTAAGCGATTGAAACACGAGTGGTGACGGAAAACTACAATGTATTTTCCGGTCAGACTAATATCGTTTTAATTTCCATCGAATCGAATCAGTGATATACGAACTGTTTGTTTAATTCACTGGACAACAAGATTTTGCCACCAGCATACTTGCAGCGATTTCTAAAAGAATTCAGTACCCAAAAAATAAATCTATTAATTTATAAAACATGTATAGGACATCAAAATTTTAAATATACACTTCAAAATTCAAATTTCTCATATTTTCGGTAATTTCAAAATTATACCATAATTTCAATTAAGTGTTTTCCGATTTCCAAATACCAATTTAACACTGTGCAAACCTTACATTTTACATTACTTTTTATATCATTGCTAAACTATTTAAAAAAAATGGACTTATTACGGATTTTTTGCGGGTCAGTATAACGCCATACAATGTGCCATAGTGCTAGAATTTTTTATGCAATGCGCGCAATACACAATGTATGGGAAACATTATTGTAACTTTAATCTTTATATAATATCTCCATAGATAAAAAAGGTATAAAGGTAAAACAATAAAGTAAAAATTGTTTTGATTTTGAAGGCTGATTACAACATTTTATGTTACGAAATTTATCAAAAGTTATAATCTATTTACTATAAATAATTAATAATATCAGAAATTGGGGAAAATCGGATTTTTGATATAACATTATTCTCAATACTGACATCCTAGAAACTAAAGTAAATTATGTCCATATACGATATACAAAAATCTTACAGATTTTAGATATACAAAAATCTTACAGATTACTCTACAGATTTTTGAATTTTTTTTTCCCACTGGAATAAGACTAATGTCTTATTCCAGAGGGAAAAAAAAAATTTCGACCAGTGTTATCTTTTATTTATCTCCGATGAAGACTTTATGCAAAAGCTTTAAAATTTACGGCCTTTTTACGCCAAATAAATAATATCCATAAACTGGGCAGCCTAACATCACAAAATCAAATACATAATTGAAATGCAATAAAAAGATAAGTTCTTTCTATATTACTTACCTTCTGCATAATAAGGGTCGAAGTGGGTATCTGAAATCTGCAAGACTTTGAACGTAGGAGCTTTATCCACCGGGATGTCCAAGGGCCGAACAGGAGGCTTCGGTACCGGTGGGAACGAAACCTCCCACTCGTGGTACGGGTTGTAGACATCGCCACACGCGTCGCCTATCACGAAACTGCATATCTCGTTAGGTCCAATTGTTATACGCTTTAATACGTATACAACCTCACTCTGAAATATAAATTAACTGTTATTTCAAATACCACCTAAGAAGATAACTCGTCGGAAAAATAAAATTTTTTCTGTACCTAATATTTTTGTTCTCTTAGGCTCTTTGTAAAAATTCAGAAGACATTACTCTAATACTTTTTGAATAAATTTGAAGAAATCAAATTCAATACATTGCCATAAATCAAGAAAAGTGATATCTTACTCCGAATAGTCTCGTGACTCCTTCACAAACGCGAGTCGACTGGATGTTGAGTGAAACGCAAAATTGGAAGATCATTTTGATAATTTCTTCTTTGCTTTTGCCAAGTTTGATATAGTGTTGCAGCAGTCCTGCGCCTGCTTTACAGGCTGTACATGACACTTTTGACATAACGGAAGTTTCCACTTCATAGTAAACCTGTTTTAAATTCAGTAATTTTAAGGCCTTATCCACAAAAAGAGGCAAGTTTGAGCTCTTGTCGTTGTCCCAAAGGAGACGAGAGTAATTTCTTTTCAAGGCAGCCATATGAGCAATTAGTTCAGTTTCGTTAGCTGAAGGCGGTAGTTTGTGTGTGAAGTTGGCAGGCATGAAGAATGGCTCCTCGTGACGAGGCGACTCTGTCCAATTCCAGTTGTCCATAGGCGGCCTCCATTTTATTAAGGCTTTCCCGCTCTTAGCGCTATCTTGAAAAAATATAGGACTACCTGTAGACAAATAAGTTTGAGTTGTAACTTGATAACTATGATTGTAAAGAGTGCAGGCGTAGGTACAAATAGCATAATTAATACTGTTATGGTCCAATACAAATACAATTATGTGTACGGAATTTGCATTTTTATAGCTTAACCATCGAGTTAAAGCCTTTGTTGTTGTTGTTGACAACTTGATATGAAATACATCATTGAAACTGCCATTGCTGTGTTACTCAGTCAACCGCAAGTGCGAAACCGCGCATTGACTCACCTGATATCACCACAATAGTAACAGCAATGACTATTTGCAGGAGCCATGATATTCTTATAATCATAACTGTGTGAAGAACGAAAAAGGAAGCGCCTGAAACAACAGAAACATATTCGTTATTCCTACGCATCGTAATAAATAATCACAATTGCAATGAAGAAGACTAGTTAATCAATTAAAATTATATCAAGGTACTAAAATGATAACTGAGAGTCCTAATGATACTCTTACTCTTCTTTAAGTTCTGATCTGATTCTAGAGCGCCTTTATCATCCACTTGTGAAATACTAAACTGTTTTATCGATACGATATTTTAATGAAACAGATGTATTTTTTTTTTGTGATTATTTATAACTTTTTATAAGAAACTAGTAATAAAAAATAATATTAACTTAGTAAAATACAGCCTAAAATTAAAACAAACTAAACAAAAATAATTAAAATAACACAATTAAATTATACAATAAAATTGAGGCCAAGTCGCTGCCGTCACAGGGCAAAGTACCCAAGAGGCTGGCAGCATTTCCGCGTTGAATAGCAATATTTTAACGCTGTCCGAAATGCGCGCCAGCCCTTGGGTCCCCCGAGACATCGATCAAGCGTGCAGGATTGTTTTTTTTTTTAATTCGACAAGCTTCCGCACCCTAGGGCCCTAAAGTCTTCAAAGCAAAAGGCACAAATGTATATGGCTCTCCCAGAGCCCCATATTTCCGCCTCTTGATGGCTTCTGCCGTCGTCGCTGCCGCGCCCACTTTTCAGGCAGTCGCCCGTACATGAGATGGAGCTACAGTATATACGCATGTAGCATCCCAAACAAGCGACCGCCCGTTCTTCCAAGGGATGAGCGTCATACCATCGGGCCTCTTGCTTGCCATTGCCCCGCGCGATACCATTGGGTTTGAGAATTGCGGGCACACCGACACTGGCAAAAGCACGAAGGATGACGTCATTCAAGGCGGCGAGACGTGAAAGACGCCTTGCGCTGCAACGACAAGCCAAGCCGTAGTGACCCAGGGGATCGACATCCCCACCACAGCGACAGCGAAGTGGTTCTCACCAAGAGAGTGCCTACACTCGCCGATGGTATGGCATTTAACCAATATTCCTACTCCGGCTCACAGACCTAAGAGACGAAGACCTCTCCACCTCATTATTCGTGATATCTAATAGTTGTTTTCGAATAAGCAAGCAGAGAGGCTCATTTCATTGCCGCTGTGAAGCTGGATTCGAGGGTAGAGCATGACCTGGACTGGTTGTACTGATCCAAGCATCACAGGCCACGGCTAAGCTGGCCACCCCTATTACCACCACCCCTATATTTGGATTTGACGCCTATATCGGTAAAAATAGAGGCTAAGGCAGTCATAGAAAACTTATTTTCATTTAATTTTAAGATGATAGATACTTCATAAATAACCAAATCGGTTTTAACAGTTTCTCATTATTTCCTCGCTTTTACGATGAAAAGTAAAGGGTTCAACTCGAGTTTAAGTGATCAATAACACCCTCGAACTACAAGCGCTCTCGCTCGCTTCGCTGTAATTGATCACTTACATATCAAGTAGGTATATAATACACAAATATATATATCAATACACAAATATCTCGGGTGTAATTGATCACTTACAACCCTTGTGTAACAATCTACTATTGTTTAGGCGTCTCGAACTTTTGCATCAAGCGCCTAGATGAGATTTTGTTACCGCGTAGGTAATGATCCAATTCTTAAACACTCGATAATAAAAACGCCTTGGAATAAGCGTCTAAATGGAACACCACAAATAGGTACAAAAAATACGACAACTGAAACCGTTTCACTAAGTGTGGCACCAAGTTAATTAACGCACAATACTAAATATGTATATTAGACAATAAAGGCTAGTGTTGTTCTTTTATCGAAACCAACTGGTGTTTCCTTATTTGAGAATAAGTATAAAATTAATTGACTACAAAGTTTCACACGGTAGCCCTTGGTATGCTTAGTATGATATAACGATATGATATATGTACCTACACTTATGTTATGACCTAAATTTGACATACTGACCGCCTAATCTCTAAACGTCTGTACAATTGCTCTTTGTTGAGTTTCTATTTATCATAAAACATTAATAAGAAAAGATTAAAGAAAATTAACGCACAATTGACAAAATCTAAAACTTGTAATGAGATAAATTTATGACTCATAAATAATTGTGAACAATTTATTACCGCCGTGCCTATCGAGATTGAAGTCCCATAATCCACAATAATTACTAATAAAATTTCTAGTTATTCCGTATTACTTTCGAATCCCAGGAACATAGAAAAATCACAGTGAAAGTAGGTTAAACGAACGATGCGCGACCTGATAATGTTATGATGCTCATAATTTATATCTTGGCTTTGTTATGTGATTTTATGTAAGTCATTAAATTGTTATTGCACCATGATGACGATATAATATTACAAATAGAGGATTCTTTTGATAGAGCCATAGGACATGAAACCGTCGACATAGGTACTATTTATTTGATACCATTCAGTACGTAAAGCAGTCTGACGCACGAATATTATATCTATTTACATGGATTTAGCTACCTGACTACCTATTTATGTACCTACTAGGTTTTGTTTTTTGACTGCCTCCGTAGTCCAGTGGTCAAGGAGTTATCCTTGTGACCCGGAGGTCATGGGTTCGATTCCCACTGGGAAGCATACTTTGTGAAAAGTTGTTTCCAGTCTGGATAGGATATTGCAGGCTTGAATCACCTGATTATCCGAAAAGAAAGATGATTTCGTGTTTCGGAAGGCACGTAAAACTGTGGGTCCCGAACGCCACCTAGCGTTTGATCATCAAACTACCCAAGGATTGATTCCTGGTTTACCCTTTGGGTTGTGGAGGTCAGACGGCAGTCGCTCTGTGTAAAAAAACAGTAACCTTGTCAAATCTCCTTGGTTAGGTAGCGGACCCCGGGCTCTGAAGCGTTGCTGCTGAGGATGCAACCGAGAATACGCTCGGATGATGATGACTAGGTTTTGTTTTTTATTTTACTGTGATATTATTAATTATACTTAAGTACGGGATATTATGAGAATTACAAAACATCAAATGTAAACAAAATCTTTCATAGTTTATATACATACTTACCTACATATATACGTTCCTACATAGTATGCTATTTTTCTATAATAGTATTTTTTCTACTCCTGGAAGGCTACCACCAACACTTATAAAACCATTCAGAAACAAGGCAGTTGAGGTGCAGTTATTAAGCAGGTCAAAAGCAGGACAACTTTAAATCCTACCATTACATTCATAATGTTGAACGTTTTTTGAATGGTTATTCCTGAATGGTGAACTGTTTGTTGTCTCTGGCTTGTTTTGGTGATGAGACTGCGAAGACGTTCAAATCCTTCACAAAAAATTATTATTTTCACCGGTTTTTTTATTTACGTTAAATAACATTATTTCTATCATTTTTATTTAAATATCTAAAAGTTAGTGTTATTTACTTTGTTTTCATTTGATGATGTACATAATTTTAATTTGATATTGACCATTAAAGATGGCTAAAATTTTAATGAGTGCGAAAAAAATTGTGATTGAAAGTTTTGAACGGATGTCTGCGTCTGGTTTTCGAAATTATAAATAAATCGTTAATTCGTGAAAACATAAATGTTTTATGTTTTTAATGCTGGAAGCCTAGCAACCACCTGACAAAATATATCCATCACTTCATATTATCGTGCTTTTCCGAATTGCCGTGATAAACAGTTATTATACGATAGTAACGACTAGTGTTTGGAAGTTAATTTTATTGTGGGCTTCATCGTACAAAAGCACAGTGTCTTGTCATAAATATATGATTATATTTTATCAATAACTATGTCGTAAGTAACATTTTAACTACATACCTATTCAATATTATATTTAGATTATTATGTGTTAAAACTTGAAGCTTCTTCACTAAGTGCTATTATAAATAACATAAATAAATACAGATAAAGTAAGTTCGAGACTAACTCAACGAGATAAAGGCTAGGTTTTAGTAAGTACGCAGTGATTGTAGTGCACAAAGAATTTTATTACAAAGTATGTGTAGGTATTTGATATTCGTAGATTGCGACATGAATCTAAACTATTATTTTCTTTCAGGTATTCTGGTGAAAATGCGAACCAGCCTAGCAACAGATCTAGCCTTGTAAAATGCTTGGAATTCAACATTCTGCCATTTCACTGGTTCAATCACAGGTTCCAAAGGAGGCTGTAATCCTCTGGCTCTCTCAGTCTTTTTTGTATTTAATAATAGGCTCCAGTGAATCCTGTCTTGTATTTTTTAATTGATGTCATCATGGTACTTCTCAGAGAGTAACAAAAGAATCCTATAAGACAAAATGTTTAAATGTATGTAGTTGTAATTTTAATAAATAACTTATACTTAAGAATGTGTTGTTATTTTTTATCGTGTGTGAATAAATATTTTACAAGGATTAGCACTGTTATTGCTTAAAAAAAATATGTTACGTATGTTGGAATAACTTTCTATTTTTCACATAAGTTGTACTAAAATAATGAAGTAATATATCTTACTTTGTTTTTGAAATCCAAATTTCCAATAAAAGGTATTAAGTAGGATTAATTAAGGTCCCATGGTAGCGTTACTTCAATTATCTACTAACTGTTTTGTAAAAATCTAAAGTAAAGAAAAAACATATTCACATTCACAAGAAAACCAACTAAAATCCTCCTTATAAGTTACTGGAAAGTAACTTTTTAAGGATCGCTTTATTTGACACTTGTGAGTTGTGACGCGCAATAATCGTTTTCGTGCTGTCGAATAGACGTGATGGTAAGAATAGTCCATACAAAAAAAGGTGAATGGTTTTGTGACGTCAACCAAAACAATCCTGTTTAAGGGCTGCTATAAAGGTGTAATGGTAGCATTAAACAATACAGTTCAGTTTAAGTGCTGCTATAAGAGATAACGATTGTACGAAGGATTCCTGTACTGTTATCTGTCTTTTAAATGGACCCGAACACTAATATAAGAACATAGATATATGATTTCAGAAAAGTCTATAGTCTATTCCTAATATAATAGCATATGTGTCGTTATTTCGCCAAAACGATACTCCTAGCCATAGACTTATAACTTTTTTTCTTTAGGTCTACCATACTGCCAACATGATAAAATCGTTATTTTATCGCCACACCCAAAATGGGTACATGTATTATAGCACTTATATTTTGTCACCTTAAGCAACATGTTAGCGATTAATAAATGAGTAATGAGTAACATATGGTGCCATTTTTCAAACGTGGAGTCACTGAACAAACGGTTTTTTGTATGAAAAACATTCGTTTAAGTGACTCCATGTTTCAAAAATGGCACTTTTAGTCACTAGGAAGACGTTAATAAAAAAAATTAAGTCTTCCATAGATACCTAGTATCTACCAAACATTTGGTAGTATTTCGTACTTTTCTTTGTTTATTTTTGTATTTATTTTAATAAATGTAGTCGTAGAAAAAGTATTGTATGCAACGTTGTATAAGTAATCAAAAAATGCTCGATGGCGTCTCCTTACGATGCTCGCCAAGGCTCGCATCGTAACTTGCGCCAGGCGCCAAGTTGTATAAGGAGGGTTAAAAATTGCGAGTGACTTTTCTGAAATCATATAATCTATGTTCTTATATTTGTGTTCGGGACCATTTAAAGGACAGATAACAGTACAGGAGTAGAAAAATACTTTTATAATCTATCTTAAGGCTTATTTTCAAGGAAACAAAGAACCCGGCTTCGTAAAAATATGAACTAAAAAGATACAAAAGCGGCTTAGGACTAGGACGCAAACAGGAACACGCTTGGATAAGCGAGTTTATATATTGTTTGTAGCATTACCCATTCCAAATAACATTTAAACGTTGTATATTATGTAATACCTTTGTAAAACTCTTTATTTTGACAGGTCAATAAAAAAAATCTTAAAGACTTTGACGCCAAAATCTGCCTTTTTGTTTTTATTTTTAATTGTTGATAAACACCACTAACTGTATATTCTAAATCTTTTATATACACAGTGTCATTCTAAAAAATTAAGACAAATCTAACAACAATAACACCTCTCAAGCTAAAAGCCATCAAGCCACGTAGGGTGCACAGCCAAAGAAATATTCATATATTGATACCGTCGAAAACATAAACCTCCTTTTGGTGCAGTCGGTAAAAATAAAGATTTCTAATTGTCTTGACAGCAATAAAGAAACATCAATAGTTCGTTGCATGGAAGTTAAATCTAGGAAACTTTTTAATTGCCCGTCCTCCTTGCTCCTTGCGGCTAACGAATCTGCGGCTCTGCGGGTAATCATTGCGTAATTAACTACATTATTTATATCTATATATTATTTATACAATCGAGCACGTAATCATAAATAATCAAGGACTTATCATGTAAAACAAGCTTGTCTTAACGTAAGTTGTTACAACTTACGTTAAGACATTAGATAATGCACCAGTGGCTCACTTATCATTACTCAAAGACGGATTTATCACGGATCGTTCAATAGTTATTTGTATTTAGCTTTAATTTTTCTAGAAAACATTAAGTAAGTAAATATATAGTTTTTATCAAAACAATTGAGTGATCATTCAACTATAATTGAACGTTATCTTAAAGTACATAAAAGAAATAATCACTTAATTTTTGCTGTGATATTTTACGCGGAAACACAGAAAAAAAAGAATTTTTAATTTAAGAAAATTGATTTTCTTGGTATATTTGCTATACTTAAGTAATTTTTAAAAGAAAACTGCCGTTTTACTTGAATTTAAATAATATATTTTTTTGGTTTACTAAAATATTTTCAATTAAAGAAAGATCAAATTCTTAATTCAAGAAGACAGTATTTTCTTAATCTAACTCAAAAAAATGCTAAGATTAATAACTTGTGGATGTTAAATTAATGAAATCTTTTCTTGAAAAATCGTTATTATTCAAAAAAGAGATTATTTTTTTGAATTGAAAAACATATTTAATTACTCAAACAGACGTTTCTTGTTTTTTTTTTACTAAAAGATGTTTGTAATTTGTTTTAAGAAATACATTTCCTTTTTTTAAGGTAACTACTTTGAACTAAAAGTCATTTTACTTCAGGAGAAAATTATTTTTCTTGACTGCCTGCTTGCTTTGACATTCATTTGGTCTGTGCTCCGCGCCGCGTCCGTCCCAACTTTAAAAGTTCAAAAGTATTGTGTTGTTTTATAGTTAAGTTGTTGTTTAAAATAGACCACCACCAATTGATAATCAACATCTTATAAATAAACACATTATAATGTCAGCTACTGAGATGGTGTACTTATCTAGTGAGAAACTTTGTTTTTATGGTCGGTGACTTAGTTAACCCATAAGAACCTATTTGGAAATATTATCTTTTATTATTGGAAATCAGTGTCACATGTCAATCTTTTACTGCAGAATTATTAGACTATTTGCAGTGTCTCATTAGTGAACATCATCAGCAACATCTGAGCCTGTTTCAAGGGAAATTAAAATCAAAACATCATTTCCTGGCGCACTATCCATCAATGAGGATCAACGAGGTTTTTAGTTAAAAATGTAGAATTACAGTCACATCAAACTGACATTGTTATGAATATTCACAGGATGAAAATTAGTAAAAAATTGTGATAATGTTAATTATTCAAATAATTCGAATGATAGAATCGAAACATTATTATTATTATTTTAATTCGACGAAGTTAAATTAAGGTTTCTTCTTGGTTGTCTTCTTTATTCCCATACTCCCCCACTTGTATTGTCCCCGGGGGAGTATGGGAACAAAGAAGACAAACCTTCTCTCCCTGAGTGACCACTCGTGTTCAGCGTACATTGCTCTTGTCGTCTTCAGAATTATTTGTTTCTTAAATAATTTTGATGTTTTAAAATAAAAGTGAACCTGATAAAATATTTGTTTTACTTGATAATCTTAATTTTCTTCTTCAAATAAAACTCTTCTTTACAGTACGGTTCAGTCCACAGTGTATTAGGGTAAACACTGTTTTCCTTCAATAGAAGTTATTGAAGGAAAACAGTGTTTACCGTGCCTCGATGCCGTCTAGGTCTACTCACATCTACGGGACACATGCTGTAATCTCAAAAAAATAGCCTTCCCATACAAATTCTAGCCAGTTTATATAGTGTGGTTGAGTTAATATCCCATAACACAAGTTTCGAACTTTCTTTGGGGCTAACTCAATCTGTGTGATTTGTCCCCTTATATTTATATTGTGTGTGAAGTACAAATTATTTTTTTGAGATGTCAGCGTAGGTTTTTAGGGAAAGTAGTTGAATAGACAGCACTGAAATACCTTCTTGAAGAAAAAAAGTGTTTACTCTTACATACTGTAGCTTGAACCATACTGTAAAGAAGAGTTTTATTTGAAGATAAAAATATAATCCTTTAAAGAAATTAATACATTTAATGAAGAATTTCAATAGATAAGGCCAAGAAGTATTTCTTTTAATCCATTATGATAACATTTTCAAGCAAGTGTATATTATCTTGACTTTAGTTATAATTTCTTTAAAATAAGAAATAAAACTAATAGCTGAAGAATAAAGTAGACATTGCATGCATATTGAATTAAGAATCATATACTTAAAGGAAACAGTTTTCATTTGCTTCCTCCAAAATACAATATTTCTTCTAAACAATAAATCAAAAGAGCTTTCGTTTAAGATGTTGATTTGCTTAAATCTATGATACATGTTTGTCTTGACGGAAAACTTATTTTATTCTTTCAAATAACACTCATCTTCGTTTAAAAAATGCATTCAAAATAATCTCTTAGCTATATCCAAGAAAATATTAGTTTCAGTATATATGAGTAAACCATATTCTTGGTTTAATGCAATTTGCTTTCTATTAAGTATTTTTGTCTTATTTTAAGAAGGTCTTTTTTTCTGTGAAGGAGACGCCAAGTTTGTGGTATGGTGCACAAGAAACTTGCGACCAGTACAATGGGTACTCGAAAGATACGTAATAATTTAGGAATGTGTACTAAAATCCTGCTAAATGAATTCATATGGCAACCTTTTATGAGTCAGCGGATTTTACCGACGCGGACGTGGTGTGGTGTGGAGCCACCGCCACTTTCTCCGCGCTTCATTGACTTTGTTGGAAAGTGACGGTGGTATCGCACAGCACATACTACGTACGACGCTTATTACTGCATCTAACTCGTTATCACAATCAATTTACTGGTGCAGCTTGTTGAATTTACTCTTTTGCGTATCAGCACCTTTTCGCTTACAATATTTTGTCAATTTCAATGAAACATTAATACAATAGGTAGGTAATTTTCTTATTAACATCAGCAACTATTGAATATTGTAATTATTTAAAGAATTCTAACTTTTTTTACACAACCGCATAAAATAAGTACTTTGTACTACCGATAAAAAAGTTTAAATTAGGCATGTAGGCCTAAAAAACGAACATATTTTATACTTGAAGACAGCTTAGTTTTGTAGATAGTAGCGTGCAAAATTTGTTTTGTTTTGCCACCCAAAGACTTTCTTTCCTACAAATAGAAAAAACAATAGTTACAGTAAGCGTGCCTAAATGTAGATTTGATTTATTTAAAAAAACTATGTTTTTCAACGCATATCCTATATTTTTCTTGGGTAGGTATATAATATAAGGTAATTTGTAGACGACACAAAAACATCTGTAAGATATCAGCTGCAACTGTAAAGCCAATGAGTGCAAATCAAAGCTAAGGAACGTACTTCGTATAGCATAGGAATAGTACCTAATTACTCTTATGTCACTACAATAAACTAACTGCTGGTAGTAAGGGCTAGTACAGTCAGATGTAGGAAGTATTTTATTCTTATTTTTTTTACGGATCCCTAAAGAGACAGCCACAAGTCCATAAGTAATGTTGAAAGTCACGTCAGGATAACGAGGTGTTATCCGTCCAGTCCACTTTCTTACGACTGCTAAACTGCATCCCACAGTCACTCGATCTACTTTCACTTACCGTCTTCCTTTGAGAAGAAGTACATGATTCAGTTATGCTAATTAACTTGATCATACTTACTACCTACAACATATCCCAAACCTCCTTTATAAGTCCTTATCATATCATAGAAGTATCT
The DNA here is from genome assembly GCA_943193695.1 of Acrobasis suavella. Lineage (NCBI taxonomy): Eukaryota > Metazoa > Arthropoda > Insecta > Lepidoptera > Pyralidae > Acrobasis > Acrobasis suavella. The sequence goes on along the minus strand of OW971931.1, from coordinate 13,869,731 downwards.
ACTAGTTATCACCATATCAGCCACATCAAGCCCACTGCTGGGTGCTGGGCATAGGTCTCCATCAAAAACTTCGTAAACAAGTTAACGTGTAAGAAGTATGTACTATAATATTGAAACTAAATTGAAAGATAATTTTAATTAAAATAAAAAATAAAATATGTATGTATGTCTATAGAAATATATCCTCTTTTATTTTACTTAGTTCTTGTTTTGATTACATAATGTAATATTTACGAACAGAATCATGAAATCAAAACAACTATTTTCCGCTATCACTTTGTGGAGTGGCATCTACAGTAAAGCGTGCACGTATTAGATCCTATCAATTTCTATTTTATTCCGGTTTCGTACTCTTGTCTAGATTTCTAGCTAGAATCCGCATGTGGGGAAAAACTCGTTTGCAGGTGCTGCCAATGTAAAGGGAAATCAGCAAAGTATAAGTACTGCTGAAAATTCATGACCCTCTAAATTAGTTTATTGGGTTTTAACTTTCGTTTTCAGTTAAGAACTTAGTATATTTTTTTTTGTTATATCAATTACGCTTAACCAAATATACTTTCTTTTGCTGTTTAATAAAAATGTGCTGACTGTACGTTATTAATTTATAATGTACACTTGCTGATGTATGCGTACATGTGGCTGCATTCGACAATGGCAGTAATGGAAGTATTAACAAATATGATGGAAGTGCATTCCAATGAGAGAATGCACTCACAATAGGAGTATTATTGGTAGGTGAAAGTAAGTTCGATGAACCAAATGAAAGTATAAAGGGTGTATGGAGCCGGGCAAGGACCTGATCCAGAAAGTAAAAGGCGAGACACATGTCCCGTCATCATGATGTTGCAGTTATTAAGAGCATTACAATATAATATACTGGTATATACAATCAATTCAATGATCTTGACACGCGGTAGCGTGTTAGAGCCAAGTCTGTGGCCACTGGCCAAGTTCAAAGAAAGGAACTGACGACGCAGCAGCTATTTCGAGCTACTTTTGACCCCTTCACAACTCAAAACCAATGTAACCTAAATGCGTGAAATTTAGTCTTCTAGCTCATCTTGACAAAAACGGTGACTTTCGTAGATTTGGTTATTTTTTAATGAACCCCTTATCTGATCCATCATCAAAAAGGTAACCTACTTCCATATGACCTGGAAAGTTGATATTTGGTATCTATGTAGACTACTACGCACATATAAAGGAAAAATACATGAAACAATAATTTTCGTAGATTTGATTACTTTTCAATTAATTGATTTTATATATCTATCTAAAATCAAAAAGGTAACCTACTTCCATATGCCCCGGAAAGTTGATATTTGGCATCTAGGTAGATTATTACGCGTATACAAAGAAAACATTCAAAAAACAGTAATTTCGCGAATTTGATTATTTTTCAATTTATCGCTTTTATTAGGTGAAGTGCGTAACAAAATTATGCGAACAAGCATTTCTTTCTGATATTGCTGTGCAAAAAGTAATGATATCCCACTAAAAATATAAATGTGAAAATGGGAGCCAAGTTCAAAATCTAACAAAAGAATTGAGATCTAAATGGCCGCCAATTCCTTTAGAGAAGATTAAAATACATTTATGAGAATCTTAACATTTGACTTGGCTAGTTTTAGCAAGCCTACTTATATTTGGCTACTCAACCTATCATCTTTACGTTATACGTTATTGTTTTAACATTGTTAGGTCCTGTTCTTTTAAATATCAGAATTGCTGGTAAAAAAACTAGCCATGTCAATTGTTACGATTCTTATAAATAAATTACAATATTCTCTAAAGAACTTGGCGCCCATTTAGATCTCAATTCTTTTGTTGAATTTTGAACTTGGCTCCCATTTTCACATTTATTTTTTTGGTGGGATTTTGCCTATTCATTTGTAATTGAAAGTCTTGAGGGTAAACATATCATTTGTACTTGGATTTTCGCATCTGTACTCGTATGGATACTAATCCTTAAATATATAATTCACATTTCGGGACTTACTGCAATTGACTTTGGTTTGCGCCAGATATTTCAACGATCCTACTCCCGACATGGTCACTGACAGAATCTATCTATGTATGTCTGCCACAAGGACCTAGGTGGTTTTACTGTGTCTACAAGTCCCATAGTCCCGTAATGTGAAATAATTATTGTAACCGCGAAAGTCTAAAATCAGAAATCAACTCCGACAGTTAGTTACGTTACAACACAAACATATCATCAATCTGCAGGTTCACAAATGATACAATTTAGTAGTTCACGTATCACACAATTAGTTAAGCTCTACAGAAATATTTAGTATCCATGTTCAGAAGTGTACTTATGTAATAATTAAATTTGAATTTGAAAAGCCAGGAATTTGTTCATAATTAATTACTACTACACTAGCCCACTAGCCAAGCTGTTACTTTGCTTAACGCCTTGATTGCTCGAATGCCAAATGTAGACATTTTTTAAGACAATTTAAAAAATTGTTAATATTTGTAATTGTGATTTGTCCATTTAGTGTTAAGTTTTTGACTCACGTGCATGTTTTGGGTAACTGTAAGTGCACGGGGTAATGTTTATCAATAAAGATTAATGTTTATTTTGGTTACGAGGTGGTAGTGAACTATTGCCGTGACTATTGCAATATCCCAATTAATATGACAGCCGACGAAAATCCCACGAGGACGCCGCTGTCCTGTGCCCCGCCTACATGCATTCCGGCATAAAATGTTATTGTGTAATATCCGCATGTACTACTTTCTTTCTTTTTTATTTATTTATTTTTTTATTCGTACAAATATTATAAATGCGAAAGTTTTTGAGTTTGGATGTTTATATATACTGTATGTTTCTTACTAAAACGGCTTTGTTACATCACACAATAACGGCCCTAATTAGGTGGTCCGCCTCTTATACATTTTTTTTAAATGTGCAATAAATTTTAATAAATAAATTAAAAAAGCTTTTGAAGTTTTTAATAGCCTGTCTAGAAGTGAAATAAATATATACAATGTCCTTTTTAATTAAGTACAAATATTTTAAGGGGTTATTCAGTCCATCATTTTGAACAACTTTTCCCAATAAATGTATATCGAAATACGAAAAAAATATTTAGGTTCTCATACAAATCGAAGTAGTCACGTGATATAGTTACTATGAAAAATGCAAAAAAAAATTTCTTATTTCGATATATATTTATTGGGGAAAGTTGTTCAAAATGATGGACTGAATCACCTTTTAAAATATTTGTACTTAATTAAAAAGGACATTGTAAAGTAAGGCCAATTTTAATATATTTATGTCATATATATATATATATATATATATATATATATATATATATATATATATATATACCATTAGACCAAGCGGAAAGTATGTGCGGCTGTGATGAAATACATGAACAAGTAAACAAAATATAAAATACAATATTCATATTAATATATATATATGTAATATAAATACAAATTAATACATATATTAGGATGACTGGGACTAGGACTGCGGTAGAAATAATTTATGTACCCGCTCGTTTGAAAGCCAAACGCCAAGGAGCTCTTCTTATAGACTCCGGAAGGGCATTCCATAGCAGGATAGCCTGGACTTGGAAAGACTTTCCCATGAAGGAAGTGCGATGAGGAGGGATATTATGCTAGAGGAGCGAAGTGTGCGAGAGTGAGTGGAACTGAGAAGGTTAAATTTAGATTTAAAATAGTTAGGGGAGTACGGGTTTTACAAGATAGAAAAATCAAGACTAATTTATCAGGATATTATTTACACAGATGATAATTTCATCAGTTTCGCGTAAGTACAACCTTCGCAAATCGTTTACGAGATTCATTGCTGTTTTCGTTCATTACCATGACTGTTTTGAAAACTCTTTAAGCCAAATAAATCTATCGTTAAATTTAAAAGGTTATTATTAGGGTCGGGCCTAACTCGCAACGCTTTTTATTTTTTTCATTAATTGATAACTGAAATGCTCGTTGTAAATTAATTTTTGATGACTTTTGAATAGAAGATTGCAAATTACCCATAATTTTCGACTATATCACCTAATAACTAGTTTTTAAATATGAAGGCATTGACGTAAGAATACCTTAGTGCAGAATGTGCAGGCTGAAAACGAATTGATATATAAGTAGTACATTTTTAGGATCGCTGTTCCTAGGGGATCAATCCTGGTTTAGATTGCAAAATAGAAGCAAGTTGATTATCATTAGAAATCAGTTCTAGGTACTCAGCGTAAATCTTATTTCCTACTCTACTTATTTTCATAACAGTTGATCTGTTGTATAACTTAATTCTTAACTGCAGTTTTTTTAGTTTCAAGATTTCATTTGTTTTTATGAATTACAGTCTAAATAAGTAATTTTTAAAAATATAAAATGATTACTTACATAAAATTAAGTGGTTATATTTTTTTGCAATTGATCAAGTTTATCCCGTCTACAAAACAGAATCGTAATAGGTACTCGGACACTCAAGGTGTATAAGGACAATCTCTTACAATGTTTACTTTATTTATAGAAATATCTTAAAAACCACAATGTGGCTTACCACGTATCTACCTGTTAATAAATAAAAGATAACTTTTTGAACATAAATTAAATAACTCTATTTTCTTCCGAAGATAATAGGTTTGTTTTATTACTGTTTGTATACCTACCACACAATTTGACTTCAATAAGCTACAATGGTTGTGAATGAAGGATTTCCCTAACTTTGTGGTTGTGATTATTTTCTATGCTTAATACAAGCAGTTCGATTGAGACTAAAAACAAAGTACCTTTTACATCGATTTACGTGTATCGCATTTGATCAGATTGGGCGCGGAGCGGCTGCTCTGAGTGTGCAAAGACAAAGATTTTTCTCATTTGCTATTCAGTAGTCGAGTCGCAGTGGCCAGCTTTCTATAGTGTTTATTAATAGTGTGAGTGTGATTATCCCGCCCGACCGCCTGGACGTACGGGAAAATGCGTACTGAGATCTAAGATACACCAATTACTAATGCAAGCGTTGCTGTCTCGCAAACCTTCGAAAATTCTAATTAGCTTCAGTAGAGGTGTTGAGAAATAAATGACTACTGAAGGTAAGCCGTGATTTGAATATATCAAGCTGGGTGAAGTGCAACACAGTGAAACAACACAATGCGCTGAAAACTGTCTGAGTGGCATCTGTGTTCGCATGGCTGTCAGTTTGGTCGGCAGGTAATTATAACTACACATTTTATAACTGTAATTAAACGTTCACTTAATATAATCTTGAAAAAACTAGGTTTTACTTACCAAATAAATAAGATACGCCCACAACCTTTATTATAGCAAAACGGACGTGTTTTACCGTTTTAATTACCCGCGAATCAGACAATAGAGGTATAAAAAATGTATAGCAAGAAGATTACCAGTTAAACGCTCTGTAAACTAAACACTAATGAAGTTAATGAAATCAGGCGTCAATTGACCTCCGGCCCGAGGACTGATAACTGAATAGAACATCTTTGACGTGCAGCAAAAATTTTATCTTTTTCTTGATTATTTCGAATCTCAATATTTCTCATTTACTTAGTTAGTAATTTCGAATATGATGCGGTCTTTACCTCCAAAACTTAAAGCTTAGTAATTAGGTACTTATGTTATACCTCTTTTTCTATAGATTTATAACTTCATCTGCAAAAATATAGTAATTCAAATTAAATTAAGCACTATTTGTTTATAAAAATTTTAAACTTGTTCTTTGTACTAAACTTATTTTTTAATAGTGAATATATGTAGTTTAATTCGTAAATGGAGAATATTAATCCATTTACGAAACCTTTTCTAGATTTTCGAGACCGAAATCAATGTATCATCGTTTTTTAATTTTTGCTGCTAACTCTACTTTTGAATTTAAAAGCTTAGAACGTAATAATAATAAATTCTTTAGCTCCGATACAACGCCAGAGTCATATCTTTGATAGATAACATGACAAATACTATTATTACAAGGTTTTGTAATTAGATTGAGAACAAAAGGATGATAAGATAACGTAGTATTAAATTTAATATTAACTGTTGGTTTAATTACTTTGGGTTTATTCAATTTACTTTATATAGTCTCATCCCTTTTGTGAGTCTTTTGAAGAGTTCGTAGCAGTGGTATAACAGTTTTATAAATAATAATTATGATATATTCCTTCTTAACAAAACTATCCGAAAAAACTCACTTACTTCATGACTTTAATGTAAATAACTAGCTGCACCCCGCGGTGTATATAAAAAGTAGCCTATGTGTTATTCCAGGGTGTAAGCTTCCTGCATACCAAATATCAAATTGGTCCGCGTGTAGAAGTAACAAATATACACACTCACAAACTTTCGCCTTAATAATATTAGTGTGATTACAATGTTTTTCTTACAAATATGAGCATTACTCGAAAACAGGTTTCGATTATAGTTTAGTGCATAATTGAGTATATTCTAATTATCACGTCTTTATCCCGAGGTTTAGCAGATCCAAGAGCTCCAAGGCTGATTAAGGTAGTGTAGGAAAGAAAATCAGCAAGCCTATTCTTTTTGGAAAGATCCCTAGTTTACGTTTGAAAGTACTAGAAATTTAATTGGAAACTTATTAATTTCTATATTAAATTAATTTAAAAATTATATAGTATGGAAGGCTTGAAACTGACCATCACATACTGACCCCAATCGCCTGTCATCGATTCCTTATAGGTCATGTCAAGGTCGCTGCGAAGCAGAAGTGAGTGACCTACTTTGTACTCAGAGCTCCTTTAGCGATCCCTGCATCATCGACACGCTAATTCTTTTAATCATGTGTAAATTTTAATGCACTCAAAAAAAGTAAAACTTCTACCCAAATGGTAAGGTATTTAAAATGTTCACATTTGGAGAGAATCTACGTATTATTCTATTTATTTATAAATAAAAATAAAAAGTCAATCATAAAGATCGCCTCTTTTCGTTTCCCGTGCAAAGGTGCCCAAAATGCTGGCAGCATTGCCACGCTGAATCGCCATGGCCATCCTTTGCATGAGAAACGAACCTGAGCGGGAGTCACCGGTCCTCTAAGATTCTATGCCCTATCTCGTCAATAAGGCGCTTAACATCAGCGCCCCAGCAACCTATCGTTTCTACCGCCACAGGGACGAAGCAATAGTACGGCTCCAAAGCCGCATACTTAATGCGTTTTCTCTCTGCGGCGTCCTCTGCAGCTAGAGATGTAAAGAACTCGAGTCTTTGAGTCTTAATTCGATAGACACGGCTCAATTTTACAAGACTCGGTGTACTAACAAAACTCAGAGCCTTGAGTCGAGCCGAGCTCCAGTCCAGTCCTTTTTCGAAAATTCGAGTGCCAAAATAGAACTCGTATTTCAAAAAGAGCTCGAGTCTTAAAAAGAAGCTCACGTCTCAAAAAGAACTCGAGTCTTAAAAAAAGCTCGAGTGTATCGAGTTTTGAGCGTATCAAGGTTGATTTATTTAAATATTTTTATTTATAATTTTATGCTATTTCCTGCGACTTCCTAACTTATAGCCTATGTCTTAATCTGACATATAACCTATATTACGGTAAAGTTTTAACCAAATTCGTCCAGTAGTATGTTTGTGAAAGAGTAACAAACATTCTCATATATCCATACTCACAAACTTTCGCATTTATAATATTAGTAGGATTTTCAAAAGCTAAGAATACTAGACTTTACAAAAATAACTAAATTACTATTATATCTCGCAAAAGTTACATATTTTATTCCCTGTTTATTTTCCCTGTTCTCTGTATAAAGGAACTCCAAATGGAAAAGAACTTGAGCGTGACTCGTCGCGTAAAACGACTCGAGCGCAAATCAAGACCTGAGCGCCATGTTGCGCTCGAGTCTTTATGTGGACTTAAGTGTTCTAGTCTGGGGGTCTTGTCAGCCGAGTCTAAAATTTAGGACTCAAAAGACTCGAGTTCTTTACATCTATATCTGCAGCTGCAGCTGCCGAGCCGATAGTGCGGCCGAGGTGGCTGGCCGCAACAGTACTAACACATGTGGCGTCCCACACCAAGCATCTACCATGCTTCCACGGAACTAGGGTCAGATATTTGATTATTTATACGAATCAGCTAATATTGAATATACTCATATTGAGCCATTGAGCTATAACAAGACCTAGGTGCCTTCCATTTTTGTAGAAAATTTAACGTAGGTAATAGCTATGTAGTAAAATAAGCCGCATTGCGGTACGTTGTATGTCAAAGATACTCGTACATCAAAGTACTGCCTATTTTTATTAAATGGTAAAGAGCAAGCGACTGAAGTTGTCTATACTTTATATCGAAAAAATTTAAATGAATTTTAATACTCATTCGAAGTATTTCCTACAGCTGTGCATAATGTCTATTGAAACATAAGTATCAAAGATAAGTACTTACAGCAATGTTCCAAGATTTTGATTTGTTACAAAAACCAAAGACATATATAACACGAGCTAGGCTGTTAATTGCGCTGAATAGACGTAGTTTTGCAAATAAAGTAAGAAAACTCTTAATGATTTTACAGCCGGCCGCTTGTGAGTCTGTCACCAACGCTCCTTGAGATTTAGGGGAGGGCTCTCTACATATATATATATCACACAAAGAAATGAGTACTTTGTCCTTTAGTTTAATTGTCCTCCTATTCTAGACCGAGCGGGAACCACATTGCACAGCACTAAAATAAAGTAAGAAAGCTTAAGTACAAATAAAAAACTTTAATTAACTTGTTCTTATTGTTTTGTACATATAAGTAATGAGTAATATATTCGACAATAAGATTATAATGAATTACTTCACAGATATTAATCACGCTACCATTTTTGTTTTATTACAATGAATTCAGGGTAAAACAGCTGTAATTTTGCCCTGTTGCATACATAAACATGGACAACAACTTTTTTGCTACTTCAATGACGAATAATCGTCAATCTTTGATTGCATCAATTGATTTCCGTCATCAAGCTTCATTACACCTTCCGTTTAGACACCACTCTTACAGTTGTGCGTACAAAATATCCTTTAAAGAATACCTATATAAGACTTTTAAATTAGGCATCTACTTTCCTGTCCCATTATTGTATTATGTACAATTATATTTTCAGTAATAGTAACTTCTTGTTAGGCGTAGGTAGTTACTATCGGTAAATACTTACAAGTTTTTTGTTTTAGATTGCGAGGACAGACCCTCTCTATTAAATCTGTACAGAAAGGTGAAATAACAAGATTAATTTTTAATAACCGGTGACTTTTTATAACCGGAGAATTTTAAGTGCGAGTCGGACTCTTGCACTAAGGGTTCCGTACCGTTATCGATAAAAAACACGTCTGTTGCATGGGGGCTCCCATACAACAAACGTGTTTTTTATGGATAACGGTACGGAACCTTCCGGAATGATCAAATTGTTTATTTTTAAAGTGAATATACAATTAAATATACTGTGAATATTTTAAGCGTTTACTTTTGCCGTTATTAATATCGAGCAAAAAACGGCCAAAAAAGTTACGTTTATTGTATAATTATATAATATAATAATAATTGTTTATTTCAGATATCAAAGATCCATAAAATGTTAGTATCAGTTAAATTAGATTAGTAATTAATTAGGAACATTATTAAAATCAAATCAAAAATAAAATCAAATTAAACCATAGAAAGACAAGGGGGTGCCCCCCTTAAATATTTATTTTATTCTGTTTTTAGTATTTGTTGTTATAGCAAAAGTGCATCATCTGTGAAAATTTCAACTGTCTAGCTGTCACGGTTTATAAAATACAGTCTGGTGATAGACAGACGGACAACTCTTAGTAATAGGGTCCCGTTTTTATCCTTTGGGTACGGAACCCTAAAAACTAAAACCGGACTACGGGAAGATTCTTGCTCAAAAGTACGTTTATCCACTGAATACAAGCGCAGCAGGGAGAAACAACTAGTAATGTATATATTTTTGATATGTGTTAATTGAGTCCTTTCATTTGATACCACACACGGTATGATTCTATTTATTATATTTAATAGTTACTTACTTTTTGGCCTATAAATGCCGCCATATTGTATTTATCGTGACGTCACTAGCTTATATATAACCAGCGTACAGCGATGACGCTTCCATCGTTACCTCATTAAGATACTATGGATATTATAGAAGATATGAGGACAGATGAACATACATACATAGCGGCGAAACACATAACCTTCCTTTTGGCTTCGGCGTAGTCGGGTAAAAATAATTATTCTATTCTGAAAACCCACTAAGGGCTTCTAGATACACTGTTGCTCTATGAATGGATGGACTAGAGCCGCTGCAACTACTGATATGAGCAGGGCCGGATTATCCATGAGGCGGATAAGGCAACTGCCTGGGGCCCTATATCAGCACGGGGATCGCGTGCACGCACAAAAAAAAACGTTTCTTTCAACGATTTTATTTAAAAAAAATGTATACTACCTCAATAATAAAATAGTATTTTTTAACTTCAACGCATGTTGTCAGTTGATGAATACCTACTTTACATAGTAGAACTAAAACAAGTAACTATAAACACTTAAAAAGTAAGAAAAGGATAAAGGAAAGGGGCCCCGCGAATTGCATTGCCTGAGGGCCCTGATAGGGTTAAACCTGCTCTGGATATGAGATAGATAGTGCCTTGGCTCAACCATTGTCCGCAGACGAGCTTGTTTTTAAACGCTGTATTGCAAATTTACGTACATAATACATATGTCTGATTTATCTGAAGGGTAGTCTCGAAGGTAAACGGGTAGATATATATGGCCAATAAGAAAAAAAATATCTCATTAGTGACCGCTATTAAAAAGCTTGTTTCATAAAATAATACTCAGCTCCTATAGAATTTTTATAACCTTTATGCAATATATTACTGATATCAATCATAACTTCATAGGGTCACATACAACAACAATAAACACACCTGATGATAAGCCAGGCCGTAACTAATACGTAATTCAATACTTATGTAAATGCACACAAGTACCATATTAATCAGTCACTCACCTAAAATACTCGTTAATATTATATTACCGTAATTATTGTTCATCTGGTTTGCGTAATTCAAATGTACTTTTATGTGTTTTGGTGCAATCATTATTATTCATCAAAACTGCCCAAGCAGAAAAAAATCAGTAGTAATAGGATGTGATAACAAACATCTCTTTACATATCATTCTCATCCGTGGTTTGCATCTACTGAGTTTCCCTACCAGAAGATGCAAAAAGGTTACTTCCTGGCGCTTTTGCCGTCATGAGTTTGTGAGCCTTTTGAACACACAAATATCTCAAAAAAAGAGAGCAAAATTTGTTTGGTAGAATATAAATAACATTGATAAAGGTTAAATACAACGAATGTACACGTTAGACATTCACATAAGTTATGCCATCCATAACATTCTGCTAAAACGATATCCGCTCAGCATAATGATCACTACCATCACGGTAGCACAGCAACATTTTTATAATACACCTCCAGACCCCCAACACTAACAGTCGTTGTATGATTATCGCATTCCTCGCTTAAAGCCAGTAGGTATTATCAATTTTACACGAAGCCCTCTAACGGCTCATGCGGCGTGAACGTCGACAGAGTGCGGATTGACCGGTTATGAGGCCCGTCCTTAGAACAGAATAACTATAAGTACCAAATAAAGTATAAAATAATAGTATAAACACTATTTTATATTTCTATTTCAATAAGATATATAATAGAGTAGGTTAACCTACTTTACTCATGCTTTAAAAGGATGAAATTGACTTTACCACGTAACGAGTCCTTTATAAATGTTGACCTTGGCCTACAAAGACAAATCATAAGATATTCGCTTTTAGTAGAGCGGAATCGATGCCAATTTACTGTAACATCGAATACGAAAATAATAGAGTCGTATCCACTTTCGCCGCTCACGCCGCCTCGGACGTAACACGAATATAAACTTGTGACTACTTAATTTGAGACAATCGCAAACTTAACCATGATATTTAAAAGCAAATATTCTGCAGTACCTGAGTTAACTAACACACTTTATTTTTTCTATGGATTATGTAACTGTCATTCTTGAGGCAGGCGATTGCAGTTACATTATATTAATTACTCAACATTTTTATTGAAGGTGCAATAGCATTCACGTCTTTTCACACATTTTTGGTACACATTGTTTTCTGAGAAAGATTTTGTTTTATATTATCTATATCTACTCTATATAGATATGTCGTAGCCATATCGTAAATTTAATCTCTTCATTAAATGATCGAGAATTTCATGAAATAGTCGTATTTCATGAAATGTTGCACTGGCTACTGGCCACATCGTGATGTGGATTGGGCGGATCAATGATAAGAAATTGTTTCTCGATATGATCAAATAATTTCGACCATTTCATGAATTTACCGTGTCACTTCATGAAATGGTTGATTATATCGTAAAATTGTTATATTTTTAGTTTACACTATACATTCATGTTGTGCGGCTTGGGGTGGCCCAACGTGGACGACAAAATCGTGAAACGTTGACGATTTCATGATCTGGTCAGATTAAGTTGGCCGTTTCATGAAATGCGACCATTTCATGAAATGTTCTATCATTTCATAAAGTGATCAAATCTACGATATGTAGATACACTAAGATACAAGATCGTTGCTTAGATATTATACTAAAAGTACTTAAAATAATTGTAATAATATTTATTTAGGTGATTTATTTTATTTTTATTTCCCAATACAGCTCGTTATATTAGATTAACATTATTAAAAATAAAACTTTCTAATCATGCTCATTAGGTAATGAAAAGTATTTACAAGAATGTGGGTAGTTTTGTAAAAACTCTATCTGCGAATTCTAGTATTTAAGAAGGTTGACACAAGTTCGCCTTGAGTGACGCTCACTCAAATATAGCGAGTTTTTCGCCTCATTTCCATGTCTGATTTCTGATGCCTTCAATTATTGTTTTTATAAATAATGAGGCACTGAAAAACATTAGCAATTAAAATTTCGACCTGTTGTAATACTTATCACAGAAGCTAGATGTTTTTCGATCTTGCCTATTAAATTTTCTTGGAGAAATTACTTACTGATCATTATTAATTAAATTCAAACATCATGTGTTGATTATATTTTGATTTGGTTCTTTATTTTTTATGTAATTACTTAGTGGATTTGTAACGCATCATTGTCTATAAGGAGTAGTAGTAAAAAATAAAAATCAGGTTTTTTAGAAGGTCTAAATCAGCACCAGTGTTAACGCCTTATACCTAGAAGAAATATCTGAACCTTATATTCAATGAAATAAATAAATATAAGGGGTTTTCTTTAAATTTTGATTGAATAATTTTACTAAGGTTAAAAAATTATACATACTTACTATTATGTACATACGTTTATGTAACCTATGTAGATACATACTGTATGTACTTTTTAAATACAGGTAAAAAATGTATTTCAATAAGTATACATGATTTTGAGGAAGCAATGGCATGCGCCAGCTTTGCTTGTATTAACCCTATGTCGCCAGCTTATTCAAAACTTTTAATAACATTAGAAATTTTCTATTCTGATGAGATAAACAAACCGTAGTTGCACATGTTCTATTAATTAGGTATACGACATATTTTGGTCTAGTGCCTATATATCTCTGTCAATCTATGCTATTGCATATTTATAACCTTAATTTTATCAACCACTTCCAGCGTTATGTTGTAATATTTCCATACTGGCTACAGCATTACAGACCGCAGCGTGTGAACAAAGAATAAATATGATCATATTATCGAATTTAGGACGCGGCTATTTATATGCAATAAAGGTCCAGTCTCGAGCTCAACAACACTTGTGATGCGAGGCACATCGAAATTCGCCGTTAACCTCAATCGAGCAGAAAGAAAGTATAGTCGCTAAATACAATAAGTTTGACATGACTCGAACTGCAAGGCGAATAGGCGCTAGTATAATATTCAAGGCATGTTATCTCAAAAGATAGACATTGCAGAATTTATTTTGTTTTGCTAGATGGTTAAGTCTTTGGGTAATTTCAAAATTTATGTATGTATGTCTATATACCTAGTTTGCTCATTTCCCTGTGACATATTTACGAAAAAAAGATATATTAGTTCAGAAGCTACGAAACAGCGCTTAGTTTACTAACCTACTTACTCCACCATATTGATTTTTCACTTTATATTTGTGTTTCTGAAATGAGTCTTGTTTTATTATTGGCCACAGAACATTTTTCATTTGTTTTCGATTTCGCCAACTTCGTTAGGAGTACAGTACAGGTCAACAGGCATAAAGGAAATGATCCTCTTTGTGGCCGGATGCCCGGAGGTAATCATCCTCTCAGTGGACATAAGACATCCTTGAATTATATTTGATGACTTAACATGAGGCGACTGGAATTTCGCTTATTAGTACTTTAATTTGTAGAGCGACTAGCTTTTGTTTCATGTGACATTCATGTGCATCACCTTATTCTGGAATAAAATTTTTCACTTCCATATCTTCAAAGTTGTTTATCATATCTTCAACAAGTTAATATGGAACTAATTTAGTACTTAAGGCTTTCAAATAAAAAACGAATCATCAAAATCGGTTCCCAAGTAGCAAAGATATCGCGTAACATACATACAAAAAAAAACATACGGGACGAATTGATAACCTCCTCCTTTTTTTTAAGTCAGTTAAAAATATAACTGATATCATTTTCAAGTATTTACAAAAAGTTTTGTAGACTTTACATTTATTATAATATAGTATAGTACATACATATTACACACATTTATAGTAAGTATGACTAACTTGTTTAAAAGGAAACGAGACGGGATTTTTACGTAGATTCAAAGATTCAAAGATTCAAATGTTTATTCAGTAATTAGACCTTTACAGGCACTTTTACACGTCAATAAGTATAATTTATGTTACGTGTAAAGTATATTAAAATTTAATTTATTTTTTAAAGAAAAGCTACCGATACCAGCGCTTCGTAACGACCACTGCTGAGAAGAAACGCCGAAAGAAACTCATTTTCACAGTATTGGTCGCCTACTCGCCAGAAGGGCTTTGTCATATTATTATAATTGTCTTTTAATTAATAAATACTTATAATATAATACAATGTTGACACATTATAACATGTTATGCTTGCGAACAAGTAAACTAACATAAATTGCGTAATAAAAAATATTAAGTAGTCAAAAAAAGCGAAGCCGAGCTGACCAGTCCCTCCCGGCAGCACCCGTTCACGAGTTGACGCACGGATCAGAAAATAAAAATGTAAATATAGTATATGTCAGCATCAGGGAAAAGCGGGGTTCGGTTAAAGATTGTGAAAAATATTTATTATTAAATGATCTGTAAACGACTGCAGTCAATAGCGGCAGTTTCCAAGGGGACCTCATAGAATAGTAACATGGACCCCGGTAAACTCTAGCTCGCAAGTTGTATTTACACTACCCATTTTCTTACTTGCGTTCTAAAGGCCTACGTCACAGGAACTTATATCAATGTATGGATGTAAAAAAAATTATATATAGTATGTAATGTCTAAAAAATAAAGACACTGAATCTATTTTAAAGGTAGATTAAGTTCACTATACCAAACAATTCTTTATCGCAGTAATATGGACTCATAGAGGTTTGAAAAATCTTTCCATACAAACATTGATCAGCTGATTAGACCTGCCTGTTATACCAGCAGCAATATTTTTCTGGGACAAATACGATATTTTAGTCCATATGGTAAAACAAATCTAAAAATATATACCTTAGATAGCTTAGGCTAAAATCAATCGGAAAATATAAGTTTTAAAATTCTATTCAATATTTTCAGCCTTTATACTTAATCTATTTTTAAACACAAAACAGTAGCCGCTATGCTATGACGTCATCGCCTGTGTAAACTAAAAAGTGTCAACTGTCAAAATGCATACATAGACGCATTTGTTTACATACATATCTGACGATAGCAATTATTCTTTCACGCTCGCACGTCAGAGCACGATAGTTTAAAACAATTAGTTTAAAAAAATCTTTTGAGGCCAAAGAGACAAATGAAATAAGCCCAAGCACGATGGAGTTGCGTCAAATTATTACTGAGCACCATCGTCCACCTTTCGTCTCCGTGATCAGACCTTAGACATTGTCTACCATAAAGTGCTCGTCAAGCAAGACCAATCAAACGGACCGCCTCAGTGGTCTAATGGTCAAGTCCGCTTTGTGATCCGGAAGTTGTTGGTTCGAATCCCACTGCGAAGCATACTTTGTGAAAAGTTGTTTCCACTCTGGTTAGGTTATTGCAGGCTTGAATCACCTAATTATCCGAAAATAAAGATGATTCCGTGTTTCAGTAGGCACGTATACCTAAACTGTGAGTCCAAAACGCCATCTAACGTTTGCTCGATCCTGTCCAAGAACTGGTTCTGGTCTACCCTTTGGGTTGCGGAGGTCAGACGGCAGTCGCTCTGTGTAAAAACCAGTAACCTCGTCAAATCACCTACTTTAGGTAGCGGACCCCGGGCTCTGAAGCGTTACCGCTGAGTATGCAACCGGAAATATGATGATGATGAAGACAAATCAAACGAGTCCTACTCAATCAAGTTATGTCGTTGTATAACTGAGTTCTGTCGAATATTTCCCGGTATCATTATCGGCTCATTGCCTCCATATTATTGTATTGTCATCCGATTTCTACAAGTATGCGAAATTTCAGCTCAATCGGTTGAGGATAACTGATTGAAAATTAAGTTGCAAGATTCTACCTAAACATATATACATATAAGTACCTATACAAGGTAAATAAAAGCTTGTAAAAATTATAAAGTGTCATAGTTAGACTAAATTAATCTTTAAATTAGTTTTATTGCTATATTTATTTGGTCAAAGATGGCAAAATCTTTGAAGGAATGGTTATTACATAACTAAATTATGTAATCGGCGGATAAACATAGTGTCATTTGAGCCTATCATATGAAAAGAAAAAGAAGACGGATATATGAATTGAAAGGGAGTCATAAACCTAAACATGGAAAATAGACACTTGTACTTACGGACGACTTTGCATTTTGAGTTCGTGCTCACCCTGGCTCTGCCAATTTTGCAAACCAGTTTTGCACTGAACGTTGGTCAGAAACATACCTATAGACCTGCTACTAATTGATCTTCGAATTTGCACTGCATTGCATAGCGCATAATAAGGTTTCGCATTAATTGATGAAAATATAGACATACATCCTCATTAGTTGTTGTCATTGACATTGTTTGTTAGAATTCATTTGTCCTGAATTCGCCATTTATAATTTAACCTTTCTTTTTATTATTTTTTTTTTATTGTTTGTTAAATCTTTGTTCGTACCAAGTTTTCCCTTGAAGTTAAGTTAAAAAAAATGCGTGAGTTTCGTACTCACGCATTTTATTTAACTTAACTGCAACGGGTTGCAATAATTTAACTTTTTTATCTTAAATAGTTATTTTTTTTTTTTTTGATTTTTGTAAAATACTTAATAGCATTTAACTACCTACATATGCTATAACATGCCGTTTATTAAAAATAAGAATTGTTTGTATAAGTACCATGGTCGAGTCGTAATCTAAAGCTCTACCCTGAGTTGAGCAGCTACCGCTCTACAATTTTATGTAACTTAGTAACCAGAAGTTAGCGTAACTCCTAGTTAGTATCCGATGCCGCTACCTTTAGCTTCTTTAAAGATAACAACAGTTAAACAATGCGTTACTCTGGAGAACAATAGAAAAATAACTGTAAAGTAAGTGTATAATAATTTTGTTACTTATTTCGTACTTGCAAAACTTACGAGTATCTGATTGGTTATATCTTATTAGTATATGTAATATAAAAAAATAGTTCAACTACATCTTTTTGAGCTTATATCATAGAAATAATCTTTCCTAGATTGGAAAATAAAAGAATAGTCAAAAGTATGTAGCTAGACTTTTACAGATACTGAGGTTGTTTTAAATAATAAAAACCTTAAATCATAACCGTTTATCATAATCTTATAAATTCAAAAAGTATATAAATCCTGTTATTTACGTGTAATATCTGTGTACATGGGATGGATAATAGGCAGAATAGATATTGTTACAATATTTACATATATACTTCTGTTTCATTAAATTAACCACAATTAATGTTATTTCTCATTAGTTTTTGTACCCTTTGACCAATATAAATTATCAATTACGTAATTTTTGCTGCGGTTACGATATATATCATCTTTACAATCGTAACCAATAAAGCGAACAAACTAACAGTCCTATGTTGGTCGATCTGATGAGAAGTGGAACGCCTGACTTTCTGACCTACACACGACTGGCGACCCGACACTGGTCACTAATCATTTGTAAATAAACTATTTAGGATACGTCATAGCGACACTGGGCACCAATCATTTGTAAATAACCTATTTACAGTAAGTTATTAGCTTCCGGCAACTATTATATTAAATAAATTGATTGAATGTATGAAAGAACCATACCTTAATAAAACAGAGATGACCAGTCCCTCATGAAGTCCGTCCAAAGCCGAAGAAACTTGCATAAATCAATATATGAACAATAACATTTCACTTGATTTCGTGCTAAACAAACAAACGTCGCATTCACATACTATTTTTTTCGAGAGAAACTGCGCAATGTACGTAGAAACGCGCATACGGATCACTGTGTGCCAGAACACTGGTGTGTGTTGCGAGTTCAGAATCGTACCTAGTGTGAACGGTGAGGTGAGCGCACAGACGGAGTGACCACAACCGCACGCGGCGCGCGCAGTGAGAGTTGTGGAGCTGTCTGTTGTGACGCAGACGAAGCAACACCGAGCGACGAAAGCCACAGCTGCAATACTGCATCCCTGCGAGATGCTGCACTTTGCAGATACACTGGAATGCACTGAAGGCCGGTAGCAACTATGGCAATGGCAAGCAGCTGCGCCGCGGTGCGCCCACAGCAATGCGGGTAAACGCTATTACCGCAACGTCACGCGTTCCCGCAGAGGAAAGTGGTGTCAATCGCTGTGAACCCATGTTGCACACCTCTTGTAGCCGGTCATTGACCAGGATGATACTTAGTGATATAGGTTTAATTGCTATAATTAGAGATAATAAAAAAGAACTTAATCTAGATAAGCATGCTGGTCGTATGTACACTTATATGTAGGTGAATGTAATACGAGTACACTCAGTATAAACATTCTACAAAAAGAATTTTTCGAAGTACAGACCTTATAGTTTCACCATATCCGTCCGTCTGTCTGTCCGCGGCTTAGCTCAGAGATTTTTAACCACGCCGACAAAGTGGTCATCTCATCTACCAGAAAAACGGTGTTTTCATCCCAAAAAATTTGGAGCTAAAGTTTTTGCTGATTCTCTCGGGACTGAAAAGTGAAAAAGAAAATCTCTGGAGATTAAAAACAATTTGAAAACTAAACACGAGTGTAATCTATGTAAAATCAAAAATAATTGGCAGTCCAACATAAAACAAGAAGATTTAGTTTTAAAACTATAAACAAATCGGCAAAGACATCGTATTTTCTTAAAATTTGGCATACATAGCGTCGTCAACATAGTTTAGGTATACCTTTATAGGTTGTTCGCTTCGGAAGAAGAAATAAGTAAAATTTAAAAAAGCGCAATTTATTTTCAAAGATTCAAAGTAATTAGTATTACAGAAGTTTTAGGTTGTATCGACATGTGATTATTTGTGTAAATTTGAATACTTTTTCGTAAGTTAAGCCGATAGTGAATTTCAAGTTTACTTATAAAAATAAAAAGATACCTTCTAAGGAACAGAAGCAAACAAAGTTTTGAGTGACCTTTTATCAGAATTTGGTATTCTTCGAAAAAAAAATTCTCAGTATTTATTGAATGGAAACGACACCAAATAAAGGTTAGTATCTGTCGGTTGAACTCTGATCAGGCATTGTAGGTGTTCAATATTCTTGATATTCTGTTTTGCATTTGCTAGTATTTCTCATAGATGGAGATAACAAGTAAAGTGTGCTACTCGAGTGTCCGGTAATAGTTTTAATCCCTCGCTTCATTCAGGATTCAAAGTTGTACAAGGAGTAAAGGTAGTTAATATTTTTAAAGCCCTCGCCTTAAAAATATTAACTACCTTTACCCCTTGTACCACAATCTACTATAATATTGTCTTGTAGGTATTTTATAAACACTAAGGGATTGTAAAGAGAACTTTTAACTTGACTTACTTTTTTTTCAATCTCTTTTTGCGACAAGTGACCAACACTGGGTGTCAGATTTGTCAGTCAGAAGTGTTGGCCATCATTCCAATTGTGAACTCGAAGAATGTGATGCATACCAGGGTTAATACACGCCACGTTAAAAACTTAAATGTGTTCAGTATTATTTTTGGTATATTATGATTCAAGGCCACCAAATAAGATCCTAATACCTAACCGCGTGTATAAAAAAAATAGGTACCTAGGTACATATGTAAAATTCTCAAATCTCTTATATTTTGTAAATTAGACTAAAAATAAAAAGTTGAGCTTTCGCTACGTTACGTCTTACATTTAAAAATTTTATATTTTACAATTTAACAATTCTAAATTTATGTTTACATAAATTTTGAAACGTAGAGTCATCGATATTAGGGAGGGAAACATCGAAAGCCTATTGGTTTACGAGTTTTAGAACATTCATATCTGTGTCATACAACAGATTATGTTTAATATAACTATATAAAAACCGGCCAAGTGTGAGTCAGATTCGCGGTTCCGTTTTTTCCATGTGGGTACAGAACCCTAAAACGCATTTTCGGAAACAAATCATTAAATATCATGAGAAATTTTATTAGTTGAGTTTTGTTGTGTACGTTAAACATTGGTAGGTAAAGCAAGTATTTTCAGAAACATATATACTCAAATAAGGCTAATACAAGTAAAGTAAGCACTTTGCTAAGTGCAAACTGAGTCCTCTTTCCAGTCGAGCAGAGAACGTTCGACAGATGGTCTCATGGTTGCCAACATAAAAACACGTCACTCCTGGCTGAGCACGGACCTTGGCCCCGGGTTTAGCACGCGCTGCCAACCCTATCGGGTATCCCTTACCCACGTCCCCAGTGACGTATACTCGTCACTATCACACATTGGTACGGTACCGGGAGCTGGTGTTGGTGCAAAGTTGTTTAGCCGTTGTCGCGGCAACCATACCGCGATAAACGCACGCCGCTCGCCACCAACCAGACGTGCACGAAAGCTTCCACGCGACAATATTGCCTTAAGTTTAAATATATTTTTATTCAAAGTGCTCATATAATTACACTCCAAATCATTAGCAGAACATGTAAGTAATAATACTATTCATTTCTTTCATGAAACATTTGCTGTCAGCTGATCTGGGTTGATTTTCAGTTGACCTAGAAGTTGTTCTTGACCTGCCCATGTGCCCACTTTAATCTATTTACATTGTTAATAGTTTAAAAGTTTGTTTTTAATTTGGTATCGTATTAAACATTATGAACCTTTCTACTATTTAATTCATAAAACAATCGGCTTCATGAATCGTAAAAAATAAAACTAAGAGTGAACATATAAAATTGAAATGCGAAATTTTAAATAGTTTTCTTTTAGTTCATTTATGTACATTTTGATAAATTACAAAATAAATTATAACTAAGTATCTGACAATTCATGCGATAGTTGTAATGTATTTATGAACACAAATATTAACTTATCTGTAGCCAATCCACTGGCTCCAAGTTATGTAACTAAGTGTCAAAATTCTGCACGATATTCAGTTGTTTATGTTATTTATTTGTATCCGATTTATTTTACATACCAGTTAAATTTAATCTGAAAAAATACTTCCATGCTTCTCTTGATTATTTATGACATACACCTAGATAAACGTTACCAATGAGTAATATAATGTACTTGTATACAATACTACCATAAACAAAACATGTAATCCAAGATTTAACCATTAACTACCTAAACCTAAATAAATTAAGACTTAACTTTCTAAAGCTTCATTAACCATGTGAAGCAGGAGGTTCATAACGGTATCGTTTACCATGTTAATTGCATCGATAAAATTTGAACCCACACGACTGATTAAATTACCCAACTTTACCCTTCGTACTACTTGCAGGTACAGAACATTTACGGTCTCTTTTATTGTTTCAGCAATAATGAAAGCCAATTAAACATTTAATATTTGTTTAAATGTTGTTTCAGGTATTAAATAAAGAAACATCGGCCACAGAATGACATTGTCGAATGATTGTGATGATCAATTTTCTACAAAGACTGATATTAATATTGGATCTCCTAATTTGGAATCATTGTACTGCTCACATCTTTGGTCAAATAGCGATTTACGAAGAGCTATAATAAGTTCATCTAATAACAAAGAAATAAAATACTGCTACACGTGTAAGGGAAAAATTAGAAAATATGATCTGAATTCTCCAAATCAAAATTTTATACCAAATGACCATTCCACTCCAAACAGAACAGAAAGAGATATCAGACCACCAACGAATAAAACTGAAGACAATAACTTTGGAGAAAACTCCCAAACTTTTACAGAAACAAACCAAACTTCTATAGAAGACAGCGAATCAAACAATACTGATAAACAATGCATTCCATCAATTTCTCATCAGATAGATTCTAGTTTCCGGCAAAAATATACGTCTTATGAAATGCACCCAAATGAAATTAATCAACGAAGACTTAGGAAAAGTCTAAAGGGCATTGGATGTATCGTGAATTTCTCATTGAGTAAGAGCCCGACGAAAAAAAGAACACAAATACGAGCATGCTCAATTAGTTTAATGATAGTAGCGATTATAGTGATAAGTTTTGTTTTGGTGAATTTTACTACTCCTAATTTTACACGAGCAAGTAATGTAGTTAGTACAATTGTAGTGCCAATCGAAAAATTAGAAAATAATCAAAGTTCTTCAACGGTAATAAATTTCTTTTCTGACCCTGAGTTACTAACTGAATTAAGCACCACAGAATATGTAACAACCATGGGACCTTTAACTTATACAACAGAAAATATTTCACTGAAATCTAGTATTTTATCCAAAATACGCAAGAATATTAGAACATATCCAAAGGACGTGAAAAGAGAACGAGAGAGCCAAAAACCTAAGGATATTATGAACAGAGACTTATCAGAAAGATTTTGTTCGTGCCAAACTAACGAAGTTTGTATGTTGGATGAAAAGAGTGGAACGTCAATTTGTAAGAAAGCAGTTGATATTGATGATCCCACTGGTAGATAAGTTCTTATAAAACACTATTGTTGTATGCTTCCATAAAAACTGAATGCTTATTATTATAACATTATTTGTAGGGTGTGGCGGCCTATGCGCCCTTGAAACAGAAGCGTGTAAACTGGTAGACCGGCTGCGCGGAGTTCGTGTATGCAGACTGCTGACATTGGTTACATGCTCACCCCAAGAGTGGCGCTGCAGAAACGGCTTATGTGTCAAAGCAGAAGCTCGATGCGATGGCTCTATTCAATGTTATGACCGATCGGACGAACTGCATTGTGGTAAGAGCACTTTTTTTAATACCACCCAGCTAAGCAGTTGGCGAACAATCATAGACAGAAAAATGGGAAAAGCAATCTTTTTCTGGAATTGAGAAGATGTAGACTTGGTAAAAATGAATACCTATTACTATGTACCGCAACTTATTTTCCACCCTTTTAATTTTTCCATATTTTTAAATTTTCAGATTGTGATTTAACCAAACAGTTTCGGTGTGGTCATGCAATTTCATGCTTTTCAAATACTAAGTTGTGTGATGGTGTTATTGATTGCTGGGACGGCTACGATGAAGTCAATTGTACTGCTGGTAAAGAAAAAACTTACATACCTACCTAATTATTACCCACCTATAACATAGGATCTCTTACTCTTATCTTCCTTTCATGTTGGCTTGAAATATATGAAAAAACAAAGAATGCACCAGCGGCAGCTGCTTCTCCTCGGTAAAAGTTGAATAAGGAAATGGGGATATCTCACAACCTCTTACACTCACTACTACTATACTTCTGAGTCTAAATAATATTTTATGAAAACATTATCACAGGATGTGTCCCATAAAGTAAAATTTATATCATTCCCAGCTCGCAACCTTGGGTTCTGTCTAATATAGAATAAAATACGTGATATTCAAATGTGGTATTTTGACATTGGAAATTTCGATCTGCTGATACTCTTATAAATATTCTCTTGCAATAAGAAGGTAATGTTACGCACGGCCTGTAAATCGCTGTCGCAGTGTACCGTATTTCCAAAACTAGGCTACGAAGGTGCTCACTTGAACTAACGGGGCTTCCTATAAAACTTCCTCTATAATAGAAAACTGTTCCAGTGCAACAATGCACCCATTTCTGTTAAATTTCGTCATAATGAAAGTAATTAATTGATTAATGTCATTTCCACAACACAAGGAACAATGCGACATAAATAAGTTGAACAAAAATGACGGACTTCAAATCATTTTTTAGTTGAACGTCAGTCGTAACGCGAAGTCACACATAAATTGAACCGAAATGGCGGTTGTCGGCGCATTATTTGTACCTGCGCCGATAACCGCCATTTTAGTTCAACCTATGTGCCGGGAATTTGTACAAAAATGCTTGGAAGTCCGCCATTGTTGTTCAACTTATTTCTGTCGCATTGTACCCATATGCAGTGTCAGATCTAGAATTTTTTTGAGGCATGGCAAATTATGTGAATTTGATTTTACGAGCACTAATGGAGTAATGGTCAGTTAAAAGATTCAGACCGAGATGCGACGGTACATTTATGAGTAGTAAACAACTTTCAATACTTCTTCAAAAGTAACCAGACGCCGCCCCCATTCCGTATCGGTATGGGCTGTGGGCCCCGGCTTGCCCCCCCGTAGATCCGGGGCTGCCTATATGTAATGCCTAACAATAAATGATTTTCTTTTTCAGAATGTCCAAAAGACCAATTTACGTGTACCGACGGGCAATGCATACTAGCGTCAAGATTTTGCGATGGATTCGCTGACTGCGCAGACGGAAGTGACGAGCCACACGGGTGTGACGAGGGCTGCAGCGCGCACGAGCTGCGCTGCAAGAACCACCGCTGCGTGCCACGGTCCGCGCGCTGCGACGGACACGACAACTGTGGCGACGCATCAGACGAACTTCAATGTTCTTAGCACTTGTGCGAAAGTGTTAATTTTGCTTTTAACTTTCTACTTTATGCAAACCCAATGTGTCCGTCAGGCATAAGTGGCTTAACTATGTACCTACTGTGTGTGAGTTACATTCTTACATTACTTTCAAGATGTATTATCATCTTTTGAAGCATAATATCTAAGTTATTTTATAGAAGATTCAGATTAATCAATTTTTCTCTTCTATATGCTAATCTGTATTTTGGTTCCACCTGTTATATGTTTATGGAAACGATTTATTACAAACATTGTTGCTTGGCATTGTTATTACAGGTTGACTTTTTAACTACCCTACCTACTTTCAATTCTTAATATATATTTTTTTAAATCGATCAAAAATGTTAGTGCTTAGTACCATTAAAAATCCGTTTGGCTGAGCGTTGATTTGTATGAGAGAAGTTTTTCGGTTTTCGAAAGTAGTTCAGTATTCAGTATACCTATCATGGACTGAACTTGCTCCGAAAATTGGGCTGGTGGTAAAAAAGTCACCTGTAGATTTATATCGGCCTATACATTTACTGATTATCAATTAGGCTCTTTGTTTTAAATGGCATTCCTTTAATTTATTTATTATCTAAGTAAGTAACGAAAAATAAAATAAGTACACATATTTTCGAAGAAAACAATAAGTTTATTTGAAATTCACAAGTCGCGGCCCGCCTTACTAGAATTTTAGTACGTATCCTGAGAACTACTCTACTAGGGAAAAGTTTTTAAGCCTTGGTATCCGCCTACCTGTAAGTAAGAAGGTCCTATCTCAAATTTTCTCATAACTTAACCCTAAAGAATACCTAGTTTAAAAAATTATTAATATTTGAAATCACTAGGAACCTATCACGTTACGTCACGTCTTTGATAGGTACCTAAGTATTTAACGAGTTAGGGAGTCTAAAGTCATATAAGACCCAAAAGCAAATTTAAAGTGATTTTGAAAATGGAAAAAGGGAATCAAAAATTAATAAGGACAGGTTGCTAGCCTTATCGCCTATAATTGACATGATTCCGATTATTGCCTATTTTCTCGATCGGCTTTTATTCTAGGAGTTGTCTTGAAAC
Organism: Acrobasis suavella; assembly: GCA_943193695.1. Lineage (NCBI taxonomy): Eukaryota > Metazoa > Arthropoda > Insecta > Lepidoptera > Pyralidae > Acrobasis > Acrobasis suavella. The sequence continues at coordinate 13,843,473 of OW971931.1, read as the reverse complement.
CAGCGTGGAAGGACATTTAGAAAGATTTTATTAAATTATTTACAATTATGTAAATGCATTATGTCGCAGCTGGTGAAGTACCCACACAGCTAGGCAAAGAGTATATAATCACTTCGTCAGCTAGGTTTGGACATTCTTCCTTAACAATTCCTTTACTTCAAATTTTCCCGCCGCCAGCGCCAAATGGTCTACATATTTTTAATATACTCGTATGTTTGAGTCAGTGTGCACTTTCCGTTTCCGTTCCACTGTTTCTTTTCTCCTGTCTGTGCTAGCGTTGCATAACAATCGATAGTTTGATTATCGATAGTTGACCTCTAAAAACAGTCACAATATCGATAGTATCGATTGTCAATACTTTGCAATACCATTGATGAAAGGTAAAACTATCGATAGTATCGATGGTTTTTAATTGATAGTATCGATACTATCGATAGTGTAACTACTTTTTGTATGAAAACCTATCGATATCTAAACTACTGTCGATAGTATTATAATATCGAAATTCGTCACAATACTATCGATAGTTTTATTTAAATTAAAAACTATCGATACTATTGATACTATCGATAGTCCTATCGATATTGTTAATGTTTTTCGAGGTCACGATAGTATCGATATTTTATACTATTGGTTGCAACGCTAGTCTATGTGTCTGTATGTGGTATATGTAGTAGCTGCTCCCAAAGAGCAAAAAAAAAGGTACAATGTGACACAAATAAGTTGAACAAAATTGGCGGACATCAAAGCATTTTTGTACAAATTCCCAACACGTAAATTGAATAAAAATGGCAGTCGTTGCATTATTTGTACCTGCACCGATAACCGCCATTTTGGTTCAACCGGGAATTTGTACAAAAATTCTTTGAATTCCGCCATTTTCGTTCAAATTTTTTGTATCGCATTGTAGCTCCTAAACGAATTGACCGATTTCAAATTTCAATCGATACCCTTCAGTGACCGCCGCCGGGTGTTCTTAGGAAAAAGTGCCCCTAACGATGTAGGTAGTACAATTTTATTTTATGTAAATAATTTACAGCCGAGGCGCTAGGGGCAGTGGTATAGCCGGTCGTATCGTATATTATTATTATACAACAGTGGCAGTTTCACCATTATTTACGCCCACGCCACAACTTGCTTGCCCACTCGCGCGTTTTCTGATTCCTCCCAAAGAGAAAATATATATAAATAATAAAGTCATCCCTTCCATGATCCTCCCACCCATCGTAGTTGGCTTGGCACTTTAAACAATGGATAGTTTTAAACTAGGTAGGAGGTTATGGGTACTAATACTATCTAATTTGTGGGCTTGGCTTAAGACGAAGTGGTAGCTAAAGTTGCGCCCTCATTTAATATAAATTGTTTAAAAGTAAATATGGTGATAATTAAAAATTTGATTTGTATGAATGTCTAGAAAGACCTTTAAACTATTTTATGAATAACCTTTGAAATTATTACTAATAGTCCGTCTAGTTTTAAAACGGGTTTTTGCCAAAAGTGGCCACTTTTGGCGAAAACCAGTTTTAAAACTAGACTACCAATATTACTTTCAAAGGTTATTCATAAACTAGTTTAAAGGTCTTTCTAGACAGTGATACAAATCAAATTTTTAATGATCACCATATTTAGTTTTAAACAATTTATTTCAAACGAGGGCGCCACTTTAGCTACTACTTCGTCTTAAGGTCTTGGCACGACTACGTGAGTACTTCTGTAGCTCTACTGCGCAAACATTTCGACGAACTATTCGTCGAACAGTACGTTGTTATATTATCATAAACTTATTTAAGATACAACAGACAAATACATTCGCGTCGATCTTATAGACTGGCAACACCATTGTGGGTGCAATCGAGGGTAATAGATTTTCATGTTATGGTAACATCGGTAACACACTGTCTTTCTCTTTCATTCGTTCATTCATCCATCGCGTCAACCAATTTGAGTCTGTCTTGCTGTCTTGGAATTTGAGGCTAAATTTGACCTTATTTTCGCCAAAACACAAAAATAATTTAGCTGTAAAGAATGGCAGATAGTGACGATGAATATGACCGAAAAAGAAGAGATAAGTTTCGTGGTGAAAGAGGTGCAGCTGAAGGTAGCAGTTATCGCAGCAGTGATCGCCGCGAAGAAAGAAGTAGGGGTCGTGAAGAGTGGTCTGAAAGGTATGAAGAATTTTATATCTATTCCGAAATAGTTAACAATCTTTCCATTATAAACCTGTATAAATATCTTACAGATCCCAACCTCTATCCTTTGAAACTCCTAAACTCCTCAACCAAGTCTCCAAAACCACGAAACGTACAGTTGCTCTTGTCAGAAGGTATTATTTGGTGATAGTAGTTAGTATTCATCAAAATATTTATTTAGTTGCATGCATCACAATGGTTGCATAATCAATCTTACTTTTCAAATAAAAATCTATGTCAGGTAGAGTTGAAAAACCATGACGCAGCACTGTCTGCCTTTTGGTGACCCACTAATCGATATTGTTTAGTTTAAGATCTTTTTAGTAAAATTGTTCATACTAAATAAAATATTTCATGTAAACAAATAAAGCAACCAATTTTCTGATTTCTTGCTGCAGATACTTGAGATATCTGAGAGATAAACTTATATCACAAAAATATTAAAGATGTCTGAAGAATATTTTTAAAAATATTGAGAATAAGTTGAGCCTAGTAGAAAAAGCAATTATAATAATTTAGAAAACTAATTTACAATTATATCTTCAAACTGGAAGATCACGAGGAGGTCGTTCCGGTCCAGATTACAGAGACTACCGGGGCGGCGGCAGTGCCACTCGGGGGTACTCTCCCGTGAGGGGGGAAGGACCACCCAGTAAGCGAATCCGACCTGACTGGCCTATTGAAGACAGAAGATATGGAGGAATGCCACATGACTCCTATGGGTCTTATGGTTGGGCACATGATCATTTTGGACCACACCCAGCTCATCAGGGATACGGGCAACCTATGCCTCCTGTTCCTGCTAGGTATGTTTTCAAGTCAAAATACACTTCTACCTCATATGCACACAAGTAAAAGAAACTCATCACCAGCAAGACCCTCTTTTATAATATTGTTACTGTATGAAGAAGAGAGGTGTTACAAATATAAATGAGATGCTATCCTAAGACCATGCCTTTATATTTCACCAGAAGTTGCACAGCATCTGGCATGCATATTTTATGATTTAATTGTATCAAATTGCTTCAGGGACGCAGTCCATCCGATGGGACCTTCTGATGGCCCTCCAACAATGATGTCATTCAAGGCATTCTTGGCTGCTCAAGATGATTCAATCACAGTTGATGATGCCATCTTGAAATACAATGAATACAAGCTGGAGTTTAGGAGGCAACAGCTCAATGAATTTTTTGTTGCTCATAAAGATGAAGAATGGTAAGTTATTTTTAGTTTGAAAACATTGTACAAGACTTCTTCTTCAAGATCTTCCAAAAAATCTATTGCCTCAAGTACTTTTTCAAGAATGTATTAAAAAGTAGTAGTATTGATGATGATCACATATTTTTAATGTAAAATATTAGTCTTTATCGTTATTTAAATAATTTGCAATATTTAAAAAATTCTAAGCATTAACACAAAACAAATTGTCCAAATCCTGGTGAAAACTAATATACATGAAGCAGAAAGGTGCTTAGAATTTTTTAAATCAACCTTGCAAATTTTAACAGTAACCTTTTTTCCCTACAGTCTACAGCGTAATCGTGTGGAACGTTGTGCTGGACAGCTTTAAGAAAATTTATACAAAATTTGTACAAAAAAATGACGTGTGTAGCTAGTTGATCTCGCGTTGACCCGTAGCGCGCAATGCTACAGGTTTCGTTACTGTTAGGGGTAGGGCTAACGTTTTCCACAAGTGTGGAACAGGTGAGACTATGAAGATTTTTTAAATTTTTACTATGACCTTTTAGTTTATAATTTGATCTTCAAGACTGGATGACAAATGAAAGGTGGTTATTTTTATTTATTATTTATTTATTTATTTGTAACTAAAGAATGGTTTTCACATAAAATTGCCCAAAGATAGTCATACATATTATGTATGTTTTTGCATGCTAGTTTATTTTTTTACTGCCAGTATGTGCAGTTAACTACAATTTAACATTTGTAAATAAGAAAATAAATAATTCAGAGGGACTTTTCGTTATATATCTTTAAGATAATAATTTCATAAACAAAAAAATGTGAATTAGACTTTTGAAATTGTTTAAAGGATGTTTTGTTCTAAAACAATACCTACGTAGTTTACATCTGTTCTCTATGTGAAAACCATTCAGATGTTATTGTATGGTAGCAGTTATGCTGTGTTTGAAACAGCCTCTTAGAATGATTTTAAAATAGTTGGTTCTTTGTTACATAGGTTCAAGATCAAATACCACCCTGAAGAGTCTGTGAAAAGAAAAGAAGAACAACTGGCTGCTTTAAAGGTAATTTAAAATTAAAACTAATTTTTAACGATTCTATTCAATTCAATTCAAATATATCTTTATTATCATAGGATATTTATAATATCTCTTAATAATCGTCACTTTGTTTTATTGCACAATAATTGTTGATGTCAAAAAGTTACTTAGAGCTAAGTTTACTGCCGCCTCCAAAGCGCTAGTGCAGAAGAAGCGGTAACAAACTGCACTGCAGCATTTTCTCCAAGAACATCAACTCACAATGAAATTAATATTTATAGTTGATATGTGGACAGAGTATACATTGTTTGTTGTCATAATTTAAATTATTTTTTTTAATGTCGAAATTTTGAAATAATGTCAAATCAAGTTGTAAATTCAGTATGTACTTAATGTACCAGATTATGACCATTTCTGAGTATACAAACCTTTAAGAGGGACCCGCGCCAAGCTCAAGCCAGACTTTGTTGTCTTTAAGATAGTCATCGGTCCTATAATAAGCCTTCTCACAGAGTACCTTCTTTACATAAGCTTTAAACTTTTTGTCAGGCATTGGCAGGCTTTAAACTATTGCACAAAACGACGGCATTATCATATCAGCCACAGGAATTACTCTGATGAACATAGGCCTCCCCCAAGGATTTTCTAGCGACGACCTGAGTGATGATACGATTCTCATCTCAAGTAGATCTGCATGTAAAACAATAAAGAACCATGTAGTCTCACATAACATGTTAGCTGAGAAGAACAACGCGCGATGTAATTTCGCTCTTCTTTTATTATTAATTGTTATTACTAAATACCATTACAATTACATAGATTTCAGGTCTTTTACTGAAGCTGTGCAGATTCCGACTAACTACATTTAAAAACATCGCTGTTATCTCGCCTACCCCTTACTTAACGTTATTACTGCTTTATCACTCCCCGTACGACGCGGCGCTGACTATGCATGTTATAAAGTACAAAGAAATATTTACTTCATATTTTAGAATCGTCTCAATGTCTTCCTGGAATTATTAGAGCAAAAGGAACTGGACAAAGTGACAGTAGACGTGGATAAGTCCGACAAGTTGATACGCCTGCTTGACACTGTGGTCATTAAACTCGAAGGTGGCACTGAGGAAGATCTCAAAGCACTCGATGAACCGCCGCTGCAGGAAAACAATAGCACTAATGAGAAATCAGGTATTAAAGCTTGTCCCAAGAACATACGACTTTTGCTACAAGGCTGCCGGTTAAAACCGTTAGAGTGAACATATATTAAGCACTTTTTGCACAATTGCGTAAACCGCTTCAAATAAATCAGCAAAAAATATGGACAGAGTAAAAAAGATATGATCAAGAATTGAAGAATATAGGTTTTACTTTATTTTAAGTAAGTACATAACTATTATAATTTATATTGATATTTTCTAGATAAGACAGACAAAGACAAGAATGTTGTTATTGATGTTGATGCAGTCAAAGTGAAGGAAGAAAAGGATGAGCCTGAGAAAAAAGACAAGGTTGGTATCGGATGCTGTCGTGTTTTCCCGTTGTCCCCATTATGGTCACAACGGGTACGTCATGAAATTTCTTTACTGTTGTCTTCATTTTACGTAAAGGCAATGGGGAAAACAGCCAGTTAAAATTTCACGTATCATTGTCGACTTTTATTTTTGTTTTACTTAGGTTGATATAACACAGTTTATAGTTTTAATCATAGCTTCGCAAAAAAACAATGTTATCTGTGCTTTTGTCCCACGGCTGCATCGCCGCTCGTATGTATACTCATAGCACAGTTATGAAATAATAATATTTCAATATTATGTCGGTTTTAATTTTATATATTTATTCTCTCAGCTGAACTTTTGAACAGTTTTAAAGAAGTACCTAACTTTTTTCTCACTTATCATTTGATATAAAATAGTATAACTTGATTCATACTTCTACATAAAATTTTATCAATATAAAACCATAATACGTTTGATGTAAACTCCCTGTAAAGTCACTCTCGCTTAAAATTTTAACCCCATGTGAACAACACGAAGTAATTTTATTCATTTTATCCAATTCCCGTAGTCCCCTTTAACCGGGACTGCACATGGGGACAACGGGAAGTAATTTTAATTATTTTGTTAAGTTTCCGTTGTCCACATTAATGGGGACACGGACGATGGGGACAACGGGAAGTAATTTTAATTATTTTGTTAAGTTTCCGTTGTCCACATTAATGGGGACACGGACGATGGGGACAACGGGAAGTAATTTTAATTATTTTATTAATTTTCCGTTGTCCACATTAATGGGGACACGGACGATGGGGACAACGGGAAAACACGGATGCTGTGCTTTCAATGACTGAACCATTACTTCGATGCCGGGCTCGGGCCTATTGATAAGGGTGTTTCTGCTTTCTTTGTCCTAAATAAATCATTAACTTCCCTAAATTCCAATATCTCGCTTTATTAACCTTTACTTAGATTTATTTTCGCTTCGACGGGTTAAACTGGAACCGATTTTAATTGCTTGGACATAGAATTTCACTACGTAAGTACCTAACTTTCATAGTGGTCCATAGTTCTACGGCCAATGCTTTAAAGTCAGTTTTTTGGTAAGTTTTGACCTGTTGAAGATAAAATAAATCATAGCAGAAAATACTTATGACTCCATTAAAATAACTAATTTTCATGGCAATTGGACCTTTTAAAACTAACAAAAAAAAAAAAACTTAATAGCAAATTTTCGTGTGAGTCTATCCTATCACTAGAATGATTGATTTCAGGACAAAAAGTCAGAATCTCCCAAGCCCACTGCCCCGTTGACCATGGAGATTGATCCCCACTTACGCCAATTACAGGAACAAGCTAAAATGTTTTCTCGGTACAATTCAGTACCAGGCGTCGACCCCGAGCCGGAGCCAGAGAAAGAGCCTCGTAAGTGTATATTTGTCTTGTTCATCACTAAAGTATTTTATGAAAAAACTTTGTTTTTCACTGAGAAATAATTTCTATAGCGCCGCCTGGTTCATCATCGAGCTCTTCATCATCCAGTTCATCTTCATCAAGCTCTGAAGACGAAGGCGAGTCTAGCACTCGCCGAAAATCGAAATCAAAATCAAAGTCCAAAACTCCAGACAAGTCTCCCAAACAAAAGGAAAAGTCTAAGTCGCCTAGTGTGGAGAAGATGGATACGGTAGAAATAAACGATGATAAGGAAAAAGAGAAGAATGGAGATGACAAGTCTGACTCGGCGGCGGAGCCACCGGTCGAAAAGAAAGAGACACGAGCCTTGCATAAAACTACCTCTATATTCTTGAGAAACTTGGCCCCGTCAATCACCAAGGCGGAAGTTGAAGCTGTACGTATATTAATCAATCAAACAAAATCTTACTACTTATAACAAAACCTACAGCTTTGCAGTTTTTTTTTTTACTACTGCTGTAGGCTTCGTTACAAGTTATAAATACATAGGAACTTGTAGAAAGTGAAATTATACATTTTTAAAAAGGTGTAGAAGTAAAAATTTAATTGAATAATTATTTCCATTAGATGTGCAAGCGCTACGGTGGATTCTTGCGTGTGGCGCTGGCAGACCCACTGCCTGAGCGTCGCTGGTTCCGCCGCGGCTGGGTCACCTTCCGCAGGGAAGTCAACATAAAGGACATTTGCTGGAACCTCAATAACATCAGGGTATTAGAGCCTGCACCTTCTCTCATTTAAGAGATAACTATATATAAATATATAGATTTGTTATGAATAAAGATCTGTGCTATATGACTTTCCAGCTTCGAGAATGCGAGTTGGGTGCTATCGTAAACCGAGATCTTCAACGCCGTATCCGGCCCGTGTCGGGCGTCACCCTCGAACGCGCGGTGCTTCGTGCGGACGCTCGCTTGGCCGCCCGTCTCGCACATCTGCTCGACACTCGTACTAAGCTATGGGATGCCGTCACTGGGGATGGCGAGACACAGGCTCCAGCTGAAAAGGACAACGCTCAGTCAATTGATGTGAGTCTGATTATTATAGAAAAGATGCATAATTATTTTTCGTTGTTCTATGGAAAGAGTTCCTAAAAATAGGCACGTCCAAGAAAAAACTATCTTGCTAACCCAAAATCTCTTTAAGATATAAAGGTTACAAAGTCACGTCCGCCTCTGGACAGCATCTCGGAGCGCCTTAGAAAGACCGGACAGAAGTGACGTCCCTTTTGTCGCATTTGTAGCCGTGATGTAAGAACATTGTTCGGGTGCTATGTCAATCGTTTACAGGGTTGGCCTCATAACAAAAGTAGCTATACTTTTGTAAGAAAATCCTATGGTAATATTATTTTTTTAACGTTTTATTACTTCTTAAATTGACTTTTTCAATCAACTAAAAACCAAAGTTATGAATCAATAAAAAATAAAATTGTGCTTAGAGGCCTTTTTACGTAAATGCTTACAGAATCAGAGACATATATCAATCTACTCAATAAGCATATTCTCTATTATGGAGGTGCGGTACTACTTATCATATCATCCATCGTCATCTAAGACGCTACAGGGTGGGCCTGGGCCTGGTCTAGTAAATTTTTCGCAATAATTTATTATCACACCCCAACATAAGCCATCCCACGACGGCAAATCCCAATCAATGATTAGCTGACTAATTAAACTAATTTCAGTTCCAGAACTTCAGCTTGAACTCCAAGAACCCAGTACTCCACAAAATAACCGAACATCTTATAGAAGAAGCGTCAACTGAGGAGGAGGAGTTATTGGGTCTAGAAGCGTCTTCCGAAACATCATCTCAGGAGCAACCGGACCCAGAACTGATGCGCGTCCTGGACCGCCTTGTGCTATACCTGCGTATCGTGCATTCTGTGGACTATTACAACCATTGCGAGTACCCATATGAAGACGAAATGCCTAACCGTTGTGGTATTATGCATGCACGTTCAGGTCCTCCAGCTAATAAGGTATCCTTGCGTTATTCACAAAAGTTTATAAAATTTACGTAATGATTTATGATACTTACCATTTTTTATCTACACAGCCAACACAACAAGAAATCCAAGATTATATCAAGACTTTTGAAGGCAAAATGTCTGCTTTCCTCCAAGATGTTAAGCCTCTAACTGATGAGGAGCTTCAGAAACTCGGCATCAAGGTAAATGTTTTAAAAACAATCAAAAATGATAAATCGGTTCAAAATAAGAAATTATACAAACTTAACATATTTTTAGGATTCAGAGGCAGAAGTAGAGAAGTTCATTCAAGCGAATTCTCAAGAGCTGTCGAAAGACAAATGGTTGTGCCCACTCAGTGGCAAAAAGTTCAAGGGTCCCGATTTCATCAGAAAACACATCTTCAACAAACATGCTGAAAAGGTGGGTCATTAAAACGTGCATATTAAGTACAAGTATGAAGGATTTTATTGTCATGATTTCTTACGAGAGCCTTTTATTTTTAACCAGCGACAGAAAAAGAGGGGTGTTATTAGTTTGACGGGGTATGTGTGCCTGTAAAACTGTCTTGTTTGTGACATCGTAGCGTCTAAAGGAACAGGGTGATTCGGGTGCTGTATTTTTTGTTTGAAAGCCGACTTGATCGGAATTGTTCTAATGACTCTTATGTCGCTCGTAGACGCTGACGGTATTATCCAGATAGCTTTGTCTTCATACAAGCTTCAATAAACCTTCAATATGAGCAATAGCCACTTGCCATAAGTACAAGCTCTATAAAAACTAATTTCACCTAGGGAGCGGAGTATCATTTATGCCTACTAAAACTACTATAATCGAAACTATACATCAGAGCACACGTCAATGTGTGTGTGTGTCCGCCCCCCAACACACGCGACATGGCAAGAACGGGGGTGGGGAACGGGGACGCATATTGCGCGGGACCGTAGGAGTTCCGTTTTGTATGTAATACTTATACTATGGGTCATTTACACAGGGACAATAGCCGGGACAATCCACTAAGACAATGCGATAAAAAATGCATGTTCTATCTCATTGTCCTATTGTACGATTGTCCTGATCATTGTCTCAGTTCAGTGAATTATCTTCTTTTACACGAAGCCATTGACAGGACAATCCAAATAGTCAATGATTTATCCTATTGGATTGTCCTGTGTGTAAATGACCCATTAACTGGGTAGATGACTAGGTCAAAAATAAATTATTCCGTACAGTTCATAAAATAAAACGTCACAAAATAGTGTCACTTTTCATTGATCATATTAATTTTCAACAAGATGTTAGATTTAATAATACCGAAAAACTGATTTTTAAATAATGATGATATTGACTCCAAAAAAGCATGACGTCACGCTTTTGTATTTAATACAAATCCCATACAAAATGTTTGTTATGACGTTTCGCAAAAAGTGTCTGATTTGACTTGTCATCTAGCGGATTCTGTGTCTAGGTGGACGAAGTTCGCCGCGAGGTGGCGTACTTCAACGCGTACGTGCGCGACGTACGAAGGCCGCAGCAGCCCGAGCCGCCCGCGCGGGCGCAGCCTGTGCAGCATCATGCGCACCATGCGCCGCCGCAACCGTACGTCTTCACTTTTGTTTATTCGTGAGGATATGACTCACTTTAACGAAGGTTAGAGCAAGTCATTAAAAAAAAACAGCCAAGTGCGAGTCGGACTCGCGCACAAAGGGTTCCGTACCATTATCTGTAAAAAATCACGTTTGTTGTATGGGAGCCTCCCTTAAATATTAATTATATACTGTTTTTAATATTTGTTGTTATAGCGTCAACAGAAATACATTATCTGTAAAAATTTCAACTGTCTAGCTATCACGGTTCATGAGATGAGGATTCCTGGTGACAAACAGACAAGACGGACGGACGGACAGCGGAGTCTTAGCAATAGGGTCCCGATTTTACCCTTTGGGTACGGAACCCTAAAAAAATACCCGACTGCTTGAAACATTTCCTACAATCCGCTATTTTCCTTTTGTTGATTTTTTTACACCTCAAGCCGTTTAGGCCGCAGAGCGTCTCATAGAAATTAAGCGTCAGATTATCGTGGAGCATATTATGAGGGATTTGAAATGCTGGATAAACTCGTAAAATGTCAGACGTTTCACGTCATGTTGCACTCAGGCTTGTCGTTAAATCTGCAGTTAACACGTTAAATATGGTGGTATTGCACACCTCGTAAGCGGAGCGTCAAGTTAGTGCTCTACTCTCAACATGTGTCAGGGTTAAGCATTTTACTGGATTTAAACTGTCTTTGTTATAATTACAAGTCCTAGGATATATAAAAAAAAAAGAATGTAAATGAAGACAACCGATGTAAGAAGAGGAAAAATGTTTGGACTCCTTATACGACACGATAATTTCATCAGAAACATCGTGGAAGGAAAGATAGAGGCGAGGAGAGGAAAGGGAAGGCCAAGAAGGATGTACATGGATGAAGTAAAGGAAAAGGCAGAAGTCGTGTCGTATAGGGAGGTCAAGCATTTACCTTGAAGATCGGGAGGCATGGAAAATACTCTACCGACAAGAACATGGTTCTTAAATAAATTGATAAATTGATGATTATGTTATATTCATATTGCACTAATACAATAATATAAGTACAGAGATATGAAGAACAACCCTTTTATTAACACATTTAATACTTGTAGAAAATACTTGTCATAAAAAAAAGATTGTTTCTGGATAACCGGATGTCTGTATGTACACGTATGTGCCACGATTATGCTCGAAATACTTAATGTTTTTGGAACTTTTTTTTTAATAGATTCCCGTCACGGGATTGTTTTCTTTTGAAAAGTACTATGTAAGTCAGTTTCATTTAATTAACACAAAATACTAAAAAAAAAAAATAGGTAGCATCCTGTTTTGTTTTTTATTTATTTTTTTATTGAATGTTACGGGTCGTGCTCTTTAGGATTTTCCAATGTTATTTGTGTGTGCAGCAGCTACGGCGCAGGCGCGGCGGGCGGCGCGCCGGGCGCCCGCTGGGGCTGGCCGGCGTGGGCGCCGCCGCAGCCCTATGCGCCGCGCCATCCGCGCTTCGCCAGACCGAGGTCAGTACCTTGCATTTCACTCACTACCCCAATTGAGAAATGAGAATCCTTCTATAGAAACAATTAATCGAAATGAATATATGAATGCGTACTTACATATTCACCGAGGGCTAAAGAATAGGTAAATACTAAACACACGATCCGAGTATTTTATTAAATTATGTGTATACCCGCTCGTGTACTTTGTTTGTGCACAGTTGCACGCCTCGTATTTTACGTTTTCAAGCAAGGTTCTAAGACTTCCAATTGATCTCAAAGGTTTTGATAGATCTCTGTGGCATCTTAAGTAGAGAAGATGCATAATGAGTAGATTTTGATAAATGTCTCTGATTTTGTAAGCATTTACGTAAAAAGGCCTTTAAGCACAATTATATTATTTATCGATTCATTAACTTTGGTTTTTAGTTGATTGAAAAGTCAATTTTAGAAGTAATAAAAGCTTTAAGAAATAATATTACGATAGATTTTCTTAAAAAAATAAAGCTAAATTTGTCATAAGGCCCAATTCTGTAAACCAAAATATTTGACATATCACCCGAGCAAATGTTGTTACATCACGCTTACAAATGCGACACAAATGACGTCACTCCTGTCCGGTCTTTTTAAGGCGCTCGGAGACGCCGTCTAAAGGCGGACGTGATTTTGTAACCTTTATATCTTAAAGAGATTTTGGATTAGCAAGGTAGTTTTTTCTTGGACATGCCTATTTTTAGGAGCTCTCCATAGCACAACGAAAAAAAAAACTATGCATCTTCCCTATTTGATTAATAGCCAGCCAGGTCTTAGATAAAAACTGCATTTACAAAAGTAAAAGTTCAAACTTAAAAGTATTGAATTGGCATTATCATGGAGAATCCTTATTTCTCAATTATTTTATTCAGTAGCCATTGTGATAAGTGTATGATTTGATTTTGTTTTCTATTGTTTGCATATTGAATCTCAGCGTCCGCTTGAGCTAGTTTACCTGAAGCAGCAACACTTCCTAATTGCCTATACTGATGTCCGAAATTTCGCGAATACAAAAATAAATATGTATGATTTATTTTAATAGAAATTTCATATACAAGTATCATAATTTTTTTTCTTACACTAACTTCTCTATAATACCTACTCTCTTCGACTTTATAATCATTTATTTATTGTGTACTCTAAACATTATTTGCAAGTCGATTAAGACAAAGCGAAATAACCTCAGACATATCTATATTCTATTTGCATGACCTTTACATTTGATTCAAACTTTATGATTACTGTCCATTGACGTGCATGCGCCTATCCCCGAAATTTGCATGAATGATGTAGCAAATATGAGATTACAATGAGTAAAGCATATCCTTGTGTAGCTTAACATGGGTTCCTAAAAAAAAACTGCTACATCAACGCATGTTGCTTTTAAAATTAAACGAGTCAAGCTGCATTATTCAATTTTTTTTTAATACTTTCTCTGAGTTGAAAGAAATAATTTACAGGGATAATGTGGATCGGTCGCGGCCTATTATAACATACAACGATCTTGACTTCCCGGACAGTGGTGATATATTCTAAGTGATAGATACTTTGACAATTAGTACATCAACAGTTGTATTTTTAATTTTATAACATTCCGTTTTTACCAAAAAAATTCCGTCGTATTTTGTATTGTAATTTATTGAAAATTGTACATTACATTATGAGAAATACGTAATTGTTTAACGGAAATTGCGTAAGTTTAATATTAAAAATTCTCGAAATAAATTGTATTTGAGTATGGTATTTTATATGTAAACGCATGAAATGTAATGAGCTAAGTATATTTTATTAAAAGCAAGAATAAGAGTTCTATACATGTACAATTTTAATGTTGTAATTGGGCATTTAAGAATGTGTATTAGGTATAGGTATTAATTTTCTTTGTATCATTGTTGCGATATTTTATCGTTCGTATATAATTACATATTTTGATATTTGTATGTGTCTTTACTGTATATTTTAATAAATAATCATCTAGCAAATCGTCCCTTTCTTTCTTTCTTACCTTTTGGTGATTATGAACAACACCCGGGAAGCTGAGATTTTATTCGTAGTGTCTTTTTATGAGGGTAGTTAGTGATTTGTTTGCGCGTGGCTTGAGGAGGCGGCATTTAGATTAACATTGATGTTGATTGTTAAAGGGGCGGCGGCGCGGATTTCCGCCCGGTCATTCACTACAGAGACTTGGACGCGCCGCGCGAACCCGACGAGTTCGTATAATTGGAAACTCATCGCCGACTTACCAAAGGACCTCGTACCAAACGATAAGCACATACGATTTATTACCAGTAGACTATGTACAAGTTACGTTTGTAGCAGCTTAAATCGAATTGTCACAAAACTTGTGTCATTAGAGTGTATTTTTGAAATATACCGACGATTATTAAAATACGGTTTTTCAATAAATAGCTTGTTTTGGTAAATACTAATTTCCCTAGTAAGTAATTCTAGTGTCAAACACAATCAAATAATTATGAAACTCAATGCCTCGCCTATTACATAAACATTTCACCATACTAACAAAAACACTGACAACATTTTAAAAGTATATTTTGAGGTAACATAATGTCTTTAAATACATTCATAAAATAAATACGTAATGGGATTCTTAGAATATAACATGTACAAGGTAGCATATACGCACTTGGAAACAAAATCTCTCTGACATTGGAATACTAAAAGCTCATTATGCTCACCACAGACCGGGAATACCAGTAAACATCGTGAATCCTCCTATTTAATAGCGGATATTAATTTAAGTTTCGAACGATAACCTTCTCCTTGGTCGAATTCTTCGAAATCAATATTAGATTAAATAAGATGAGGAAATCTCAGCTTACTATAAAAAAAAATAGGGTATAATGTACGCTCAATATCATTTCATACTTGAAGGGGCGACTTTAGTCAGTAAGTATATAAAAACTTGAGTTATGGGACACATGTTGGAGATACCAGTGTCGCGGTTCCATGGAAAACAAAATTATTGACCGCAAAATCGCTCAATCAAGTAGTTTGTAGTAGTGAACAATAAATACACTTTACCCGGTATAGGTAATACTTACTGGTAGACTGCCTACTATGTAAATCGGTGACCTATTTATTTACTGCATCTTAACTAGATCAGTCATCCATCAGGAAATGAGATAGGTATGTCACGTTAAGAAACAAACAATCACCTTATAAAAAACAAAATGCTAATGTTCGCCACTGTAACTTATGTCATCATTAGTAGGTAATGTATACCTTTACTGGCGTCGGACGTTTAAACCTTGACCTCTGAATAACTTTGTCATACGTACATAATTACATTCATATCTCATCTGCAGCAGATAGATACATACTTCTTTATCCTTATTCAATTCTTTTATTTCAGATAACTAGGATCTAATTTGTTAGTATATAGTAACTTAAAACTAGTGTTAGTACTTACAGCTGTACATATTGTTGTGCACAAAGGTAATATGCAACTTCTGTGTACAGAGGGCCTAGGCGGCATTGCCTTCAAAGTTGACCACCGGCATGGACCCAGATTTTTGGGGCAGACTGGGAAATTTGGATCTTGCGTCTCTAAAAGCCCAGGGCTGCAAGACTCAAAGGCCACGCGAGAAGGTAAAAAAGGAATAGATTCAAAGATTCAAATGTTTATTCTGTAATTAGACCTTTACAGGCACTTTTACACGTCAATAAGTATAATTTCCGTTACGTGTAAAGTGTATTAAAATTTAATTTATTTTTAAAGAAAAGCTACCGATACCAGCGCTTCGTAACGACCACTGCTGAGAAGAAACGCCGAAAGAACCTCATTTTCACAGTATTATCGCCAGAAGGGCTTTGTCATGTTATTATTATTGTCTTTTAATTAATAAATACTTATAATATAATACAATGTTGACACATTATAACATGTAATGCTTGCGAACAAGTAAACAAACATAAATTGCGTACTAAAAAATATTAAGTAGTCAAAAAAGCGAAGCCGAGCTGACCAGTCCCTCCCGCTAGCACCCGTTTACAAATATAAAAATACCCGTATAAAAATTGTGATGGGTTTCTAGCCGCATCGCCCAACATGATTCGCATTTTCGCCCATGCCCTCAATCGGCTTCTATGATCTGTGTGGGAAGAAGCTGCAGGTGCATTATAATATACTTCAGAAAGTGGTAAGTGACAGACTACATTGTATCCCGTAATTTGTTACTATAGGTTCCCAACCCAAGCGATAGTCATATTGTCAATGCCGACAAAAACTATACATATACAGTCAGGCTTCAAATATGATGTCATATTTTCTCAAACAATTAGCATGAGAGATTATGACCCCATTTTTAGGGTTCCGTAGCCAAATGGCAAAAAACGGCACCCCTAAGGATTCGTCATGTCTGTCTGTCCGTCCGTATGTCACAGCCACTTTTTTCCGAAACTATAAGAACTATACTGTTGGAACTTGGTAAGTAGATGTATTCTGTGAACCGCATTAAGATTTTCACACAAAAATAGAAAGAAAAAAAAACAAATTTGGGGGTTCCCCATGCTTAGAACTAAACGCAATTTTTTTTTTCATCGAACCCCTACCTGTGTGTTATCTATGGATGATAGGTCTTCAAAAATGATATTGAGGTTTCTAATATCATTTTTTTCTAAACTGAATTGTTTGCACGAGAGACACTTCCAAAGTGGTTAAAATATGCCCCCCCCCCCTCCCACCTCGCCCCCTGTTACTTCTAAAATAAGAGAATGATAAAACTAAAAAATATATATATCATGTATATTACCATGCAAACTTCCACCGAAAATTGGTTTGAACAAGATCAAGTAAGTGGTTTATTTAAAGCGTTTATTAAAACATCGATCAAAGTTACAACGAACTACAAGAACTGTTATGTTATGTTACTTGCTGCCACGGAACCCTTCATGGGCGAGTCCGACTCCCACTTGGCCGCTTTTTTGAAGCGTACCGTACTTAGTATGTCATATTACCTACATTTGATATGCGTTGGTGTCAATTTACACGGCATAATTTGATCTAGATTATGCTTAAATAGTTAAGTATAGCAGGCATTTCAATGTCATATTCATGACTTTATATACATATGAGGTACAAATATAGCTTGGAATGTATGGTGATTCGTGGTGAGTATGTGTGCAGTCACCCGGATGTGGCCGGGTGCATCGGCAACGGCTGCGGTCTCACGACGCGACGTGCGACTATGGTGAACTGAACGCAACCTCTTTGTCACGTTCTCATGTGAAGATTTATTTTTTTTAATTTGCTGGGAATAACATGGTCACATATATGGGTATTGTCCGCGTTATTGGCGTTTTAAAGTTCTGGATGTCCTAAATCGAGAGACTACCAATTTTTTTTTCTGATATGTAGTTCTTAAAGATTAATACATCTATCTCATTGTCGTTTATGTTTTTATTTCTTATTTATTTTTATAAACTGTAAAAATGTATGTAAGTTTATATTATATATTAATTATAGTAACCTACTTACAGTCGCTGTTTTTTAGAATTTACTAGTAAAAATATCAAAAAACCAAATCCTTTTAAAATATATATTTATTATTATTTATTTGTTTCGAGCCATCAACTATATATTATTATTATTTAAAATATATAACGTCAAACAAAACATACTGAAACTATTTTAAGGGTAGATTCTCTTCATGATACTGAACAACTTCCACCAAGAAACATTTCGAAATATAAAAACGAAAAATCATTTTTTGCTTATCATAGAAATGCGGATCAGCTGATCGGTCAACTTGTATGGTAGGCATAAAAAATAATGTTTATATTTCAATAAATGATTTTAAATTAATGGACCAATTGTTTACTTTAATGGACTGAAACCACCTTTAAATAATTTCTGTACATTTTTTTAGAACCTGTATACTCACATCAAATAAAAGTACCTATATCTATCAAGTAAAAGTTAAGTATATTTTTATATTCTATGCCTGTTGTTTTTGTCAGAAAAAGTACTTACCTAAGTATCAATAAAAATTAATTAGTAAGTACAGTCCACTGAGATACAATTATTACAATCAAATATTATGTACCTAAGTAAGTACCTACCTAACCGCAATGAATGACATATTTAATGAGTCATTCGGGGCGTAAATACTAAATTAGATGTCAATCAATACAATCATGAGCTATTATAATGAGTAAATTACCATTGACGCCGCAGGGTCCAAAGCATCCGCGTAAAATTTGATAAATCACGCGGGGATGTTTAATTTCTTAGTTTCCTTATAATAATATTCTCGCGTTTTCTTAAACATGATCTACGGTTAGAAAAAAATATATTTTCACCCATCCACTCGAATCACCACAGGACTAGAAGGTGCAATGCAAGTTGATCTGCGTGAAATTAAAGCTGCTAACTAGTGGAACATCGTGCAGAACACAATTTAGCGTTCACTCTTCAGGAGCAAAGAATACGCTTTCATTACAAAAGACGTCTCTATCGTGCATGTCCCGGATGGTTCCGTTTCATGGAGGCTGACGGGGATTAGGAATATGTGACAGATAGGTAGCCCGTCGACTCTAATTCTTTGCTAGCAAACGAGCGTAAACATGTATTAATATTGAACTCTTACATTAAGTTTCTCTTTTAATTTAATTAAGTGGTCAGCGTGGAAAGTGTAGGGTAGGCCATGTCCTCTGGCTCCTCTGGCTTAGTATGGCCCTGGTAGTGCAAAGAGAGCCCCTGCAGTGGAGACAAAAAGACCTGATGAAGATGAAGATTATGAGAGAAAATATTATAAAGGATAAGTCCTCTGCTTCTCTACATAGGTTTGGTCCATCTAGTGCTAGGTTAGGTCCATCACACACACTCACAAAGGCAGTATTTGATTTGAGCAACCTTGATCCGGATAGGTATATGTTCAGTACCACTAATCTTGAGCTCATCTGTCTGACACATTATGTAGTTGGTCAGGTCGGTTATCTTTTCTTTTGTAAAAGTATGTCATTTGCCTTGCAGCCATTTATATTTTTATTTTCCCATTTTCACTAAGTAGGTAGGTAGGTACTTTATGTATATGTTCACTGTCACCAGGTGACCTAAATAAAGCTTTGATTATTTGGCAGTAAGTAGCTAGATACTCGTACTTATAGGTAGGGATCATCAATAGCCCTCAACATCCGATTGCTGGGAACGGCCTCTCAATGCGATCCATCATGGATCTGTAGGTACTTATGAAACGAGATAGATAATATGTTACATAATATTTTACCTGACGTCTTTATGGTCTCGCATAGGTAGAGACTATTCTAGGTCTGGGTACAGGATGCACTAGTCAGAAAATAGATTTAAGTACCTATTTACTTAAGAAAACACTCAGTAGTTTAAAGTTCTGTGTAGATCTAGATGCAATGTTATCAGTATACCTAGTAAAGTGGCTACTATGCTTTCTCACCATCTAAGAAATAAGTTATGCAAGCGAACCCTGATTATGCCCAACATAGCCCAACATTTTGAATACAGTCAATGAACCGATACCACCATCTTTATGCTTCAATCATTCAATGGTAGGTAGGTAGGTAGGTACTTCTAATTTGTTTATGGAAGAAATATAATACAAAGCAGTTAAATATGGCTTACATATTTATGCTAATTCTTTCATCGTGTGACTAAAGTACGGCCAAATCAATAAGTATCTCATATACTTACATCCTATAAAACAATAACGCTATTACATGTAGCGGATCTGAATCTCCATGCCAGCGGGTTTCCCCACGGTTGTACTTATAACTTGGGAGAATGTTAGACGCGTAATATATATTTTGGAGTACATAGCATTCGCATTGTGCCAAGGTACAGCACATTATGACGGGAAACAACGCGAGCTGCCTACGCTAATACAGCCTCCGATTCGCGGTAACTGCCAACCTGTTTTTTGCTGTATTACAGTGGTGTCTATTTGTGTATCGGTTTATAAAGGCAGCGTTTAGCACAACAACAACATTAGAGTTTAAGAGCTTCGGAACGATGGAGCTCAGGTGTACCGTGGTGTTTACACTAGCGAACTTGCTATCAGTGACCGCCACCCCTCACGGGTATGGCATCAACGGAGGTGCTGCGGCAAAGGGTAAGTAAAAGTAGTAGTTACCGCTATAAATAAAAGTACTTAGCCCACCCTAGTGTAGTTAGATGTAGGTTTGTAAATATGTTATTTGATACATTCTGTTTTTCTTAATTGTGGTAAAACTTATAGAAATCGTGAACATATACTCGTAATTAAGTATGTTGTGCGTGAAAATGCTCGAGCCTGAATAATGCTCGATTTGTTAAAAACGTCCTCGTAATCGGTCCACTAGTTTTCTTAACATAATATATTGAAATATTCCAAGGATTTATCGATCATAGGTACCTTATTTTGAAAAATTTTCCCGAATGCATTGAGTGCGATAATAAGCAATGAATGTTTTATGAGTTGATAAATCATGCGTTGCTTATTTAAATTTATTATAATATATTCTTTTTTAACTTCCTTACAAAAAGATTTACTTTGATACGAGTAATAAAGAAAGCGGCGAAACACATAAACCATGTTTTGTTTGTACCCGACTAAGGCGAAGCCAAAAGGAGAGTTATGTGTTTCGCCGCTTTGTTGGTATGAATGTTCATCTAGTGATCCCTCGTATCTTCCATGATTGTTATATACTATAACGCTAGGTATATTATACTACGCTACAGTAAAGTCTGTCATTTATAGGACATAAAGTGATGAACTTAAAAATAATATAAATTAATAAATAGTACCTACCACCTTTTAATTCTATGCTACAACCTACCTACGATAGTCAGTAATCATGATTATGGCAGGTGACGTGGTGACGTTTCTATTGCAATATCCCAGCCTCAGTCCATCCCAATCTCATTCCATAACCTATAGACCTTTCCCTTTTTCTTGCAATAGATATTTTTTCTGCCGAAACCTATTCAAGGGTACATATTACTATCATAGGTAAATTCAGGCATGGGTTTTGGCGGGAGCGCCACATTACATCAACTTCTCCAAAGGGCAATTCAATTCAATTCAATTCAAATATATCTTTATTATCATAGGATATTTATAATATCTCTTAATAATCGTCACTTTGTTTTATTGCACAATAATTGTTGACGTCAAAAAGTTACTTAGAGCTAAGTTTACTGCCGCCTCCAAAGCGCTAGTGCAGAAGAAGCGGTAACAAACTGCACTGCAGCATTTTCTCCAAGAACGTCAACTCACAATGAAATTATTATTTATAGTTGATATGTGGACAGAGTATACATTGTTTGTTGTCATAATTTAAATTAATTTTTTTAATGTCGAAATTTTGAAATAATGTCAAATCAAGTTGTAAATTCAGTATGTACTTAATGTACCAGATTATGACCATTTCTGAGTATACAAACCTTTAAGAGGGACCCGCGCCAAGCTCAAGCCAGACTTTGTTGTCTTTAGGATAGTCATCGGTCCTATAATAAGCCTTCTCACAGAGTACCTTCTTTACATAAGCTTTAAACTTTTTGTCAGGCATGTCAAGGACTGATTGTGGCAGTTTATTATAAAAAAGTATACAGTTCCCCATAAATGTTTTACTAACTGTTTTGAGCCTATAATACGGGGCAACTAAGTCACTCTTATTGCGTAAGTTTCTGACGGTAAAATCGCTTACTTTATTGTATGAGGAAATATTTTTCCTTACATACAGTATGTTTTCAAATATATACTGTGATGGTAAGGTTAGTATACCTATTTCCTTGAATAATTCTCTGAGTGAGTCTCTAGATCCTAAGCCGTAGATAGCTCGAATTGCCCTTTTTTGTAAAATGAAAATAGTCTGAATATCGGCTGCACTTCCCCATAGCAGTATGCCGTATGACATTAAACTATGAAAGTAACTGAAGTACACTAGTCTAGCAGTTGCTACATCTGTCAATTGTCTAATTCTCCTAACAGCATAAGCCGCAGAGCTAAGCTTATTTGAAAGTTTTGATATATGAGCGCCCCACTGAAGTTTCGAGTCGATCGTAATTCCTAAGAAGGTAGTACTTTCAACAAGATCGATCTATCAGTATGTCGACGCTAGCTTGCCTCACATTGGGAAGAGAAAATCGAATGCATTGGGTCTTTTTCGCATTTAACATGATGTTATTGGCAGTAAACCAATCAGAAATGGAAGACAAGGTGCTGTTCACCGCGCTAGCATCTGTGCTATGACGGTCAATTTTGAATATTAGCGAGGTGTCATCAGCAAACAGCACTATGCCTGCCTGTTTCTCAACCATGTAAGGCAAGTCATTTACATAAACTAAGAAAAGGAAAGGTCCTAGAATAGAACCTTGTGGTACGCCGATTTTAACATTAGATCCGTGCGATTTTATGCCGTTTAAATCAACAGTCTGAAGCCTATCTGTTAAATAAGATTCTATTAATTTAATTGAATTGTCATCAAAACCATATTGACTAAATTTAAGCAAAAGTGTCGTATGGGTTGGATCTGTATCCCCACACAAGCCTCTCAAAGGACCGGACTAATGCCCGGACCAGTGAATCTAAAGGAGATAGGAGGAGAGTACATTTCAAAAATATACCTACATACATTTTTAGCTGTTATTCCCTGCTGCGTATGACACCTACCCACGAGTTGGTCAAACGACCTGACCAAGGTCGCTGGAAAGCGCTGGATGTAGGCCGCTCAAGCTCGGTTATTTTGGAAATCCTTGTACGTTATGCGGCTGAAATGATAATGATGATGATTCCCTGCTGAGCTTGTATTAACTGAATTGATAAACATAGGTACTTTTTAGTAAGAATTTTTTCGTAGTCCGGTTTTAAGTTTTTTAACCCTTTCACCGCGAACGTCGGATTTATCCGACAAACATTGTCGGGCCCAATCCGCGAGCGTCGGATATTTCCGACAAAAAAAAATGCTCGTATTGCACAAACTTACTTATCCACATCCCTTTTTGGTGGTAGGAATTTATTTTAGATTTACTACCCCTCGCGCTGGGGGCACGACAAATGATATAAAGTCTCGCGGTGAAAGGGTTAAGAATTATACGAGTAATAACTCGTCACTTCAGCTCTCATTTATAGAGATATGTACTACGTAGTCCCTTTAACCTACAAATAGGCTATCTGTAGGTTAAAGGCTACTAGACTACGTATATTATATGAATTCGTGGGCTATCTCAGATAGCCCACATGTTGGGCTATCTGAGATAGCCCACGAATTCATATCTTATATGAGTCACTTCAGTATATATAGCTCGCATATACTGAAGTGACTCATATAAGGTAAGTTCATTTGATCACATAGTACCTATGTTTAAGCGCACGGTAGTGCGTAGGCCAAGTTCCAGCAACAGGCCGTGCGCATGCCGTACACTATTTACATGAACCGTTTCGACCCACTTTTGACCCCCCTGTAGCTCAATGCCTATTGCAACTACAGAGATAAACAAAGATAAAATTACCTACGCAATCATATACTAGTACTAAAGCAGTATGCCAAATTTCATAGATATAGCTTCAGTAGATCCTGAAATATGATGACCTTGTGAAAATAGCTAATTTTGGCACTGACTGACTCACTGACCGGTAATCAAAACTTGTAGGCCACTTCCAGTTGTCCTAGCGTTATGAAATTTGGTACGCAGGTCGTGTTTTATGGTATAGTTGTGAAAATACGTAAGTACTTGGTTAAAAATATCTAAAATTATAATACTTCTAAATTTGAACTTGGCAGGTTAATCTAATATATAAAATTCTCGTGTCACAGTTTTCGTTGCCATACTCCTCCGAAACGGCTTGACCGATTTTGATGAAATTTTTTGTGCTTATCCGGTATCTATGAGAATCGGCCAACATCTATTTTCATCCCCCTAAATGTTAGGGGTAGTCCACCCCTAAATTTTTATTTTTATTTTTTAGACAAAATTTTTAATTTCTATTTTTTTATGATACAACATACAAAAATACATACAATCTATTTATATGGCAAAACAACGTTTGCCGGGTCAGCTAGTTTAATTATATAAATAATAAATTTAATTATACAATTAATCAAGTGTTACGTAAAGCACGAAAACATTTTTTCCGATTTCCGACAAAAAAAAATGCCCGTTTTGCACATAACTGAAGTATCCAAATCCCTTTTTGGTTGTAGGTATTTATTTTAGATTTATACCCCTCGCGCTAGGGGTACGACAACTGATATAAAGTCTCGCGGTAAAAGGATTAAATATACATGCCTATCACTAATATTCCTTACGCGGTAGACAGAGTTTACTCTCTGTCTACCGCGGTCCACAACTCCAAAAGTCACATATTACATTATACAATGAATCGGAGCCTAAAGTGGTATGATAAGGGACACAATGTTCCTTGTGGAGGTGAAAAGTAAATGAAAATAGTGACGGGTTGCCAGGCTAACCGCATATTCCTATTGATATTCAGATATTCGCTTATTCGGCTTTACGATCTGCGCGGGTTGAGAAGTAGCTGGTTGGTTCCATTTTTAGGGTTCCGTAGTAAACAAGGAACCCTTATAGTTTCGCCATGTCTGTCTGTCCGTTCGCGTTTTACTCAGCGACTATAAATACTGGAAAGCTGTGATTTTGCATGAGTATATTAATTATGCGGAAAAAGTGGTAAAATAAAATACTGAAAAAAAAGTAGCTCCCATACACGTAAAATTAAAAGTCTTTTTTTTTTCGACTTACCAATCATGTAGGGTATTGTTGAATAAGTCTCTTTAAAATATTATGAGCTTATAAACACTGTTTTTAGGGTTCCGTTTTTGAAATATTTGGTTTTAAAGTGAACATTTTTGTTAGAGTCAAGTCCTATCTTCCCATCTATCTGCTAAACGGTTCTATACGGACACGTATATATAACGAACTTTAAAGGAAAATACGAGTATCAGAGTTAAGTAGGGTTTACAAATTAAAAGTTATAGGCGATCAACTTATAAAATGTAGTCGGAAAAGGAAAATTTAGTACAAATTCAATAGAAAATTAATTTTTAGACGTTTTCAGTGGCATGAACTCAAATTTGACATTCGTAACTACGGAAACCTACTTTGCGAGTGGCGCGTGGCACCTGGGCATATTTTTTTCTTTTGTAAAGCAAATCAGTGTTTACGAGTTTTTAATAACAATTTTATAACGTGTTACAAAAACGAAATAAAAAATTCTGTTCTTTTTGTGTATCAAAGTTTTTAGTTTGTACGTTTATTAAATAACTTCTGAAACCATGGCACAATATTATATAATTATGTATATTGTAACCACGTTCATAACTTCTTTAACATAAGGTGAAAATTTTATTTTCCCGGGTTTTTTTGCTGTAGGTATCTACCGAATAAAATATTTTACTTTTTTTTCTTTCTTTCAAAGTCTTTTCTCATTGAAACTAGTGTCATTGCATGCTTCGAAAACAAAAAATGATGGGGTTTTTAGGTCTATTTTATAGATACCCAACTACAAATAAGATCCATAAAAGTATAAGATCCTTTACAGGTACTAGGTAAAGCCGTGTAAAAATACGGCTGTACCAAAAAAGGAGTTAAGTATCTAATGATATCAGGGTCTTCTTTATCTTTGAATTGCCTGAACTCTACGGATCACAGAGCCACAGGAATTTAACTTTATTAGTTATGTTTTATATGATCTATTCAGAAGTGAGAAAAAAGAACGTATTTCTGTATAACCTTTTTGGGGAAAGTTATTTAATGTCAAAAATTTAAAGGACCTATCATTTTATAAGCGCATTCCCAATGCTTGATACAAGTTTAGTAATAAAAATAACATAGGTACCAATGCACTTCATTTTTACTCATGCAGTGCCGTGGGTTTGCTGCAGCTATAAACAATTACTCGAAAGTCGAAAATAGACAAATATTGAATGAAAATACAAATTACGATTGTGGTTTTTTTTTTATAAATAGGTATAACAAATGCTTAGTTTAATACTTAATATAACATTTCATTTTTTTCAGCCGAAGCAAGTGCTGCAGCTGGCCCTTTTGGTGGTGTTGCCGGATTACCACTGAGTATACCCAGTGGACCTGGTTTCTCGGGCAGCTTCTCGAAATCCACTTCATCCAGCTTTGCTTCATCTAGTGCGAGCTCAAGTGCCAGCTCTTTTAGCTTCAGTGGCTCGGGGGCTGCTGGATATGGACTTAACAACCTTGGTACACCAGGAGGATGTACCGGTGGTTGCCAAAGCGTCCATAGTGCTTCTAACGGCATAAACGACTCTAATGGATCTGGATCTGCCGGAAATAGTCTTCAGAGTTTCAGTGGAGCAAAATCTCAAGCTGCGGTAGGAGCTTTTGCTGGATTGCAAGGTGATTCAAAAGATGGGGCACATGGGCCATGTAACAATGGCGATTGTTCTGGTCAGAAATCTTTATGTGAAGGTGCCAACTGCAAAGATACTAATGAAAAATGTACATCCGGTAAGTGTGGCTCGAAACCTCCTAAAACATTATTGCCTGATCACGACCACGAAGACTGTGGATCGGGACAATGTGGTAAAGATTCAAGTTCTGCACCTGCAGCCGATTCCTTTAACTGTGAAAATGGCAACTGTGATGAAAATAAAAAACCAAGTATACCAGCCCAAGCTAGCTCTAATGATATTGCAAATTGTGAGTCTGGGCAGTGTGGTTCGAGTTCACCTACAAGTTCAACAATTAACAACTTAGGATCGAATGTCAAATGCACGCCTGGAAACTGTGCTGGAGGGTTACCAGCGATTATTCCAGGAAAAGATTACAATACAAACGATATCCCTGTTAGTATCACAAGTACCTCGACATCTTCACTCAATTCTAATAGTCACATATCTGATAGTCACAAGACTAGTGCCACGTCGCAAGGTCCCGGAGCCGATTGCAAATTTGGAAATTGCGGTTCACCATCATTGACTGCGAAGCCCTATAGTTATCCTGGTTCAAATACGTACAATCCAAATCAACCACAAACTACAGCATCTGAATTGACTCCTGGTCAAAAACCCGTAACTCATTTACCTGCTCCCAAAGAACAAGTGCCATGTACATACCCAAATTGTAAGGAACCAAGTCCACAACCGACAGTGGCTACACCAAATCAATCTCCAGGACCAGATTGTGCTGGAGGATACTGCGACAACGGACCATCTCATAAATATCCTTCACCAAACAACGCTTATTCGAAACCACAAAATACTCAGTTCCCAGTGGGATCACCGACATCACAATGTAACTCTCCCAATTGTTATTCAGGCAAAGAAGGGTCGAAGCCAATAAAACCCAGCTATGGTCAAAGTCCTTCAGACCAAACAGGCAATGATTATCCTTTGTCGAATTGTGCTTCAGGAAATTGCGGTTACACTTCCAATTCTATTACTTCGCAAACCAAAATACCAGATTATACTCAAGGACAGTTGCCAAGTGCACTAGAAAACTGCGCATCAGGAAATTGTGGTAGCTACCCATCCAATCCACCAAATTACGATATTCAAGTGTCTAAGACTCCAACTCGATCCTCAGGATCAAATTATTCACCTAACTGCGCTTCAGGGAACTGTGATAAAACTCCTATTCAACCCATAGGCGCTGGTACTTTAAAACCACCAATTTCCAACTATTCTCACAAACCGATGTTTTCATCTTATGAACCAAATGTAAACACGGTAGGTTTTAAAGCCCCTACCTCTCAACAACCATTCTCTTCTGGTCCCTCAAATTGCGCTTTTGGAAACTGTGAAAATAATCCTTCTAGTCATACTTTAGATTCGTCTTATCCTAGACTTCCTAGTTATCCACAGAGCATACAGCCAGATAGGCCTCTGAACTGTGCTTCAGGAAACTGCCCTACTTATCCATCTTTATATCCTAGCACTGGTCCTACAGCATCCAGATTACCAATTCCTTCCGGACAATCTCCAATAAGCAGCTCTCCAGGCTGTACTTCAGGAAACTGTAGAAATAATCCTACACCTCAGTATGGAAATTTTGGTTCTTCAGGATTCCAAAGTCCATCGTATCCTACTGAGAATTGTGCTTCAGGAAACTGCCGTAATTACCCATCTCCATATCCTAGCACTGGTCCTACAGCATCTAAATTGCCAATTCCTTTCGGGCAATATCCAATAAGCAGCTCTCCAGGCTGTTCTTCGGGAAACTGTGGAAATAGTCCTACGTCTCAGCATGAAAATTTTGGTTCTTCAGGATTCCAAAGTTCGTCGTATCCCACTAAAATCTGTGCTTCAGGCAACTGCCCTAATGACCTTTCTTTATATCCTAGCACGGGTCCCATAGAATCCAAATTTCCGATTCCTTCGGGGCAACCTCCAATAAGCAGCTCACCTGTCTGTACCTCAGAAAGCTGTGGAAATAGTCCTGCTTACCAGCATGGAAACTTTGGTTCTTCAGGATTCCAAAGCCCATCTTATTCTTCAAATAAGCCGGCTTCAAATTGTGCTTTAGGAAATTGTGCAAGTCATCCTTCTACTCAAGCAAGTGTAGCCCCTAGCACTGAAATCTCATATCAACCCAATAGCTACACTCCTAGTAATACTGAAGCAAATGTTCAAAGTTCCTCTGGAGGAGTAATCTCTTCCGGAAGCCAAGTTCCTTCAGGCAATTGTGCTTCTGGTAACTGCTCTAGGTATCCCTTGACGCGACCACACCAGACTCCATCTTCAGTTCCGAAGCCCTCAGATAAGTTCCCAGATTATGTTGCCTTAGGAGTGGCTGGTGGTGCTACAAAGCCAACCATATCTTCAAGTCAGCCTAATAGTGGCTCTAGCCACACAACATCTTATTCAGGCGTTGCGGGAGGAGCCCATTCTCAATCATCAGTAACTAGCTCCTTAAAACCTAATAATGACAAAGAACAAGTATATACTGGTGGTTTTGGGGGGCCCCCAGGTATCCTAAAACCATATGAATTCACTGCCCCCTCACCCAATCTTGCATCTAGCAGTAGTAACAAAGGACCTTTTCATTGTACAACCGGAAAATGTGACACGCAATCTGGAAACGACAAATTTAGCAATAATCACTATGCACATGGTTCAGAAAGCTTTGACAATAAACACGATGCATCGCATGGTTCAGGGCCCTGTGTGTCAGGAAATTGTGAATCTCTACCTGGAAAGCCACATTATGGACAAGTTCACACTGCAAGTGGGGCCTTCGCTGCAGCTGCTGCTGGCAGTGATGCAGCCGTGTACACAGGAGGTTTTGGTGGGCCGCCAGGAATTTTAAAACCTTACGACGATGGTAAAATTAGAAGTATTGCAGCGCTGAGTGGTACTAAAAGCCCTGGCTCATTAGCTGGAAATAATGCTCATGCCAGTGGAAATAAACTAAACAATGATTATGCAACTTTATTAACAGCAGGTGCCACTGCGAGCAGTGGCATACTTGGCAGTGGAAGTTACAGCGGTGGTCATAACAAAGCAGGAGGGTGCACTTCAGGGTGTGGTTCTGCAGAACATGGATCTTTCGGTGGGAACTTCGGATGGGACGGGGAGATATCGAAGTCTGGATTTTTGGAAAAAATAGGAGCTGCAGGTCAAAGTGCAGCTAGCGCCACTAATGGAGCTGGAGCTAGCTCTTTCGGTCTGGGAGGAACATTCGCAAGCAGCTCTGCCTCGGCCCACGCGGTTGCTGGATCTGGAACTAAAGGAGGTAGCGTACTAGTTTAATAAAATGGTTGTCTAATGTTTAACTTTTATTATCTTGGTATTAAAATTACGAGTATTTCTATTTTCGGGCCCCCGATGATTGGGTAGGTATGTTTTTCCAAAGTGTGCTCATATGCGATATTCTAGAATTTGTTCCCAATCTTGGACGAAATAACGGGAACGTAAAGTCGAGTTTAATTTAGTCTGTGCCTGTGGGAAGCGAAAAATACTTATGCATAAATTAGATTACACAATGCTCATATTCGAGAATATCCTACTTTTAGAATTTTCATTAGGATCCACGTAAGTTAATTAACTATTGGTTTTTTTCAGGTTATGGACGATAATTTCTTAAGATCTGAAATTATTCGCATCGCAACGAACAAGACTTGAAATTACTATTAAGTAGAAAAACTAATTATATTTTCGTGATATCATAAACTTTAGGTTAATTTAAAATAAATGTCTTTATTTTCATATAAATGAAAGTCATATTTTATTTCATGTAAACATTCCAGCTTACAAATATTTTCAATTATTTATTGGGAATCTTAGGATTTTTTCAGCAAAGCGATTCTACAAAATATTATGCTTTGAAAAAATATAAAAAAATATTCCAGGTGATGGGGTTATTATTCAAGAAGCTCTCAATTGCCTGGGCCAGTCGTCTACGTATATGCTATTTTAAATTGTAATCTTTTATTTGCCCTATATTGTAGTAACTATTTGCAAATAACTAAGACCTCAAATTCTTTTAATACGATTTTATTTTATCCTTTAGAAAATCATGACCATAATAATAAAGTTGTTAAGAATATAAATGCCATAATGTCATATATTTAACTTTATAATCGAAGTAATAAGAAAACAAGCTGCGGTGACTCTTATTACGGCCTTCTATGGACGGATGATGATCATCGCGAATAAATCACATTAGACTCGTCGCATACTTATACTGATACCATCGCCGCCCGCCATCCATTGTCTCACGACTAGGTTAGGTAGGTATGTACTGATGATGCGGATGTTGGGCTAATTAATTTATTCATAACAATAAAGATACTCACTATCAATCAACATTGTCAATTAACATTTTTAAGTACTTTACTTGACTATTTTGGATACGACTTATTTAACATTTTATCGTTTTTCTCTTTTATTTCCTGAC
Organism: Acrobasis suavella; assembly: GCA_943193695.1. NCBI lineage: Eukaryota > Metazoa > Arthropoda > Insecta > Lepidoptera > Pyralidae > Acrobasis > Acrobasis suavella. The sequence goes on along the minus strand of OW971931.1, from coordinate 13,812,158 downwards.
CGTTACAAAAATTAATCAGATTGACCTATCGCAGATACTAAACAGTTAGCAAAACTGACAAATTATAAAAACTGGCGAATAATGTTCTAATTGAGCCAGGTAGGTACCTATTTCAGGTATAAAACACATAAAGACATAATACCTCCTACTTTGACCACTTTTCTCCTAACTACTAGTTCAGACGAAATCCAAGAGAGCGCGCAAACTGCTGATTTCTGGACGTCTTATAATTTAAATAATTTATGTCTACCATAAACTTCAAAGATAAATTATTTTAGGCAAGTAAAATACCTATAAAGTAGAATAATAGATTTTGCCTGACGATCGAACAACCAAAAGAAGACTAGGATACCTTTGTATTAAAGTAGGTATGTGCCCGGTGTGACTTCCCATCGACAAACTTCCCACTCCTTCCATGATACAAAAGGCTACGTTAAGTAGGTTGTGGGCTTATAAAACGGAAACGGGCAGAAATCAGAAAAAGTGACAAATTGCTAGCCTAACCCATCGACTGTTTAGCATGAATTCCCAAGTTTACGTTTTTGGTAAAATCAAAATTATTTCTGATTTTGATACTCATGTTATCAATTTTCCTGTTGTCAAGTAAGTACCTACATATTTTAAAAATAAAATATATGACGATTAAAATCTATCACGTCATAAAATGAAGTCATACTCGCATAAGGAGAACGTAACGTGAAACAAATAATCAACTTACCTCGCGAATATCAATTGTAGAGCCTTTGTAGAGCGTTAACAATTGACATTCAAAAACTACTTAGCTTGTGGGAAACACACTTAGATGAGTCATGTTCCTAAACAAAAAACTGTATAATAAATAAGATGTAGGTATGAGTGTGTAAGTACATTAATATTAATGAAATTGAATTACTTAGGAATCCGTTTTTATGAAGCATTTACACTGGCAAAAAAAATCATACTTGGGTAATCATTTTGTATGCTCTTTGATGAAGAAACTTAGTTATGTCTTGGCATGTTATAAACATGCCTCCAAATGCTACGTGCTTATAGTTTCACTGTATAAGCACGTAGTCTTTTTAATAGAGAATAAACAAAAACCTAGAATCTTCTCAAAAGATATTCTATTGATAACATCCCGTCCAAATCCCGTCACATATTGCTTCAAGATAATATTCTACCAAGATATTGCTGAATGTGACTTAAGCCATTTATGTATTATATAGAACGTATGGGATTATATTAGTCCATAAATACTAGAAGATGACTAGATTTGCAGCAAACAAACAGTTTATCATTTCAACTGATTTCAACGCATGTTTTTTTCCTTGTTCTAAACAAGAACTTTAGAAGGTACCTATTTAAGGTACCTAGGTAAGGTAGGTAGGTAAATACTTCAGATCTTGAAACAACGGTAAATCTCCAAACAGGAAAACAAAAAAGGTTAAGTAAAAAATACACTTATTTTATTACATGCATAAAACTAAACCTATTTATTAAAATCAACTAATTAGCGAGTAACGAATATATTAGCATATCTAACACCATGTGATGTAGAATAGTTACAGCGATAGATATTTGTTTACTAAATATTGTATAAAGTAGGTTATGTTAATATTTTTATTTTACTGGTAAAAAAAAATCCAGTACCATTTTAATTATAAGAAAAATAAGTAAAAATGGCACTGAAAGAATCTGACAAACGGACAACTTCTAGAAGACCTACAAAAAATTATAAACTAGATACAGGATGTAGAATTGTAGATGCACGACCAACACCTAATACTTGAAAGGCAACTTATCATCTTAATTAAAACTTTTCAATGGACTGGTCTAATACCTTCAAATAGAAAAAAAAACGATATTCGCCAAGCCAAATGAACGATATGAGCCAAGTGATAAATTGGGTCATTTTTTATAATGAATAATGACAAGCTAAATTGGGCAAAGTAATTCATTATAATTTGAACTTTCTTATTTACCATATTGCTTAAACATTATGGTTTTTGCTATGTGGTTTTCGGGCAATCTGATAATAAACAGGTATACTGCACGGGGAGATTTACCTACAGTTGATTTATCTAAGGTATATCGACCAATTTGGCACTAAGTACAGGTCATGGAGGTAGGTTAAGGTGTGGTAGCATGACCTACACTACATGACCTGGGTGGTCTACATGATTCTGAAAGAACACTATTGGCGAGCGCCGCATCATTACCTTATACTACGTGACCTAAGTGGTCTTCATGACTCTGCAAGAACGAGTCTGCTGTTGGCGGCTATTCTGCCCCATAGATGATAAGTATTAAAATAATGCCCGGATGGTTTGATTACCTATTTTAATAGTTATTATCACACTGCCCTCTCATTTTGGGCATTTTTCAAACTGCGCGGACATTTATTATAATGTCTTATTATTCACTTGGTCCATAACACCTATACAAGTTGGCTCGTCAACTGAGATTTTGTCCTTTTATTAACCGATTTTTTAAAGACTTCAGTAATGGTCCCACAGGAAATGTAGCTTGGTTGTGTCAACACTGTCAACCGTACTTTTACATCTGTTAGATATTTATGCACTGAATTATTGATAGGATTTCGCTAGAAGGGCTGAGTAACCAGCTGATCCTCACCCACTCGTATTATTCACGAAGGCTTGTCAGGGTCATTTCATATCTTGAACTAAATCTACAAACATACGCACGTTTTATCATAAGTACACAAAGTTTTTCTAGAACTTTTTTTAAATCTTAACTAGTTTTATGTTGCCTAAATCACACAAATTAATTTTAATGCCATTAGGTTTGCTTTTTTTGCGACTCAGAAATTTTAACTAACGTAATTATAGACCAAATGATAAAATGATGCATAAATCTTTAATTCCGTGTCTAATCGATAATTGAGAATAAGAATATAGCTTATGAAAATAAATATTATTCAATATTTGAACAAGTACCTATGTGTATATATCAACGTTTTTCACGTTCAATAAGTAGGGTCCCTATTGCGTGATCACGTAAAATTATAATGATTTGCTTTTATAGCAGAAAGACAAAATTATACTTCTACAAAAAAATGTCTTGTGATTCATCTTACTCGAGAACGAAGACCGAAATCATCAATCAAAAACTCTTTAATGTAAATGACCCTGATGTTTATCTAAATAATATTTTAATTACAATATACCTACTTACATTCCAAGTACCTACCTTGATTATTCAAATGTTGGTTATATAATAAAATTAATTAATACGTACAAGGGGGCGGAACCTTTGTTAAAAGCTGTTCCACAATTAGATAGCTACATACATATAAGTTACTTATCTATAGGTAAGAGTACTTAGGACCTGTTTTAGAATTTACCTATATATGCTCGTCGGCTATCGGCTTTCGGGACATATAATGCTACCTTACTTTTTTACCTAAGACAAACATATGTATGAAGGCTTTTAATAGTCAATAGATAGCGCGTGACTCGTAACTTGACCGATGGCACATGCGTGATGAAATCTGTGGAAATGGGAATCTGAAGATATGATCAACATAGTATATACATTGTCATTAATAAAGTGTACTGCAATATTTTCTCTGACATATGAATATATACAATCGCTATCGAAATCAATTAACCGTGTATCTCACAAGATGTCTTAACATCTTTTGAGATACACGGTTAATTTCGTAATAAGTTTACGGCTCCTATACATGGAACGACCATGGCAAGGGTGTTTTAACTTCGAGTGGGTGGGTTTTTTTACGATTTGAAATATATTTAGATATCTACCATTAACTATACATAATGCTTATAAAAGCAGTACTGGGTAAAACTTATAAACTTGTGAAGGGATACCTGATTACGTGCTTCGTATGCAGAGAAAAAAATCACTATCAACGATTTAATTTCTTCACCGATCTCCCTAGCGGATTTTATAAATAAATAGGTATAAATAAATGAATATAATATAGGTATTTTTTAAAAATATACAATTTTCGAATACGGCGAAGCATATCAAACAGGACATGCATTCGTTGTTATCGTTGTCCCCCACAAATGACAAAAGACTAGATAGAATTTATATACTGAGACGCCCTGCTAAATGGAATGAAGGCGCCAACATAGAGTTATATTAAACTACGTTCAAGCGTCAGTTAGATTGCTCAGCAACTCTATAGGCATAACAAATGGTAATCTAGATACATTATGCCAATAACTAAATGTTCTTAGATGTATGTAGACACTTGATTATTTTCGCTTACAAAGTGAAAAAACCTACATACAAGATGAATATTATCATAACCTCGCGAAAATCGGCACGGCTAGTCTGCGATGCAATGCAACCAGACTGCAATTTGGGCGCTCGTAAACACAACATGCGTAACCAATAAGTATTGAGAATGCTAATCTATCAACCTAACATGGAGTTACATACTAATTCCAAAGAAGGCACTCGCTTACTCCTGGAAATCTTTAGGCTAGTAGGCTAATTTGAAGCTTATACCTGGGCAAAATGTACCTAGAGCTTATTAACATAAAGAAAGTTAACCAATTTTTGATCATGATTTAAAAAAGCTCCAGATAGACAATAATGATTAATAAAATGGACAAAAATCGCATAATGCGATGATACAAAATGTCGCAGTTGACGACATCTGGGAGTGGACTGACATCAAAACTGCAGAACTATTCACAAACTTCTACTAAAGGATCACGGATCTACTATTCAGACTTGCATACAGGTCAAAAGATGATTAATATAGCTGACATACTTACAACCTTTAGTAATAAACCGGCACTTCGGATTGAAGTAAGTATCATTCCCTCATATTACGTACTTGTTTTATGTCATCATCAAATCCTTGGGTGAGAACTCTGTCCACTGCTGGACATAGGCCTCCCCAAGGAGTTCCAAAACAATCGATCAGAAGCGGCCTGCATCCAGCGTTTTCCTTTAACCTTGCTCAGGTCGTCTGACCGGGTTCACTACGCCAATTCGATGTACGTATCATCTTGTTATTTTAACTATGACGAATCATCGGCCACTTATTTAAGCGAGTCTTCTATTAAACAAATGATAATATACCAGTGGTTAATTTTAACTAAAGTCATTATATCCAAGAATTATTTTATGTCAAACTATCTTTTGGTCAAACGACCGTTTTATTTACGAAGAATTTGTTCTAGGTTATTTATAATTATTATATCATCAATATTAAATAGTTTTCTTAGCCTGCTAGCATGTATTATGAAAACAAGTAAAAAAAAACAAGAGCGTATATAATTTGCAAATTTTGTAATTGAACGAGCGAGCTAAACGAGCAAGGTTCTCAAGGTCTACTGAACAATTCGGCGTTTTTAGGTCTGTATTGAGTATATATGTTTGTTCGAAGATAACTCGAGGCGGTAATTTATATGGTAGCTAAATTAACATTAACAATTCGGTAGACATGTAGATGTCATGAGCGATATCGGCCAAGGAGTTGCTCAGGTATGCGGTTTGCTAGTTCACAGTTCGGTAGGAACTACACGTATACTAGTAGTTTGCTCCGAATTGTGAACTTGCGGTACGAACCTTTCGGCAACTCCTTGACCCATTTGGCTTTTGTTCGAACTTAGAAGCGGCCTTCCCGTCTTACTTTTCATACAAACGCTCGTACGTAATTATAGCATTGTAACAGATCTTTCTTGAAAACTTTTGAACTAACAGATATCTTGTGCACTATTTCTAGGTTTCTATGCAATAAAAAATTAAAAACTTGGAAAAACAAGTTCAGTATACGCCTTCAAAAATCTGCTTTTTTGCACAAATTTTACCTAAACTTCGCAGATGTAATGAAAATTATAAATAAAAAACATTTATTTCACACACTTTTAAGGCTTACTGAAAAAATATACGTTTTTTTCCTGGACCAACTACAACCGCGTAACTTTACATAGGTATTTCTAGCTTTCCGTGCAAAGACATTGCCAGCGCTTTGTTCATTTTTGAATTTTGTAAAATTATTTATGAAATAAATATAAAAAACCGGCCAGGTGCATGGCGAGCCACACGCAGTGTAGACTTTGAGTTTACGCCTCACTTTAAACTGTAAAGAATTTTGCTTTTGAATTTAATAAGTTATATATAAGTTTGTCTACAATTACTCTTTAATTTGTAAACCCTTCTTAGCTCTGATTGTTTTCCTATTAACTTATTTATACTTACTACTTACTCGGATAAATACTATATGATATATACTATATTACATATAGTAATACTTACTACTAAGGAGATCGGTTGCCCGGCGGGAGTGCGCCTTCTTGCACTTTCACAAGTAAAGCGACACCGGGCTTAGTCCGCACTTAGATGGGTGACCACAAGTAGCATACACATTTCTCGAACTTCTTGGTGCTTCGGAAGGCACGTACTAATATAAGCCGCTGGTCCCGGCTGACATACTTGTATGGTAGTCGTCCGTCAAGCTATGTCAGAAGCTTTTGGCAGCCTGAAAAATCTGACACCAGTATTGGCTACTTATACACACGAAAAACAAAAAACAGAAACTTTCTACTGCTATGAATTTTTTCACGTGTCTTTATACAAGCAAGACATACAGCCATGGCGAAATTAAAACCTTGTTTTAATAAAAAAGGAAACTAGAAAGTAGCGTATGTCCAAAATCGGTTTAGTCCTTTTGCTTTTTGTAATATAAATTCAGGTATTTTTTGTCTGTAATATATAAAATTTGATGAAATAAAGTGTATTCAATCAACTTCAGTGTCTACTTAAAGAGGTAAGGGTTTAAAAGGGATTAAAAAAAAATTTTAAGAAAATCAATCGTAGCATTTATTGAACCCAGTTTTAAAATATTTGACTTTGCCTTCACCACCCTTTACTCATCATCCGAGCGTATTTACTTTTATGGTCTAATTAAAGACCAACCATAAAAATAATTTAATACTTTTTAATTGTATGCATCAGGTAAAAAATTTGCTTTAAGTAAATGTATCTTAAAGCACTACAAAGCGCCTGATATTGAACATTGATAATATCTACGTTCAACTAAAAAATATAAATGTTTTTAATCGAAAATATAGGCAATTTTAAGAAGGTAATTTAAATAAAAAAATCCATGTGTTATCAGAATTTTTCAATATAATTTTAAACTTTACACTGGAAGTGACGAAACACATCAATCGAAGTTAACATTTTTTATATGCCTGCAAAAAACACTGACAACTCTCATCTGTCAATTATCTTTAAATTACTTTCGTAATTTAAAGATAAGTGACTCATTAGTATGTCTCGTGGTAGTCATAGCAAATACATTACAAGCTGTTTTACCTCGACTTCCTCGCGCTTCTTCTTGGCGTATTAAGTGTTGTTTATGTGAATTTTCATTATACCTAAGTACCCAATGTTGTAGATGGATCAAACTTTTTATTTTTATTTTAGCCTCACTGGGGTCGAGGGTTAAAACCTGAGATACAGGATATTTCTTAGTTTAGGTATCAACCCGTGATAATCCTCTGATTAAGATTAATTTTAAAAAATGCAATTAATATTGACATCTGGATGGCAGTGATATAATACAGTACTAAAAGCGGAAATTGCCAACTTTACTCAAAACTTCATCGTGGCGACACATCCTCAAATAAGCTTGAACTTGCTTGAAAATAATTTTGGGATTTTTGCAAATATCTAAATAAGTAAATAAGTAAGACCTTATTTTTAAATCGGATTAGAGAACGCATTATCTAGAGGCTATTCCTCGAGAAGGTATGCGAATTAGGTTTTTATTTAAAAAGATTCCTCAGGCTAATCAATTAACTGCAGTAAGAGAAAACGTACTTAAAATTAAAACTGTATAGGTGAAACGTAGCATGAAAGAAATGTACTTCGTCATGTTTACATTAATTAACATTATAACATTGTTAGGATTGAAAAACCGATGAAAGGAACAGTCGATGAATCATCATAGTTAAACAAGTTGAAACGTACTTCGAATTGGCGTAATGAACCCCGGCTGACCACCTGGCAGGTGGTTGTTTACGCTGCGCTTGCCGGTACGTGGCCGCCATTCAAGCATAGACGTAAAAAAATTTTTAATGCATTCAAGAATTTTTTTCCCATTGGCCTTCGGTTCTTCGCGTCATGCTTTAACAAATTAAAAAATATAATAGGGACAAATTACACTGATTGAGCTAGTCCCAAGGTACAAACTCAACGATACTAGACCTATATTTTATAACAAATACATTATAAAGATAAATATCCAAGACCCAGGACAATTTGAAAAAGGCCATTTTCCAACTTGCCCTGACCGGGGATCGAATCCAATCCGAAACCTCTGGGTGGCGGACTAGCACGGTGACCACTACGTCACGGAGCGGAGGTCGTCAATGTTTATTTTAAAAGATGAAACTCAAATGGCAATATGGTGTTTAGTTACTTAGTTATAAAGTTTTTCATTAAATAGATATTTTAAAAGCAATATCTTGCAGAACCATGGGACAAATTTCAATGGTACTAGTGACTTTAGTGAATCTACCTTTAAAAAAGAAGGTCGTGTGTCACGCTTGTATTGATGTTTTGCCAGAGCAATTTAAATAGTATAATATAATATAAAGAGATCAATTTAAAAACATTTGTTACATCCTTTTCATAATAAAATAAATCCGCACCCAACTACGCGACGGCTAACGGGCGGCAAGGCAATTCGCAAATATTTACAAATATGTGCCGTTATTTATTGTATCTCCTTACCATGATTGATTGAAAATTACGAAATAAATTAAATTTTATTATTGATATAGCTTAATCTATGTCAACAAGCAATGGACCACAGGCGTTGCGCCGGGCGCTTGACCTGCAGATGACCAAATGGTGACCACTTTCCCTAATGCTAATCATAAACTTTAAGCTGGTTAGATTTAGAGATAAGATAAGGCAAAGATCTAATAATTGTTAGAAGTGAATATTATTTTATGCTTTGCAGGTTTTTTAAATTCAAATAATAGTTCTTAGTAAGTAGGTTACTATACTACATAGCAAAACCAAATATAAATTGCTCAACATAGCTTTGTGAGAGTACCGTCCTCGGCGGTCTTGATTATAGTTACCTACTCCTACTAAATACACATTACTTTTCCTACAGGTTGACATAGAAGTGATTACTACATATCGTGGCACAGTTGTAGCATTTTTCTCAATAAAGTTTTAAATAAAAATAACAAGGGTAACAAGACTCCCGTAGATAGTGACTTCATGATCAGTTAAATGCGCCTGCACAGCCAGCAGCAGACAAAACGTGGAGCGAAGTAGATGAGTAAAATCTCTGTATGAATTTCAAAATGCACAAAAATTCCATATCACAAAATAATTATATAATAAATGTTGTTTTATGTAGCCTATCGATGTGTGGCCGTTGGGCAAAGGCCTAAAAGATATTAGATCGACAATTTTAATTACTTCGAAGCAAGCGACCTGCTCATTCTATATATTATAAGATATGCTTTGCGCTTCTTAGAAAGAGAGTGTCATTATCATTAAACACATGGCATTATTTGAAAATGAGTGTCGCGTATGTAAACTTTCTTATCTATTCTGTATGAAGTCTACGTCCGAACCGCGTAAGCTCGCATCGTATTGGGCAACGTTTCGCAAAACGCTTCTGCAGACCACAATACCGTGACAAGCGGCGAAGACAAATACTTGTTATCTTATGAATAATGCCGATTATGTTGAGTAAACACGCACGTACGCGTACCAGTAAATTTTTCACAAAAGTTCATCGTTCACAGCATGTTTACGTTTTTATTATTTATATAATAGGTAAATACCAATGTATGGCCATAATATTTCTGATTATGCAAAAAATGTTTGTGATATTGTGGCAGGGACAGTTTATATCTCCAGCGGTACCTTAGCAAGAAGATATGAGTAGGTATACTCGTATGCACCTACGTAGTAAATGAGTAATAATATAAATTAATATGTGCTCCTAGTATTTCTATCTCTATCACTTAGTTTAACACCTAAAATGATACGCTCCATTGTTCTAAGCTTTGACATACCTTCAATTTGGATAGCCAAAGGATAGATTCCGTCAGATGGACATAGGATGTAGACCGAAAACGTCATGGGCAGATGACTTGTAAACATTTAAACAGGATTAGTAAGTAAGGAGCAGTGATAAAGAGTTATAGAAGGAAAGAAGGGAGGCCTTTGCCCAGCACTGGGACATGAACGGCTAATAAAAAATAATAATATGTAATATGCAACATTTTTTATTTTTTTCTTCATTCTCCTATTCCTGGATGTTTATCTATATATTTATATGTTATAAAATATGTGAGTTAGTATCCCATAAGTCCCATAACACAAGTCTCGAACTTACTTTGGGGCTAGCTCAATTCTGTGTAATTTGTCCCTATATTTTATTATTATTATTATTCCTTGTGTATATTGAAATTGGCTATACTTCTGTAAATGTTCAGGCAAAGTTATATTTATCCATACAAAGTTCTGATGCATTGATAGCTCCCTTGACAGATAGTGATAGTCGTAGACATTTACAAAAAGGTCTTGCTAACCGCCTACTACCCTTCAATATATCAGTCATATGAAGTCACTTGTTACCCTTAAACTGCCATCAAGAACTTAATCGGAATAAAGATCGGGTCACGATCACAGGACAGATAAACCTTTTACAGTTATTATTGAAAAAAAGATCGCAATTAACACTTCACCTTTGATTTCTCTCATCAATCTTCACAAAGAATGGCGAAACTTTGGCTTGACTTGACCGGCCAATTTCACCGATTACGGGATTGCATCGGTGCTTGTCGAACAACAGCGCATACACGCCGATTACGTATTATGCATGTCGCCGGCGTCGTCCTGAATGCCGCATGCGGATCGGAGCACCCTGTGCGTGCGCGGGACGCGGCGCACGAGTCACCTAGTTGTCGCGCCTATTGTCCACACAGTCCGGCGCTGGGTGAGCCCCTACCTCGTCATTACCTCACACTTTCAATATTGGGTTACGAGAATTTTACTCCAAGGTCCTCTTTTCGGAGCAAATAGAAGCGGTATAAATGCAAAGACGAGCAACAATGGCACGCAGTTGAGGTTCAGTAGCTCGTGTGAAAATGAATGCTTACACCGTTTTCTTTTTGTGCAGTGTTGTGGGTACGTGAATTATGGATTACACTTGAACACTGGATTATTTATAAGGCGACTTAAAAAATTCAATTAAAAATGTATTAGTTACGTACCAAGTGTCCAAAATGTTTTCACCGGATTTTAATAGTTCCGTTTTTGTATGTGTAAATTTAGCGTTAACGATTGACTAAATTTTCAGCCAGTGCCGTTGGGTACTACGCACCCAGAGAAGCTCCCTACAACACGGGACCGAACTATCCTTACTCCGTAGCTGTTGACCCAAACTTCCTGCAGCAACCGTCCCAGCGTTTGTTCTGGGGAAACCAAGGAACCAACCAAGTTGGTGGCACGGGCTGGTGGGCTTCGCTGACGAACAAGTTCCCTATCCTAGGCACCATGTTTGGACGGATGGAACTGCCGACTCAGTATGGAGCACCGAACCAGTACGAAGCAGCCACTCAGTATGGAGTCCCGAACCAGTACGATGTGGCGACTCAGTACGGTGCGCCTCAAAGAGTTCAGCCTCAAGCCCAGTTCTACCAAGCACCGTCTGTATATCAGCAGTATCCTCAGCAGTTTGCGCAGAGGTTTGTGCCTTTTGGCCGTGACGTGGGGCTTACCGACGATGCCGTGATCATAACGCCCCCGCAAGTGCCGATCAACCCCCAACCAGCCCCAGTGCCCATACCTGCACTAGAGCCAGCGCCCGAGCCCCAGCCAGGGTACCAGTATAACAAACCTCAGTACAGGCTGGAGCTGCCTCACAAATAAACCAATCGACTAAATCTAAGTTCAGGTAGTTAGTTCTATGTCCAATCACTTTCAATTCAAATAAGTATGAGAAAATTTCAAAACTTGTCATTCATATTATTTTTTGTAGTAAAACATTGGATCTTATCACAACTTAATTGATATCATTTCAATCAAAAAAAAATATATATATTTTAACGCCAGTGACAATCACAGAATAGCTAAATACGCAATAACTGATGACATTATTTTCCAGTTACTTTATTTTTAAACCAAATTACTAAACCAATTTTGGTTCGTACTTTCTACTAAATACTTTCTAAGTAATTTTAATTCATGGGACTAATCTGAAAAAGTACATCCTTTCATACACAAAAGATTCTTTGAAATCGGTTTCTAAATGACGGAGATCTGAGGTACCTAAAAATCGTTTGTTTCCGATATTAATATACAGCCAAACTGATAACCTCCTCTTTTTCAAAGTCGTTTAAAAAACACTCTGAAATATCTATGTCATATAGCTCCTTTTTTGGGATTCATCGTATTTCTCCTCAAACGGGTATTAATAAGTTTACAAAATATTATGTCTTTAAAATAAGTAATAATATCTAATACTAACTAAACATTACATCAACGAAGAGGCTCTCTTAGTATAAGTACAAAATGTGATCGAATATATCTATTTATTAATGCACACAAAATAAACAAATAAAATGCGAAAAATATTTTTTATTTCATTCATCCATCCTGCGAAAAATCAAACGCACGCAAAATTATCATTTACAAGTTTACAAGTATGTTTTATTTGTGATGAATTAATTTATATTATTATTTAGGACAAATATAGAAAATCTGGAAAATAGTAATTTGTTTATTCGTGGTTACATTTATTAACCTATTTAATATTTTCTGAGAACATTTTTTGTAAATCGGAAGGCATAACTTTTTAAGCACTTTTTCTAATCAACCAGATGTTCGATATTTGTTCTAAATTAGTTGTATATAATCACTTAAATAAAACTGTAATAAAATAATAGAATTACTTAGAGACCGAGGTATATTGATCGTAATATCCGCGTCCAGAAGAATCCAAACCTACTGAAGAGCTGGCTGATACTGATCTGCCGCCGACCACTGGCCCGGATTGGCGGACTGTCTGTCCCGCTCTGCAAGAAAGAAGATGATCTGTAGACTACGCACCTCCCTGTTGTTGATTTTTCCGCTACTTTTTAGAGTTCAGTACCCAAAGGGTAAAAATGCGACCCTATAACTAAGACTACACGGTCCGGCCGTAAATCCGTCTGTTTGTCACCAGGCTGAACCGTGATAGCTAGACAGCTGAAATAATATAATAAATATATACATAGGGAAAAATTACACTGATTGAGCTAGCCCCAAAGTAAGTTCGAGACTTGTGTTATGGGATACTAACTCAACGATACTATATTTTAAAACAAATACATATATATTAATTAAAAAAAATAGATTTTAAAAAAGGGCCTTTTTCCAACTTGCCCTGACCTGGGATTGAACCCAGAATCTCTAGGTGGCGGACAACCATGGTGACCACTACGCCACGGAGGTCGTCAGTTGTAATTTTCACAGAAGATGTATTTCTGTTGCCGCTGAAATAACAAATACTAAAAACAGAATAAAATAAATATTTAAGTGGACTCCCATACAAAAAACATGATTTAGTAGATAATGGGACGTGGGACCATTAGTGCGCGTGTCCGACTCGCACTTGGCCAGTTATTTAAATTAAAAATTTAATTATAAATGTATTATAAATATACATTTAATTATTGAAGGTAGATCTACTTATAATTAAGGAAAAATGATCGAAATAATAATCATTTGTAATCTAAACTTAATCATTTCTTCATTATCGTCTAAGTATGGGTAATGTAAAATCAGCCCTTGTCGTCCGTATATACTCCTACTTATCCCTCTTCCCCTCACAAATATCCTTCGCATTAGCAGTCTCTTAGGTCAAATAGGTACTTATTGTTAGCCTATAATGATATATTTAGGAATTAAGAAATAGCGGTCTGAAGGCCTAATCAAAATCGATATTCTTCATGTGACCTAAATTTTTCGTGCATTTTCACTTATAAGTAATCTAATTATTTTATATTCTGGCTGAAGTTACATTAATAGTAGTTAGCTTTTGTTATAGTTAATATTCCTTTACTTTTACATGCGAACTTGCATGTTTGTATAACTTGAAACCTATGGATCTCAAGGTGGTGGCTGAAAACCAATGGTTTGTTTTCCGAGGAAACATATCGCTGGGTACACATAATAGGTTGGGGAAAAAGTCTTTTCGCATTTTATATGAAAATTTAAAACATTTTTTAATATAGTTTATTTACATTTAACTAAAGTATGTAGGTACCATTTTGTTCGATAACTTTTTGCCATCTTATAGGTAAGGACATGATCCCATTGCTATAGAAATTTTGGGGCTTCTGATCAAAAAACTGCGTCAAGTTGTTTTATCAGTCCTCTCGTGATGTTACACTGCCTAAAGAATTCTGAAGAGACCGAAACAGGTGGAAATCTGAAGGTACCAGGTCAGGACTATACGGCGGATGCATTAATACCTCCCAGCCAAACTCTCTTAATTTTTGCTGAGTGGTTAAATATGTGTGAGGTCTAGCGTTATCATGATGAAAAACCACACCCCTTCTGTTGATTAATTCCGGCCGCTTTCTCTCAACTTCTTGCTTTAATCTTATCATTTGTTCGCAGTAGAGTTCTGAATCAATGGTCCTGCCTGGTGGTAACAGCTCATAATGAATAATGCCCTGCCAATCCCACCACACACACAGCATCACCTTGTTGCGAGTTAACACGGGTTTCGCCACAGTCTGTGAAGCCTGACCGGCCTTTGACCATGACCTTTTTCGCACGTTCTTGTCGTACGTGATCCACTTTTCATCACCAGTTATCAATTTCTTCAAAAATGGTTCGGTCTCATTAAGTCGTAATAAAGAATCACAAATGAGTACGCGGTTCATTAGGTTTCTTTCAGAGAGCTCGTGAGGTACCCAAATATCGAGCTTTTTAGTGTACCCATTTTTTTTCAAATGCGCCAAAACTGTTTTGTGGTCAATTCCCAGTTCTTCAGCTACGTCGTAACTACCGATATGCCGATGTTGCTCCACTTTTTCAAAAATAGCATCTATTTTATCCGTAACAGGGCGATCAGAGCGACGTGCATCTTTGACATCAAAATTTCCGGATTGAAAACGCTTAAACCAAATTTGTGCTACTCTCACAGACACTGCACTAGGTCCATAAATATCGCAAATTTTTTTCGCGGCATGCGTAGCATTTTTACCTTTTTGGTAGTAAAATTTTAACATGTATCTAATTTCTTCATTAGATTCACTCATCTTGACGGTATGAAAAACAAATGAAAATCACACATTTTCCTAATTTGAATTTGGAATTATCTTCTTTAAAATTTAACCTTTTAAATGATACCAAAACCAGCCAGGTACAAATAGTATAGCCAAAGTGGTTTTATTACAAGTTCATACATACTTAAGTCGAAAAGACTTTTTCCCCAACCTAATATTACCTTACAAACTGTGTGTTTTTATAATTTTTTGTTCTGTACTTATGTAATGTGTGTGTAATTATGTGTCATTTTGATATCAATACAACAATTATCTATCTGACGTGAAAAAGAAAATGGAAGTAGGCAGGACACATAGCAAGAATAGACTCAAGTCGGTGAACCAGAAGAGTTATGAAGTGGTGACCAGGGAACAAGTGAGGTAGAGGACACAGGGCCGGATTAACCGTATTAATGCCCTAGGCAATACAATTCTCGGGATCTTTTCCTTTAACTTTTTCTTACTTTTTAGAAGCTTCTTTGGAACTGAGAAGGGTAATGTTTTTAAAATACATTTTTCTATTACAAAAGTCAAGTCGATCAGATCAAATCCAAATTTGGTATACTAGGTTAATTCAATGTCTTATGTGATATTATCTTGACTTAATGCTAAAGCATCACCTCACATACCTGACTCATGGCATTTTTTTTTGTGCTTGCACGGGGCCTCTAGTCGATTCGGGGCCCTAGGCAGTTGCCTAATCCACCTAACGGATAAACCGGCCCTGAGACACCCAGCACTGCGTTAGGTGGACTATATTAAAGCGCATCTGGATACAGGTGGCAAGTTAGAGACAAATATAAAAAGATATGCACGAGGCCTATGTCTTGAAAGGATAACATAAAGGCTCTATGGATGCATAACTTGAAACCAAGACTGAATAAATTGAATGACGAAACTAATTAATTGTTTTTCGGTTTTCTGAAATACTTATATAAGGTTGCTCCACCGTTAACTTATTAGTATTCGTTAAAATTAACATATATACAAACAATACAGATTAAAAAATAATTAGACAGAACTTATAACAATAAGCTGAATTTTATTAAAAATTAATTACAATAAATAGTGTATCTTCCGGCAGTTGCACAGCGAAGGCGCGAGCGGCGGCGGTTGTAGTCGCGCAGGCGCAGGGTGCAACTGGTGGAAAATGCTGCAGGATGGATGAGCCGACACCGTGTTAGTCTATGTTACTCGCCGCGCCGCCGTTAGTGCCTGAACACACAAAATATTTAGTTAGTTACATTTTACATTGCAGGACCTTAATGAGGCAAATGACCGGGTAGTCGCCGTGGGTAATCACTGGTCAACTTTATTATAATTAAATTGTACTTGTAGCCTTTCGAATCGAGAAGAAGTTACATGAGATAAGCGACGAAAGACGAGACTCTATTGAAGCTGAGCGACGATTGGTTTGTATGTGTTGACAGCCAATAGACTTCCGATGCCGGTCAGTTATATCTGTCTTTCGATGTGTCAATAACAAAATGTTATTGGTAGTTAAAAACATCTTTCCTTCTCCAGTATCTTTAGAGTCACAGCCGAAAAGGTTGGGATTAAAAATCACAGAAAATCATAGAAATTCATTTAAAAAGCATAATGACTCGGCGCAATTAATGAGGAGCTCGGTAACCCGACGCGGGAGTACGCATTACTACCATTTTCGCAAGTAAAGCGACACTGGGCGTGATTCACACTTGGATGGGTAAGTGGCATAAAAATTTCTCGAGCTCCTCCGTGTTACGGAAGGTATATAAAGCCGTTGATACCGGCAGTCATCATTTTATGGTAGTCGTCAAGCTATGTCGGATGCCTTTAGGCAGCTGGCAAAAATCTGACAACAGTGTTGGCCACTAACACACACGAAAAACAAACAAACAAACAATTGCTTGGCGAGATCATACCCTTTGTTAAAGCGCTTAAGCGTGGTTGGAACAACAAACATTTTTTTAGGTCAATGGGAACAACGGACAGTGCCACACCAGACTGGGGCAAAATTAAGTGACGTTAAATATGTCTGACACGGCCCCGTCTATCTAAATTGGTCCCAGTTGTCATTATTAGATGTCAGTAGTCAAGTTAAGATGCTTTTCGGCAACTTGAACATCTGACACCAATTTTGGCCAGTTATGAATATAACCGAAATTGGTGTCAGATTTTCAAGCTAAACGAATCACCTGAAAAACTAAACAAATAACAGAGAATTATTGATCTTATTGGGCAAAATCTACAATAAACAAAGTAAGTATTTAATTGACCGAACGAGCGAAGCGTCTCAGTTTCGAGATTAGCCAAAAATTCTTTTGTCCGTTTATCTGTTTGTCTGTCTGTTCTCGCCTACAGGTCGCATTTCTTAACCGATTCTCATGAAATTTTGTAAGCAGGTTCAGCGACTGAATAAAATTTTTTTGTAAAGCCAATTTTACGAAATTTTCCAAAATGGCGTAAATATGGGGGTTTAAAATTTTCAAACTGACATATATCCGCCATTTCAAAATATTTTCAAAAATGTCATTAGACTTTTTTGTTGACATTATAAAAACGCATTTTTTTTATTTGAACAACTTTTTTGTCTGAACAACTTTTTTATACGTTATACTTGAACGGGTTTAGGGTGACTCGCGAAGTCTAGCTGACTGAGCCGTGACGGATATACAATACAAATCTTTTTACAATATATACTGAAACTATTTAAGGGTGAATTCAGTCCGAGTTACTGAACAACTTTCTTAAAAATGCATGTCTCCCGTGGGAATCAAACCCGCGACTTCCGAGTTACAAGGCCAATGTCTTGACCACTATTTTTAAGAAATGAAGAAAGTTGTCAAGCATTTGTTGCATACATTCAATACCATATAGTTCACAAAAAAATCAATAGATGTTGCAACAAAAATTTTGAAACTCGTAGAAATCGCTATGGTTATTTTTTCATAAGTTTAGAAGATTGACATGATTTTTTTTTTAGAAACGGATGACTTTTCGTTGTATTGCTTGTTTAAAATTTTGATTAATTCGTTTGGTCGGTTAATTGTGTTCAATTGTGTCGTGTATTGGATTGCTTGCTTGCTTTGCTTGGTAGTAGAAGGTTGTATGTAACCTACCTTGTATGAGTAGAATCCTATTATAAAAAAGTAATTAAATACATACTTATAATAGTTTTATTTTATTTTTATTTTATTTACAGTACCTACTAATCTTTGATTGAACTTTAATCGTTAATCGTTAATTTTGTTGCGCAAATTACCTAAAACCAACTGTACCATGCATTTCGAGGCAAAAAATGGAGATTTCAGTCAATTTTTTAATGGTTTTGATCCACTACAAGAAAAATGTTTCGGAATGGCTGTAGTTGGTATAATTTATGGCCAAAGTCAAGGTATAAATGTTCAAAATTATGACATCATTTACGTTTTGCATTCAAGGGATCGTTACTATAGGAAATGCTTAGAAAACATGAGGCACGAGGGAAATTATAACGTATAACTGTGTTCCGATGATCTTCTCTCACCAATCGAAATGCGTCAAGGTAGGTTCACTCGATCATTTATTGTTGAAACTGAGGATATTGCTGACCATATCACAAAGTTATATACGTCGGGTACTTTGTATATTAAAGCTTTAGAGGCACTTTGGGAAGCATTTGTTGATGAGGAAGGATTTACTTTCACGACACAAGGCATGGCAGTGGGTGTTTGGAAGCGAAACTTAGATTTTTATGTTGGACACTCATAGAATTGATACTGAACACATCAGAGTTGATACCCAATCAGGTACGGCATGTCTGTACAGGGCGGAATCAGTTGAAACTCTATCTATGCTATTATGTAGAATTTATTCCGATAACAACACTGATTATCTTCAAATAGTGCAGATTTTTGGATGTGAGGTTGTTTCACCCAACGATTCTCAGTTCCCTGAGCCAAATATTGTAATGACACTCGCTAAGTCACGAGCGAGAATTCACCCATTACCCGAAGCGCTGCCATTGCTTACCGTACCCCTGCCTATTTTATCCCTTACACCCAAAATAGATGCTGTGGGTCAAGAAGAAAAGGGACCATTACTTAAAAAAAAGGTTTTTACCTAAGAGAAAGAGTGAGGTTACCAAATCCAAGGAATTAGCTAAAAAACGATTAAATGAGAGCCAGGAACAAAAGGCATGTAATTTTTTTAGGGATAAAGAATTTAAAGGTATTTGTTAAAGCATGGGAGTCGGATCAAACTAGATCTGAGCGGTTGTCCAGAGACAGAAAACAACAGGTAACTATTAGGGTACAGGAATCGGATGAAAATGAGCATGGTGGGATGTAGTCTTTTGCAGCTGACCAGGAGCAACCTTTATTAAAAAGTATAACATCGTGCGTGGTGTTATCGGCGTCATAACAACAAGCAGGTGTAGATCAGTCGTTATTTAGGGGTATTCTTGATAGGTTGAGCATGGGGAGATCAACAAAGACTGACTGGGAAACGTTGATGTCTCGGGAGAAAAGTAAGCTTAATAAAAAGAATTAGATCTTTTTAAGGACTGCATGCGGTTATATCCTGATAACAAAAGTGTTCAAAATTACAATTGTAATTGGTTTAAAGCTCTGAACCGGCCTACAGCGAAAGTACCGGCGAACGACAACTATAAAGAAGCTGCACAGGCCTGCGCTGATCAGCAGGCCTAGGGATTGGAAAAAAAACAATTTACCTATGTGCCGGCAGCAGAGTCATGCTTAAGACCAATTTGTGGTTTAAAAAGGGCTTGGTGAATTTGTGCATAAGGCACTGTTACTCAATTGGTTTACCCCCCGAATTGCTCCCCACCTACAGATCAACCTTTAGTAATAATGGTGCAATTTGACACCTACAATGGGCTACATAATAACAATTCTGAGCCTATAGCGGCCGTTACTCGATCTTGGCGTTCTGGAGAGATCACTTGTTCCAGAACCCAATTCCCTCTTATATTAGCATGGGCAGTGACCATCCACAAATCGCAGGGTTTGACATTGCCAAGGGTGCTTGTCCATTTAGGTACTCGTGAGTTAGCAGCGGGATTTGCGTACGTTGCCCTGTCTCGTTCTCGCTGACTAGCGGACATAGTCCTGGAGCTATTTAATTTAGACCGCCTCACCAGAATAGGTACAATGAAACTTCTTCTTTTAAGAAGAGGACGAAAAGAGATTGAATAAGCTAGCAAAAGTAAGGGTAATGGGTTTAGTAAGGAGGGGTATACTTCAATGGGGCTTATACGTATAGGATAATGCGTGCTAATATAAGATAGGCGGTAGGCATGTCTACTTTCTTCCCAACAGTAGAGGTTTAAAACCCTCAAGTGGTTTTTGTTAAGCCAGGAAAACGATTAAAATATCGGTTTTTCCATGGTTGTAAAGTTATAAAGGCTCGCGAGGTCTACTGTTCTCACAGAACTACTAGTTTACTTATGTTCACTATCTGTGAGTTTGTATTTAAGAGTTATAAAATTAAAGGTCCTTTTCACTTGAGATTTTATCAGCGCCTTTCATTCAAATTAGGTATTGTGGAAATGCCTATTTTACGAGTATTCATCAAGGCATCAGTTATTTCAAAATTCTTTTAAATACTTTCCAAAAAATAGGAAGGTAGTTAGTACTTTGTAGTACTCGAAGTTTCAATAGATAAAAAATCAGGATTTTGGTGTTCGTTTAGGCATACGTAGACTATAAGTATGCGAGGATTTCTTAATTATTTTAATGCTTACTTTTTCATGTACATATCTTTTTTCTATCGTAAATGTATAATTTTTACGAAAACTTCTTTATTTTTCGCAATTAAAAAAAAAATGCTTCTGTGCTTGATTATCATACAAAAAACATCAACGCGTCCTTTTAATATTTCTTGACTTTTGATTAAATAATTATCTCTGAAAAAGCTTTATGAAAAGAATTGAGAAAAGATGATTATATGCACTTTGAATACAGTTTATTGGCCTGACTAGTAATTTTGGTGTGGACCGTCTGACCATGAGTGACAATTTTTTCTAGCCTATCGGTGTTGTATCCCACTGCTGGCCAATGGCCTCCCCCTTCTTCTTCCACTCGTCTTTACCCGTATGATTTTACCTGACTGCGCCGTAGCGCCCTCCAGGGACGCCCCAGTCACCAAAACCTCCAGCGTTGGCATTTGCGTTGGCGGACGCGTCAGCACTACCACCGCCCCCTGGAAACAGAAGTCGTTACAATACAAATTGCTCCATCATCATCATCATCAGCGCATGACGACTACTGCTAGACCTAAGGCTTCTAGGAGATACAAGAATACTTGAATAATATAATTTGCTGGCTGGTATATATTTTGTTGTTGATGAATATCTCAATAAATAAATGATCTAGTTAGATCGGCAAAACAAGATTGAATAAGAAAATAAAACTTGTTTTCAGATGTTTATTTCTTGACGTCAAAATTTCGAAAAAGTAAGAAACCGAAATTATCTGTGGTATCTACGTATACCTACTTCCGATATAGGGATCATTGTGAAATTAATAAGGAATAATGCATAACTAATATCATATTTGAATTTATTAGAATGTCTCTTCTGGCTATGCTTAGAAGGTAATAGAGATTCTAACAATAACCTGTCTAATCAAAATATTTTTTTTCTTTCGAAGTCTTCACCTAGTACTATCTTATTTGTGTTTCTAAGTTCTCAACCAAACTCTTAGCCGGACTATATAACTAGTATCTATAAGTATCTAGTATTTTATTAGGTATCGATATCTAAATCAATAATATCTAGTTAGAATGTGAATTTTTCTTTAATTTTTTTTAAATTGTGTTTGTAAATAAAGATATTGAAAATAAAGTCTGCATTACATAAAAAGAAGTTAGAATGTCAAAACTAGATCAAATAAGAAACTAACCTATCAATCAAAAACGAGAGCAGTACGGTATCCCAAGCTTAAGTGCCTATTTCGATAAGTCTTGAAGTTGTTTGAGAAAGTAAGTTCAATTGGTTCAATCATTTTTTATGGCCGGTGTGGAGATGACCGCTGCTAGAGAGTATAATTGTACCGTTAGATGAACGGCGCGCGCCGCTTACCACGCGACTCTAGGTAGACTTCCTACGCGATCTTCATTCAACATTAGAACTATACTTATACAAATAATTCATACACAACGAACGAACGAATTCATACACAAACACCTGCTGAAATAAAGACTTTTGAGAAAATATGTTAATAGAAAATTGGATTTCAAAATAAAATTAAACGATTTGAAATGTAAATAAAATGATATATGTAATTGTAGCATGAACCTTACAGGCTTAGATTAAACATATATCTCCAAGCTTATGGATGATAGATTTACGCTATACAAGTCATATATTATATACATCCTAAGCTCGTAATATATGAGACCCGGCAAATAAATAGAAATAATTTCTGATTCGTGAATGTGAGATTGTCAGCCGATTATCTATAAATTTGCAACATATTTGCTAATCTATGGAATCACAGGTTCGCTTTGTCATCATCATCCGAGCGTATTCCCGGTTGCATCCTCAGCAGTAACGCTTCAGAGCCCGGGGTCCGCTACCTAACCAAGGAGATTTGACGAGGTTTCTGGTTTTTACACAGAGCGACTGCCGTCTGACCTCCACGACCCAAAGGGCAAACCAGGAACCAATCCTTGGATAGTTTGATGGTCAAACGCTAGGTGGCGTTCGGGACCCACAGTTTTACGTGCCTTCCGAAACACGGAATCATCTTTCTTTTCGGATAATCAGGTGATTCAAGCCTGCAATATCCTATCCAGACTGGAAACAACTTTTCACAAAGTATGCTTCCCAGTGGGAATCGAACCCATGACCTTCCGGGTCACAAGGCGAACGCCTTGACCACTGGACCACGGAGGCAGTCACAGGTTCGCTTTGTAGATGTAAGATATCTATGAAGTGCGAGCTATAAATATTATATATAACAGCGAAGGCCCTGTTGTAATTGTTTATTTCAAAAATTAGGCTAAAGTAACAAAATGTTAACTAACAAAAAGGACTAAAGTCTGCTTACTAGAGGCATCGATGAAATATTACTAGAGGCTGCAAATAAATGCTAGTTGAAATTGTAATACCTCTTTGCCGACCGTTGCTCTACTTGGTATGTTCGCTTGGCATGTGAATTGAATTCATCGTGCAATACAGGTGCAACAATGCATACTAAATACTCTGTAGTACTTCGGTCTCTGTGAGCTTTTCGTGTAACTTTTTGTGATTTTCAGGTTTTACACATTTTATTTCATGAGTAAAAACAATTTCATGGGAGCAAGTTATAAACATTTTATAAAATTATTAAATATTGAATTTCCTTGAAATTTCCAAAAGTCGTGAACACAGTTAAAAGACGAATGCATGAAGATTGGTAAATTTTGTTTTAATGATATAACTATGAGTTCCGGTTTTACGATGTGCTTTGCTTTGTACCGTAGGTCGGCTGGAATTTATCATAGGTTTAGACGTCTTTAAAACACCTAACATTCACTTTAATTTTTTTATACTTTCCTAATAAACTACAAACTTCTACATATATTATCTTCAAGACGCACAACGTACTTACAAGCGATGCAGTAGTAATTAGTCTATATTTACCGTCAAAAAAGACTTTAAGGATCTCCCTCCTTTACGCGTGCTAGAAAAAGATTTAACTTAGGTACCTCCTACATAATAAATAAATGTTTGTATATGTAAAATTGCAAAATTTTTATCCATAAGTTGCCCTGCATGTACGTAAATGTAGATACTTATATATGTCTTTACACGATCGAACATCTATTTAAAAAAAAAATTCTTTTTAGAGAAACCCCACATTTTGGTACGGATCATAGCGTTTTTTTTTTTTGGGAATGATCACATGTATGAATTATGATAAATAAGTACTATGTAGAGCCAGGGCAGGCTCCTTAGCGTTTATAACAAAAGTCGCTACGGGGTATTTAAGCTCTTTCTCGAATGCACCGTCATTGTTTGAACAGCACTTTGTAAGCGGGTTATTTAACTAGACATAAAGTTTTGGCCATGCATGGTGCAGGTTAAACAAAGTAAAGGCATTCGTCACAGCCGAGCAGCGAGTAGGAACTTATATACTGCATTCACAGGTTCTATTGTTTCGTCATTGTGTATGTGCAGGTTTCCACAGACGATAACATTTTAAGTATGCATCTACTAAACGTACGTGTAATGTACCTAATAAGGAGGAAGCTGTGTTGTATACTCGTTTAAGTTTTATTCGTAGTTCGATGAAGAGAAATTAAGCTGTACACAAAATACCAATTATTTATCTAGTATATTTTTATTTCTCGGTGCAGATTTCTAAGTATTCGTCTACACCAGGGATTCCCAAAGTGGTCGATATCGACCCCTTGGGGTCGACCCGAAAACTGATTTTGGGGGTCGACGAGTTCTAAAAATCGAACACAATTAAATTAACACAAGTTCTTATTTAAAACTTTCAAGAATGGTAGGTAGTGTATTGTTTATGTTGTGTTACGTGTATTAAGAATAATTAATATTTTTGTAGGAAATAGCATTGTTGTAGTAATGTAAAGTCTGAAGTTCGTACAATATGATAAACTCGGCAAGTCTGTGTGGTCAAGTTTGTGCAAGATAATGAGTTCGAGCGCACGTCATTCAGGCGCGTTTTGACGCTTATCTTAGTACCTAGGTATTTTGTATCAATAGGAAAAAACTAAAGATAGGCCCCCTTATTCATAATAGTCTGCTAACTTAAAGCATTGCTAATTCTCACTGTCTTCTTCTATTGACCTAAGTCAGAATCAAAAATAACACTCTGTAGCAGCTGTTTCAAGTTAGCAGACCATTATGAATAAGGGGGTTGATCTTAAAAGTAGGTAATTTGGCCACGGGGGTCTGAGGTAACAGTTCATTTTGGAAAAGGTGTCACTTGTCCAAAATAGTTTGGGGATCCCTGGTCTACACTCTAAACTGCAACGATAAGAAAAAGTTTTGTCAGAGCTAGAGAGTATTAGCTGCTCCAAAATTATATTTATTTATTTGTTATTTAAAAAATTATTGGGCCAAAAGCTTCAATAGGTGAACTTAATGGTAAGGCATTGTCTCCCTGTCAACTTTTAGGACTAGTGGCTCCGTGAGCTGTAGACCTCGCGAGCTTATATATTACAGTACGAATGAACTTTTCACACAAGATGTTTTTCATTGAATATTAAAATCTTGATAATGTTCGTTCCGCTAATTTTTCTTTTGCCTCCTCTGTTCTTAACAGAAGGAGTTTCATAGACCTAATTCTTGTCAAACGTTCAAAATAGAAGGGCTCCAAGATGACATCAGTAAGTCTTCGAGCCCGAGAAAGTGCGACGTAAGAGCAACCTACAGCCAGTTCTCTAGACCCAAGGTCGACCACTACCCTGGGTAAAGTCAATCCCTGTGTAATCCCATCGAGTTTAGGCTCGTTTACTTTGGTTTCACAATAAAAGATATACAAAAAAAAACTTTTTAGTTATAAAAATGAATTCTTATAACATTTTGGTAAACTGGTAATTTTGTTAAAGTAGACTAAACCACAGAATAAGTACTAGTACTCACGTACAGAAGTCCATAGAAAGGAAATTTAAAGAAATATCTACTTAATGTGGTTAGCGCTACGGTTTAACTTAGCTCGCGTCAGAACTCCTCACCTCTTCGTTCAGATACCTAGACATCCATTGCAAGCCAATTTAATTTTTATTACCATGGACAAACGATTCATGTAACTGAATTTTCCCCTTCGAAGTGGTCGCCGCGCGCATAGCAATTAATGTAGGTATTTTTTCGATAACTAAACGGAGAGTGACACAGGCCTGACTAAACTCATGTTTCCTGTAGTTACATAATTCCCAAGAAATCCAATAAGTATACTCGTACTTTTGAAAAACTTTTAAAATAAACTTCAAAAACCGGTCGTAAAATAAAAATAAATATTTTGAACTATAAAAGAACACCTTCCGGTGAGATTCGAACTCTCTAGACGCTTTAGTCTATTGTATGTCATAATAGAAAATAAAATTCCTTTGTTAATTCGTTGTCACTACAAACACAAAATGGTCGTAAGAGCCATAAAATCCAAAGGCGCTTAGGCCCATTGTGCCAATACTGTCATATTCAAAAATTTCCAAAAAATGTCTCGACTATCGATTTTCATATGTTTATCGAACCTGCTTCCTAAATTTCACGGGAATCGGTTGAGAAATGCGACTTCTAGAGGAGAACACACAGACATACCAAAGCATTTTTGGCCAAGTTAAAACGGATAGGTACCTCACTCGCTTCGCTCGCTCGGTCAAAATAAAAACAGATAAGAAAGTTGGTGTCTAAATAACAGATTAAAGGTATACAGCCAGAAAGATATCACAATTGCTTTAAAATTACCATAAATACATCATATATTTATAAATAAAATATAATATGTACCTACATACATATAAGAACATAAAATTATACTTAAATGTATGGTCCCACCCGGGTGATGGTCTAGTGTGCATATGACGCAGCGGCACTGGCGGACATAATTAAAATTAACATATCAATGTTTTACTTACAACTGTTAGCATTCGCATTGGCATTAGCACTTGCTCCGGAGGTGTAGGGGTATGGGTATGGTCCCAGGGAGCGGCGCAGACGACGCAGCGGCACTGGCGCCGACTCGTGGCCCTCCGCGTCGATAATGTAGTACGCCCGAGGCACGTAGAACTGGCCCTCTGAAACGCCCATGTCACAAATTTAATAGGTTCCTAGAAATACATTTCATTTTTCAAAACTAAAATCCGACTACAACATCAAACTACATAACCAATTTTGGTAATATTTCTAAAGAATTTTCCAAATTAGTCCAATCGTCTTCGAGTGATCGGGGAACATACATAAAATATATCTTAATTTCAAATATATCTTTTTTATCATAGGATATTACATTAAGAAATAAAATAAATAAACTATGACTAAACTAAATATAACTATTAATTGTATTTTATATTGTTAATATTAAATCCTTATATAAGTATTATATTTCTTTCTAGATAGACCTATGTATTTATTTAAGTATATATATATAATATACATATGTATGTTTATTTGTAGTTTGTGTAGTTTTATGTAATTTTAATTTTCTTCCTTTATCCTATGTATGAACACGCCTGTATGCCTCTTTTAAATAAACATCTCCTCTCACAGGCCTACTGGAAGTGATCTATTTTAGATAAAGTGCCTTCGTACAGCTTTTATTTTATGTATACTCTGTATACATTCTCCGTGTACATTAATTGGTAAAAAAAATAAATAAAATACACATACATTCGAATTGATAACCTCCTTAATAAATATACTAAATAAATAAAGGTACTAAAAGTTTGTTGTCATGGACTCCATACACCTCTAAATAAAATAGTTACAGTATATTTTGTTAGACCTTGTATAGGGTAGAAATGTAACCGACTGTGATACCGAGAGACAATAGGCCAATAACGAAATCTACATACATTCATACTTACTTATTGTGAAGATTCAGTGCAGCATTGATTACGTTTACGAAACTAATTTATCCATGATATTTCAGTTCGTTTGTATCAAAGAACTCATAATTTTTGTTTACCGTAAGTGGATACTATAGTAATAAACCCGAATGATTAGTGCAACCATTTTTTAAGGTATACCTACCCTACTTTCTTTCATTTGTTAAAGTATAGGCTCTAGATAGAAGGACTGCCTATGTGTATTTTTTTTTAATTGCTTCATTTAAAAAATATTGTCCTTAAATTAATTGTCTTCTCTCTGCTATCCTTTGTTGTAGTAAGACTCTACTAAATGAATAACTCTACTGGATGAATTCAATAAACAAATGTTGATCTGCAAGACAGATCCTACTTTTCCTCGACCCTCTTCAATTATTTTACAGATCAGGATATAAGAATGCGAGATCATGCTATTATTATAAATGATCTCATCGAAACTCCCCTCCCACTCATGAAAGAAGAAATTACGTGGTACCTACCAACCTAACTCAATGAGAATACACATACCTACCTTCATTAAGTATAAATATGTAATAATAGAATATGTTTTTATGATAAGTAAGTACATAATATTATATTACATTATACTTTATCATTGTTTTAATTTCATTTTATCCTAATAAAGTAAATTAAAATTTTAAAGGTTGCTTATTCTTTATACATTTATAGTTACTTGCCTTATTATGTTGTTTAATTTTATTTGTAAATTATGCGTTCTAATAATAAAAATTAACTAACTAATAATAAAAAAGCAAAATGTCTAGATTTGGCGCGTATGACCAATCTTGTTAAGTAGTGGACTTCTTGCAACTAAGATGATAAATAATTGATCATTTATTCTAGAAATTTTAAGGGTTTTTAGACATAGACAAAGGATCTAGATTCAACTTCACAAAATAAAGTAAGTAGATATACATAACAAATGCAATAAATGCCAACCAATTAAAACCTATAAAAAAAGAAGTAGCAAGTGAGGAAGATATAGAGTCACCCTCAAGGCTGATATCATTACCACACGACTTACAAACACGAGCTTAACTGCGACCTTAGCGAGTCGTGATTACCGCAATTTTTGTTCAATATACGATGCGATGATTGAACGGTTATTTAAGTGGTATTGAATCATTTTATAAAGAAGCGCTTTTGGTAGAGCTTATGGTCAAGGATATTTTTTTTAACAAGGATATGTTTTAATTGAATCTTTTCATAGTATTTGGTAATAATTATCGTCCATTGAAGTTTATTTTTAGAAAGCAAATTAAATTTTTAATTTAACTAAGCTTATTTAAAATGTTAGTCTTATTTATTACCTATTCTATAATTTTAGTCTAGTTCGTAGGTAGTTGGAATAGTACTTAGTTCCGTAAGAAAAATTAAAACTGTGTTTATCCCAGATATGCCTGGATGAAACACCATTCTTATTAAGTACGAAACAATTAAGTAAGTATCTACTTATTACAGGTACTTAATAAAAAAATAACATCAAGCAACTTTGTTCAGTTGACGTATCTAAAATCACTTGGATAAGTGGAAATTTATTCTGCAGATTCTTATTATTCTTTTTTTTACTCGATTTTCCATTGTATTTATACTAACTAACCAATCGGATGTTACTCACAAGAATGACGTCCCAAAAAGGAAAACAAGAGGTGCAAATCGGTAACGGTGGCGGCAAAAACAGAGGGGCACTAACCTGCCAGTGCCATGGCCACGATAGCGGCAAGGACTATGAGTGTGTAGCTCTGCATGTTGACGACGAACCTCCTCAGATGCCGGAGTGGAACTGAATCCAGCACTCCCCGTGCACCGCTATTTATGCAAACTTCGTTTTTAAGCTTCTCCGAAACGCGCACGCATCACCCAATGCACGCCCGTAACGGTTTTTGAGAGTCTAACAAAAAGTTTTCATCAATTGAATGAGCTGCAAAATAACAAATTCTAAACAAGTTTTCTTTTTTTTACCTACGCGAGCAAAAAGTGGATCTGCTGAAATTTTAATTTCTCAGAAAAACTTAATGTCTTAGAACACTTATTTCATTTCCAATAGAAATTACATTCCTATTAGAACTACTGGTAGGAAGAGGTAGTACCTACATAATGGGATAGCCCTATAATGGGTGTAAAAACTAAATACTTAAATATTTGTAAAGGGTTTTGATCGACTTACCGTATCATATAGTATAATCCGTAGGAGAACTAGTCACGTATATAGCCCAGCTGAAGTTTATTGAAGTGACAGTGAGCGGGACACATAGCGTGAAGAACCGACGAATGGCCGAAGTACTGGCAAGCAAAGCGTAAAACGCCCACCAATAAGGTGGTTAGAGGACCTGATCAGGGTCGCTTTAAAACGCTACATGCAGGCTGCTTTATATCATCTTTTAAATCCTTGGTAGTGGCATATGACCAGCAGTGGACTTTATGCGACTGAAATGATGAACACTAGCTAATGTTAAATCGCGAAATAAAATTATGAACCTGTTTGACGACAGAAATTGGTAAGAGGACCTAGTCTATGCCCCAAAATAGGCTTTAGGTATGGGTTTTAATACGTACTTGCTTTATGTAAATTCTTAACTTAATAGACGATGATGCGTCTGGCAACCCGTCACTGTTTTGATTCCCTTTTCCACCTACCTATATCGTCTGCTGAAAAAGACCTTTTGGGCCTTAAGTATTGCCCTCGGCTCTGTAAAATAAAGGTATACTAGCTGATGACCGCGGTGTAGCCCATGAGGTCAAATTTTTGACAATCCCACGGGAACCTCACATTTTCTCGAGGTAAAAAATATTAAGTCCGCTGTATGTGTTAATCCACGTAATACCTAAGCCTTTTCATGCAAAATTTCATTCTAATCCGTTTTGGCATTAAAGCGGATAAATCAACCTTACATTCATACGTTCACACAAAGTTTCGCATTTATAATATTAATAAGATGTATGCAGGGTGACTTTTAACCACCAGCCTAGTTCAGTCTATAACACTAATACTTTTCTACTGTATATACTAAGTTCATTCAAAGGTACCGACCTATATCCTTTCTGATCAAAATGTCTAACTTTTAATTGGTCTACGAATCAAAACGCCTAAAATTAATATCTACAAGGTAATTTACCTACCTAAGACTCCCTAATAATCCGTGGCTAAAAGACACACGTAGGAACAACCAAATAAAATATCCTTATGGTGGTCATTAAATTATTAATGAATGGTGGGAGGTAAAACTAAGACAAAAGTAATGAAATATACATAGTAAAATTTATCGGTAACTACACCTAAGTACATGTCCGTATTTTAATGTAATGAGTAATGATATGGACGCGCGCTCTGTTTCTGTAGAAGACAAAATTATACTCAAGTTGATTATAAATGTAGCCTTGTTGCGTAAGATGTAAGATTTTTTAAAAAATCTTAAAAAAACAAAATTTTTCATGTAGCTCCCATACATGTTAACTAGGAGTCATTCTCGACTAACCCACCGTATGAGGTATCGTTGAAAAGGTCTTCAAAAATATTTTGAGCTTACGAACACAATTTATCAAATTTTTGTAAGAGACAAGTGTGTATAAAATAAATTGTAGGTAAATAACTTAATAACAGTAATTTCAGTGTTTTTGTTAGGATATTAGGTGCTACAAAAACATTGGCAAGTTTAAAAACAAATCTCATAGGTACCTACAAATTATAATCGCACCTGGATGAGAGCAGCACAGAACCGAAAAGGGTGGTATGGCGTCCACGAAGAGAGGCCTATGCTCAGCAGTGGGCGAAAGAAGGGCTGGGATGTTGATGATGATGAGGTACAAATTATCAATACATATAATAAAACAGTAGGAACCGCATGTCTGTACATTTCATAAAATTTACAAAAAATGGGTCTGGGCGATAAAAAAAGAGTACCAGAACACAAAAAAGAATTTTTTTTATTTCTTTGTCTATCTGTCTGTCTGTCTGTCTGTCTGTATGTACTCGCTAATCTTTAAAACTACTGAACAGATTTTTACGCGGTTTTCACTAAAAGATTAAGCCCATCCCTGAGCAACATATAGGCTTTGTTTCATCAAAATCTGTTGTCAGATAAAAAAGTTATCGTCATTTAAATTTTGAAGATAAGTTTTCTATGGGCGACTTTATAGTTACATTAAAAAACAACAGATGGCGCCTCAAGAAACTTTTAAACGCGCTATGGTTGTTTTTGTGAAAAAAAATACAAGCTGATTGTTTAGCCCTGTACGTCCTAAATAGGCTTTTCTGGCACCGTAGCTTCGGCCCTTCCGGCTAAACGTGGGTGTTGCAGCACCCCAAAATTTGCCATAGTCCCTGGCTCGCTCCTCAAACCTTGTCCGGTGAAGTAGGAAATGCCGTCTGAGGCAAGTTGAGGCAACCTATGTATGAAATCTAAAAAAAATTGTTACTGTTGTTGAATTTGTTGATTTTATACTGATATTTGGGTATACTTGGCTATGAAAATACGGACTTCTGATCTTGATTTGATGCTTTTTGGGTTGGTTAGTTAATATTTCGGATAATACTGTTGATTTATTTATAATTTGACACTTGGCTATGAAAATACGGACTTCTGATCTTGCTTTGTGGACTGGTTAGTTTATATTTCGGATAATATTGTTGATTTATAATTTGACACTTGGTTATGAAAATACGGACTTTCTGATCTTGCTTTGTGGATTGGTTAGTTAATATTTCGGATAATATTGTTGATTTATAATTTGACACTTGGCTATGAAAATACGGACTTTTGGATCTTGCTTTGTGGATTGGTTAGATATTTCGGATATCTTCAACATCTTCTTGGCTTTATAGATTTATTGAATATATATATATATATATATATATATATATATATATATATATATATATATATATATATATATATATATATATGTATGTATATATATATGTATGTATATATATATGTATGTATATATTATTGTATTTTGTGCTTTGCTTTCAAAAATGCTACGAAGAAAGTCAAATAAATACGTTTGACTGCTGATCGAGAACGTCACACACTATCTCGCGACTCGGAGACTTTTACAGATAGGGAGTTACGTTTGACTGCTAACTTCGTCTGCGTACCTATATATTTATACACAAAGGTTATGATTATTATTGTAAGGGTTCATTATAATCCATTTATAAGTTGTATGAATGAGTAACTGATATCCATACATCTATAGATCCTTATAAACTGTCACATTTGCAATATTAAAAGTATACCGCATCACAATAAAAAAATCGAACTGTAAATATACAGACTAATCTGACAAAATTTTTAAATTTGTCATGTCATCAACAAGGGAGTGTAAGAAAACTGAATTTGTCACGGATGAAGTCGCGGGCATCAAATACAGATATTAAAGTATGTATTCGTGAGCTAGATATATAAGGAGTTACAGAACACTAAAAAGATTTTTAAGATTTTTGTTTGTATGTCAGCGTTTGTATACACACTGTACACCCGAATGTCCGAAACTGCTGAACGGATTTTCACGCGGACGAACTCGCGGGCACAGCTAGTCTTATCTAAAATATTTGAATAAAATGCTTACATCTCAGAAAACAGCTCTGAACGAATATGAGATAAATAAGGGCAATGTGCTTTTTTATTGCTTTTGCTCGACTTGGTGGGGGCACTGCCGTGCCTCCATATTTCCGCAGAAACAATAGACAATAACGATTTATATTTACGGTCAACATAAATAAAATTGATTGATACGTGGTAAATACCCATAAAGTGTCATCATTTAAAATTTCCGAGTAATACAATAGGAAAAACTGGTAATTTATCACTAAATACAACCTTATAAGAATTAAGCTCTATTCATGCTTGCCATCTTTATTGGCAGACGGTTACTTGGAACAGAGGTAGTACCTGCGATGTTTAGCCATAAAGCTTTACCCAAATGAGATCGCGCGTTCCTGGTACACCGAGTCCAATATTTATACCTATGAGAATAATATGGGTCTCATAAGAAGGCTCTAGGTCGCTCAACGCGCTGTGGAGAGGGCTATGCTCAGTGTTTCTTTACATGATCGAAAGAGAAATAAGGAAATTCGTAGAACAAAAGTCACTGCAGTAGCCCAGCGGATTAGCTCGTTAAAGTGGCAGTGGGCGAGATACATAGCCGACGAACCGATGGCCGATGGGGCAAAAAGGTTTTCGAATGGCGACCGCGTACTGACAAGCGAAGCTTAGGACACCCACCCACAAGGTGGTCAAACGACCTGACCAAAGTCGCCGGAAAGCGCTGGATGCAGGCCGCTCTTGATCGGTCATTTTGGATCGCTCTATGTCCAGCAGTGGACGTTGTGCGGCTGAAATGATGATGATGATACCTACGAGTATATGTGTAATCGGTTATTACGCCGTGTCGCCACACGGGCTGTGTGGGGTGATGGGGTAATCAATAATGGGGAGACCATTTACAAAATTACAATAGTTTAGGAAAAGGAAGCTTATACCCAGCTCTGGGCCGTTGAAAGCTGACGATGATGATGAATTATTTATTTTTAAAAAGCGTTTGCCAACGCTGGGCAAGAGGCTACCTTTTCTACATTTTTATTGCTGTTTTTATTAAACACTATTGTACCTAGATACCTTTTACCTAATTATTACGTACATCGTACCAACTGGTGCTAGGTCGACCGCACAGCTTGCCTTTGGGCGTTCAGTCGGCGACTTTCTCCATCCAGCGATTCATCAAGCATTCGAGTGAAGTAGCCAGCCTATTCCATTTTCAGTTAGCTGCCCACGGCTACGTCAATAACGATGCGAGTTAGTATTTACCCTATAAATATTAAAGATTTACTTCAGAGAATGGTTTGACCAATTTTATAGTAAAAACGGAAAAGTGACATGGTAATTTGGTCATTCAGTGGTGTGTAAAGCCGCCTGCCTTTTTTTACGAGTATGAAAGCAGCGCTTCACTGATTCTGTTCAGACCCAGGATGGGCAGTCCGCACGAGAGCCTTTGGAGTTTGGCCATTGGTCATGTCATACATGAGTCATTGGTCGTCCAACGCGACAAACACTGCTACCGGAGACTTTTTCGCACTCTACCGTGAAGCAATGAGTGCGCGCGACATTTTTTGTTTTAGTAAATATTTATTTTCCTATTATATGATTATTTTTTTACATTATTATTTAGACGGCCAGGCCACACATTTTGCCTAAGTTGTCGGGTTTGTAGAGAACCTAGGGTTCACGAATGCGTAACCAATCCCTGGAACCAATTACAACAATTTTACCACCAGCTCCAGAGGAATTGCTTAACACTTTTACGACTGTAAGAGTGATTGTGGTTCGCGAAGTGAATGCAGGAAATCGGGGTTGCAGTGCTCTCTAGCTTGTGGCCAGTGTAATGGGCAAGTTTGTCTCAATGCTATGACATCAATGAAGATGGCATATTTGATTCCAAAATTATGGAGGACCTGGAAACAAATTTCGTTGGAGACGAAAATGAAGATGAATCCGAAATTTTACAGCAACCAGTAGACGAAGAAGACGAAGAAAATTAAAATTAGAGCTTGTAGTTCTTGTGATCAATCTATTTCTTTAATTTCAACGATCGTCAATGTGTATAACGATATTTTTAAATAAAAGCACGTATCAAAAATTATTTTTTGTTCTTTTCGTTTTTTAGGAAGTAATTGATATAAATTTGAATAAAATTATAATATGATGAATATGTTTCCCTTAATCCTATTTTACTAACACGAGCAGGTAAGTGTTATTAAGTTTATTATAGAAACTTAATTAATGAGAAAAGTTAATAAATATAACGATAGTTAACAAAAAATTATAATTATGTATTTATTAACAATTTTTAAGCATAAAAAGACTTATATTGGATCGAGACTACGGATTGACCTTGAACAATACTAGAGGTTGAACAACACTGCGCGCTCGCTGCCCTCTATCTCAAAAACAGTTCAACGTACAAAAATACTTTTTAAACAAAAGTTGTAGAGAATTTATCCCTCTACAATATTTATAATAGATAAAAATAGCGAAAACCCGATAGGAACCGAGATATTGGCTTCGATTTTTTGACCCTTGATCCCTAGGAATCCATTGACGCGACCACCCTATAGAAGGTAGGTTTTGAGACAATTTGTTTTAGGATGTCAGAATGAAGGTTTGTACCAACTTATAGCTTATTATCTTGAATTCCGAGATTTTGCCTGTATTTTGGTTAAAATGATTGGACTAGTCCAGTCATTTAGGGATTTCACCTCGGAATTCAAGATAATAACGTTTTTCGCCAATATCTTGGTTCTTATCGGGTTTTTGCTATTTGACGTGCGAGAAGTTTTGGGGAATCCCGTTAAATTGTTTAAGTGTTACCAGTTAAATTTTAGTGTTGTCGTCTTAATAATAATGTCTGCCACCATAATAATAAAAAAAAAATAATAAAAAGAAGCAAAACAGAAGTTCGGGAGATTTGGTCGTGAAATTGGTATATCGGGAGGGAAGAGCCAAAATCAGTAATCTCCCGAAAAATCGAGAACTTTTGCAACACTGCCACCAGCAGTGAGCGCCCCCCACATTGGGGCGGCGGGGGAGTGGGAAGTTCTCCCCCCACCCGGGGAGGGGCGCTCCCGCGGGCTCGGCTTCGGCCTTGAGCCTGTAGGGATGCGCCGAATGGGGCGGCGGGGGAGTGGGAAGTTCTCCCCCACCCGGGGTGGGGCCGCCGGGAGGGGAATGTTTCCTTGCTCTCCCGGCGCTTCAGTCCCATCAATTTCTTGAATCCCATTCGTCCCCAGTGGGAACGTCCCCACTGGGGATGGGGACGAATGGGATATACCCAGAGTTAGGAGCTTGGCATCCCATGAGATCTGATAACTTGTTAAAGTAATTACATATTGCTTAACGGTGCAAGCAATATGTAACTACTTTGGCATTACATGAAAATGTTTAGAAGGGTTTATGGATTTAAAGTTTCAAATTATTACAAAATTTATTTTGAAATAAAAATAACATCAAGCTTTTAAAAATGACAAACCTCATGAAAATTATATAATAATTTATGAGCACAATTTCACGTTAGGAAGAATAATTTCATTATTTTCATCTCACATATAGTACAAGAATATAACATATCAACAGACACGAAAATCTCTTGCTGTAACTGATATAAGCCTAAATAAACCTAAGTTTTGCCTAAATATTCGTAACACAAATGAATTTGTAAGAATTACAAATCGAAGAAAATAACTTGTTAAAATCATGAGCACCAAAATTATGTTGACGAAACAATTAGTGGATTTAAAAATATATTTCTTTATACAATAACTACCAACCATATAAAAATAAAATATTTATAATTTAAAATGTTATGTGTATTGGAATTCTGAATAACACAGAGAAATATAAAAGTTAAAATGCAAACAAAAAATGGAATTTCATCTTTTAATGTGTATGAACACACAGTACTTCATAATTCTTATACAATATATTCATATAAACATCATTTTAGCCTATTCTTTTTATTTTTACACATTAGGAGATATTTTTACAACCCTGTATCCACTATACTTTTAATGACAATACTATGCGTTACAAGTCTGAATGTATAGGTTCATTAACATCACAATCTTGGAGTTCAAACAGAAAATCGTGTCCCATGAGAATTAAATAAGTTAAATGCTGTCAACCAGTCTGCATTTGTGCTTAACATCGATCGTCAGAAGGTAGACTGGAGGAAGAAAAGAAGTGTAGTGGAAAGACTCGATGAGATGAAGAGAAGACAACCTAACATAGAATAGAGAGAGTTTATGGGAGCTGTGAAGATTCACTTGGCCTTGGCGGCGGCGGGTTGTCGCTGCCTCAGCGTCTTGTTCGTGTTCTGGTCAACCTCGGGCAGGTCCGATTCGTCGATGGAGGCCTTCTTCACTGCTCCAACAAAAAAAAAATACAAGTTACAAAAGTGAAGAATACTTTTAACATAATAACGACTTACTTTATTTATCCCTTAATATTTTGCTTTAATTAAACCCTAGATAACTCTTCAAACTATTTTATGAACTACTGTTTATATTTTAAAGTGAGAACGTGAAGCTTTCTACGTGTATAGCATTTTTGCGGAAAACTGCCACTTTTGGCAAAAAAGCTTCACGTTCGCACTTTTAAATATAAACAGTAGTTCATAAAATAGTTTGAAAGGTTATCTAGGGTTTAATCAAGGCAAAATTTTAAATGTCTCCGTTTCCTTTCATATGATTTATTTCAAATGGGGTCGGCACTGGACCCCGGAAAATTCAGGTAGCCCCTTAAAGATCCAAGAACGATGAGACAATGTTAGTTTCGCATATTTATATTGTCATGTTTATCAAGATACACGACGTATAATAATAACTCATCATCATCATCATCATCATAATTTCAGCCGCATAACGTCCACTGCTGGACATAGGCCTCTCCCAAGGATTTCAAAAACGACCGATCAAGAGCGGCCTGCATCCACCGCTTTCCAGCGACCTTGGTCAGATCGTCTGACCACCTTGTGGGTGGGTGTCCTATGCTTTGCTTGCCAGTACACGGTCGCCATTCGAGAACCTTTTTGCCCCAACGGCCATCGGTTCTTCGCGCTATGTGTCCCGCCCACTGCAACTTCAACGAACTAATCCGCTGGGCTATGTCAGTGACTTTTGTTCTTCTACGAATTTCCTCATTTCTGATTCGATCACATAGATAAACACCGAGCATTGCCCTCTCCATAGTGCGCTGAGCGACCTTGAGCCTTCTTATGAGACCCATAGTAAGGGACCACGTTTCAGATCTATAAGTCATCACTGGTAACACACATTGATTAAGCACTTTCGTCTTGAGGCACTGAGGTGTTTTGGACGAAAAGACACTGCGTAGCTTCCCGAACGCTGCCCAGCCGAGTCGGATTCGTCGAAAGACCTCTTCCTCGAAGCTGGAACTTCCTGCCTGGATCAACTGACCCAGATAGATGTACTGGTCTACAACTTCGAGGGTGGAGCTCCCAACACAAACGGGTAGTGGCGCGACATGGGCATTCCACATTATTTTCGTTTTGTCCATGTTCATTTTAATGCCAACTTGTTGGGAAACTCGATTTAGGTCTCCAAGCATAGTACTTAAGTCTTCCATCGATTCTGCCATGACAACGATATCGTCGGCAAATCGAAGGTGAGTGATATACTCGCCATTGATGTTGATGCCAAGTCTTTCCCAGTCCAGAAGCTTGAATCTTCCAGTGCAACGGTGAGATATAACGTCTCCCTGTCTTACACCTCTTTGCAGTGGAATAGCCCTCGTGCACTGCTCCTGTACTCGGACTGACATAGTGGCGTTACTGTATAAGCACTTCAACACTTCGATATGCCGATAGTCAATACGGCATCGCTGGAGAGACTAAAGCACGGGCCACGTTTCGATCGAATCAAAGGCTTTTTCATAGTCCACGAATCTTAAGCATAACGGCCGGTTATACTCCCTCGTCTTCTCTATAACCTGCCGAAGCGTGTGAATGTGGTCCGTGGTACTAAATCCCTTACGGAAACCGGCTTGTTCGGGGGGGCTAGAAGGCATCAAACCTGTTTGCGAGGCGATTCGTGATGACCCTCAAAAACAACTTGTATTCTCATGTATACAAGTTGTTTTCGAGGGAGCTTAGGAGCGTGATAGGCCTATAGTTCTTCAATAGGGTGTTATCTCTCATTTTAAAGAACAGGACCACCACGCCCTTGTTCCACGCTTCTGGCGTTACGCCCTCGAGCAGAACAGAATTAAAGAGCCTCTGAAGGACTAATAATCTATTATAATACCTACGATTTTTTGCTAAATACAAGTATGTAAATTTCGACCTTATTACACAACAATACAGCGCAATTTAAATAAAAAAGAACTACTTTATAGGCACTTTGCTAACTGCCTTCAGCGAATCAGTGATCAATCGCCAATTCATTGCAAAAAAAAATATGTTCAGTTGTTCTTACCTTTTTCTTTTTTGGGTTTTTCTTTCTTATCCTTTTTGGGCTTAGCCAGTTCTAGCGCTCGGGAGTCTTGTCTCTGCTTGATGGTTTCAGAGATGAAGTTGTACATGAGGTACACCTGAATCAAAACATTATTAATAAAACATTTAATATTTTAGAAAAAAAGAAACAAATTATCGAATAGAAATTACACATTAAAAATTAAAAATTTCTGGCAGAGAAGATGGGACCACTCTAAGTCTTCCCGTGGGTTTCGTAGATGGCAACTTAGGAAATACAAACTAA
This sequence comes from Acrobasis suavella, assembly GCA_943193695.1. Taxonomy (NCBI): domain Eukaryota; kingdom Metazoa; phylum Arthropoda; class Insecta; order Lepidoptera; family Pyralidae; genus Acrobasis; species Acrobasis suavella. Next base: position 13,772,066 of record OW971931.1, on the reverse strand, counting down.
ACAAAGCTTTAATGTCAATAAGAACTCTCCAACACACTTCACATTACCATCTATGTATATCTATGAAATCTGCATGTTTAAATTTAAAAATTTTAAAAAAATTCATAAAATAGGAGAAACTTGCATATTTAATTTTCGTTTTCTCTACATATTAATGTTACCAAATAGCAGAACTAGAATTTGTGGCTAAAATTGTTACGCCATGTGTGTAAAAATATACAAGAACTTACCAGATTATATCAAACAATTTTCTAATTTAAATAAATTTAAAAAGAATTGCATCGCTGGTTAGTAAAGAAATGTTTATTATTCCTTAAATGACTATTTAAAATAAAAAGCTGCTGACATGTTTATACAAGTAAATATAAATATTTTAAATAGTGTGTGACTAAGCGACTACAAATATATATTTTTAATTGGTATGTAATTTGTAAACAGCTAGACTAAGTATAATTGGCTTGTCAACTAAATAATATAAAAGTATTGTAGATGTAGTTTTAATAGAAAATATAGACCATTTAAGAAGGTAATTTGAATAAAAAATTCTAAGTGCTATCAGGATTTTTTTATATAATTTTAAACTTTACATCGGAAGTGACGACACACAGCAATCGAAGTTTACATTTTACCTATGCCTGCACAAAAAAAAAGCATTGACAGCGGTCATTTGTCAATGTCACCTGTTTAAATTACTTTCGTTAGGTTGGTTGTAGTCGTTTGACATATATTGTTGTAGGGAGATGACAGTGACAGTATCATGGAATTATGTGTACTTCGTTAGACAGTACAGTACTGAAAGCGGAAATAGCTAATCTTCATCGTGACTTCAATTCCTCAAATTGCTTGACCTTGCCTGAAAATGAAGTTCATTTAGATTTTTGCAAATATCTAAATAAGTAAGTCCTTATTTTAAAATCTGATTAGAGAAAGCTTCTCCTAGAGGCTATTCCTCGAAAAGGTTTTTGATTTAGATCTTTTTTCAAATTACTTGACAAGCTAATTTAACTTTGAAAAACTAAAAATATTTGCCAACCCAAACTGGGTAAAATAAGAGGCTTATAAGTATCATCTAGTATTACTAGTATTACTACTACTGCCTCCGTGGTCCAGCGGTCAAGGCGTTCGCCTTGTGACCCGGAGGTCATGGGTTCGATTCCCACTGGGAAACATACTTTGTGCAAAGTTGTTTCCAGTCTGGACAGGATATTGCAGGCTTGATTCACCTGATTATCCGAAAAGAAAGATGATTCCGTGTTTCGGAAGGCACGTAAAACTTTGGGTCCCGAACGCCACCTAGCGTTTGATCATCAAACTATCCAAGGATTGGTTCCTGGTTTGCCCTTTGGGTTGTGGAGGTCAGACGGCAGTCGCTCTGTGTAAAAACCAGTAACCTCGTCAAATCTCCTTGATTAGGGAGCGGACTCCGGGCTCTGAAGCGTTACTGCTGAGGATGCAACCGGGAATACGCTCGGATGATGATGATGAAGTATCATCTAGTATAACCTTAGTTTTTGCAAATATAGTAGATTGCGCTACAAGGGGGTAAGGTAATATTTTGAAGGCGAGGGCGCTACATTGAATCCAGAGCGAAACCAAGGATAGCTCCAAATGGTTTGGGATGAACACATCGTTTTTCGAGTAGATGAGATGAAAAATATCTTATCTTAATACTCTGGTTGCTCTTGCCAAGTTTGGCTCTAGTAGCTCGGAGAGGGTCGTGCTTCTGCAGTGGACACTAAAAAGACCTGTTGATGATTTAAAAAAGACAAAACAAATACCTGGAAGGAGACGAGTACGGAGAGCGCAGAGACGCGGATGAGCAGCGGGGCAGCGCCCGCCAGCCCGAAGTAGAAAGTGAGTACGCCCAGCACCAGCGAGCACAGCCGTACCGACACGAACACCACGCCGTTCACCAAACTCAGGACTGAAACAATATATACTCAACGTTGTCTATATGACTTCTTTATACATATAATTGGGTATTTATTTTGCACTTATCACACTAATACTATAAAGGCGAAACTTTGTGAGTGTGTATGTGTGTGTGTGTGTGTATGTTTGATACTTCTTCACGCGCAAACGGCTGGACCAATTTTGTCAAAATTTGCTAAGCTGACACCCTGGATTAGCACATAGGCTACTTTTACCGCGAGTAACAAAATAATGTCACTTGTCTTTCAACATATTCATTTTAACGTGATTTTAGATTTATTATTGCAGGAAAACTGATAATAAGGCCGCTATTTGGCTCCAAGAAACTATGACGTCATCTGCCTGTATTTCATACAAAACCTAAAGAAAATGTTTGTTTTGACGTTTAAAAAAGTATCTGATTGACTTGTTGGAAAATAGCGGATTAACACATCCTCTTGTTTACATTGCAACAACAGTAATTCTCACCCAACACACCCCCCATTTACTTTGCACAATATTAAAAAAACACTTATGTAAATATAATAATATTTCATCTCATCTGTATGAAAAACGATGTTTTCATCCCAAAACATTTGGGGATAAAGTTACTGCTAAATTCGCTCGGGACTACAAAATGAAAAAAAAATTCTAGGAAATAAAATCAATTTGAAAACTGAATACAAATGTAATCTATGTAGAATCAAAAATAATTTTTCATCTCAACTACTCGAAAAACTCTGTTTTTATCTCAAAACATCTGGAGCTAAAGTTACTGCTTATTCTCTCGGGACAAAAAAATGAAAAAGAAAATCTCTAGGGATTAAAACCAATTTGAAAACTGACCACGAGTATAATCAATGTAGAATCACATTAAAATTATAAAGGCGAAAGTTTGTGAGTGTGTATGTGTGTTACTTCTTAACCTGCAAACAAGTGCTTGACCATTTTTTTAAAATTAAAGTAACACATAAGCTACTTTATATATATACCGCGGGTAACACCGCGGGGCGCAGCTAGTCAAAAATAATGTTGGTAGTCCAGCAAAAAAAGACAAATTTTGTTTTAAAATAAAATAAAAAATTGGCCAAGTGCGTGTCGGGCCACGCGCAGTGTAGGGTTCCGTAGTTACGAATGGCAACTTTGTATTCATGCCACTAAAAACGTCTAAAAACTAATTTTCTATTGAATTTGTATGAAATTTTCCTTTTCCGAATACATTTTATAAGTTGGTCGCCTATAACTTTTTAATTTGTAAACCCTGCTTAGCTCTGATAGTTTTCCTTTAAATTTCATTATATTTGCTGTAGCTGTGAATTTTTTCACGTGTCCATATATAACCGTTTAGCAGATAGAGGGACACGTGACTCTAACAAAAATGTTCACTTTAAAACCAAATATTTCAGAAATGAATTCCTAAATCGAAAAACGATGTTTGCAAACTCATAATATTTTTGAAAGACCTATTCAACGATACCCCACGTGATTGGTTAGTCGACAAAAATAAAATTGACTTTTGACTTTACTTGTATGGGAGGTACCCTAAAAAAATTTTTTTTTATGTTTTACTTTACCACTTTTTTCGCATAATTAATATACATACCTAAACCAAATTACAGCTTTCTAGTAAAACCGCGGACGGACAGACAGACAGACATGGCGAAACTATAAGGGTTCCTTGTTTACTACGGAGACATCATTCTTTTAATTTGGCATACATATCATCGTGAACATGGATGAAAGTATCATTAAAAAGCACAATTTTTGTCTTTTAATTCAGAGTAATTACAGAAGTTTTAGGTTATATTAAATTGACACCAATTATTCATGTATATTTAAATAATTTTTCATAGGTTTGAGCCGATAGTGAATATTAAGTTTACTTATTAAAATAAAAAGATATGAACGATCATGCAAAGAAATTTATGAGTGAAAGTTTTATCAGAAGTTTTCTAAATATTTATTGAATGAAAACGACCTCAAATAAAGGTTAGTATGTGTCAGTTGAACTATAAATTAGATATATGCAGGTGTTCTACTTTTCTTTATATTGTTGTGTATTTGATAGTATTTCTCATAGATGGAGCTGAAAGTATAGTGTGCTACTCGGGTACGGGAATCTTTTTACTGTAGGCGATATACATGAATCCCTCCAATCAGAATTCAACTATATGATCACTCACTACAGTCGTATTTCAACTGTGGAATCCTTCGTTTCGCAAGTAGCAACCTCGCCTTAAAAAAAATCCTTTACCCCTTGTAGCACAATCTTCTATAACAGGTCCAATTTGACAGTATTAAAAACAAAATAACCTTATTTATTTCTGAGGATCTATTATGTATCTTCAGTTCTCTTTTCATCTTCATCAGTTTGTGTGTCAGTGATTATGAGATAAGAACATAGAATAGAAATATGCCTCTTACATTTGTCCAAAAAGTCTTCCCTCTCCCCTCTAAGGATGGTGTTAAGTCGGTAGACGTGCGCCACAAACTCGGCCGAAGAGTGCAGCACTACCAAGCACACTCCAACACGCTGAAACCTACAGATAAAACCCTTTTAATAAAGGAGAAATCTCATAACTATGATAATTATATTTTAGGAGCTATTTTAATAGTAGGGCTTTTACATACTTTCCTTCCCTAGTTCTACCACATTAATTTTCTTCTTTAACTAATTTTGAACACCAAGTAGTGTTATGGAAAATATGGAGAACTAATGGAAAGCCAATTTATTAATACAAATGCATTCCATTAGTTCTTCACTATAAAATATATAACATCCTTTAAAAAAAAACAACGAAAGTTGTCAATAGTGAGTTATAAATCAAGTATTTCTATAATGTATCCTGAAAAAGGAATACGAGTATCATTTGTTTATTACAATTTTCCTTTATTTACATTACAATTATAGTGTTGAACATGTATGTATGATGAGCTCATTAATGTATTTCATATTTTCTAAAGGTTTTGAAAGATATTTTTAGAGTTTGAAACAAAGGTTTTTGTACTTAAGAATTCAAAACATACTTCCTCTTTTAGCTTAATTCAAAAAATATTTACTTACAATAAACATTATTTGTTAAATTCTTAACTATAAATAATATAGAAATACACTACTATCTAGATCATAAAATATGAAAGCTGAGTAAATAAAACTCACTTAAATCCATAGGCCAAGGCAACAAAGCCAAATGCACCCGCTGCATGCCTGATACGTGCAGCCCACTCATCCTTCTTGATGCGCTGGAAGTAGAGTTCAGGGACAGTGTGGAGCCAATATGCAGCTTGCACAACCCACCACAGCTTCAGGAGAAAACTCATTGGGTGGTCTGGGTAGCCTACAATCAAATAATAATTATAACAGATTCATCTCTCAGACATATCTGGCTCATCCGGGATAGTTGCTTAGATTCAGACTGATAAATCTTTGCCTCAGTAGCACTATCTATTAAAATGACAAAAGATAGTGGTCTAGCTATCCGAAAAACCTGATAACTACCTATTTTCATGGTGTGTACGTTTTGTCTTTAGACTTAACAGCCAAGCCATACTGTTAAATAGCCTATCTTGATAAGAATAAGAGCAGTATTAGTACTGTCGCGAACGAGATAGTCGCAGAATGTTCGCGAGCAAGAACCGCGTAGAAATACGTCGGTATAATGCAAGCGCAACTAACTAGGCCTTATGTCCTTAAGGCATAAAGTCTAGAGTTGTTTGGCAAGTTCCACTCACACACACACATACCGACGCGTCGATGTTTCGGTGACATCGAAATACATTCGTCAAGTGTGGGTAATATTCGAGAATAATGTAGACCTGTGTATCGGCGCAAATAAAAAGGCGAACAAGTGCGCACCACGGCAGTTCCATACGACCAACGAAAGCGATCACTTCCCTTACGAAGCGAATCAAGCCTACTCTAGTGCGTCAAGTGGAAGTACCTGCGACAACCTCGGCGGGATACCTGGACCTCAGCTACTACGTGACTTGGACAGACCATCTTCACGTGTCAAATCAAGGTTCCATAGTGAACGAAACCCTCATACGAAGTTGGGCGTTTTTCTCCCAATCTCGAACCCCAGTTTCGAAACAGTGCATTAGAGTGGACCCCCGGTAGTCCGACAAACATTTTGCAGGGCAGTGTCGAACTATCGAATTTGTCGGATTATAGAGTACTGCCTAAGACTCTATAGTTTTTACAAAAGAGTATGTTGTAATCCGACAAATTACAGATCCAATGATAAGAGTTTTGATATTATATATGTATCACATTTTTCTTTAATTGTCAGTGTTTTGTGCTTTCGCTTCTGAGCTTGTGACGACATTACTAGGTACGTATACGTAATACACAATGAATAAACAGTAAACAATGAACACACGCTAGGCCGCACCGCTATCCTCATCGCATGTAGTCAAATTCAAACTAAGCAATCAGAATCAAAACAATAAATACCCTACGCGTCGATCACAATAGTGATGGTGCGTACAAGTTGTAACTTGTTCAATCATGCATTAGCGAATATTATCAAAAAAATATTCAATAATAAATAAAAGACCATGTCGGATTACAGGGGGTGCCGGATTAGACAGGGGCCGGATTACCGGGGGTCCACTGTACTGCAGAGTCCGGGAAGTATGGCATTGCCGGATGAGTATTTTTCAATTGACGATAATTACGAGTCCGGCAATGCCATTCCCGCCGAGGCATGTATAGTGCTTTTCTCAATAAATGTGAGGAAATCATAAAGAAATAACCAGAAATATGCAAATATTTACCGAAAGCAATGTTTACTGCAAAGAGTTTAAAATCAATCACTATGTGCTTTGAAAGAAAATAAACTGCTTTTCCACGTTTTTTAGGTGCAAAAGAAACTAGCCTATACAGCCCCGTCATATTTTACTCAAAAATGTAATACCGTAGTTTTTTTTTTCTATCGTAAAAGTAAAGTAATGCACGAACCAAGAATTACAAACTTCATGTCTTCTTTTTACTAAAATAATGCCTACATTTCTGAGCATGTTTGAGAAAAATACTTTTTCTTTTGTTTTGTATCTCAAAAACTAAAACAAAAAACATTCAATCCCTCAAATTGGGAAAATCATTGTTATCTGTTTATCATTATGTCACAAAAACTAATTCATTCTCAGAATAAAATTCATATCACATACAGTGGCACATATTGATATTGATAAAAGTTGTACATATTAAAAAATGCTTACATTGATTATGACAGAAGATAAAATAACAGTAAACAATTTGTAAAATAAAATTTAACACACAGCCAAGACTGTGTCACTCCCCGTTTAGGTATCAAAATATTTACATATATAAACATTACTTTGCGCACAGCGACAACTTCGAGGGGGAATATAATATTCAGTTACATGAATTATTTGTCCAGAGTAATAAAAATGAAACTGGCTTGCATAGATGTTTAGGTATCTAAACGAAGAGGTGAGGAGTTCTGATGCGAGCTAAATTAAACTGTAGCTCTAACCACATTATGTAGATATTTTGTTTGAATTTCTTTTTGGAGTAAGACTTCTGTACATGAGTACTAGTACTTATTTTGTGGCACAGCTATGTTAAATGAGCCACTAATTCTTGTAAATTATAATACTTACAATAATTTACAAAGAAAGTTGCACTAATATACTTACGGTCCCAGAGCTGTGATATGTTAAAGATTAATCCCTCTCGCAGAATAGCATCACCACCCCAAACCAAAGTCACAAGGTGGAACATCACCAGTTGGCCAGATTCATTCAATGCACTCAGTCTTGACTTCGATAGGTGGAATTTCTTTGATATTTTCTGCAAGACAAAATAACAATGTTAGATTGTAGCTCATGCAATGTGGAATATGGTGTTCTTATAACAGAAATAAAAACATGCTTACATCTAAGAAATATTCTTGAAGAATGGCATGCATAACAATGCAGACGAGGGAGTAAAAGAACACCGCACAAGCATCTTTCCAGCCCGCCTCGTACGTGAAGGGCTCTCCTTTAGGCGCATCTCTTGTCGGCTCAACTCCACTCACATTGTGGTGCAAACTGATGAATAAACTGGCAATGGGACTTGTCGACTGTAACATAAATGTTATTTTTAGGCATCTAAGTCCATGAAAACTTAATATTAATCCCGTAAAGCCAAAAACTTCGGCTTACGTGGCATCCAGTGTTTACATACCTGCACCATCAATCCCACCAAGAATAACATAACAACGCATGAAACTATGTCGGCATGGTTCTGAATCACGAAGTCGTGACTGAAAATTGGTGGGTTCTTGTTAGATTTCCTTCCAATTGCAGGTTTGACACCCATTTTCCCGGTACTAACCTAAATCTGCAAATATACCAAAGGCACAATGGTTTTACTAAATAGTATATATTTTCATAAATTAAAAACAATTTATAACAAGCACTTTTGTAGCACTACAGTCAAAATATCGTACCAACAAGCTGCCAATAAGATTTTTTTTGTGAAATAAAAATATTTCTGACAGCGATTATACCGACGTGACACTTTCACTTGCTACGCAGACAAACGTCAACTCTGGAGGTTATCGTTTGTTGTTGTGTTGGCACATGGAAAGATCAAATTGTTTACTTTTATAATATCAAAACTGTTTTCAATCCTTTTTGCAAATGTTTTGCAATAAATTTGTAAAATTGTTTTATTTTATATAATAATACATACGAAATAATATTTAGATTTTAAATTTTAACATTATTAAGCTTGTGAGTTGATAGGACATTTTCCTCGTCATAGACAAAAACCATTAGATACACTCCCTTTTACACAATAAATTGATGGGTCGATTCTAATAACAAATACAATACATATTTTTACCCGACTACCAAAGCAGATAAGTTAATGTGTTTGTATTAAATGGTTTGTATTTAAGTTACATTCCTGTTTCATTTTGAATTAAAGTTTTGTTTTGATTATGAGTAAAGTACCACGCACAGTACACACTGTGCCGAATGAATGTGCTGCATCTCTTTTGTTTTGATATAAAAGAACGAAAAACAGCATATTCGTTGGCGTTCATTAGCCCTGTATGTTTATACAATCAAAGTAGACTGGCCGGGAACCGGAGCGGTTTAGTATAGTAGTAATAGTAACTCAGCACAGCAGCCGATCTCCACATACGAAGTATATTATTATACCATGTCTACATAGTTAGTGCACAGCAGAACGTGCATTGCATCACATGTGCATCATGTTCATGAATAATCATGATATTTTATGAAGTCTTGTGGAATCCTAGAGCTACTGAAAGCTGCAATCAAGGAATATAATACTCTCTACGAGAGGCTGCAATATAACATCTTTACTTAGAATAGATTCTTGACCATGCCCTCGATTTGCTTTCTCTATCGGCGCGGGAAAAGAAGCCGTTGGTGGTATATTTTTTATCTTCTTGTATATTTTTTTTCCAGAAAGGCATAGATGAAAATTTCGGTGAGGATGTGTTAAAATATGTGTTAACCCTTTCACCGCGAGACTTTATATCAGTTGCCGTGCCCCCAGCACGAGGGGTATTAAATCTAAAATATACCTACAACCATAGAGGGATGTGGATACTTAAGTTGTGTGCAATACGAGCGTTTTTTTTTTGTCGGAAAGATCCGACGCTCGCGGAATGGGCACGACCGCACGACAATGTTTGTCGGATAAATCCGACGCTCGCGGTGAAAGGGTTAAAAGGATAAAAAAAAAACTGTTGACTCCGTATTTTACTTCGTAGAAACCATGAGTAGAAACGTATAGTCAGGCTTCAAAAATGGAGTCATAATTTCTCATACAATCAGTATGAGAGATTATGACTCCATTTTTGAAGCGTACTGTACCTAGTGATTTATATATATTTATATATATATCTTTGCTTAGTTGGTAATAAAATCCTTTTAAATTTGTAAAAGTGGTATAATAACCCCTATTTTGAAAATGTATACGACCTGGATCCGGAGGAATTCCAGCTCATGTTATGGAGCGGTGGCAGTAGTTGTAAAAATGCAACTAGAAAAAAATTACAAGTATACAATACGGTGATATGCATTTGTAGAGTACAAATGCAAACTATGCCCTGAACTGTAAACTCAAACCTCAATATGTATGCTCACAATTATTACTTGTCATGGGTGTTTCTTGATATTATGGCGAACCAAGAAATATTCGTATAACTTCACTTGCTTCGCTCGCTTGTTAATCAAAAAAGGGAAATAGAACCAAAAATATTTATTCATCACGAATATTTCACAAGTCTTACATTCATTGCCGTCAAAATTTACGTAAAAATTAAGAAAAACCTACATTATAGCATAAAATCTCAACATCTAGCAAAATACTGATATAAGAAATTACAATTTCTTTATTCTTATCCAATTCAATATAGTCTTTAAAGCATTGATTTATGTAGTCATTTCTAAATAAAATTACAACATTACACTTAAATAATAAAAAATGATGATCACAAACGTATCACACTCAAAAAATAAAGAATATGAATAAATAAATTGTATTCATGTTAAAAAATATTTGATTTAACACTGGTATAATGGTATTCCACAGCCGTAGATTTTTGTATTGTCGTATATAACAAGTTACATATAACTATTGGCTGGTGGTACTTGTTTCAAAACCTGTTATACATTTTTATATAACTTTGGCAATCTGTGTAATACAAAATGCCACAATAACGCACCACTAAAATCAATGAGTCGCAAAATACACTACGCGTGACAAATTCAAAGCTGTAAAGGTTAGGAGTATTCTTATCTAAAATAATCGATTCATATAAAACTATAATAAAAATTCTAATTTTTAGTAACAATTTCCTAAAATGCAAAACTAATCTAAGTGTGTAACGCATAAATACGAGGACATTACACACGAACACAGAACAACATGCGTCTATCAACATAGCCCTTGCAATAAATAGTGATGTCACAATTACAATAATATGGCCACTGGGCCACTGGCAACACTACAGCCTTAGATTAACTGTCATGATTAGATAACGTTTTCGGAGTCGATCTCTCCTTGTTCTACGGTCATATACATGCCCTCCTCTTCGTAGGTGGAGTCGTGTTTCGCCAGGATACGCAGCAGTGGACGCAGCTTCATCCACCATTGTTGCTTAGGGGTTCTTTGTCTGTAACAAAATATGTTGGCGTTCTTTACTTTGCTTCTTCTCCCCTTTCTCGAAAGGAGACTTTAATACATACATTTTGGAGTAGTAAATAAAAGAGGAAAAAAATTAAACAATATCAAAGAGTACCTTCAACTCACTTAAAGTAACAGGAGTGCAGGCATATAATACTAATTTCTACAAATTCTTTATACGGTGCGACCGAGCTCTGCTCGATAAAAACTCCAAGAAAACGAGGTACATGAAATCAACTCTAAATAATCCCAGTCGTAATAAGATATAATAGCTTACGAAAAGTTTGTTTGAGCCTTCAGATCCTCCAGTGGAGTAAACTTGTACTGCCTCTTGACCACGCCGAGCAGGCACGCAGTGTCAGGCGAGTTAGCTGGCCCCTTCTGCAGAGCCTCCACCAGCCAGTGGAGGCACTTGGCGGCCATCTTGGTGCCCATGTTGCGGTCGAAAGGCGTCGGAGATCCACCTTGTTGCATGTGACCTACGACAGAAATCAGGTATCACGTTAAAATGAAATTTATTACCTTGAATTAAGGTTCAAAGGATAAAAACACAGTAAGCGCTTAGGGTCTGTTCACACCAACAAGCGATGCGACATGTCATGGCCCCTTTTTTAAAGTGATTTGTAGAATTCTATACACAAAAAAATACTAATTTCAGTGAGAGCCCGCTACGTCTCATTGAAAGTATCGACACAAAATAAGTACTCGTACTCACGTACGTAAGTCTTACTAAGAAAACAAATTCAAAGACATGTGACGACCTCCGTGGCGTAATGGTCACCATGCTAGTCCGCCACCCAAAGGTCCCGGGTTCGATTCCCGGTCAGGGCAAGTTGGAAAATAGCCTTTTTCAAATTGTCCTGGGTCTTGGGTGTTTATCTATATATGTATATGTTATACAATATAGTATCGTTGAGTTAGTATCCCATAACACAAGTCTCAAACTTACTTTGGGGTTAGCTCATTCAGTGTAATTTGTCCGTATATATTTATATTTATGTTATTTATTATATCTACTCAATGTGGTTAGCGCTATGGTTTAATTTAGCTCACGTCACAACTCAACACCTTTTCGTTTAAATACCTAGACATCCATTGCAAGCCATCATTCTTATTACTCTAGACAAACTATTCATATAACTGAGTTTACCACTCCGGAATGGTCGCCGCGCGTATAGTAATAATGTAAATATATTATCAATATCAAAACGGGGAGTGACACAGACCTGGTATCAGGCTTATTTAAAGCTAAGCCTAAATCGCAAAGTAAGGAATAACATTGCAATCAAGGCTTAGCTTTAAATTTGCGGGTAAAATAATTGCACATAAATTACGATAAGTACGTAAAGCTAGACTCTTTTGAGCTTTTGAAAGTTCCTTTTACGCAGAGCCAATGAGGTCATGCTAAACTTACCTATCATCATCGAGACGATGCGGTTAGTATATAGTATTACTCACCAAGCACATTCATCCTAGCCGTGAAGAGTCCTTTGCCCTCCTCGGAATAGAGTCTGTAAATAAACTCTGTGTTGTAGTTATCATTGGCCTTCTCATTCCTGAGAATGAGGCCACGCTGGATGCCTCCAGTCATCTTCGAGGCCATGTGGTATACGTCCTGCTGCAGATCTTTGATGGAGAACTTCTCTTCGTAAATGTAGGCAGCGTCGGCACCGCCCGCAAGACCTAGGTGCAATTTTAATCATGTTATCACCTATTAATATTCGCCCTATCGAAAATGAAAATATCTTTCTGAGGAACAGAATACAAGGACATTTTAAAAACATCATGTACGATGACACCTGCAGTAGTTTAAAAAAACTGTGTCGCAGGCATTAACGCCCACCTCCGAAGTAAATACATCTCAATGTTCCTGTACATCAAACATTTATCAAAATATAATTCCATTAAAATACTAATTATTATAAATTACGATTTAATATAAAAATAAACGAATTTGCTTACTCCAATAAAAAAATTATCATATTTTAAAATTGGATTAAATTATGAAAGTATTAGGGGGTATCATCAAAATATTTACGATTAGGTATGACTTTATTGTACCGATGTATATCGGCGCAGAACCACAAAATCTAACCACGTGCACAAGCCACCTGCAGAAACGTGTTCAAATTGTCGTAAACAAGTGTACAGCTGCTCTAAGTATCAACGAGTATAAAAGCGGTCGCCCAAGCGACTAGTGACTCAGTCTTGTGCGGACCGCCGTACTGTGAACATCTCGGTTGTGTAGTGTGCTATGGTCTTGGACGTGATTACTTTAATCGTGATTATTGTAATAGATGTGGATTGGTAAACCGATTTATTACAATGACAGTTTGTTTCAGCTAGAGTCTAGCTGAAACAAACTGTCATTGTAATAAATCGGTGTCCACCTGGGCTTATCGTCTAGCTGCTAGACGATAAGCCCAGGTGGACACAGAATATGTGTGGGCCAGAAAATTCAACTAACGTGGTTGGAATTCATGGATCAGCGCGAGGTGGGGCGCTATCTGTCGTCACATTTTTATAAGGTCTCTCATGCAGCGGCATCAGTAAGGTGACGTGATTGCTTCCGCCACATGTAGTACTGAATGTCAACAGTTTTCAAGGTCCTACACCCTTTGTAAGACACTTTATACAGGCATCTCATTCTAGCCAGCACTGCCTTTTTAGCAAAGACTTGTAGCCTAAGCTATCGCCATCGATTTTACCGAGAATCACAACTTAGTGCAATGCAGAAAACATTACAATGTTTACTAACCTGCCAAAGTAGCCAAGTATCCACAGTAGCCTCCCATGGTTTCGATAACGAACACACGACGTTTCGTTCCCTGGAATGTAAAAAGAGAATTTAGAATAGACGTCGTTTTTGACTGCAACAGATCAAACCCGTCGCAGGTCTACACTGAAGGGGAATACCGTAAAGAGGTGACGCTCTAATTCGAAATAAGCTGTTTAATCGTTAACCCTTTACTTACCCTCAGGCATTAAATAGACCTTTACATTATTTCATGAATAACCGTTGAAAGTATCAAAGGTAGTCCGTCTCGCTTTAAAACGCGTTTCTACTAAAAGTGGCCACTTTTGGAAAAAACAAGTTTTCAGACTAAACGGGACTAAAGTACTTAATACTTTCAACTGTTGTTCACAAAACAATTTAAACGGCTATATAATGCCGAGGGTAAGCGAAAAGCTCACCATATTTACAATTTATTTCAAATGCGGCCGGCACATCTGCACGGCATTAACCTTAACCCAGAGCTCCTAAAACCGTTTACAATACTACTAGGAGTCACGATTGGTGATATAACGGAGGATGCATTAGCAGAACCCTACCCTAGCAGACTGGCGGATGCGGTCGCATATCTCGGTGATGTTTTCGAGCGCGGTGTCTGCGCCGAGCGAGAAGTCGGTGCCGGGCACGTTGTTGCTGATGGTGGACGGAATCACTAGCAGGGGAAGGCAGAACTGGCTGCTGACACTACAACAAGTAGACAGTACCTGAGCAGACTGGCGGATGCGGTCGCATATCTCGGTGATTTCGTTGAGTGCTGTGTCGGCGCCGAGCGAAAAGTCGGTGCCGGGCACGTTGTTGCTGATGGTGGACGGGATTACCACCAGGGGGAGGCAGAACTCGGGGAACTTGCTGCGAGACTCGTACAGCTCCAAGCCGGCTTGATAGGCCTGGAGAAGATAATTTTAAATTTTGTGTATTAACTAATAAGGGTTCTCAAAAATATGTAACACCAGATGGCAGCATAGTGGCGACAGGTCCAATGACAAAAAATACCCTGTCAATTGGTGGTCCAATGACAACAGTCTATTAGACCTGAAGTCACTGTGCTGCCATCTGGCGTCCCAGATTTTTCAAACCCTCATTCAGTTCGAATGGGATCCATAGTACAGCTAACAGAAAATCTCAAATATTCTTTATGTTTTACTAAATTAAGTTGATATAATGTGTATAGATAGCAACACTTCCGAGTCATCAAGCCTGCGTCACAATAAAAAGCGCTTCGTGTCAAACAAGACGTTGAAAAGGGGAGAGAAACAAGCCGGAAAGGCTCGGAAAATAACTCTGTTAAGGATGCAACCGAATATACTCTGAGGTTAGCTACGTGCTTTGAGATATCCTTTGGTCATCAGACCATCAGAGCAGGTTTACATACCTCAAATCCACCGATGATAAGCAGTCCCTGAATGTTGAACTGCTTGATGCGCGCGGCGATCTCGGCCTTCTTGTCGCCGGGCAGCGTGCGCTTTGTGCCCAGGAAAGCGCCTCCCTGGGCCACCCAACCGGTCACATCGGACCTGGACCATTCATTATTTTATTGTGAGCCAATTGCCAGCCAACAACAATGTGTGGTCACATTGGACCTGGACCATTAATTATTTTATTGTGATTGCCACCTAACTGGTGCCATCGGGTCTGGACCATTCATTATTTTATTGTGATTGCCATCCAACCGGTCACATTGGACCTGGACCATTCATTATTTTATCAAGATTGCCACCCAACTGTCACATCGGACCTGGATCATTCATTATATTCTTGTTATTGCAACCCAACTGGTCACATCGAACCAGGACCATTCATTATTTTATTGTGATTGCCACCCAACCATAATGATGTCATAACTTGATGCACGTTGAACTACCCTTATTTTTAAAGTCAAGTGCGAGTAGGACTCGCGAACGAAGGGATCCGTACCATTATCTACAAAAAAATCACGTTTGTTATATGGGAGCCTCCCTCAAATTTTTTTTCTGTTTTTAGTATTTTTGGTATACCAGCAACAGAAATACATCATCTGTAAAAATTTTAACTGTCTAGATATCACGGGTCATGAGATACAGCCTGGTGACAGGCAGACGGACGGACAGCGGAGTCTTAGTAATAGGGTTCCGTTTCCCCTTTGGGTATGGAACCCTAAAGACTGTCTCAATAATGGACATAAGTCATGTGCCAAAATACCTTCGCCGAATTGAGAATATTAAAGGTATTTTTAACGATGAAAGAAAAGAAATATTGACCGCAAATTGTAATGGTAAAGAGTGGTTAAATATTTTAATTTTTTCTCAGCCTCGTAAACACTTGGTAATATTTTCTACAGAAAAAAGATAAGATAATTTAATGAATGTAAACAATACCGATAGTCCATAATTATACGAGAAATTGACAAGTTGAAGCTAATGATTTATTGTCGATAAGCTTCTTTCATAACTGATAATGTCACTGCGGACGTGGTTAACTACTATTTTGTAGCTATCACTGACTACGGTGCAGATAACATTCTTGGTTCATTTACATGAACTTTGATTATAAAAATGGCAAGGCGGATTCAGCTCTGCAAAGGCACCTATAGATTGAAATGCTGTTTGTTTATACGGTTTATCTCATTATGTAGGTAAAGGTTAACAAATAAATTAGTGGGCCTTGCCATATTGCGCAGAAATCGGAACTAACTACCTAATGCTTTAACATGGGACCGCCCACAGATAAAAAAACAACCGGTGGCGCCATCATTCCAGGCCCACTAACTTAATTGTTGAGCTATAATCATATTTACAAGGTTGGGTATAAATACTGTTTCATGATAAAATTTACGTGCAGCTAAATACACGACAACGCCACGACTCGTTACATGTCATAAGCAGGCTTAATAGCGTAATAAACTCGAATACGAATGTCGATTTCGAGAGTGAGTTCTTTCAAGAACTCGATAGACTCGTGACATGTCAATAAGCATCTGAAGTAAATTGATTTCCAGCCTATCTTTACCAGTCCATCTTGACGATGTTGCCGCTGATGAGGCCTTCCATACCGTCGTGGATGCCGAGCACGGTGTCCCCGCGGTAGATGCAGTTGCGCACGAAGGAGCGGACGGCCGCGTTCATACCGCACGCTGGAGCGCCTACGTGCATCACCGCAAGGGTGTAACCCTCCTGCAAACGGTAAATAACAATACTTGTACCTATTCTTGATAATTCAAAAAAGTCATAAATCATTTATTCCTCTTTGGATATTTGTATCATTTGATAATTGTCAATTTTTTCTTTTGTTTTCATAATAGGTAGTTGTTGACTTCAGATCATTTACTTACAACTAAGTTTGTGACTAAGTGTGTTTGTGTGAAGAAGAGGTGCAGCATTTTTTCCAAAATCGTAAACTTACAATTAACTGATATTAAAATTAGATATGCGGACTGAGAAAACATTGTTATGTCAAATAATATCAAATTTGAAATTAATGTCAATTTGTAAATAAAGTACATGTACCAATTGTACTCAAATAAGGAAATTTGTGAGTGGACAAATATAAACCTTTATGAGGGACCCGCATTTATTTATTTACAAAATTTATGTTCACAAAATATAAACACAGAAACAAACATAGTAAGAACACTGTGTACAGGGGCACTGCTTATTTCATAAGAAATCTTTTCCATTTTTTATTTTTTACAAGATGCCCCAAAAAAGGAGTGTACGTTTTCATGGTTTATGTAGGTATGTATGTGTCATCATCATCACCTTTCTCCTCGCCAATTTCCTATTTGGGTCGACTTAGTATGTCAACTGTTTCCACTTCTTTCTGTCATTCACCATATTTGCACTAGCCCCTCGTTCCTTCACATCTGTCCTTACACATTTTTTCCACGTCTTTCTCGGTCTTATCCCTCTGCAACCCCCCCACCTCCAAATGGACCATCCTCTTGCCAGATGTTCGGCATCCCTCCTCATGACGTAGCCATACCAGGTGTACGTTTGTATGAGAGTTTATTTATTTCGCCCTAACTTCGAAAGCCTAAACAGATTTGGATGAATGGATGATTTAGGTTATCGTTAGAATCACACTTAATCATACCGAGTTACATACTTTTTTAGGGTTCCGTACGTCTGAATACAAAAACGGAACCCTTATAGGATCACTCGTGTGTCTGTCCGTCCGTCGCTTACAGTCAATTATCTCCGAATCTATTAGACCGATTAAGTTGAAATTTGGTACACATATCAATTCCTGTGACCCAAACACAGAGGTGTGACGTGAGCAGATGAAATCTGTATATGGGGGGTCATTTTTGGGGGGGAAGGGGAAAATTAAAAAAAAAATCTGAAAACTGCATCGTGTGGCATATCAAATGAAAGGTCTTGTCGAGAAGATCTTAAATGTATTTTTTTGTAATTTTAAAATCAATAGTTTCCGAGTTATTCAAGAAAATAGACGAAAATTGACCATTCCCCCCCCCCCTTATCTCCGAAACTACTGAACCTAATTACAGGAATTAGTTTTCTCCTTATAGATTATAGGAACAGGAATTAGTTTTCTCCTTATAGATTATAGGAAAACCTATAAGAAGTCCATGGTATTAAAAAAACATGGTAAATCACTCAATATTGTGCGTACCAACTTACATTTGCAGGTGGAATGTGTGGGAGAACATATTTTTTAACTCCAATGTTAAGTTTTGAAAATAAAGTGGAACACTCAATATAATACGTTCACTTACGAAAAATCTTTGATATTGTACGGAACCCTCTCCACGCGAGTTTAACTCGCACTTGGCCAGTTTTTTTATTCTATTATTTATGCTACCAAATTTTTCTTATAATACTTTAGCAAAACATTTGATTGATACACTACCATATTATACCTAAAACCCTTAAGAGGTTGAGGGCAAAAAGGAGAGCCGATTGTGGAAAAGTGCATATAGAAACTGATGAAAGAATTAGTTGCTAGACCATCCCTTTTTAAGAGTCATCAATTTACGCATACTCCCTAGATCATACATGATGACGATATATACGATCTGCGCTAGAGAAGCGGAGTAAAACATGCTGTTTTTTTTTTGTTGGAATACAAAGGAAAATAAGAAAAATTCAATAAGAAAACAAATCTAAAACGTCGAACGGTAATGAAATAGAATTATGACATGAATGTCAAGATTAACTCAGTAGGTCATAGCTTCAGTAATCCGCATGACTAATCTTATATGGATAACATATGCTTAGGTAAAGGTAAAAGGTAAGGAGTAAATAAGGTCAACAAGGACGACTGCTTACGCTGAATTTGTATTTTTTTTACTAAGACACAGCAGCCGTTAGAAAATTTAAATCTTAGGACTAGCCTCTATTGTGAGTACCTTTTGAAAGAGTGTAGCAGTATAAACACGGGTCAGATGCCCCTGGGAAAATTTATGTTAAAAATATTGATAATGAAATCACCGTCTTATGAGAAATATTTTCCTAAGCTATCACACTTCTGAATGAGCCAGGTATGGAAAAAAATTTTTTTTTCAAATTTAGAAACATTTCAAATTTAAAAATCGTAATAGTGTCTCTTAAAATACGTGAAATTTTGAATTTTAAAATTTTGAATTGGTGATATTCTGATATATAAATTACTGCAGAGACTTCGAAAATGCCTTATTCAATGCTTCTTTGGTGTATCACGTATATACGTTTATAAGATAATATATGTATAATGTTTGTAAGAAAAATCAAAAAATAAATATTATGACGTAAGAAAAAAAAAATTTTTTTTACAAAATTAAAAAAAAAATTTTTTTTGGAAACCTGACGCATTCAGAGGTGTGATAGCTTAGAAAAATATTTATCTTAAGACGGTGATTTCATTATCAATATTTTTAACATAAATTTTCCCAGGGGCATCTGACCCGTGCTTATACTGCTACACTCTTATCATCTTAAACCAGAATTGACCAGAGTAAATAAAATATATATGATTTATCGTTATATATATCTGTATGATAACGACAAATCATACAGATTGAGCTAGCTATAAGTTTTATTATACTAACTCAACAATACTATATTTAAAGATAAATACACATAAAATAAATTATACAAAACAAATCAAAATTTTATGGGGTTCGCTCAGCTTTATTACTGAACTGAGGTCCTAAATGGCCACCTTTCTGCTCAATCATCATACCAGCCCTGTGTCATAATTATATTAGCATTGACAATGTCTATGGTATCATCATCAACAGTTTCCGAAACCCCACTGCTGGGCGTAAGCATCCCTTTGTCTGGGCCATCCCGTTACGTCAGCGGCCGCTGCGATACAATCCAGTTCTATGTATATGGTATATTTCAGCTTATTAGCAAGTTATGATACTGTTAACTTATTTACATTCATATCATACGAATATTAAAATTTTACATCATATAATGTACCATGTTTTTAAGCAAATAAAGACTTTATCTTCACTATAAAAAAATATAATAATGATACTTACAGATGGTTTGCCAGATGCATCGAAAGCCTCCTTAGGAGGCTTCAGGCGCGTCAGCATCTTGTACGTCTCCAAGTTGCGAGCAAAGCTTCGCCCTCGCAGCTGTACTGCCAAATCCCAGTTTTTGTCAGCCATGGCCTACAGACATAAAGTTATGGTGTCAATATTTTTTTAAACTTACAATTAACACATAATGATACAGTCTACTAGATGCAGGCGACTGCTAATTATGAATTGCAGGAATGAGGCTAAAATTATGATAAAATATATACTATACATTAACACCTCGGCAAATGCCAGGGGAATACCACACACTGGGCCTTAATCGTATGACAAAGCCATTCCGACTCGCTATGAAAAAGAGGAGCAAATATCACAGGATCTATTATGCTTTCAAAGGCGGCATGTGTGGAACATCATCAGTGTTTACAGAATGTTCACCTGAGCGACAGCTTTAGTCCGACGCACGCACTCCATGAGCGGCAGGCGGACAGCTTGGTTGCCGTCCAGGGTCACCACACAGGCCGGCGTTTCAGGTGTAGCTTCCATCAATGCCATCACTGCTTCAGCGCCCATGCGGCATCCCTACAAAAAACATCTGTATTGTTTTCATTACCATAGTTAAAATACGATTTTAACTGGGTTTATAACAGGTCAATGGGGAAAATTAAAACTCGACCGATCGTTATTCATACATTATATCAAGGAAACCTTTAATTTCTATCAATAACCATAAAATTTGTAATAACATTGGATGTTGGAACAAAATCTAATCACGAATGTTGATGAAATCAAATCCTACTGGTTATTTCAGTTTCCTTTATTGATTCCAATAACCGCGGCCACTAAACTGGTTTTTTTCACAGCTCAATAATGAAGTGTGCAATTTGCTATTTTTACTATTTTCATTAACGCCTGATAGATGTCTACGTTTAATTTTATTTCACCAACTGAGCAGCGACAGGCTTGTTTTGGATTTGGAGGTCGATAGCTTCTCGTGTTAATATGCGATATTTTAAAAATCAACCTGGCTTAATCTAGTAGAAAAAAAAACGTTACCAAGATCCTGTCGAACGCTGAAGGCGATCCTCCGCGCTGCACGTGCCCTAGCACGGTGATGCGCGTATCCTGCTGCAGGTTGTCCACCACCACCTTCTTCACCAGCTCGGCGGTGATTGGCTTGCCTTCGCGGTCGATCGCACCTTCCGCCACAATGATGATGTTTAAACGTTGCCCTGATTTTCTCTCCTAATAGTTTCAATAAAAATAATTACAATTTATCAATTCTGCGGTACCTACAATAAATATTTACACTTACATGCAGCCGAATAATCATGCTATATACGGAAGTAATTGATTTGTTATGCATTTTAGTGTTAAAGACATGCATGGTAATTAAATGTTCATGCTGGCACTTTAGTTATTATAGTTTAATCATTTATAAGTAGGCTTAGATTTTATATTTACAAAATTGTTTATTTTTGAATTTCCTTGTTTTATGAGAGAATATTTATACCATACCCAACGTTTAAAGCTCTCTTTGTCTCATAAAAGAGATAGATACATAACAAGAAACTTTATCCTATGAACATATGAAGCGCAAATCATTTTTCTAACAATACACAACATGTATACAAATCATAATTTAATTGGCGAAGCAATCAATGGTAAGTAGCTGCGAACAGAAGTTAATAAACAATTTAAATCTATTAAACATGACGCCACTTCATGTCTACGAACTCACAATATAGAAACAAATATTAATTAGGCGCAGCTTGTGGTACATTGTGTGTTATAAGTGTGCAGTGCCACTCAATTAAGCGTCATACCTGTTGTAACCGTTTGCAAAGTTTTTCAACCCAATTATTGGGAACAGGGTCTTCAGGAATGAAAACTTGGTCTGCCTCGCTCGCCAGAGCGGCCACTAATGCCAGATAACTGCAACAAGCAGCATCCGCGGATAAAACATGCAAATGTTTCCCACAGGTGACTCAAAGCGATAGTGAGGGAGACAGAATGACAAACAATCTCACGCCAATTTTGAGGAGTAACACGCCAATGGAATCTGCCAATTCAGGAAGGTGAAATGGTAAGTCAAGATTAGAGTGATCCTGCTCCCATTTATATTAATATAAAATCCTTGCCTCGCTTATTTTAGCACACAATTTTTTGTCCCAATGGGGCGGCGCTGGGTCTTCGCAAATAAAACTATAAGTAGCATCCGTACACAGGGCGGTGTAAACTGCAAGAAAACTAAACGGGTATTTGAGTAATAGAAATAAACACAAAGGAAGTGAGTTAACAGGTTTGAATAGAAAGGGCAAGGTGATGAAAGTTGATGATAACGCTTGCCTGCTCTAACTTATCACAAAGCTTGACACTCCAGTCTACTGACGGGGGCTTCTCAGGAATAAAAACAAAATCTGCTTCAGCTGCCAGGGCCGTGACCAGAGCAAGATATCTAAATCAATAAAACTCTATTAACCTTTGATTGCTACTGAATTGGCTTTATTTCTTGTTTCCATTGGCGGCAATAACTTACATACATTTACATAATGTATATGTACATGTCATGTACAAGACAAATATAACTATGGTCTTGTGACTTCAAAGCCCTCTATTTTAGGTTTTTTGTAATGCTCATTATCTATGCACATATTAGGTACTTACTTTAAAATCAACCTCAACATATTGTTGGAAGAGAAACATGTTTGCTTAAAGCAACAACTTAATTAAGGTATAGAGAATTCGACAGTTAGTTATAATAATTTAAAAAATTACCCGCAGTGTCTGCCCATGACCTCCATAATGAATGTCCTTTGATGAGAGTAAGCAGTACTGACAATGGCATCAATAGCTTCTATGATGCGGTGCAGGGCGGAGTCAGTACCGATGGTCATGTCAGTACCACAAAAATCATTATCAATGGAACCGACCTGAAAAAATACTTGCACTTGATTTAAGATAGTTATA
Source organism: Acrobasis suavella (assembly GCA_943193695.1). NCBI lineage: Eukaryota > Metazoa > Arthropoda > Insecta > Lepidoptera > Pyralidae > Acrobasis > Acrobasis suavella. Next base: position 13,748,753 of record OW971931.1, on the reverse strand, counting down.
ATAAAAGGAATAAATATTTATTACTGCTCTATTCATAAAAAATACTGATACATATAGTATATAGTGTTCCCTAGGCTTTTAGCCCTAAATTTAAGCCTGTCGTTCCTTTTTTAGGGCTATCTCATTTTTAAAAGCCTATGCGCCTAAATGCCTTTTTTGTGACTGTCGGTTATTTAGAATAATAGGCTTATGTTTAGGCTAAAGCCATTTCTTTTTATCAGCCTGAGTAAGCCATTATAATAATGAATAAAGGGTTTATTTTATTTTAAATTAATTTTGAAAAAAGAAAAGAAAATGTATATTTTACTTAAATATGGCCAAAACAACATCGAACTAAAAGCCTATATAGACTTAGTCCTTTGTGCTTGGCTTATTCAACAGGCCTAACCTAAAGGACTATATAATCACGGAACAGAGAAATAGGTGGAAGTGCCTTGGGCCTAAATAAGTTAAGAAACAAGCGTCGCCAAACTCTCACAAATAAACCAATAATCACATATTGCACACATACGAAAAATTCGTTTGATCGAATATATTTATTTCAATATTGGCCTAAGTCAATAGACCCTACATTTTAAAAACGACATTAAGTCTCAAGCATAAGGTTTATTTTGCTACGGTTCAAAAAGTACTTACGACGTTTTGCTATTTACTAATTAATAAGTCTGATAATTGCGCCATCTATCGTCGAGAAGCAGAATTTTTTCGTCACTTGAATCCCAAGCTACGAAATAATTCTGCTACTTGCCGACAGGTGCGCTACTCGAATAGTGATGTCCATATTATTTAATATTGATTAACAGTATCGATATCATTCGACGCAAAGGCATTTTTTTCGAATTTTCTTATCTTTATTTAACACTAACTTTCACTCGCAACTTCGTCTGCGTAACTTTCTTATTTATAATATTAGTATGGATGTGCAGATTTAATCGTTGGCGAAGCCAGTCTTAAATAATTAAAGATCTTTTATTTTGAGAACATGAAAAATCCGTTTTTATCCCTGTAGCGATCTTAATCCCAAATGGAATGGAACATACAGAGCATTTTGAGTCTTGCGGTTTTAAGTTGAAATCGCCCAGGGCCGCAATATCCAAAGGCTACTTTTAGCGTGACGGCGGGCGAGGAAGTGGGAAAGGGAATCAAAATAGTGATGGGTTGCTACCCGCATGGTCGAAATGGCAGAGGAATTTCTCTTCTGCCATTTTGCCCATTCTCTCGATCGGCTTTTAAAATCTGCGCGGGAATGCGGGAAGTTGGTACATTCTATTTATTTTCTTTTGTCCCTTTCACCCAAACCAGCATGGTGAGCTTAAAATACAGAAAATTGTGTCAATAACTTTGTAGATCCATTATTAGTATTACAGTGATATTCAAGTAAATCCGTCTGTTTTAATTGAAATTGAATATGTAGGTTTATTGTTTAAGAGTCCCGGAAAAGGACATAGGTTTATATCCCCAAAAAAGAGTGATGGAACTTGGCATGGTGAATCTTATTTTGCCATACAAATGGAGACTTTTCCAAATTACTTATATTACATTAACGAAGTCTTGGGTTAAAGCTAGTTACATATAAATTTGGGAGCAGCAGCAGGAGCTAGAGCAGAAAAAAATTGACATAAAGGACAACCTTTATAAGAAAATTAAATTATTATATATATGTAAATTAGATATAAATTATTTTCTTCAAAACGCTCCGAACATATGGTGCTTGATTTAGTTAGCATCCAGTTAATCCTACCCGTTGCATCTATCCACTTTTCTTTTACATTTGGGCCTAAAAATAATTCGAAAGGTTAGACTAATATTAATTTTTTATTGCAATAAAAATACTAGAAAATGTCCATGTTTATAATAAGTCTATATATTACTTAAAATCGTTGCGTTATTCTATTAAATTATACTTTATCGACAAAATCCGCATCTGACTCGACTACATCACTAATCGAGTAGCGAAGTTCATCGACAAATTTTGTACATCACTAATCGAATAGCAAAATCTGTACATCACTAATCAAGTAGCGACAACTTACGGGAACGAACTTTCTAGAACTACCTAGTTAAGACGAAGTGGTAGCATATAAATAAATAAATATAATAATAAAATAAATAGTGATAGTATACAAATAAAATTTTTAATTATCACCATATTTAGTTTTAAACAATTTATTTGAAATGAGGGCGCCACTTTAGCTACCACTTCGTCTTAATATGATCTTACCAGAATGATTTTCGTAATTTTTTAAAAGAAAATGCATGTTATCGTACATACTGATGGAAAGAAATACCTACATTGCTTTTATTTTTATTCTTACTGCTATTTTTACATACTAAAACACTACAACACGGCATATTTAGCTAAAAAAATGTTGGTCGGGCGGACAAAACGATCTCAACACGTAGCTAGAATACGACTGATGTACAGAGTCGGTCGATCTTGTGTAGTTTTACCGGATTATGACACGCGCGCCACGCCCACTTGGCACTTCCACCTATTTTCTGTTCCGTGTATATAATAATATAATAAGCCCTTTATTCTGAATTTTAAATGTTTGGCACTGTAAAAGTTTTTTTTTTATTTTCTAGATAATGTCGCGTAGTTCAGTGTGCCTCTTGGCATGGGCCTCCTCTAGCATTTTCCATTGTTTTCTGTCTCGCGCTTTCCTTCTCCAGTGATGTCCTGCAGTTAGGTTCAGGTCATCTGTCCACCTCGTTATTGGACGACCTCTGTTGCGTTTCCCATCTCTGGGGTACCAATCTGAGATGGCTGTATTTCATTTGTGTTGCTAATCATGTGGCTGGACCATCTCCACTTCAGTTGGTCTATACGAACAAGGATATCAGCTACTTTTGTCTTTTTTCTTATCGCACTGCTTCTTACTTTGTCTTGGTTCCTTATACCTGTCATACTTCTCTCCATGGCCTTTTGACAGCGCTCCAGCTTTTCCCTATGAAGTTTGGTGAGAGCCCATGTCTCGCATCCGTAGGTAATGACTGGAAGTATGCAGGTGTTAAAAGCTTTTTGTTTTACTGTCAGACTGAGCTTATTCGACTTCATAATTTCCTTCAAAGACCAATACCTTTTCCATCCATTTGCTACTCTTCTGTTTATTTTTTTAGTAGTTTGTTCTTCCAAGGATATTACCCGCCCCAGGTAGATATATTCTTGTACATAGTCGAGTGGGTTATTGTTGAATTTTATTGGTGTAAGTTTGGAGTTTGTGAGCAGTTTAGTTTTATCCATGTTTATAGCGAGCACTACTTTTAAGCTTTCCTCTCTGAGTGAGTTAATCATTTCTTCGAGGCGCTTGGGGTCTTCTTCAAACAAGATTACATTGTTGGCAAATCTTAGATGAAGTGAAGCTAGGATACAACTTGAAACCCTAGGCGAAAAGATTTATAGCGGCTTGAGGCAAGGAACTTAAAGGACTAGACTTTAGCCTAGCAAGCCCCTTAATTAAGAGTCTAGGCTTCAAAAAAAAAGGCTAAAGCCTCCTCCTCTAAAAAACGGCTAAAGTCCTCAGGATCACTAATAGTATATCAATACTTATTTAAAGAGCACTGATTTCTCTTTTCTTATATTTCTTTCATGTTTAATAAAGATCATAAATAGTTACATACTTCTTCTTCTTATATAGGTTATAGAATCACATACTGTACCAACTTTTCATATAGTGGGATAAGGTAAGGAAGAAGGCAAATTGTTAGAGATGTGTAGTAGAATGAAAATAATACAAAGAATATACCATTCCTGCAATATGCAAGTACTTGTACTTCTCCCTCTGGTCCTTGGTGATCTTATTGTTTTCCAGTAGCTCATCAAGCAGGCTTGACCACTCCTGCCTAAATAGATTGGCCCCGGTAAGTGAGCCATCACCTCCAATCACCACCAAATTGGTAATACCACGGGTTACTAGGTTATATGCAGCCTTTAGACGACCCTCTCGTTGGCTGAAACAAAAAACATAATCTGTAAAAGTAACAACTATAAATAAAAGCTGGATTTCAATAAAATTTCTGTATTGAAAAAATCAATCAATAACTTAAATTATAAAAAAAATTCATCAAAGAGTTGCAAAAAATAGTATGCACTTGTAATTTTACAGGTTTTCAAAGGTAATTTAATGATTGCACCAGTCAAAAAAGCTTTTGCTAGTAGCATACTTTCATCATTTTCTTATAGAATTGAGTACACAAAAATGTCTTTAAACATAAGTACTGCTAAAAAAATATACATCAATATTTGATTTATCACAACTAATTTCTTAAGCTGATAACCCACTTGTTGATGCTGGATGACAGTTTTCAAGCTACATCAATAGCTGGCTTCGAGCAGCTTGAAAATACATTACATTAAAGGTAGGAACTTCACAAGTTTATATTATAAGATTGAACTTACACAAAATCCATACAACGTGCTGATCCAATGATGGTGCCACCTTTATGAATAATTGAACTTACGGACGACCAGTTAGCTTCTTCAATGTTATCACCACCATCCACCATTCCCTGATATCCCTCTCTAATAAAGTACACCTTGCAACCTAAGTAGATGCCCATTCGGACGACGGATCTAACCGCAGCGTTCATTCCTTGGGAGTCACCACCACTGGTAAACACAGCAAGCCCCTTCCCTTTATGGGAACCCCTTTCGATGAATTTTTGCGTTGTCCCGTCCATCCCTGAGGACTAAAATATACCCCTGCACCTACAAGTTACAAACTACCGGTTATTTATTTTATTATGTAATAACACTAAAAGGATTTTACTAGTAAATAAATTGACACTAGGAGACGTCTATCGAAAACCAATTGCTTGCAGTAAAAGCACAATCTACACACCGAAAACAAATATCAAAATCTCGAATTTGAATTGTTTCGTTCTTATAGGTACTTGACCAAGGTGACCTTTGAATGTCAGAATATTGACATTTAAAATTAGGATTACCTGTACCAAAATTCTCTTTCTACTAATTTGCAGTGAAGTTGGGAGTGCAGACTGTTGTAGAGGCAACCCTTTTGTATTGGAAGAAATGGTAGAATTTAATGATATGACAGATGGATGACGGATAAAAGTAAAATAAAATAATCTATGGTTATAATTATGAAGTGATTATGAAGGAAGCAAATATTAATCTATGGAAGGAAGGAAAAGGCATCTTCATTGGAAGTTGAATGTTGTTTTTTATGCATAATACGCTTTATTTACAAAACAAGTAAGATTAAAGTATTACATTATTCAAGTGCAGTGTTCATGTATTATATTACTTTATAATAATTTTGTTTGTAGTGCGCAACCATAGGTCATCCTTTTCGTCTTGAAATCCAACAAACCAAACCACAAAATGTCTGCGGAATCTGATATGGAATATTCGGACAACGATGGCGATGACTACGATTACTACGGAGGGCAAGATGACTGTGATATGGAGACGATTGATCGCAGTAAATCTGATCCAGAGTATTTTTTATTTTCATGTCTGAAAGTAGAAGAAGTAGAAAAACTACTAAATGAATCGATTGAATTGCTCAGCAATAGCCTTCAAATCACGCCTTCCCTCGCCAAGGTAAGTCTCATGAAACATAATTCATGAAATAATCCATATTATGTACAGGCAACTATAAAAAAAAATACCTTTTCAGGTAATGTTACATGCATATGAATGGAATGCTCAAGAAATAATTAATAAATATAAAGAAAATGCCAATGAGGTGTTGGTATACAGCTATGTGAAGCCTCGTGTGGCTTCAGCTCAGGCTAGCACTAGCTGTACAGTGTGTGCTGTTTGTGCTAATACTCCAATGCTACATAAGTACAGTGCTTTGGCTTGTGGGCACTACTTCTGTAATGACTGTTGGGCGATGCATTTTGAAGTACAAATTATGCAGGGTAAGGCACATGTTGGTTGATTATTGAAAAAAAAAGCTAATTGTACGTAATAAACAACTTGCATAAAAAACAATTATTCACAACTAAACTAGCTTACATATGTATACAATAAATTGACATGCAGCCTTAAAAATTTCCTTATTGCACAAAAAATAGTGCCAAAGTTAGTATCAACCTCGTATTGACTTTATCATCAGACCAGCTATTAAGCACAAAGTTCATGCTCCAATGCTGTTTCTTTAGCGTCCTACAGGCTGGGAGAAATTTAATGTGTTTGTTTCAGTTGTCAATATGATAAACAAAAAGAAGAACCACCCATTATTTGCCATATTGCCATTTTATTTCATATAGAACTTTTCCACTAAAGCCTTCTAATCAAATTTACAGGTGTATCAAACACCATTCAATGCATGGCTCAAGAATGTGAAGTCAGAGCTCCGGAGGATTTTGTGCTTTCCCATGTTCCAAAACCAGGTCTGAGAGAGCGTTATCAGCAATTCATGTTTAAGGATCATGTTAAGTCTCACCCGCAGCTTAGATTTTGTCCTGGGCCTAACTGTCAGGTATTTTTTTATATACATTTACTGTGTTTCATGAAAGTAAGCTTAACCTTAGGCACATTACACTATGTATTAGTTAAGATATCCAATTCTAAGAATAACTGATTTTTAAATTTAATAATTATTAAAGTGACTGATTTTGATATGTATAAACAACATTTTTTGTTTGTAAATACTAACAGTTACTGAACCTATTTTTATTAAATTTTAAGAATCAGTCCATTTTAGAATTGGTCATTACCAGAATCAGTCATTCTTAGAATCAATAAATTTTAAACTGTCTACTATCTATATAGTCATTATTCAAATAAACCACTTTAGTAACCAGGCTCAGTTGTTGGTGACACACTTTACTAAGAGTTAGTTTTACATTTATTAGAACAAATACAGTAAAATATTGATAACCTTAGATCAAGTGGTAACATACTTAATCTACCTACTTACTTTTTATTGATTGTTTTACACAAATAGATGAATAATTTTTTTCTGTAAAGGGCTGATGCTATAAAATATTAATTTATGATCATTCTTAATATCATAATGGTGGTTTATTAACTTAATAAACCACTATTATGATAGGTAGATAATTTTGTATTGATAAAGATTACGAGATAATATTTTGGTAAAATCTTATGTTTTAGTGGATTTTCCAAGCACGCACTCGAGAGGGCGCGCGCAGAGTAGAATGTCGTGGCTGTGAACTTTTGACTTGCTTTTCTTGTGGAGCACCTCACCATGCACCCACAGACTGCGTGACAATACGACGTTGGCTCACTAAATGCGCTGATGACTCTGAGACTGCAAATTATATTAGTGCTCATACAAAGGTAGGTGTTACCATGATATAAAACAAGGTATCTTCTTCCTGAGTAAAAAACATGTTACGTCACGATAAGTGCATGATCATTAAATGAAATTTTAACTAACTAAGCTAATTAGTATCTCGTGTGATTCAACTTTTTAATAATTTAAAAATTGGTATTGTGGATTATTAATTCGCAATTGGTATATAAAGTCCAAAAAATGCTATTTGCTCGGGTAATTCAATTACACACAGTGGCAACACATCTAATTGACAAGTGTCATATTGGCAGCCTGCTCTGTCATCGTCAAAGATTTAGAATATACAAGTAGTGGTCATCGTTATCGTCGTCTCGCTCACTCTTATAGCGCTATTTCGTTTGATGAAGAAATTACTGTGGTTGCAAAACTTTTGCGGTGCGGTGAACTGTGCTTCATCATGGGCTAAAACAATAGTGGACAGCGTCAATAAAATTCATTATTCTTTTTGCGTTTGCATATTTAGGAATTACAGTGATTTTTAAGCTAGTTCGTTCACGTCAAGTAGGTATGTCGTGACATATTTGGCGAAATCGAAAGAAAAAATTGACAATTATCAAATGATACAAATATCCAAAGATAAATCCAAAAATAAATGATTTTTGTCTTTGATTTTGACTTGTGACCCATCCAAATTGGACGGGATTTAAATCTGTATTGTAATTTGTAACATAGCCCATCAGGCTGGGTAGGAAAGGAACCAATACTGAACTGGGTTTCTTTTAACGTTATCTTCCCATCAGTGGTCATTCCAAAACAATAAACGGGGCAAATCAAATAAAAGCTTGTAATAATAAAAAATTGTGCAGAATATCTGTATTGCTTTTATCTATCATCTTTTCCCCACTAAAAAAGTTTGAGAACCGCTGCGCAACTGATGACGTATGCATGTTCCTGTTACGTCACCAGCTGTCACGGGAAGAACATACCAGGCGAAGTATATTATTATACCATGGGTGTTACGGCTGACTCTGCATTTGGTGAAAAAGTGCGGTTTTTTTAACAATATAAAGGCGGCGGTTCTTTGTTCGAGCAGCATGCTCTTAGGATAGTATGAAGAATTTTATGTGCTAACACAGCACAGCAAAGATAAAATACTTCCCATTACCTCAACGATAGCCAAATACTTTAATGCATTTTTAGTAATGAAATCCTAAAATCTCATGCTGGCCTTGTCTGGTCTAGTAGAGATAGAGATAAATGAACAAAATAAAATTATTTTCATCATTTAGAACTTTGGAGAGACATTGACCCAGCTGTGAGACACAACATCTAGCAAAACAAAAAAAATATTGTCATCATTTTGAAGTTTATATATTACAAAAATGTTCTTCTTGCAGGATTGCCCTAAGTGCCAGATTTGTATAGAAAAAAATGGAGGCTGCAATCATATGCAATGTGGGGCCTGTAGACATGATTTTTGTTGGGTTTGTTTGGGTGATTGGAAAACTCATGGATCTGAGTATTATGAATGCAGTCGTTATAAAGAGGATCCGAATTTGTCTAATGACAGTCAACATGCACAGGTGAAATATTTCGTTTTCAATGTATTATATTCATAAAGTAATCAAATTGATCTATAGAGAGCTTATAATATTTTGCACAGGTTTTTAAAGATATCTTAATATACACAGTATACAATGGCTTAGAATGTCATGAGATAAATGATTGTCTACTGTTGACTGTCTTTTCTTATAATTCAGACATAATGAAAAGATGGTAAGTTGCTGAGTGACGAAACCAACAATATGTGACTAAATATTAATATATGTAAATCAGTATCTTTTGATGGTACTAACATTGTACAAATCTTGACATCTATCTAAATATATATAACTCAAAGATGACTGACTGACATAGTGATCTATCAACGCACAGCCCAAACCACTGGACGGATCGGGCTGAAATTTGACATGCAGGTAGATGTTATGACGTAGGCATCCGCTAAGAAAGAATTTTGATCAATTCTACCCCCAAGGGGATAAAATAGGGCATGAAAGTTTGTATGAAACTTTGTCAATTTTAAACCGATCGGGCTGAGACTTTGCATGCATAAAGCTACTATGATGTAGGCATCCCCTAAGAAAGGATTTTGATAAATTCCACCCCTTCGCGAGCGAAGCCGCGGGCAAAAGCTAGTATTAGGATAAATCAATATAGTTTATTTCATATATAATCAAGATAGGTTCATTATTTCAGGCGCGCGAAGCTTTGAAGAAGTATTTGCATTATTATGAAAGATGGGAAAACCACGCTAGATCATTAAAGTTGGAAGAACAAACTTTAGCTAGCCTGAAAAGTCGGATAAACCAAAAGGTATGTCTTTATGTTCATAACCCCCGACGAAAAAGGGGTGTTATAAAATGCAAGTGTCAGAGTATTTATGTGTGTATTCACTGTGGCATCATAGCACCTTCAACAAATGGCCCAATTGTCATGTTGTTTAAAAGCTGACATGATTAAAATGGTTCTTAGCTTTATTGTTGATGTTTGATGGAAAATTGGTTCAGCTGTTTAAGTTATGGGGTGAACACTTAAAAGTCAGGGTTTTTAATTTGCCTAGCAAATAAACTTGTATTTACACCGAAACCAAAAGTAATTCTTTTATCAAAGGAAGGGATAGAAGCTCTGAACTTAAGTAGTTTTTGCATTTATTTATAAAAAATGTTTTAGGTGATGGCTGGTGAAGGAACCTGGATTGATTGGCAGTACCTTTGGGATGCTGCAAGACTTTTGAAGCGTTGTAGATACACCTTGCAATATACATATCCATATGCATATTATATGGAAATTGGTCCTAGAAAGGAGTTATTTGAGTATCAACAGGTCAGTTAGCACTAAATTCCAGTGTGCATTACATTTCAAGTTCTTTTCAATTTCTCTTCTACTACTATTTAGTGCAATTTTTTTAGGCCCAGTTGGAAGCAGAAATAGAGAATTTGTCTTGGAAAGTGGAACGAGCAGAAACCACACATCGTGGTGATTTAGAAAACCAAATGGATATAGCAGAAAAAAGACGAACAACACTTTTAAAAGATTTCCTAGAATTCAATACCACTAGCGCCTCCAGTAGCAAAGTATGAATGAATCTCCAAAGGATGCATTTTATTTTAATATTAATGTAATAACGATACAATGGTCAAGCAATACCATGAAATAACATATTTGTAAAAGCTAGATCTTTTGTTCTGCCAAAGTATATTTATTAACATGAATTTGCAATAAAATAGGTGATATTTTATATGGTGCTATTTGATTTAATATACACTTCTATCACTCCCTTGGTCCAACTTGTATTGCTTTGCAATATCTACAGTTGCGAAACAAAATCTTTAACACTGGCTTTTTTGCAAAAACAATTTGCTTTTGGTGTTAGAGAATTAGGTAGATAAGATGATAATGCCAATGAATGGTATGGGATAATGGTCTAGAAAAGCTGCTACTCCAGCTAGTGAACTTTACAAGCTGCCTCAAAGCGTGCGTCGGAACCAACTGCTTAACGTGCCTTTCGAAGCACGTATTAAAGAAGCTCGAGATTTTTATTGTTACTTGTGGTTGCCCATCCAACTGCGGGCTACGCCTGGGGTTGTCAAGTACCCACTTCATGTGTAATTTGACCGGGCTACGGAGCTTCCGAAAAATATTCCGATACCCGTTATTTTACTTACCAATCCAAATGTTCCCACCCCACACCCGAGTTTGCTCATCGGGACTTTCTTGGAGCGAGCTCTCTTGGAATTTCTCAGCAATCCCAACCCTATCTTGGCGTGTTCCCGGTCTATAAATATTATGATACAGCTGATAATCAACTCAAGAATATGATAGTAATTAGTATAGTAACCTTGATCATAATTCCACCCTTTCTACTCAATTGCTAAATAGGGCAACATTAAAGCATAGACAAGGAAATTTTAGGGTTGGCAAATTAAAGTGTTTTACCTGAGTGTCTGAGGAAAAAGTATTTTTTTTAAATAATGTTTTAAGAAATTATGTAATATAAATTTAATTTTTCAATTGTTTTTACCCAACTACAGCCAAGCCAAAACAAGAGTTATGTGTTTCGCCGAAATGAATGTATTCTGATATCCATAGTACTAGTCTATAATGTGATGGACCGAATGAAATAGGGGGCATTATTCATAGTGCCCGAGCGTTATAAATAATGTCAAGGTACTTTGGGCAAAGTAGTTAATTACAATTTTAACTTCCTTTGCTTATCACATTACCTAGACATTATGATTATTGTCTTTGGTTTTCGGGTAGACATGTGTCGTTCCGGACCGTAATAGTTCTTGGAACTATGTCTGGAGCTGTAACGACATCGGCCTAATCCAAGCTGATATGGCTAGTCGGTCCACAGTTCCTAACATGTCCGAGCCAAATCTGAGGGCGTTGCGGCGCTGCCGTGCCGCGCTTTCTGTCGCCGCTGAGTACTCGCGACACTAAACGAACGAATACCGAGCGATTCCGATCGCGAGAGCGAATTAATGATTATGATTTTGGTTTTGTAGATTGTAGAATATTGAAGTAAAATCATTTACTTTTTGGTTGTCAGTCCTAACCCTGCCAAGTATGAAGGTAAATGGATAATAAAATGAAGAACGATGCGACACAAGTAAGTTAAACAAAAATGGCGGACTACAAAGCATTTTTGTACAAATTACCGGCATGTAAATTGAACCAAAATAGCGGTCGTCGGCGCATTATTTGTACCTGCGCCGATAACAGCCATTTCGGTTCAACCTACGTGCCGGGTTTGTACAAAAATGCTTTGAAGTCCGCCTATGTGTTCAACTTATTATGTCGTGTTTACCTACTAGTTAACTATTCAAAACGTATGGAACTACAACGAATACAGGAACCTAACTAATTGCGTCCTAGATTGAAAATCATAGAGGAACTAGATAGTTCCGCGGACATGATAACGGAACTAGTTCCATACTTCTGATGAACCGTTCCAGGTTCAATCCGATCCCGAACATGATTGGCACATGTCTATTTTCGGGCAATCTAATAATACACAAGTACGCTACTCTTCAAAGATGGAGTCAATCTTTCAAACTGTGTGAGAAATTAATCCTGTCATATCTTCATATAGCTCGATGGATTCACCTGCAGTTGATTTATCTAAGGTCTATCGACCAAGTGACGAAATTGACCAATTTAGAAACCCCGAATTATGTACAGGTCATATAGTATAGTTATGGTGCGGCGGAGTGAGTGGTTAATAGAGTCTGGCCAACGAAAAGCGATCACAAATAAACGGCAGCAAATAAAAACAAATTCGCATTTTTCTAAAATTTCAATACCTATATAACAATTTTTTAAATATATAAAAAACCCAAAAGTTTTATGTCTGTTTTTTTTGGCTCGACGCAATTGCGTATTTAGCCATACACAAGTTAAAAACTTGGGAAACTATAACGCGAAAAAATAAAGATTAAGGGAGTAGGAAACCAGGAGAATGTATAGAAACGATATTACGAGATAAATAGCTTACATAAATAATTAATTGATAGTTACGATTACTTCTAATGCTTCGGCCGCACTTGCCTATCGTCTGGCAATAATCCAAGATGGTCACACTAGCGGCTTCGTTATTTTTCACGAACTCTGGCAATAATCCAAGATGGCGTCATCTACGTGTTTTAAATATGGACGACGACTTTCTTTGCTTTAACATGTGTGCTAACAATTACATAATGCATTTATTGAAACCTAAAAAGAAACCTAGAATGAAAAAGCTAAAAATTTTAACACCATTTTATCGTTCCACTCCATTTTTACGCATTAACAACCGTGACACCGTCGCACAGCACGCGTCTGAACAAGTTGAAAACAAATGTCGAAATGAATAACGCAAGTGCGACCACGCAGAGCGAATGGTTAGCGTACTTAAATCCTTTGATGTATCGCCACCCGCGCAATAACCAACACGAAGTCCGAATATTCGGGACGAAAGGCGCAGGTCCGGCCCAAGCATAAAAGTATTTCCGTAAGTTTCAATATACGATCCGTGCTACCTAAATGGAAGCAACGTAGATGTTTCGAAGAAATAAAGTTAACCATAGCGCATTAAAATTGCTATGGTCAACTTTATTCCCCAGCGTCGAACAAGGTTTGACTCATTTTCGTACGTTTTCAATATGTGCTCCGGGCTGAATGGAATTGACGTGGATGTTGTCCCTATTATAATAGGGATTATGGAAATTTACTACGAAATATCAGGTAGAGGTAGAGTTGATAGGATTTATAGCAATACTGGTTAATCAATTTTACCCACATATTCATAAAAAATATCAACCGTTTGCTGAACCTATTTTATATTGTCTCGTTCTTACTATGGTAAATACTAAATAGAGAGACAATGACAAAACATACTTTAAGACGAAGTGGTAGCTCAAGTGGCGCCCTCATTTGAAATAAATTGTTTAAAACTAAATAAGGTAATAATTAAAAATTTGATTTGTATAAATGTCTAGAAAGACCTTTAAACTATTTTATGAGTAAACTTTGAAATTATTACTAATAGTCCGTCTAGTTTTAAAACTGTTTTTCGCCAAAAGTGGCCACTTTTGGCGAAAAACAGTTTTAAAACTAGACGGACTACCAATATTACTTTCAAAGGTTATTCATAAAATAGTTTAAAGGTCTTTCAAGACATTTATACAAATCAAATTTTTAATTATCACCTTATTTAGTTTTAAACAATTTATTTCAAATGAGGGCGCCACTTGAGGTACCACTTCGTCTTAACTAAAACAGGTTTAGCAAACAGTTGATATATTTTTAAGGGGGTTAGAATATACGTGTATTATCAATAATACATATTATAAATTTATATTGTTATATTAAATCTATTATAATCTGTTTATGAAGTGAGTACATTTTTTTAATTAGCTGCCTTTTTTCATGGTTAGTTTTCGTTGTCCAGCTAGACAAATCAAACATTATACATGCATTACATTTACCAGCAGCTGAATACTTGTAAACTTTATCTTGTTTATAGTACAAACATCAAAAAGTAATTCTTAATTTAAGGGCCTGAATTTTTAGGGGTCCAGTGCTGCCCCCATTTACGCCTAAAGTGGCAGTTTTTTGCAATTGTGCGTAGAAAAGCTTCACGTTCTTACACTTTAAACTGTAAACAATAGTTCATAAAATAGTTTGATGGGTTATGTAGGGTCTGATCAAGACAAAATTTTAAATGAAATCTTCGTTTTCTTTCTATAGATTTATTTCATTCGAATGGGGGCAGCACTGGACCCCGGATCGAGAAGAAAATAAGGAAAATAATAAAAATGGTATAGCAACCCTGAATTGCTTGCACCACAAACAAAAATATAGTGTCGTCTCGTCAAGTTGACCCGTCAATCCCGTCATGTAATTAAATTCATAATGTCAAATCGCCAAAATGGCGACGACGAACGATTCGAAGGCGCCTGTGCGCCAAGTAAAAAGAGTACAGTTTGGAATATTATCACCAGATGAAATCGTAAGTTATTGTTATGATAAGAATTTACTTAAATCTGTAAGAAAAAATACAATAAATGATGATTACATTGGAAAATTGTTCGACTTTTATTTATGCGTCGGAAGTGTCAGGCAGTCCCGATAGAAAATGTGTTAGTGCAAACAACAAGTTTTGCTGACAGGCTTTATTCAAGCAGTTATCTTTATATTTCTATCCATGCAGTGTAGATTCTGAGTGTATTTATCACAGCATGTGGATACTCAAGTGGTAATCTTCAGTGGCTCCTCATTTGTCTTATTTAATTGCTCTTGTTATTGCACAATGTTTTCTTATCATGAAATTATTTATCTATTTTCTATTATTTTTAGCGTCGAATGTCCGTCACTGAAGGGGGCATCCGCTTTCCCGAAACCATGGAAGGTGGAAGACCCAAGCTTGGCGGACTTATGGACCCTAGACAGGGGGTGATTGATAGAAGTTCCAGATGTCAGACTTGCGCTGGAAACATGACAGAGTGTCCTGGACACTTTGGACACATTGATTTAGCCAAACCAGTTTTCCATATAGGATTTATTACAAAAACAATAAAGATTTTAAGATGTGTTTGCTTTTATTGTTCAAAATTGCTTGTCAGTCCGGTAAGTAAAAAGTACTTAGATAGGTATCTAATTTCTAGTACAACTAAGATGCTATTGATACTATAGAATGTGATAAGTCCCAAGTCTCGCATGGCTTGCATTAGTGTGGAGTAAGAGTAAATTTTTATGTTGGTATACTATGTTATCCCTCCTCTGTCGTTAATAGAGGCTAGCTAATAATGCTTCGATCCTTCCAGGACATCCTTTATAAAAACCTTTACATGCCCAGGCTTCTTTGTCTTATGCCCCTCCCGCCTAGCAGTATTTACCTCTCACCTAGCAATACCTGCCTCGGCATAGTAACACCAAATGTATTAAAGCCTCGCTACAAATTAAATTAGTCTTTAAAATACTCCTACAATATTTTACAATACTAATATTAACTTTTATTGTTTTAGACAAATCCAAAGATTAAGGAAGTAGTTATGAAATCTAAAGGACAGCCTCGAAAGAGACTTACATATGTATATGATTTATGTAAGGGTAAAAATATTTGTGAGGGTGGAGAAGATATGGACATAGGTAAAGAAGGGGAGGAAGGGAAGCGAGGAACAGGTCATGGTGGTTGTGGTCACTACCAGCCATCAATCAGGCGCCAAGGTCTCGACCTCACAGCAGAATGGAAGCATGCCAATGAAGACACACAAGAAAAGAAAACCACAATTACTGCAGAGAGAGTCTGGGAAATTCTGAAACATATCACAGGTAAAAAGAGGCTAAACATTATTAATCACAAATCTTTACTTTCAATCACTTACTACATTACCTTTTATTAATTTCACAGATGAGGAATCTTTTATATTAGGAATGGACCCCAAATTTGCCAGACCTGACTGGATGATAATAACGGTGCTACCAGTGCCACCATTATCGGTCAGGCCAGCTGTTGTCATGTTTGGGGCTGCCAAGAACCAAGATGACTTGACTCACAAACTGGCTGATATAATCAAAGCCAATAACGAGTTGCAGAAGAATGAACAGACAGGAGCTCCAGCCCATGTGCTTGGAGTAAACATCAGAATGTTACAATTCCACGTTGCCACATTTGTAGATAACGACATGCCAGGCATGCCAAAGTAAGTAACTTTCAGAATAAGCAATAATTACAATTTCAACTTATGGATAAATATTTATTATTCCAATAACAATTTTTCAGAGCGATGCAGAAATCTGGAAAACCGCTGAAAGCTATCAAGGCACGTCTAAAAGGAAAGGAAGGGAGAATCAGAGGAAATCTCATGGGAAAGCGTGTGGACTTCTCAGCTCGTACTGTCATTACACCTGATCCTAATTTACGTATTGATCAAGTAGGTGTACCTAGGTCGATTGCACAAAATCTCACATTTCCTGAATTGGTGACCCCATTCAATATTGACAGGATGCAAGAACTTGTTAGGCGAGGAAATGCACAATATCCAGGTGCAAAATATATTGTCCGTGACAATGGCGAGAGAATTGACTTGAGGTTCCATCCTAAACCATCTGACTTGCATTTACAGTATGGGTATAAAGTGGAAAGGCATCTGAGAGATGATGATCTGGTAATTTTCAATCGGCAGCCCACTCTACACAAAATGAGTATGATGGGTCACAGAGTAAAGGTATTGCCATGGTCAACATTCAGAATGAACCTTAGTTGCACGTCACCTTATAACGCTGATTTTGATGGAGATGAAATGAATCTGCATGTACCACAATCTATGGAAACAAGAGCAGAAGTAGAAAACATTCACATTACCCCAAGGCAGATTATCACTCCACAAGCCAACAAGCCTGTTATGGGTATTGTACAGGACACACTAACAGCTGTGAGAAAAATGACTAAGAGAGATGTATTCCTTACTAAAGAACAAGTTATGAATCTATTGATGTTCCTTCCGACATGGAATGGAAAAATTCCACAACCATGCATTTTGAAGCCGCAACCATTGTGGACGGGCAAACAAATATTTACTTTAATCATTCCAGGAAATGTAAACATGATTCGAACTCATTCCACCCATCCAGATGAAGAAGATGATGGACCTTATAAATGGATATCTCCTGGTGACACCAAAGTAGTTGTGGAGCATGGAGAACTTCTTATGGGCATCTTGTGTAAAAAATCTCTTGGTGCCTCCGCAGGTTCTTTGCTACATATTTGCATGCTGGAGTTAGGACACGATATTGCTGGGCGATTCTATGGCAACATTCAGACTGTAATCAATAACTGGTTGTTATTAGAAGGTCACTCTATTGGGATTGGAGACACTATTGCTGATCCACAGACATATCAAGAAATCCAGCGTGCTATTGTCAAAGCCAAAGATGATGTAATAGAAGTCATTCAAAAAGCTCATAACATGGAACTAGAGCCAACTCCTGGTAATACTCTCAGGCAAACTTTCGAGAATCAAGTGAATCGTATTCTGAACGACGCCCGTGACAAAACCGGTGGTTCTGCTAAGAAGTCATTGACTGAATACAATAATCTCAAAGCTATGGTGGTAGCAGGTTCCAAAGGTTCAAATATTAACATCTCTCAGGTTATTGCTTGTGTAGGTCAACAGAATGTTGAAGGTAAACGAATACCATTTGGATTCCGTAAAAGAACGCTGCCACATTTCATCAAAGATGATTATGGTCCGGAGTCAAGAGGTTTTGTAGAAAATTCGTACCTTGCCGGTTTGACGCCATCTGAATTCTATTTCCACGCCATGGGAGGTCGTGAGGGTCTTATTGATACTGCTGTAAAAACTGCAGAAACTGGATACATCCAGCGTCGTTTGATAAAGGCTATGGAGTCTGTTATGGTTCACTATGATGGTACCGTTCGTAATTCGGTGGGACAGCTCATTCAGTTACGTTATGGAGAAGACGGTTTGGCTGGAGAAACTGTGGAGTTCCAAAATCTTCCCACTGTCAAACTATCCAATAAAGCATTTGAAAAGAAATTCAAATTTGATCCTTCCAATGAGAGATATCTAAAGAGAATTTTCAATGAAGACATAATCAAAGAACTGACCGAATCTGGTTATGTAATTGCAGACTTAGAAAGTGAATGGGAACAATTATGTAAAGATCGAGAGATTTTACGTCAAATCTTCCCCAGTGGTGAATCTAAAGTTGTATTGCCATGCAACTTCAAGAGGATGATCTGGAATGTACAAAAGATTTTCCACATCAACAAGAGATTGCCAACAGATTTAAGTCCTATCAAAGTTATACAGGGTGTTAAAGATCTGCTGAAGAAGTGTGTAATTGTGGCTGGTGAAGATCGCCTATCCAAACAAGCTAATGAAAATGCTACCCTGCTGTTCCAATGTTTAGTCAGATCAACACTTTGCACTAAATTTGTCTCTGAAGAGTACAGACTATCAACTGAGGCTTTTGAATGGTTGATAGGGGAAATTGAGACTCGATTCCAACAGGCGCAAGTAAATCCAGGTGAGATGGTGGGTGCGCTGGCTGCTCAGTCCCTGGGGGAACCTGCCACGCAGATGACACTGAACACTTTCCATTTTGCTGGTGTGTCGTCTAAAAACGTAACCTTGGGTGTGCCCCGACTTAAGGAAATTATTAACATCTCCAAGAAACCTAAGGCTCCATCTCTTACCGTTTTCTTGACTGGAGGAGCAGCTAGGGATGCAGAGAAAGCGAAAAACGTGCTTTGTCGTTTGGAACACACAACATTGCGTAAAGTTACTGCCAACACTGCTATTTACTATGACCCTGAACCCCAAAATACAGTTATTGCTGAAGATCAAGAATTCGTCAATGTTTACTATGAAATGCCTGACTTTGATCCGACAAAGATTTCACCTTGGTTGTTGCGTATTGAATTAGACCGTAAAAGGATGACAGACAAAAAATTGACTATGGAACAGATTGCCGAAAAAATTAATGCTGGGTTTGGTGATGATCTGAATTGTATCTTCAATGACGACAATGCTGAAAAACTGGTATTACGAATAAGAATTATGAATAATGAAGAAAATAAGTTCCAGGACAATGATGAAGAGACTGTTGATAAAATGGAAGATGACATGTTCCTTAGATGCATCGAAGCAAATATGTTGTCTGACATGACACTACAGGGTATAGAGGCTATAGCAAAGGTGTACATGCATCTGCCGCAGACTGAAGCTAAAAAACGAATTATTATTACGGAGCAAGGAGAATTCAAGGCTATTGCTGAATGGCTGTTGGAAACTGACGGTACTTCACTGATGAAGGTCTTGTCTGAACGTGATGTCGACCCCATTAGAACATTTAGTAATGACATTTGTGAGATATTCCAAGTGTTAGGTATCGAAGCTGTACGTAAATCAGTAGAGAAAGAAATGAACGCCGTGTTGCAATTCTACGGTCTGTACGTGAACTACCGTCACCTTGCGTTGCTTTGTGACGTCATGACTGCTAAAGGTCATCTTATGGCCATCACACGTCACGGTATCAACAGACAAGACACTGGTGCCCTGATGAGATGTTCCTTCGAAGAAACTGTCGACGTGTTGTTAGACGCAGCGAGTCACGCAGAAGTCGATCCTATGAGAGGAGTGTCAGAAAACATCATCATGGGACAGTTACCACGAATGGGAACTGGTAAGAATTATTTTAACTGCTAATACATTTTTCGTGTGATTTATTTGAAGTCTGATTTTTTATTCGGTAGAATTCTGATCACAAACCTTTTTGGCCGGGCACATTTTTTATTAAATTCCCGATTTCAATTAGAGTTTAAAAATTTTGATTGTTAGTGAATTTAATCATTTTCTTAAGTGCGGCGCTCCAAATCAAAAGGGGATTTACGTCGAGCGATACTTGTGTCCCTTTTCATGACAAACTGTTAAATAATCAATATAAAATGACAACTGTGAAAACTGTATTTGATTTAACAAACATACAGATAGACAGACAAAGGAACAAAAAATAGTTATGATTAAATTTTTAAGACCCCTCATTTTCGTTCTCAACTAAATCCTACAAACTTATCACCGCGGCCAATTTGTTTCCCCATGGCAATAAAAAAATTCTTCCGCAGGAAAAGCAGCTTATGTAAATTCCAGGGTCTTAAACTATCTCCAAATCAAATTTTATCAAATCAGTTCAGAAAAACAGAGATTACGAAAAGAATAAATTCTAAAAGCTTTTAATTAAAAATGTTTATTACACATGACTTAGTAGGGAGTGATGCCAGGTAAAGAAAAATAACCTGCTGACTTAAAAATATAACTTTGATAATTCGACATTAGAAAATTTCACAACTTTTAAATATACCAGAAAGTTTAAAATTTAAATTTTCTAGGTAAAACATAAAAATTAATCACGAATTTAATTTTTTATTGCCCTTGTTAGTAGGAGAGCTTTTTTAGTAGCAACACTTGTGAAATGTGAGAATTATACGGAATTAAAAATCTGACTTTAAGCTATTTATTTATTGTCTCTTGTGTTTTAGGATGCTTCGATCTCCTTCTTGATGCTGAAAAATGTAAGCATGGTATGGAGATGGGCGGTCTCGGAGTGGGAATGGGCGTCGGTGGAGGCATGTACTTCGGAGTCGGCACACCGTCCATGACACCGCTGATGACGCCGTGGTCTACGCAGAACACTCCTGGTTACGGAAGCAGCGCCTGGTCTCCCGGTCAAGGTAAATATCAAATAAGGCCGACATTTTTAAAGCTTCATACTGCATATATGCAAACATCTACAAATACAGGTAGAAATTATATTTTTTTTTTGTTTATAATTATAGCCACTGCTTGTTTTAAAATCGGTGAAGGTGTAAATTTTTTGATTTCATTCATACAATTTTTATTCTTACAGTGGGCAGCAGCATGACTCCTGGAGGCCCGTCATTCTCACCATCCGGAGCATCGGACGCATCAGGATTGTCACCAGCTTACAGTGCATGGTCACCACAACCCGGCTCACCCGGTTCTCCCGGCCCCCCACTGTCCCCCTATGCATCGCCGGCTGGGGCATCACCCTCTTACTCCCCAACAAGCCCTGTCTATGCTCCGGCTTCCCCAAGTCTCACACCATCGTCTTCGCACTACCCACCGGCAAGTCCGTCGTACTCCCCAACATCTCCAAATTATTCTCCCACATCCCCCATATATTCCCCGACTTCTCCTAGTTACTCGCCAACCTCGCCTGGCTACTCCCCGACCTCGCCGTCGTACTCGCCTACGTCTCCGAGCTATTCGCCTACTTCACCAAGCTATTCTCCGACGAGTCCGGCCTACTCGCCAACGTCACCGAGTTACTCGCCTACTTCGCCAAGTTACTCGCCGACGAGCCCGTCTTATTCGCCCACGAGTCCATCTTATTCACCGACGAGTCCCGCGTATTCACCAACTTCACCCGGGTATTCACCTTCGTCCCCGAGTTATTCGCCCACTAGCCCAGCGTACAGCCCTGCTTCGCTCAGTTATTCGCCATCATCGCCGAATTACACACCGGCGTCTCCCGCTTACTCGCCGACGAGTCCGTCATATTCGCCGACGTCACCGGCTTACTCTCCAACATCACCAAGCTACTCGCCTTCTTCGCCGAAATATACGCCGACGTCACCAAACTATTCACCAACTTCGCCGTCCCTCGCGGGTGGCAGCCCGTCCTACTCGCCGACGAGTCCTCAATATTCGCCGACAAGTCCTCAGTACTCGCCTACGAGCCCGGCATACTCGCCATCGTCTCCGCAGCACCAGCGCAGCTACTCGTCGTCGTCGCCCAACTACTCTCCATCTTCGCCGAACTATTCGCCGTCGTCCCCGGGCTACTCGCCGTCTTCCACCAAGTACTCGCCGACGTCGCTCACGTACACGCCGACGTCTCCGAACTACTCTCCTTCATCCCCAGCTTACTCCCCGTCCTCTGGCGGCGCACCTACCACCTACTCTCCCAATTCACCGACGTATTCCCCTACATCTCCTCAGTATGACGAAGGTGACGATTAAAGTTTCATGGGCTTTATAAGTGAGAGATTTTATCAAAATATATTGGATATTTTTCATTGGAATATATTTTGTAAACTTTCCTATCATTTTTGTAATAAGTTCAAATGTACGGTGTTTATCCATTGGATAACTAAATAACAGTAAATGTGAATATAATATTGACAATGTATTTGACTATGAAACATCAATATATTTTATTCGCGCATTTTAGTGGTAATTTTAGCCACTGAAGTGTCAGAATTGAATTTCTTTCGTTTTTGTAACTAAGGGATTATTATAGGCATTAAGTAGAAAAAAGTGAAAAAAAAACCTTGATAGAAAATTATTATTTCTAATTCTTGTTATTAAGAAAGAAATCTTGTATGTTTTCAAAGTGATCTAAAATGGTTACAATGAAAAAATGAGTATTGAGACCTTAGGAAATATTATTATTTGAAATAAAAAATAAAAATTTCTCGTGAAAAAGAATCGATTCGTAGGGTAACAAAAACAAATGAATAAAGTTATAAGTTTACCTGTTTGTGGCATGATTAAAATATTTTTAATAATTTAAGTACCTCTTATTAGAGTAAAACCTATGTTAGTGTTATTAGTAAAACCCGTGGTAAAAACAAAAAATCAACAATTAGGTAGTTATATGTATGTGCTTGTGGATTGAGCTATCTGTGAATAAAACAACAAGAGCAAAGGTATAAAACCTTGGTATATACAGATCTGAGTATACAACACAGTTTTCTACGAAAAAATTACTGCCTTAAATGTTAACAAATAAGTTAGTTGGCCTCGCCCTTAGATCATTTAATACAGGATAAGCCTTACCTGCGAGTTCCCCTCTGCCAAAGTATAAGAACAAAAATCTAATACGTTCATAAAAACTAGTTGCGTAATCGATTATGATCATTATGTGAATCGGTAAGGCATCGAAAAGACGTCTAAAAGTGCTCCGTTAAAAATGCCATGTTATGTCATTTTCTCGTGTAAAACGAGGTCAAACACATTTAATCTTCCAAAAGATGGCATAACCTTTTATAAGTAAGTATTTTTTATTTTATTAACGTTGTTTTCTATTTAAATGTAATTTCTGAAAAATCGAAGGAATATCTATTAGTATCGATTACGAAAAAAATTATGGAATCACGTTTGCAACTGATTTCCTTCCATCCCATAAAAATCTAAGATCGCATATGAGACTAACCCCCGTTTTAAATGTACCAATTACATTCTTAAGGTCCTGTAATTAGGTTCAAATTTGAAAAACGATTAGTTGATGACGTAGGCGCACTATGTTTTATGATTTACAACCTTCGTCTTTATTCCCTGTGCATTAGAGTTGAATATATATTCTTTGCCTTCTCTTTCTTTCTTGCCAAGAGTGTATTGAATATATTTTTTTTGTCTTCTCCCTCTTTCTTGCCAAGAGTGTATTATGTGTATTTACACATTTTTTTCAGTGTGAGCTTTATTGGTGTGCAGAAAATAAGCTAGTGTTTGAGTTTTTTGTAGTGTACATTTATAGAGACACAAATTATTTCTGCGAATGTGTGATTTTGTTTAGATGTAGTAGTAGCTTACCCCCGCACCAAAAGCGGCACAAAGTTTTGTAAGAAGATTTGTCTGCGTAACTCATCCTGTATTAAATAATAATAATAATAATAATAATAATAATTTGTTTATTTCGGACAAAAAAAATAATAATCCATAAGTTGTTAGTAACATTGTTCTTACTTACTATGTTAGTATGCGTACACGCGATATGGGCTCGCATGCAGTTGAGTCCAGTGATTTAAAATGGGCCCATCTACCCTGCCAGCAATGATGGTGAGGAGGCTGTTGGTACTGCAGTATACCCTGCGCATCAGGGAGGCCACCCTCTTTCGCACTATGGCTTGAAAACTATCCACCTGGGCCTCTGCAAACATACCTGATGCAGAGCAGTATCTCGGCAGTCCCAAAAGCGCCCTTAGCCCATTATTATATTGAACACGCAGGGCGCTGTGTGATTTCTGCGTATATTTGACCCATAGACTGCATGTATAAAATACCTGGCAGTATGCCTTAAACAAGGTAAACTTGACACTATTTGTGCATTTAGCAAATCTACGAGCCAACATATTACATCTAACAGACAGCGCCCTACGCTCCCTATCCATGTCCATGTCATCACTCAGCGTATCCGTCACCCAATGCCCTAAGTACTTAAACTGCGAAACCCGTTTAAGGAGCGAACCGGCAAGCGAAATTGGCGGGACCGAACGATACGACCTACCAGTAGCCTTGAAGATTATAAATTCGCTCTTAGTCGCATTGTACCTGAGGCCGTGAGCCTCGGCGTAACGCTCACAGACTGAGATTAACCTTTTGAGGGCACTAATGGATGGCGCAAGAAGCGCCATGTCATCTGCATAATTGATGTTGTTAAATACTGTGCCTCCTACAGAACATCCAATACCAGTGCTGATGAGCTCACGAATCAGCTGGTCCATGTACAGGTTGAACAATGTTGGTGAGGTAAGCCCACCCTGCCTCACCCCACATTCCATCTTGTATTCCTCTGACAATGAGCCTGCCCAACGAACATAGTTGCTTTGATTGCCATACCAGTATTTAAATATTTCAGTAACTTCACTTGGCACATCAGTCTCGGAGAGTTTTCTCCATAACTTGTCGTATGCTACAAGGTCAAAGGCTTTGGAGAGGTCCAAGAAACAAGCGTAAACTGGCGTTTTCCTATCTGTGTAGTAACGGACAGTATGCTTGAGACACAGCACTGCTGACTCAGTGGAGAGTCCGGGTCTAAACCCGAACTGAGCATCATGAAGTTTAATATGTTTGCTTAGTTGTCGATCAAGCAGACTGTCCAGTATCTTAGCTAGAATAGTAGCCAAAGAGATAGGTCTATAGTTATTGACATCAGACCTATCCCCTGTTTTATTCTTTGGAACCGGCACCACCAACGTCATCATCAACTCTTTTGGTAAGTATGCATGTCCCACACAGAGAGTATATAACATCGCTAGCACTCGGGGCAGATGGTCACCAGCATGCTGTAGATGTTCAATACTGAGTGAGTCATGTCCCGGGGATTTACCACGGGTCATACCTTTCACTGCATCAACCACCTCCTTAACACCAAAATGAAGGTAAGGCTGTTTGCTCTTGTTACTACTTGATACATTAACCGGCTGTGACGGTCCCAAAGGTGAGACAACTTGAAAGTGTTCTTTAAACATTTTAGCAATTTTGGCAGGCTCACTAACACCCTTCACGCTGGCAGGTAGACTCGAAGCATGGTTAAGCCTATTTGTTTGTTTCCAGAATTTATCAAACCTTTTGGCTGTATGTTGTGTGGCCAATATGTCCATTTTGATTCTCTCCTGGTTATCCTGGCACCACCTTAACTTAGACTTAAACATCCTTCGAGTCTCACACATTTGATTATAGATTGGCCCGGTAGAAGGTTTATTATAAAATACCCAATTTTTAAAACTAACTCTGGCTTGGGCATGGGCAGCTTTTATATGTTTATTCCACCCAATTACATTTTTATGTCGCTTTCTTATTTTGTATTCATAAGACAAAACAGATGCATCAGTAAGAATATTAATAATACTATTATAAATTGAATCAATTAAATTTCTATGCATTATATTATTACATTTATGATTAAAACAATCTTTAAGTTCAGAGGGAAAGTCAATTTCTTTTAATTTATTACTACAAATGTCAAAATATATGTCTATTTGGCGGGTTTCTCTCTCACCCCAAACTACTTTATTGATAGGATAATCACTTCCACTCATTGATACAGCGTGAATTGCATTACAATTTATATCTATTTGTAGGGGAAAGTGGTCAGACCAAAAAACATCATAAAGTACCTTTATGTTGGTGACAGATTTAAGCGCAGATTCAGATACGACAAGATGATCCAACCAGCTGGTGGTTCCATGACTGTCGCTTACATATGTATATGTGTTTGACGTAAGTCCCAACATCTGCCAGTCCGCACACACATAATGCTGCTCACTACAGAAACTCTCTAGTTCCTTGCCGAATAAAGTAACATGGTCGGCATTAAAGTCACCCAGCACATAAATAAACTCTACATTATATTCGTCAACTATTGCACTTATTTCGCTCAAACAGTCAGTAAACTCAGGTAAGTTTTCATCAGAAACTGTAGGCATGTACACCGAGAAAACTAAAAATTGACGATCTGACAACACCACCTTAATAGCTGTTATACGTGCACATTTGCATTTTATTATTGAGACATTACTAAATACACTTTTACGCCACAGCAATGCTACACCACCATATGGCCTACCTCGTAAGATCCCACCTGAAGTATCCACTGCTGATGTGCCACAGTATGCAAAATTGCTATCAACATTTCCTAGATATGTGATGTCATGCGGCAACAGCCACGTTTCTTGCAAGGCAACTAAGTCTGCCGTCCTACAAAGTGTCCGAACCGCATCTATAGACCTGGCGATTGACTTGCAATTATAAGACACAAATCTTAGACTATTTTTTGTATAAATGATCTAAGGCCTCGCCATAGGATTGAAAAATCGAACAAAAAATTTACATGGCACCGCCTATAACACAGCTAAAAAAAAACCGGTGGAGCCGTTATTACAGGCCCAATAACTTAGTTGTTCACCAAAATTATTTAATCCAATAAATTTAAGAATAACCTAAAAAATTCTGAACACTGAAGAATTTTTGGAATGAGAGCTGTACCTACTTTTTACCTTTGCCATAGCTCATACTGCTTAAGCATGATATACAATGCGACACAAATAAGTTGGACAAAAATGGCGGACTTCATAGCATTTTTGTACAAATTCCTGACACGTAAATTGAACCAAAATGGCGATCGACGGCGCACGCACTTACGCTGCGCGGCGCGGCGCGACGCATCGCGGCTCGTGACTGCAGCGGCCCGTTCTGAACGCATTTACGCGGCGCGATGTGTGGGGGCCCTGCGCGTGTCTTCTAGATGTATAATTTCCCGTATTTCCTATACAATTGGGAAACGCCTTTTCAACGGCTCATTTTGGCAAACCTTAAATTTTAATTTTTAATTCCACACAAAAAAGGTAAACAACTTTATGTCACTGTCAGTGTAACATTTCAGGGCTTCTTAGACTACGGGCCCATTATAAAAAATATTTTTGAACGACTTACAATCGAACGACAAACATCCATACATACTCACAAACTTTCACATTTATAATAAATAATAATATAGCTTCCACCCACAGACACTTTATCTAAAAAAAATATATAAATTGTTACCTTTGTGTTATTCTTATGTCAGTTTCATCAAAATCCGTTCACTAGTTTTTACGTGAAAGAGTAACAAACACCCATACATCATCACAAAATTTTTGCATTTATAATATGTATTTATAGTATGGAGAAAATCATCGATCGATATGTGTTAAAAATAGTATGTCAAATTTGCCACATATACGAGGCATTTTACATCCACGATTTTTATTCACTAATGGATCATGTAAATAATGTAATAAGTAGATAATTAAAAAAAAAAAATTGGCAACAAATATCCTACGTATATCGAGTTCATTTTTGAAAAAAGCGACCCTCTATCACAATATATATTTCATGAACGTAATTTATGTATAAAAAATCATTACTATCGTTACTTTTAAATCTTTATCTCAGTTTAAACCTAAAACAGCTCCGTAGGAACACGATTATTGTTAGTTTACAAAAAACTGGCCAAGTGCGAGTTAAACTCGCGTGGAGAGGGTTCCGTACAATATCAAAGATTTTTCGTAAGTGAACGTATTATATTGAGTGTTCCACTTTATTTTCAAAACTTAACATTGGAGTTAAAAAATATGTTCTCCCACACATTCCACCTGCAAATGTAAGTTGGTACGCACAATATTGAGTGATTTACCATGTTATTTTAATATCATGGACTTCTTATAGGTTTTCCTATAATCTATAAGGAGAAAACTAATTTCTGTATTTTTTTCAAAATTTTAGGTTCAGTAGTTTCGGAGATAAGGGGGGGGGGAATGGTCAATTTTCGTCTATTTTCTTGAATAACTCGGAAACTATTTATTTTAAAATTACAAAAAAATACATTTAAGATCTTCTCGACAAGACCTTTCATTTGATATGCCACACGATGCAGTTTTCAGAATTTTTTTTTTTAATTTTCCCCTTCCCCCCCAAAAATGACCCCCCATATACAGATTTCATCTGCTCACGTTACACCTCTGTGTTTGGGTCACAGGAATTGATATGTGTACCAAATTTCAACTTAATCGGTCTAATAGATTCGGAGATAATTGACTGTAAGCGACGGACGGACAGACACACGAGTGATCCTATAAGGGTTCCGTTTTTGTATTCAGACGTACGGAACCCTAAAAAGTACTAATTGTAAAGTATTTTTCTTTTGTGACCAGACCATTGTTTACCTTTTTTTTTTTAAATTACAGTATAATCATGGACTTCATAATTTACTTTTCCAATGCGAAAATCACCTTAGCTGGTAATACTGCTACCGGTAGCTTCCCCCTTTCACCCCCCCTCCTCTACGAAAGTCGGTCACGCGACGGGCCGCGTCGCGTCGCGCAGTTGCGTGCCACGTCGCTCAAGTGCGTCTTGCTCCATACAAACTCATATAAACTATATTTGTCGCGCCGCGCCGCGCATCGTAAGTGCGGTGCCTTTATTTGTACCGATAACCGCCATTTTGGTTCAACTTACGTGCCGGGAATTTGTACACAAATTCTTTGAAGTCTGCCATTTTTGTTCAACTTATTTGTGTCGCATTGTACTTACATAATGACTAAGGTTTATTCCCTTTTTTATATTTCAAAATGTTTACGAACTTCAATTGTAAAAATAATTCATAAAATAGTTTAAAGGTCTTTCTAGATAGTGATACAAATCAAATTTTTAATTATCACCATATTTAGTTTTAAACAATTTATTTCAAATGAGGGCGCCACTTTAGCTACCACTTCGTCTTAAGTGTACAGGTGTTGTAATGTTTAAAAATAAAATGTTTTCAGGGCAATGATATGTTTTATTTCTTAATGAAAGGCAGAATTCTGATAAACCAATTTATTACGAAACAAGTTATTACAAAACCACAAAAATTATACAAAGTATATAGGTTTATCTTTTGGAAGTAAAATTAAAACTTTAAAGTATGACTAACGTGGTGTGTCCCGTTGACCAACATTGGCATCTTTCTCGACAATCATGTACCTATTTGGTCTATATAGCGATCATCGCAACTTGGCTTGTATTTTTACTTGAAAATTATTGATCTAGAATTATAGGTGTCTTATAAAAGTTCGCGAGTTTGCAAAAATTGAATATTCGCTTATTTATTCGCGCGATTGCGTTGTATTTTAATAACGCCTTTGGCTTTTCTAGATGCTAAATGCAGAAGTTTTGTAGTACCTACGAGATGTATGTATGTAAGTATGTGACAAACTGATGAATCGCAGTGAAATGGTGGGTCATACATAAGTAGGTATATGGCATCTAAACTCTAAAGTGAAATTAGATGATCATGAAAACAAATAATTTGTTGAGAGGGAGAGTGAGTACTGAACAGTTACCCTAGCGCCATGTACTCGTACCTATACGTCGCAGGCATATGGTGATCAGCTAGATAGTGGACGCCTAGCCCGTCGTCCTTTAAAGCCGGCATCCAATTAAATGGCTGAAGGACGGCTAGCCAATTCATTGAACGCAACGTTTAACAAGATGGCTGAACATAGTAAATGTATAGTAATTTGATTAAATTGCATATTGATTAATTTGTGATAAGTATAATGCGACACAAATGGCAGACCAAAGCATTTTTGTACAAATTTCTGGCACGTAGGTTGGAATAAAATGGTGGTTATCGGAAGGTACAAATAATGCGCCGACGACCGCCATTTTGGTTCAATTTACGTGTCGTTAATTTGTACAAAAATGCTTTGAAGTCCGCCATTTTTGTTCAACTTATTTGTGTCGCATTGTATGTGGTTAGGGTTCACAAATTACTGATGACTACTTTTTACTAATACCTACCACTAAGTAACTAGTAATCGAGAAATATTAATAAATAAGATAAATGATGTGTGAATGAAAAATAATATTCACAGCCAGAGCCACAACTGTTTGCTCTGTTGACGCCATATTTGTTTTGGGGACTACAAGTGCCGCAGTGGCTGAGTCTTGGTCAATTATCTTCAAAGGGCTGACTTTCAATACGCAATAAATCAAGTTGTTAACGTTGAGTGAAAGAACTATAGGCCCAGGGGTCCAGTTAACTGGCTAAATTAACGAGATGGCTGCGACATAATAGACCTCATAGTTTTTAGGCGAACGCTACACGCATGATCCATATTGTGATCCGTCAATATATACTGATTACTGACGGATTACGATATTTATTGACACGTGTAGTGTATTGACGGATCACAATATTTATCGCTGGATTTCTGGAAATCCTTGTGATCTGATTCCAGATCCTGGATCATGATATTTATCTTGCGTGTAGTGTCTCTTGTCAATATTTATCGCGTAATTACGCAGCGAGACGGCAGCGATGGAGGACGACGGCGATTTTCTCTCTTTCGTAGCCAATTCTTTTTACAATTAAATTTCTTTCATGCTGGTCTGGGAGAAAAGAAAAAAACTTAGAATGTACCAGCTGCTTCTCTTTCCGCACAGATCGTAGGAGCCGATCGAGGGAATGGGCGAAAATGCGAATCATGTTATAAGGCGATGCGGCTAGCAACCTATCACTATTTTGATTCCTTTATCACTGCCATGCTAACAAACAGCTTTTGAGTCTTTGGCCCCAGGATAGGCTCTCTTCGCTTAGAGCCGCAAGACCCAAAATGCTCTGTCTGCCCCATTAGGGATAAAGACGTGATAGTATGAATGTAGCCAATTAATTCTTCCATGCTGGTCTGGAAGAAAAGAAAATACTTAGAATGTACTAGCTGCTTCTCTTTCCGCGCAGATTGTAGAAGCCGATCGAGGGGATGGGCGTAAATTCGAATCCTTTTTCTACCTTCTCAACCACCATACCGGTAAGAGTGGCCTTTGAATCTTGCGGCCCTGGGCTCTGTCTATCCCATTAGGGATAAAAATGTGATAGTGTGTATGTTTGTATGTATGTATGTTTATATGTATGTAGCTGCTTCATCCATCGCTTTCTTTACACTATTCTATTTAAAGAATGGTTTGAATTATTGCCACCCAAGCTCTAATTTTCCTCTGGTATAGGGTCCATCACGTCTGCCTCGTACAAAGAACGCTTCAGTATTGTCGCGATCCGTATTGATGGTGTAGGGTATGCTGTGATCCAGCCCAAGATCCATTAATAAATATCACGATATTTTTAGACGTGTATCGTTCGCCTTAGAAACTTTCGAATGAAAAGAAATGCTATATTGCTCTTATGTAGTTTATGTACACATACATTTCGTAATAAATTTATCCTACTTACCTATTACGATTACACTGTTGATAAAAATACAAACTTACTTCAAATTATTAATCCGTAACTATTGTGCTTTTAGGACTCGAACACAGCCATTTTATCTATAATTTACTCTCAAATTAAGCTACTTATTCGTATAAATAAACCTA
The DNA here is from genome assembly GCA_943193695.1 of Acrobasis suavella. NCBI lineage: Eukaryota > Metazoa > Arthropoda > Insecta > Lepidoptera > Pyralidae > Acrobasis > Acrobasis suavella. Next base: position 13,716,757 of record OW971931.1, on the reverse strand, counting down.
GTTCTTAGTAATAATACTAACAAAACGTTAGTGCAAACAAATTCGATGTTTTTAGCGAACATCAGTAGACGCCAATGGAAATCGTATAAGTATGATATTTTTGGCAAGGAGGTACCACAGTACTGACTGATGGTTGGCATAAAAAAGCATTTTTAGTTATCTATACCTATAAATATCTATAGCGATTTTAGTGCAATAAATTAACCACTAACACTTATAACATTCTTGGTGATTATATGGAAGAAACAATATTTCCTGGAAGGCTAAAGTCCTAGCAGACTGCAGACTTTCTATCGGCCGATAGCTAGCTAAGTTTTTAAATGTCCAGTAAGAAGCTGTTAAAGTGCGCATATATTTTGCATTGCGCATATTGTTAATAACACAGTAGAAACTGTAACTAGTCACAGCTTCTTCTGTAACTACAGTTTCTTCGGAGTAGGTATCTAGTTAATTCAGTTGTCCAGTTCGAGACTTAGATTTTATTTTTATTTTCAGTGTCTAAACACACGGACTGAACTATTCAATAGGTAGATTGCAAAATATACAGTTCATACTCTGGCTAAAAAGTTTTTAGTATAATAGCTCCAATCCATGTAACAAATGGTTTCGTTGGACTTTAATGAACTAATCGTTTTAAAAATGGCGCCTCCGATACGTAGGTACCCATCTAAAAATTCGACTCAAATCCAAAGAAAATAAGTAATAGGTAAGTATTGTCCAATCAAAAAGTCTGTAATCAGCAAGGCGTGTTAACACTAAAATGGAAGTTTACTTTCCACGGTAAATTTCAATGATTCGGTCCTGGTCGACGTACTCGAAGATGTGCGGTGCGTCCATCAGGATGCCGACTGTGCCCGCCGTGGTCACGATGAAGAAGATGTACAGTTGTAACCTGTCGATCACCATTGCTACGTATTTCCAATCCTCGCGAGTCTGAAATTAGTTTTTTGTCATTGGTTGGAACGGTTTATGGAAATTACGTAAAGGTGCTAGAGGGAAATTCAGTAAAGCAATCAGAATTCAGTTGTACCACGAAGAATTACTTAGGGGAAGGCCGGGATAATGGACAGGCCAGTCATAGCGGATACCCTTCATAATTTGAAAATGGCGTGCCTAAGTGCGTTCCCGTCGCGCCACGAGTTGCTTCCCGTGCCCCTCAGGTTGTAGGCAAACAGAGCGAGTACAATGTCACACTCTGTTTGTGAAATAAAAATATAAAAAAGTGGACATTGCTTATATGAATTTTCAAAGTACGCAATTCTGTAATTACTCAAGTTTATATATTACTACGATATTTGCCTCATTCTCTCTTAAAAGTGCATGTTTTCTTGCATAAATACTGATAGTTTTATTAAGAATTTGTTCCGAGTTTTAATTTTAGATTAGGTTTAATTCAACAAGTACCCGCTGGAAAAAGTGAACACGGACAACGTGGATACCATATCCACTTTACATTATTTATACAAGTAATTAATTACTCGTTAATTGATTGTTTTTACTCTTATTGTGATAGATGGTTTAAAAATAAAAGAAAGATAAGTCAAGCCAAATGGTCAGTAAGTATGTTATGCGATATTAGACTGCAAAGCTAGTACCTGTAGAAACTAAAAAAAATTCTGGTCTACCAAATTATACTATGTACAGGGATTGGAAAGAAATTTTCAATGACCAACAAAAAGGTGATCTCAATACTCAATACTCAATCATTTATTGCTTCCTTAATGTACATACAGGTCTTTGATTTTTAAATATAGGATCAATTAAGGGCCCTGACGGGCGCTGCAATGAGAGAAGGGCTATTTAAAAAAAGGAATGATTAAATTAATGTATTACATGCATAGGTTATTTTTTTTTTTTTTTTTTAGTTTCCATATATTATATCCATTTGGTAGTTTCCTGCTTTTATTATATATAAACTCATTCAATTAATACGATTTTAACTAATTTAGTCAATCAATAAGACAAAACTCAAAATTCAATATCAAATTTACCATATTTTTATGTAGTAAAATAACTACTATTTCTTTGGAGACCATGAAAAGTACAATGAAAAGTATGATTTAATTGTAGTTATACTATTTTAAAAGGATTTATTTTATTGTATTATGCATATTATATAGATTTTTTGTATCATTTCTTTTGTTAAATATTATTATTTTTCTGCTTTAATAAGTTTTTCGTATGTATTAGAAAATTGTAATTATATTTATTTATTTAATTGCAATTGAAAAGATTATTATATTATTTAAATAGATTATTGATTAATTTATTTCATTTAATGTATTTTATTTTATAGATTTCTTATAAAAAATATTTTATTATTTATTTTGTATCTATTTCAAGTGAAATTTATCTTTATCTTCTAAATATTCATTTATAGAATAATAGCATTTGTTAGTCAGCATTTCTTTTATGCGCTTAAAAAATATTTTATCATTTTCTAAGGATTTAATTATTTCTGGCAGTTTATTATAAAGCTTTATGGACATTGCCAAAGGGCTAGATGAATGGAGTTTGAGGCGGGAAGTTGGTAGTTCTAACCTACTCTGATGCCTTAAGTGATATTTAGTAGGTATATCTTTCCTTTTTGCATAAAAGTGTGGATGTTTACGGACAAATTTACATGCTTCTAGAATATAAATGCTCGGTAAAGTTAGGATTTTGTATTTTCTAAAATAGGGTTCACAACTGTCTCTCGGTTTTATATTGGCTATTATACGGACCAACCTTTTCTGCAACGTGAAAGCTCTTTCCCAGTCGGTTCCACTTCCCCATAGAATTGTACCATAGCTAAGCCACGGAAGATCTCCAAACATATTTGCAAGAGATGGACGAAATTTTTTATGACTTAGGTAAATGATTGGATCCAGTGTATGTAAGCATTGGACTCGCGAGAAAAGCGCAAACTATGAGGGAAATGGCAATTTTCTTAATGACAGCTGCATTTATGTATTCTTGATTATTGTTTCCTTTATTTACCCATGTTTTACCCATATTCTTGGTTATTGTTTCTTAATTAAATCTGTGTTTACTTTGCCCTATAAGCCTATCCACTTTACCCGGCGAGTTGGGCAGAGCGGATAGCGGTACCAATTTTAATAAATTTAAAAAAAGTATTTTACTGTTATTATGTGATTTCTATTTATTATGTTTAAAAGTTTAATAAATACTCTTTCAAACTCATTTTTTTTAATTTAGCTGTATCGGCTCCCTTTCCATAGGCCACCAAAAGTTAAGGTGTCCATTTTGCCCGGCCTTCCTACTTCTCGTGCTATTAACTTTTATGGTTTAGAGGAGAAACGTCAATGTGTAAAGTATGCCTTAGGCTAACCACGGTTAGCTGTTATCTGTTGTAATTCCTGTTTAAACAGAGGCTCCCTTTTATTAGAAAGTATGTATTCTGCTTGAATTAATGACTGATACAGATTGCCATATGGTGTTAGGCCAAACATTTTTACCGACCTACATGTAATTGTAAAAAAGGTATGGTGTTAGTTAGGCCAAACATTTTTACCTATGTACAGTCAAGTACCAAGATACCTGACAGGCCCTCTACTTATATCTCCAATTTTCTCTTAAACTAAAAATAATATTAACATGAAAATTTATATTCAGAAAGACTTAAATAAAATCTGTCTGAATAATTTTTTTTATGTTAATATAATTTTTAGTTTAAGAGAAAATTTAAGATACCAAGTAGAGGGCCGTCAGGTATCTTGGTACCTGACTGTACATGAATTTGTGTACTGTAAAGTTTACAATAAAAATTCAACAATCCGATTGTCTCTCTGTAAATGCTTACTTGTATGTATAGATCCTCATTCCGCAAATGCTCTGCAATAAATTCGACTGCTTCTGTTGCCTTTGCAGCTTCAGGAGACAGTAGCAGTGAGTCCGAGCTCTCGGACTCCCGCCTTTCGCCACCGAGGCCCAGCCCCCCGAGGGCACCTAGGCCTCCTAGCGCTCCCATCTCCCCACCACCGCCCGCAGCGCGATTTATTTTGCAGTTCGGGTGGTGAAGATCAGACAACTCCATGGCTTCCATTTTACTCTGCTTTGTCCCTATTGCGCTGTGGAGTAAAAACAAAATTAGTATTTTATCTACCCAAGTATCTATTTTGTTTATTTCAATCTATCATGAGTACCTATCAATCTTGATATCTAAATTATACGTGTTACTATATTTATAAGCGTAGACCAAATATTTCATAAATTAGATGGATTTCTAACGCTTTCCAGAGTTTAGGTATTTAATCTTATAAAAAAATCATAACTAAGTATAACGAAATTCTTTGCACGGTATTTTAGGTACATTCTTTACACAGGTACGTATCCAAAAATGAATGTGCGTTAAGACCGCGGGTGTACATATCGGAATTGAACTGCTTTCCGTAACAAAAGGGGTACCTGCAGTGTACCTCAGTGTACCTCTAATGAAATCCAGTGTACTTCTTTCGATCTATAGATATTTAATAAAATATGAACACCCGCCTTTCTAACGTTAGGACTGCGGGTGTATATTTTTTTTCGAATAGGTTATGCACATTTCACATTATTTTTTCGTAATTATGTGTACCTGCAGTGTTCTTTAATGTGACTTTAATGAAATTCACTTTCTTTTTCTGGTATAAAGATAAATAATAAAAAAAGAAATGTGGTGTCGTGGGACACCAGGTAGGAACGAAGTTCAAAAGTTCTTGTGTATACGACTGTCGCGCCTGCGCACGTCCCATTTAACGAGGTCATCCTTACGGTTTTACTATCACATTTTTTTCAGTTCGGTCGCGCAGCAAAATCCCTATCTCCTCCAAGCCTGCCGTAAGGAACTTCGTTCCAATATGTACGACCGTCATTCTAACGTTAGAACTGCGGGTGTACATTTTTTTAAAAGTGAGAAGACGCTTATTTATTTATTTATTTTTTGTTATCATGTGTTCCTACTGCGTACTTGTATATAAAAATATAAAATAAGCAAAAACTTGACAAATACGAATATAAAACGTACCGACTTAAAGCAGGTATCACAGTCAGGATCATTTTTATTCCTACTAAAAAAATAACAATCATTTATAATTATATAATATTTATTTACATCTTAATTAATTAAAGTCAGTTGTATATAGTTTAAATATAACGTAACGATAATGCGCTTCAAATAAAGTTATATTTAGATGTCGTTTCGTTATTTAGTTTAGTTAAGTAAAGTACGATTTACACTTGCGGCAGCGCGTCGGGCCGCGTCGGAGCGTATTTTACAATTTGCCAAAAGAAATCGAAACATCCCTTAAGTAGTTAAGTGCCATATTAGCATGCAATTTACGCAGCTTTGAAGCCGACCGGCAGAGCTCGGACTCCGCGGTATACTCGCGTACGCGATCGGCTGCTCGGGTACGCGGTCGGCTGCTCAACGCGGCTCTCGACTACTGCCGGCGTCTGATGATTGGCTCCATTCGATTGTCGACTTGTCGCGTGCACGAGTGATAGGTCTCGTCAAGCAAGTATTTTACGACTATTTTCTTCTTCCTTCAATGCAACTGCCAGTAATAGTAATACCACGTCCCATTGACGAAACAGACTGACTGCGATGTGGTACTAGTCAGAACTGCCATTTCTGAAACGCGGAGTCACCTAAACGAATGGTTTTTCCATACAAAAACTATTCGTTTAGGTGACTCCGCGTTTCAGAAATAGCACTTCAGATCGTGCCGTCGGATGCGCGCGCATGCCCTCGAAAATCAAGCGGCTCTGTTCGGCTGCCGGCGCGTGCGCGAGCATCCGAGGCGACGCGCTCCGACCCGACTCCGCGTGTGAATCGTACTTTATTTAACTTAACCCTTTTTAACCGGTTTTGATAAAACTTGCACTGACTTAGGATTTTTTGATACAGGGATCCATTTGCAAAATATCAAGCTTGAATGCTATTTTTTGGTAAATTCAAGTGTTACCCACCCGCGTCTCTACCAGCTAAATGGTTGCTTATGCAGACCTGAAAAAATCACGGTTTTAAGGAAAACCCGCATTTCGCCGGTTTTTTTTATTAAAACATATGAAGTTTATAACTGATCTGTAATATTGCTGTACATACACGTACAGCAATATTACAGATTACATTTACATTATTTATTTACATAAACAGTTACATTTCCCTCATAGAATTGATACTTGAGATAGCCCATTATCTTTACGTTTTATATTTTAAAATTTCTCGTATTTTTTAAATTTTTGCTTATTTTATATTTTTATATACAAGTACGCAGTAGGTACACATGATAACAATAAATAAATAAGTGTCTTCTCACTTTACAAAAAATGTACACCCGCATTTCTAACGTTAGAATGGCGGGTGTACATCAGTGTTGGGCGTAATTAATTGCTTTTGTAATTTAATTACAATTTCAACTACTTCAATTCAAATTATTGTAATTTAAATTACATGTAATTTCGAATTACCTGTAATTGAAATTACATCATCAATTATGTAGTTGAGTAATTATAACTCGTAATTTTAATTACTCAATTACATTTTTATATTCGTAGGATATCTATAAGAAACCTCTCTAAATGAGATACGAATGATCTTAGTTTCAAGTAATTTATTAGTAAGCAATTTTGTTATATACATATATAAGATTCATTTACAGATTACGATCATACTTTACTTTTTGTTTGTGATGATTTCTCGTTGGTATTTCATCATCTGGCAAATCTGGCATAAATTTGCAGACACTAAAACACCAAGGCGCTTTATATATCAAAATCGAAGTGTTTGGTCCAGCTTCTTTATATATTAAAGCTTTTTGTTTCCATTCGACTTTAGAAATAGTCATGGTTTTATGATCATATAAAAATAAGATATGTTACCCATTTCTCTTTTGGTAACATAATCAATTAAATTACGAAACGTACTAGTAATTATTTCTTTAGTAGATGTAGTATAACTGTAACAATTAAAAATAAACGCGTTAATGGTAAGCTATAATGCCTATGGTGTATTATATGTGTACGATAACTAAACAAGATTCTCCAGCAATAAACGAACCCTATTAATTCTATCTAATTGAATGAAATTGTTTTAAATTCTGTGCTTACTTTCTCTTTTCTTACAAATAATAAGATACTTGTTAATATATTCTAAACTATAAACATAACAAATTAGAACTTACCTTATTTATATATTATCTTCTAATTATATTAAAAATATAAGCGTATGCAAAAAGTATGCGTATTGCGTATGTAAGTACCACTTATGATAACAAAATAAAATCTTTGTACTACCAAATTCTGTAAGATTTACCATCACAGTGACCGTAACATAGCCGTACCGTTAGTCGAAAACATTTTCGTCTGCCCTCGAGTTCTCTTGACATTCGTCGTTTTTCCGAAATATTCAGATTCTAACTTACTTTTTAGTTGGATTTAAGTTTTTTCAACTATAATTATTAAGGCCTGAAATAACTGGTAAAACTTGAATTATATAAAAAGAAAACAAATTAAAATAAAAAATAAGAATCTCAAACTCTAATTACAGACTGTCATCATTACCGCTGGGCTAAGGCATGGTGACAGATATGGTGAAATTAGCGTTCATATTCTAATGAGATTGGATATAAATTATAATTGATTATAAATTACTCTTTGAGCATTCGTTCTCGATATTAGCATATACACACTTGTAGTACACACTCAAGGCCACAATTTCACACATTCGTTTGGAGGTAGAAGCTACAGATAAATAAAAAAAAAGGAAAAATATAAAAAATAAGGAGGGTATCTGCATATACCCCTCCACTTCTACCTCTAGCCCGATCTCTCTGATCATTCACATTTTTGTGCTTCGCTGTTTCGCACGTTCGTTCGTAATAAATTTTTTTTTTCTTTTTCTTCTGTAATTTAGTAATATCAACCTTTGATAATATTTAAAATGCCTAAAAGGAAACGTGAGTGTAGTGATGATTATTATAACTTTTTAGCTAAACAAGTTAAAAAATTAGAACGTAAAATTAAAAGACGGCGGCGTCGCCGTGTCAGTGATTCAGTGAGTGATTACAATACTGATTCGTCGTCTCGGAAGAAATTAGGTGAGTTTATAAGTTTATAAAATATAATGTCCGTAATTATTTTGAGTAAAAGCGAATAGATTTTTATTTTTATTTTTTTTATACATAATATTTAAAAGTGTATATATGTATATATACTTCAATGTTAAATGTAGGTAAATAAAACCTACCCAAATTCATTATTTTTTTGTCTCATAATAGAAAAACGTTTCTCTTGTGTTACTTCCCTTATGAAACATAGACAAAATATGTGTCTTCAACGAAATACATAATTACATCAATACAAAAGATGACCATGGGTTTGCGTGCTTCTCAACAGGAGTCTCACATACAACCCCTACCCTTCATATTTAAATAAAATTACTACCACACATAACGGGCTAGCGTGTTTCTCATTAGGAGTTTCACATACTGCCCTTTACCTCGTAATAGTCGTAATAGCATAGCGAATTTGCGTGTTTCTCAATAGGAGTCTCACTATCCGATATATACTTACATGCTAAATAACAGCTGGCTAGAAAGATTTGAGATTTTATCGGTTGCGTGTTTCTCACCAGGAGTCTCACTACCGACAACTTTAAGTGAAATCAATTTTTTTTTCACTTGCAGACAGTGGTTCTATCGTAGAAATTCAGGAAGACTCAGACTTATATCAACCTGGATGTTCCTATTGGGGAACCGGAACAGGAAATGATATGTCATTAGAGAATGTTCAAACATCCGCTGATTTACCAGATGCTGATAATGCAACGCAAATAATTTTAAATGAGGCAGAAACCGCTGCACCAACAACTAAAGGTGAACAACCACCGCCGACCGGAAGCATTATCACAACTCAGGCGTTACAAGGGTGTGAGCAAAATAATACTGCTCCCACTCAAGAGCAGGGTCTTGAATTGGATTCAGACTTATTACATATTCTTGGTGAAGATCCCACTTTCTCCAACGAATATGCCAAAGAAATACAAAAGGATTTGGCTATTCGGCTCAACCATATTGCTACGTCTGGCCTTTCTAAAGAAACTCGAAAGGAACTTAAAGAGAAGTACTTAATTCCAGCCAACTGTAAATTTATAAAAGCACCAACTCTTAATCCAGAAATTCGAGCCTCCCTCCAGGAAAGTCAAGCTAAGAGAGACAAAGGAATTGAATATAAACAAAATTTAACTTCCTGTGCACTGTCATCTCTAGCTTGCTGCTCTCGTCGGAACAGAAAAATCCTGATCTTCTTAAACTACTAATGGATACAGCTCGTACTTTGAGCGACATCCAACATACAGACTCAATGTCACGCCGGTATTTTATTCTATCGACAGTGAACAAGCAGCTCAAAGATCAGTTGCAAAAGACCAAGATTGACGAGATGCTCTTCGGTAATAGCCTGGTGGTGCAAAATTAGGGATTTTGCCCGACTTTTAGGTCTACTTGCATCTGCTTGCCAAGCCATAGAATACGGCTGGCTTTATACGAAGGATATGGAAAGATGTAAATACCTAAACCTAAAAAAGGACGAAAACTATGACAACTTTATGTCTGTGCCTGATAGTTTAATACCTATTTTCGACTGGTGGTTACAGGCTATTCATAGTTCGTGTAAAATTAAAACTGACGAATATACATTAGAGATTTTTACTGACGCCTCAACTACGGGGTGGGGGGCAGCCTGTGGAAAGAATACCGCTAGCGGCCCTTGGAGCGATTTGGAGCAATCAATGCATATAAATTATTTAGAAATTCTCGCTGCCTTTTTAGGACTTAAAACTTTTGCGAAAAAGCACTGTAATTGCCAAATACTGTTACGCATTGACAATACCACGGCAATTTCTTATATCAACAGAATGGGGGGTGTACAATATCCCCACTTAACAGATATAACCCAACAATTGTGGAAATGGTGTGAAGAGCGTAAAATAATAATTCATGCCGATTATATAAGTTCTAGCGACAATAAGGTTGCAGACACCGAATCTAGGAGATGTCATCCCGATATTGAATGGGAAATCTCACAAAAAGCATTTAACAAAATAACAAATTTTTTTGGTATCCCAGAGATAGATCTCTTCGCGAGCAGAAATAATTACAATAGTGATATTTATGTATCTTGGCACAGAGATCCGGATGCCTACAAAATAAATGCTTTTACAATATCGTGGGCAAAATTATTCTTTTACGCATTCCCTCCTATATCTATAATTCTGAAAACACTACGTAAAATTATAGATGACCGAGCAACAGGAATTGTAGTCGTCCCTCTGTGGCCTACACAAGCCTGGTACCCGCTCTTTCACAGTCTTCTTATATCAAAACCTTTAGTCTTACGTTCATGTGATGATTTGATCATATCTCGTTGTAGGGAACGCAAGATCCATCAGAAGATTACTCTAGTTGCAGGGATGTTGTCGGGACTGCGCTACTCCGAAGAGGAGTACCGCAGCCATCCTTACCCATAATGCTAGCCTCCTTGTCAGATAATACGGTAAAACAATATGACACCTGTCTCAAAAAGTTCTTCAGGTACTGTCAAGAAAAATGTATCAATCCGTATAGTGCGTCAACATCAGATGTCCTCTGCTTTCTAACACAGATTTTTAACGAAGGTGCTCAGTACGGCACGATAAATAGTTGTCGATCAGCATTGTCATTACTGTTAGGTCAAAGCACAGTCAACAATGATTCCATGACAAGGTTTTTAAAGGGAGTCTTCAGATTGCGCCCCACGTTACCAAAATACAACATAACGTGGGACACGAATATTGCTCTTAATTATTTAGCAGAAATGTATCCGAACGATACCTTAAATTTAGAACAAATCAGTAAAAAATTAGTCACTCTTATTGCTCTTATAACAGCTCACCGTGTACAAACCTTGTCAAAAATAACTATTAATAACATAATATCGTCGGAATCCGGTTTTAACATTAAAATTTCAGATCTTATAAAAACTTCACGCGCCGGTGCTGCCCAGCCATTGTTATCCTTGCCGTACTTCACGCCAAGACCGCAGATATGTCCTGCAAGTACCTTGAGAACATATCTCAATAAAACCTCAAACTTACGTTCAAACCATCAGATTTTATTTCTTTCTTTTAAAAAACCTCATCGCCCAGTTACTTCTCAAACTCTGAGTCGATGGGTGAAATCCGTGCTGGAAGGCAGTGGCATTGATACGTCTCTGTTTACTACTCATAGCACCAGACACGCATCATCTTCCAAGGCGTACAGGTCTGGTGTAAGTCTAGATGTTATAAGAAACACCGCTGGGTGGAGTGCAAACTCTAGTGTTTTTGCTAAGCACTACAATAAAATAATTGTCAATGATTTAGAAAATCAAAATAATTTCGCCCTAAATATATTAACATCATAAATCGTTAAAATTATAAATAATCAATTATAATGAAAATAAATTATTATTACTTAAGCTATAGTATGATAAAGTTAATTTATGATAAATACGGTTCTTCTCTAATAGTTTATAATATCTAAGTATTTTTTACAGACTGTCATGTTCTCATAATAGTTACATAAAATTGATTGAAGTTTTGTATGAATTAATATTTTTTTATTAGTATATTTTATACTTTTCTCGTATTTCACGAACACTTCTCTCAACGTCTACAAGTGTGTATATGCTAATATCGAGAACAAATGCTCAAAGAGTAATTAATGATTAAACGAGCTTACCTGTAAGTGAAGTTCAATCATAATTACTCGAAGAGCTTCGTTCGAAGATATTAGCATCCCTCCCTCCCCGCCAGGGCTGGCTCCCATGCTCGTGAAATACGGAACAGCTCAGCATCAGTCTCCAAACTTAATGATCAGAGAGATCGGGCTAGAGGTAGAAGTGGAAGGGTATATGCAGATACCCTCCTTATTTTTTATATTTTTCCTTTTTTTTTTTTTATCTGTAGCTTCTACCTCCAAACAAATGTGTGAAATTGTGGCCTTGAGTGTGTACTACAAGTGTGTATATGCTAATATCTTCGAACGAAGCTCTTCGAGTAATTATGATTGAACTTCACTTACAGGTAAGCTCGTTTAATCATTAATTATAGATGCTTGAAAACGCAAAGAAAACGAGGTTCTATAAAATAAAACGTTGCTCAAAAAATTTTTAATTTTTTTTTATTAATAAATGGGGATATATTCTAAATAATAGAATATATGGATAGATTCTCATTTTTTACAGAAAAAAGTAATAATAAATATATACCTACAAAAATTTTGCTAACAAATCAATTAATACTTATTTGATATATATATTAACGATTATAATTATAATACCTATCCACATGTAATTGACTAATTGCTTATTACTAAATACTAATTTATTATGAAATTAGTAATTAGGAATTACTTTCCTTTGTAATTAGTAATTAAAGGTAATTGGTTTATTAGTAATTAATTACAATTTTGCCCAACACTGGTGTATATATTTTATTATTTATCTTTTTACCAAAAAAAGAAAGTGAATTTTATTAAAGCCACATTAAAGTACACTGCAGGTACACATAATTACGAAAAAAAATGTACACCCGCAGTCCTAACGTCAGAATGGCGGGTGTTCATCTAATATATAAAATTCTCGTGTCACAGTTTTCGTTGCCATACTCCTCCAAAACGGCTTGACCGATTTTGATGAAATTTTTTGTGCTTATCCGGTATCTATGAGAATCGGCCAACATCTATTTTTCATCCCCCTAAATGTTAGGGGTAGTCCACCCCTAAATTTTATTTTTTATTTTTTAGACAAAATTTTTAATTTCTATTTTTTTATGATACAACATACAAAAATACATACAATCCTCAATTTTGGCAAAACAACCTTTGCCGGGTCAGCTAGTATTTTATTAAATATCTATAGATCGAAAGAAGTACACTGGATTTCATTAGTGGTACACTAAGATTCATTGCAGGTACCCCTTTTGTGAAGGAAAGCAGTTCAATTCTGATAAGTACACCCGCGTTTTAACGCACATAAAAATGAGATAGGTTAGATACCTTATATGTTTAGGCAGGTCATGTGGGGCTGCAGCATGAGGCGGGGCTCCCATGCCGGGCATTTCCATCATCCAGCGCAGACGCGTCTTGCGGGGCCGGCGCATCAACAGGGCCGCGGGCAGGTAGTGCAGGAATACACTCCGGATCCACAGCGGCATCCTATAAAAATAAAGAATTAAGTATTTTATTTTTTGAACCAAAGTGATAGTCTGTAATCTTGGCAAGCCTTTGAAGTGTTCATTAGAATAGTTTATATACAGAGTTTTTCTAAAGGCAACATAAGTCCGTGATTTTGACGACCTACGTGGCGCAGTGGTCACCATGACAGTCCACCACTCAGAGGTCCCGCGTTCGATCCCCGGTCAGGGCAAGTTGGAAAAAGGCCTTTTTCAAATTGTCCTGGGTCTTGGATGTTTATCTATTTATGTATCTGCTATAAAATGTAGTGTCGTTTTGTTAGTATCCCAAAACACCAAGTCTCGAACTTACTTTGGGGCTAGCTTAATCAGTGTTATTTGTCCCTATACATATATTATTTCTTTATTATTAGATTATAGCCGTCGACGCTAAATTTGGATTTACTCGAGCGCCGTGAGGACCTATTAGATTTTGAAGATAAAATAGTAATAAGAAAAAAAAAGGTTATACATATAATGTGTCTCCTTTCACTGGTGGGCAAGCGTCTACATGGTTTCAAAATCGTAAAATAAAAATTGATAAATGGAAATATTCGAGCGCATCAGATATTGATAACCTAAATGCTCCCACTTGTCACTGATAACGAAGGCATGTTAATCTGCCGACTTGCATGATGGAAGTGGCCATGCCGAAGGGTTAAAAATAGGTAAAAAAATATTCTAGCGCGTCAGATTTTCAGAAGGGATGTTAATTAAGCCTAAAAGAAGCTCCTATTCGAAAGACTGACGATTCCGAAGTGACACAAACACGTAGTAGCTTTTTGAAAATGCACAAAAAAAAAACAATATATTCAAATACTCGAGCGCGTCAGATTTATTTTTATACCAGAAGGATTACTCCTGATCGTACTAGCCCAAAATCTGACGATTATTTATAGAGATATTTTTAATCGACGGGTTTAAATTGGCCTTGTGTGGCGGCCATCTTGAATTTTAATAAAAAGTTGAATAAAGTGGTCTGCCACCAACTTGCTTACAACTTCCTACATTTTGGAAAACAAATCACGTGATTAACTCTAACCGTATTTTGCAGGCCCTTCCACATCAATATCTGCCGATCAAGTGTGGGGACGGTGCGAGAGAGTGAGGGATACAGAAAAGTGAAAGAGAAAAGAGGGCGCGGACTAGGAAATACATGCTTTATATCAACTGCTCGCAATATACTGCATTTACGAGTTTTGTTGTTAATTTTTACATTATTTCCTTCAAAATAAAATAAAATCAACCTCGCTCGAGTATGTCCAGGTGAAGTTTTTTTACTAGGTAACGACCCTCCCCCTCTCTTATGTCAAGCTCAAATCGTCAGATTATTGAAATGCATACTTTTAAGCTTGTAATTAATCCATCTTATCTTAGGCTGTCGCGCTCGAGTATTTCTGATCATTACTTTTTTTAATATTCTGATGGGTTACCCTAGACGCACCCCCTAGATCAATAGCTTATACCTGGTGGAGGTAGTCAACAGGGCGCAAGGTACTCCTCTAGGATATATAAGGATATGTTAATCTGACGCGCTGGAATAAATCTAAAAATCACCTCTTAGGCTCTCTAACTATAAGGTAATTAAAAAAGAAAATTTGAAATACGAAAAAATATAACCATTGAAACTTAATCGGCTGATTGCTCAATTTGTATGGCGAACCGATTTTTTTCACATTTTTTCTGTATCTTGTTCAGGTCGTCTGAATACAGTGAGTGTATGTAACACAACTTAGTCGGATACCCACTAACCGATAAGCACCCACAAGGGTGCTCATCGGTTATCGGTTTGTCGCACTATGTGTTGTTTTAAGAGGGTATCATAATTTATAAAAATGTAGTCTTTAAAAAAACTCAAACTCAAAACTCTTGGTCAGACTATACATTCAAAATTATTTCAGGTTTTCATTTATTTACATACCTGTGGGTCCTAGGTCCTCTGAAGTTCCAGTTGATGATGATGACCGTCACCAGAATACTGACAGTGTTCATGATGAAGGTGAACAGGAGGTACTTAGCGATGAGCGGCAGCACGAGCGACGTGGGCGGCAGGATCTTGGATACCAGGAGCAGGAACACAACCAGTGACAGCAAAATACTAATGCCCAGTGTGACCTACAAATTAAGATAAATGTTATATTTACGCAGGTATATGAATTTTGTAGGTCAGACATACATAATAATATGCAATATATGCCTATTAACAAAAGCTCTAGTAGTGAGAGCTTTGTGATAGCAAAATGGCTCAAAGGTATCAAAAAAAAAATTATACATACTTTTAATTAGTATCCCTTATCACAGTTTAAACCTACTTTGTTTTACCTAATAGTTCAATCAGTTTAATTTGTCCCCATATATATTTTTTTTTAATCTTCCATGTTTAGATAATAAATATTGGAAGAAAGCCATGCATGCAAGCAGAACCTAGAAAGGTGAACATTCTTATCATATCGAATCATTTTAGTGGCTGGGCTATCCGTTAGCGAATAGCGAAAACGAGACATACCTTTATCGTTATACACTTTTTATTTAAAATAATTTGTATTGTATACCTATACTTAAATATTTACGATTCATTTTATTCACCTTTTCACCAGCTTCAGCAGGCAGATAAAAGACAAGCACGCAAAGGAATGAGATGAGCACCGTAGGCAAAATCAAGTTAACAGTGTAGAACAGTGTTTTCCTACGAATTATTATGTAAAACGTTATATCGGTTTCGGTGGGATGGTTCCCTTCATAAATATTCAAATAGGCTGGGACTTCAATTATGTCCCAAGTCCCGGACTTCCAGTAATCCGAGAGGTCAACGAAGTTTTTGTTATTGTACAGGGCGAGCGAGACTTGGTCGCCGTTGAACGTCCACGAGCCGAATTTCATGATACACGTTTGCTGATCGAAGGGAAAGTATGTAACATCGATCGTGCATGAACTCTGAAAAAAAGAAAGCTTAATTTCAATAAATTGTGTACCTAAGTGCCTAATAAATTTAATTAGTCTTTAATGTTATTTTTTTGTAATTTGAGGTGACACTAAATCAAGATATACAATTAATGTCCTATTTTGCAATACAAAAGAGAAAAAGCCACGAAGATATTAATCTTTTAGCGAATATATTTTGAAAATAGGGCTTCCGATTTGCAATCAATCAATCAATCAATCATTTATTTGACAAACAGGTACAATGATACAGATTATATGTTACAATATAATATAATAGTTCGTTATGTCTAGCCATATTTAGCATACGAATATTTAAGAACAAGTAATTAAATAGGTTCTATCTTTACTTAAATGTACAGTCTAACTGAAGTTAGTTACCTGATAAATAGCCGGTGGCACCCAGAGTACTTCTCCATTAGGATAGATCAAGACGTTAGACTTGTATCGCACTTCGTAGTTACCATCAGCACTGTAACAATAAATAACACATATTTGTATAGATATAGAGGTCTACGGTAACTGAGTAATAAGTACTTATAATACACTCTGACTGTGATGTTCTATTTATTACCTAATTAAAGCTATTGTAAGCTAACTACACCATACAATCTAGGGAAAATTAGGTAGTTTGAATTTCCGAGTATGTTTGTTCAAGTGACAGTTCAGCTCTGCTCATCTTATTCCGGCTTTGGCAGAATCTGGCCTTAAAGTTTATAAGGACTGAATTGATACTAACTTATTGAAGAGCACGATGTCCGGCTTCCACACTTTGTCCGGCGGCAGTCGTAGCACGCCGATGCCGCCGTAGTCAGCCTCGTCCCACATCAGCTGGTAGTCCATCCAAACCAATCGTAGCCATACGTTGGATTTCATAATCTGATTTTTCTCATTCTAAAATCAAACGAGACCCTTTACATTCACTCAATATTATATAGAAGATATTAATAGTAAATAATAGTACATTATGCAATAAATGATTTAGGTCGGATTTAAAGCAAGGGAATCATGACTGAATCGCGATCACATGGAAGTGTTAGAATCCTGAGCGACGCGAGTGATTCATGGCCCTCGATATAAATCCATTTTATTCGAGAGTTGTATACTATACTTTATACCGTGACTACGAGAAAAAGAAAGACTTAAGCGAAAATAGACATTAATGAAGAAAAAGAAAGGTTAAATTAATTAAAATACACATTAAAATTGGAACAATTATTAAAATTAGGAATATTTTTTCTGAATTCAAACACCAAAATACTTAGTGATTAAATAGTCGATTGTGCTACAAGGGGATAAGGCAATATTTTGACGGCGAGGGTGCTACTTTGAATCCAGAGCGAAACGAGGATTCCATAGTTGAATTCTATTGTGGAATCCTGAGTGTAGCGAGGGATTTATGTATATCGCCCGAGATATAAATATTACCGTACCATCCTATCATCTACTTTTCATCTCCATCTATGAGAAAAACTAGCACATACAAAACAGAATATAAAGAACAGTAGAACAATACCTAACCAGACTTCAACCGAAAATTTAATACTAACCTTTGTTTGGTGTCGTTTTCATAAAATAAATACTAAGAAATATTTTTCCGAAGACCATCATCTTATGACAAGATAAAATGTTCACTCTTAATTTTGTTTGCGTGGACCTTCACATCTTTTTAGTTTTATAAGTAAACTTGATAACTATTGGCTTGAACTCACGAAAAAGTATTCACATTTACACAAATTTCAATACAAATAACCTAAAACTTCTGTAAGTATTTGAATCAAAGAGAAAAATTGGGCTTTTTTAATTATACTTATTTATTTTTCCGAAGCGAAGAACATAAAAGTGTTTACCTACATTCATCCATGTTGACGACGATATGTATTAAAAATTTTAAAAATCACGACGTCTGTGCTTATTAAGTTTAATTTTAAAACGAAATTTTTAATTTTAATTTTGCTGGAATCGATGATCATCAAAAAAATTACCTACATTCATCCATGTAGATTTCAATATGTATTCCAAATTTAAAAAATAAAGTCTTTGCCAATTATTTTTTATTTAAAAAAAAATTACTTCTATTTTTGCTGGACTGCCAACATTATTTTTGATTCTACATAGATTACACTCGGTTCAGTTTTCAAATTGGTTTTAATCTTCTTTTTCACTTTTTAGTCCCGAGAGAAACCAGTAACTTTAGCTCCAAATGTTTTGGGATGAAAACATCTTTTTTCGAGTAGATGAGATGAAAAGTGCTTTTTATTTACTGTTTTCAGTGAATAAAATAAAACACCAAAATAAAGTGATTAAAAGTGCCCGACGCCCTCCGTGGCCTAGCGGTCATTATGCCACGCTGTCACACCGGAGGTCCGGAGTCTGATCCCCGGTCAGGTCAAGATGGAAAATGATCTTTTTCAGATTGACCTGGGTCTTTGATGTTTATCTATATCTGTATTTGTTATTAAATATAGTATCGTTGAGTTAGTATCCCATAACACAAGTCTCGAACTTACTTTGGGGCTAGCTCAATCTGTGTGATTTGTCCGTATTTATTTATGTATTTATTAAAACCTTAAGTTCAGTTTACCAAGATTTAGGATTTAAGTCAAAATGGGGATCGAAAATAGAGTCAAGTTGCTAGCCTTAGGTTAATCATTTCGCCGAGAATACGTCGAAAGAATACGATCATAAAAACAGAATGGAGCATCCCAATAAAAATCGATGTATCAAGTGGTCCGGCGTGAAGAAATTGTTGATCTCCCTCGCTCGTGAATAGATATTTTCCATGAAACTACCTATTTATTTCTGAGGCAGACAAACAAATTTCAAAATCCACTCCACTATTATAAAAAGAAAGAAAGAAAGAAAAATGTTTTTTTTTCTATGTCATAGGGCGGCAAACGAACAAGCGGGTCACCTGATAGTAAGTAATCACCGCTGCTACTTCCCCGGACGAGCCGGCCCATTTATTTATTTGGCACAAACAGGTTAATACAATACAAATGCACATAACACAATATTTTTGTACCAAAATGGTCCCCGCTCAGCATATTAATTGCAGAACTATCAGGAATGTCTAGGAAATGTCTATTAATTTTATCAGGATCAGACAAATTTTTGTTTGACATAGTCTATCAGATTAACAGCATGTGTGCGAAGAAGGTAAGTAATAAATAAGTACAGTTACTGACATTACTAAATGCGTATATGCAATGTCTTGATGTAGGTAAGTTTAAATGTGAAATGACTGCAAGTAGTACCTACTTAAACCCGCGGGCTAGACGAGGTAATGACTTCTTAGTAGTAAACATGCAGATGGTGTACAGTTATACACTGTTACAACGTTGGGGAGCTAGATGTATGCATTACTAGCGCCTTCCAAGTTAAATAAACGAGCATAGTCCGTATTTAGGTAGAAGACCTCAAGTGGCTACCATATTTTGAGCTCCTCCATGCTTTGGAGGACACATTGAGGTGTCGTCAAGCTATGTCAGCATTCATTAGGCAGTTTAAAAAAAATACATTGTGTTGGACTCTTAAAATACCAAAAGCAAACTTTACAACGTTGATGAGCAGCAGATGAGCTGCAAGAAGGCCAGGCTCAATCGCACGTCAACATTCTGTGTCCAGTTCTGCATGGGCCGGATCAAGTTGTAGTACCCACTGAACAGGGCGTGTACCAGCCGTTTCTTCTGAACACTATCCTGGGAATGCCATCGCTTACTTACAACGTTGATGAGGTGCACGAATGCCAGGTCGAAGCGCACGTCGACCTTCTGCGTCATGTTCTGCACCGGCCTAATCAGCTTTTTGTACACGCGAAACAGGTCCAGCACCAGCCGCTCCTCGTCTTCTGAACACCATCCTGGGAAATGCCATTGCTTACTTACAACATTGATGAGCTGCACTAAGGCCAGGCCGAATCGCACGTCAACCTCCTGCGTCATGTTCTGCACCCGCCTGATCAGTTTGTTTTACCCGCGAAACAGGTCGCGCACCAGCCGTTCCTCGTCTTCTGAACAGCATCCCGGGAAATGCTATTGCTTACTTACAACGTTGATGAGCTGCACAAAGGCCAGGCCGAAGCGCACGTCGACCTTCTGCGTCATGTTCTGCACCGGCCTGATCAGCTTGTTGTACCCGCGGAACAAGTCGCGCACCAGTCGCTCTTCGTCTTCTGAACACCATCCTAGAAATAACAACGCTTTCGTTCACGCTAAGGAGTAAATGTTAAGCAAATGTATGCTTGGTTGGTAATATTGGACTTCTTTTGTTGTTTCTAAAAAGAAAAGATTTTGGAAGAAGTGAACGAAGATCAAACAGGGCGTAACTAGGCATTTGAATTGACGAAGTAACGAATTCAGCACTTCAAGTAATAAACCTCAGAAATACACTCGTAATATTAGCGTCCAAAAAATCTAAATTACCGCAACACCTGCAATATCGATAATACCTATTTAGCAGTTAGTATTTTGTAGATTCTGTTCAATACGAGTAAAAAGGTACTTTTACTTAGATTATACCTTTAAGTCTCAACTGATACTGTATATAGGTAACTAATAAATCCACAACTCTATCAAGTTAAGAAACCATCAAGTTGAAATATCATATTAAAGTAAACAGCGCCAGTAATGGCATCGCATTTGACTCTTGATGCTGCGGCGAATACAGATCAATAAAGAGCGATTCGTGGGATAAAAGCGAGTACATCTCCTTTTGACAGCTTTTAAAACACATGTTTTACCAACAAATTTATTTACACACATAAAATGGTGTTACTGTAAAAGTTAGATAATAATAATTCACACCGGCTGCTGAGAAATCCTGAGATATTCGCACATTTTCCGATTTCGATTATTTCCATTTACATAATTAACGTACCTACTTATATTGCCAATATCGATAAATGATTACCGTAATTTACATTAATTAGGCATTTTCATTCATTAATGCACCTTCGCGTTTTATATGCAAATGTGAAACAAGTTTTAGGATCAGATGGTGACGGGATAATTTTGTTTATGGCCATTTAGGTAATAGCTGGGATGGTGCGACGTAATGAAAATACGCGCGAAAAGAATGAAGTACTTAATAGTACTTAAATATGTTTCGTTGGTAAGGAATCGTACCTGAGTAGAGGAGAGCGAGGATAGCTGTGGCGATGAGACAGGCACGCGACCCGCCCGACATGGCGGCCCGCACTGCCGCGCGCCGCCCGCCCGCGCTCCGCGCAGCCTGTACTACACCGCCCTGCACTCGCTTGCATGGCTCCGTCCGCCCAACTCGTCTTTCACTGTTAGTAGTACTACGGGACTTTCCGCGATTAATATAATTTTTAGCCAGATATTTCGACGTCCTTTCTGTCGTCATGACGGTAAAAATGATATTAATCGCGGTAAGTCCCGTAGACTAATAACAGTCATTGTGACCGTAAAGATAAGCCGTAAAATTGTGAAATCGTAAACTCGTCTCACTTTATACGAACAGGACGAAATGTATACTTTTTCACATTGACTTAATAGTCATGCGAGAGAAGCTTATGCTTTTCCTAAATATTATCTCCATTTGTAATTTTTTCAGTCATACATTATTTTTCGTCCTCAATTGAATGTCGATTGATTAATATAAGTACTAGCTTGCATATTGTATGGGTATCCATTTTTCTGTTTCCAGATACTTAAAAGTTTTCGGGTAAATATTTTGTTCATTGTATAAATACCTTTGATCAAGTTAACATTCTTATAGAATTTGATTTTTATCATTTTTTAGGTACTTTAAAATTCAATACCTCGAATATATTTTTTACTTCTCATGCTATAAAGTTGTTCTTTATGTCGAGGTTTTTATGCTCTTGTGCATAAAGACTTCTTTTAAGACAAAGGCAGTTAGGCCTTACAGCCACATACACAATACACCTTCATGCTTGCTTGCTTGCTCTTCGTGTGTGTAAGTGGCCAACACTAGTGTCAGATTTTTAAGCTGCCTAAAGGCATCTGACATAGCTTGACGACTACCATACAATGATGACAGCGAGACCAACAGCTTATACGTGCCTTCCGAAGCAAGGAGGAGCTCGAGAAATTTTCATGCCGCTTGTGGTCACCCATCCAAGTGCGGACCACGACCGGTGTCGCTTTACTTGCGAAAGCGCTAATAATGCGCACTCCCGCCGGGCCACCGAGCTCCTCTTTTACCTTCATTTAAGTGATATATTTTTATGAGATTTAGGTTATATCTAATTTAATTACGAAATATGTTTGCCTCCAAAAGCGCAAACTAAAGGTTTGCCAACGCGACATGGAAAGGAGTATGCTTGGAGTTAAATTAACTGATAAAATACAAAACACCGCTCTCCGCTCAGAGTCGCGTCGTCGACGTAGCCACTAGGACAGCTAACTTGAAATGGGACTGGGCCGGCGATGTTACCCAAATGCTTGATGATCGATGGGCGAAAACCCAAATAGGGGTCCGGCCGTTAGGCCCTCATTCCGCGAGGCGCTCCGCCGCGACGCTCTTGAATTTCAAAATTTGTTTGTCCGCGACGCCCTGGGCCGTGACGCTCTCGTTTTAAATTTTTTTCTGCAAAAACCTCGTATGAGTACTGTTAAGTGCGTAAATGTTAAACTAAAATTTCAAAATAATTTCATCAAATTCGCGTGTGTAAGGATCATTTAGTGTGCATGGAATATTGTAATTTTAAATTGTCCAGAAAAATAGAGTAAAATAAAAAATATGTAATTTCTGTTCGTGTAGACATTTATGCCATCAAAAATATAATTCGTAAAGAAAATAGTCTTGCAGTTCAGTTCTTCTACCGCAAAAAGTTGTGAGATCCATGTACCAAGTCGGTTTATTTATCAGTCCCTCCTTACGGGACACTTTATCTTACGCCATTACGTTACTAGCTAATGTAACAACATCAAAGTCAAATCAAAGTTTAAAAATGAATCTTCAATGTAGGATAAATTTTTCTTTTATTGAAGGTATTTTTTTTTAATATTATTTAGTGCAAAAACTATAAGCCACTAGCGTTTCGGTACGACCATTGCTGGGAAGATTACGCCGAAAGAAACCCAGTTCAGTATTGTCCATACCCAGCCTGATGGGCTATGTTTCAGTTACAATACAGATTTAAACTTAAGCTCAGTATACATTATATTATTCATCTAAATAATACAATTAAAATTTGCAGTCAACTATTTCTAAGAATTTTGATTAGATAAATAGTCATTTACATGATAACAAGCATTTTTTAATCAATGATTTTTAACGACAGTCTTAAACTTAGATAATGGTAACGCTACAACATTATCTGGAATTTTATTATAGAGGCGCAAGCTGAGACCCACAAAAGATTTTTAATTTTAGTGTTAATACTATGAATATCATAATTTTTCTTATGTAAATGTATGTTCTGACGCATTTACATAATGTTCGTATAGATGAATTGCAAAGGGAGAGTCAAAATATTTATGTCTTTAAAAAGTTCCCTTAGATACTCTCTACCACCTAGTTTATATATAGACCTAACAGCGCGTTTTTGTAAAACATATATGGTATTTATTTCGGCAACGATACCCTACAGCCATATTCCATAGGACATAACACTATGGAAGTAACTAAAATATACCAAACGCGCTGTATCAACGTCCATCGTCTGCCTAATTCTTCTAACCGCGTAGGCTGCAGAGCTAAGTTTTCCAGCAGATTTTTTAATATAGGCACCCCATTGCAACCGAAGTCAAGCGTTATTCCCAGAAACGTTGTGTTATCTACCATACCTACTGCTTCTTTATTAATAAGTAATCGTGTTGGAACTTTTGTAACATTCGGTAAGCAGGACTTTAGTTTTGTTTGCATTTAATACTAAATTATTTGACGTAAACCATTCCAACACTTGCTACAATGTATTATTAATCCCATCAGAGGAGTCAGTTTTCCTATCTACGCTGAAAACAAGCGAAGTATCACCAGCAAAAGTACAAACTTACAGTTTTTATATGATATGGTAAATCATTGATATATATTAGGAATAATAAAGGACCTAAGATAGAACCTGGGGCACACCCATTTCTACGGTTGATTCGTCAATTTTACTTGATTTACAATAACTTTTTAAATATGGCTACTCAAATAAGATTTAATCAATACGAGAGCTTTCCCTTTTATTCCATAGTGCACAAGTTAGGATAGAAGGGTTTCGTGGTCTACACAATCAAATGCCTTGGAGAGGTCACAAAACACACCAATTGCATTCTGACAACACTCCCAAGCATCATAGATGTTTTGTAAAAGTGCAACACCGTTGTTGCATCTTATAGTGACCAAGTGACCATATCAATATTAAAAATCTTTTATGTTTTATAGAATCCGATCCAAGGTACAGTTATTTCTTAAATTAATAAATGCACTGTGGTAAAACAAAAGTAATAGGTATTATGTGATGATAATTGACTAATTGAAATTTAATTTACAATCATAGTTTTCGTTTTTGCTAACCGGGTGGAGTTCCGGGGTAGGGCTCTCAACATCTATACTAACAAGATCAGGTATGGTAAGTATAAAATTTATACTCAACTCGGCACACATTTTAATGAAAATTAAAATATTATCAGAAACACTTCTTTTCTCAACAGTACACTTACTCAAGATTTCATTAAAAAAAACTTGTTTTACAACCGAAAGCGATACAGCCGAGGGCGTAGCGGACAAACAAATTTTAAAATTCAAGAGCGTCGCGGCCGAGCGCGTCGCGGAACGAGGGCCTAACGGCCGGACCCTGCCTAACATTGGGACAGAAATGGCTTGGTATAATATAAATATATGTATGACTATCTAAATACAAATTTTCGATTAATACGGGCGAATACGAAAAAAATATCAGAAAAATAGTGTGGCGGGAAGCTAATTATTCGTCAAACAAAACTAGAAACTAGCAAAATTTGTTATTTCCTTGCAAACGAAGTGAAAATCAGAGTGTAAAACTCTAGTATAAAATTCATTTTATGCTCTTGTTGTACAATCTATTATTATTTTTTTTTATTATCATATCTCTTAATGATATTAATATTCACTTTGTTTTGTTGACGTCAAACGGTTACTTACAGCTAAGTTTACTGCCGCTTCCTAAGCGCTAGCGCAGATGTCATATCATTAGTTGCTGTTTAGTCCAGTCTTTGTTATAAGAACACTCCACTGACGCTCATACAAAAAAAATATATATATAAAAACAAGATTTTCCCTTATGAATTTAGGTACAGTTATGTACCTAGTAGTAGAATAGAACGGTCAGAAAAACAATATTTCTTAAATATATATATTGCCTATTCTTAACCGTCTTAAAAAAAGAGGTGGTTCTCAATTCGATTATATGTTTTTGTGTTGTTACGCAATATCTTCACCAATAGTGACATTTTCATGATTATTTTTCATTTGAAAGCCTTTCCTACATGTATATCTAGTTGATCCTTCCATAATTATTTGGTTCCATTTCCCTAATTATTTATTTGGTGATAGATATATCAAAAATCTTCTTAAAGAAACAGAAACCGGTTTTTGTTTACAGAAAGAGCTTCTTATATTTAATTTTATTTTGTTTTATGTAATAATAGATCTATTTATACATATTTATGTAATTTATGGCTCCGATTATATATTTTTACTTTTAGATATTATACATTATGTTTTTTAATAAAAAAATTACTTAACACTGATAAGGTTTTTTCATGTTCTTCTAATAATTTATTTTTCTTTAACCGTAATAGGTACGTTATTTTTCATATGTAGAGAATTTCGGCAATTTGTTGTACAAAAATAAAACGATAAGACGTTCGCTCCCGTTTGCCTACGTACAGTTTGTTCAAGTAATTTGCATCGCAAAGCCTTCGACCAGCGAGGCGGGAGGGCCATGGCGCATGTGCCGTTATCCCACGGGATAACATCGATTGTCTACAGGCGCTCGCCGCGTGCCCACTCACTCCGGGATGTAATAAAATTTGGGTCAGGGTTGTCCTCATCAACCCCAACCCCCTATTTACTGTGTTAGATCATGCTGCCATCTCAAAATGTATAGCTATTCATGTATTTACTATTAAATGTCTTTTTTAAATTACATTTTGCTTCTTAGAATTATGTTTCTTCACTAAAATTATAATTTTTAGGTATATAAGCCTGTTCTGATGTTCTCCTTAAATAAAGTTGTTGAATGGAAAAGGTCAATAAATGAAACATACAGTCATTCATTTATATTTAATAAACAAAATGCAATTCAGAGTATTAACCCTAACAATTGAACAAATTATGGGGACGACAAGTCATCCCATTGCCGACAAGAGGAGGCCGCGCATAAACCGTTCATTAGGAAGAAGAGAGCGTAATAGTTGCTCGTGATAATGTGCAAAAAGGTAATGACGTAACGGCAAGTATACGCGGCGACCTCCGCCTAGGTCGTCATACAACCGTAGTCGAGTGGTTGATGAGACAAGTAAACAACAATACATAAACGGGCGATTAAAAACATTGGTGTATAAACCATAGCCAAGCCGCAACTTCCAAAGGACTGGCCACGGTACTCCTACACCTCCTCACAGGAGGGAAACATGGTGGGAGCCTCGCGAGGGTACATTTTTGTTTGTGTATCCGCGCAATCACTCTTTCGATTCAACGTTTCCCGCCTAAGAGGTTTGCAATGTTTTCAGAAAATAAATATTAAAGTTTATGAGATAACAGGGATTCAGTTGAAATATCCAATCCAATTAAAACCAGCGGATATTGCAGATGAGCGGTCTGGTCGATAAGGATGCAGTAACGCGTACCTAAGTACTGGCACGCTCTATGAAGAACAATCGTCAACACAGTGGTTAAGCTGCTTTTTTGGCATTATAATTTTTGTTAATTCTTACAAAACGTTGTGGTTTCTTTTAAATATTTTAAATAAACGATAACATTGCCGCAAACACTATTTATAATTGCATGAATTCAATTGTCTTATAAAAGTATGTTCACCCGAAAGAGTGATTATTCACAATCAAAATTTTCACAAATGAGAAAATAGCGTAAAAGCTAATATTATATCAGCGAATAATTAACCGTTACTGTATGGAAAGAAGTACAAATGTGAACATTATCATGTTTATAATTATTTGTATAAGTCGTTCCGAAAGACTTAGGTATGACTTTATTAAAATAATACTTTGTTTAACTACAACTTTTAACGAACGTTTTATTAAGCTATAGCCATGGATATTTTACCATTTATAACAATATCGACCCGTTCACAACGAGGCATATTCACAACCTGTACCAATTGAGTTCATCAATATTTGTTGTAAAGTTCTATACTAGCTACTGACACAAATACATCCGAAAATAAAGTTAGGGATCATAACCACGATTCACGGAATCGAACAAGAAGGAAACAAAGGGCCTTGCTTTACCGCCCAAACCCTAAACTGTACAATAGACTTCAAGAATCAAGAAAGATCTAACAAAGTTTAAATTTTAAATGCGAATCAGGTCGTTCAACGGTATGAAGGAAGACGTTTTTGTGCAAAATTTTCTGTGTCGGTCATAGTCATTGCCGGCAACCTTTTTCAACGGCACTAATCTAGCGTGGACTTACAAGCTTCTCCAGCCGGCGACTCACTACCACGTAGCCGCCGGGGTCGAAGGGGCGCACTCGCACACTGCTCTGACCAAGTTCCAAAGTGGAACGCCAACTGATAACCACTCATCGTTGTTGAGGAGTTTTGCAGACTCTTTAGGGATTGGTCATTAATTGCTACGTAGCATAGGATTCCCTGGAATGATGACTGTCGTACACTTGAAACTAGAATGTCAAGAGTCTGAGAAACATCTCTTAGTATTAGGAGACACGTTGGATAGGCAGTACGAATCAGTTGAGAGCACGGGGATGGCAGTCAGCGGTAACTTATATTTACAGGGGGGCGCGGACGGCGAGGCAGGCGGCTGCAACTCCCGTAGGCCGCGGCGTCATCGCCCGCGCCGCTTCGCACATCACAACTTAACAAATATTTGCGGTATCACAGAACGTTACGCATGCGCAGCCGCAGGCGGGCGGGTCGCTACGACACCATGATGTGTGGCGCGGACAGCAGCACGGCTAGCGTGGCGATGATTGTGAACAGGGTAAAGATAATAAGGCACAGTCTGTCCACGACCATGGCGGCGAACTTCCAGTCGCGTGAAATGTCCGCATCTTCGTCATCTTTGCGCATCTGAAACAAAGAACTTCGTCAACCCTTTGACTGACTATACAAATCACCCATTAGTTTATAGGGTTTCGTACAAAAAATTAAAAAAACGGAACCCTAATAGGATCACTCGTGCGTCTGTCTGTCCGTCCGTCTGTCACAGCCAATTTTCTCCGAAACTACCAGACCAAATCAGGTGAAATTTGGTAGGATGGTGTTATTCTATGACCCAAATATAGATGTGTAAAGTAAATAAATATTCTTTTAAAATAAGGGTCATATTTAAGGGATAAATTAGGAAATAAAAAAAAAGTTTTATGAATGTACTGTGTTATACATCAAATGAAAGAGCTCGTTATGGGGATTTTATTATGATTTGTTTCTAATATAAAATAAATAGTTTTGATTTTATTCATGAAAGAAGACAAAAATTGACCAGTCCCCCCCCCTCCCCTAATATCCAAAACTACTGAGCCTAAAGTTTTAAAAAATTACAAAATATAGTTTATTTATTTGTAGATTACAGGAAAAATAAGTACACAAGGGTAATTTTCGAGGGACAAATAAGGAAATTAAAAAAAATGTTTTGCAAATCTTATTGTGTCGTATATCAAATGAAAGGGCTCGTTATGAGGATCTCAAATATATTTTTGTTATTATTGTAAAATAAATAGTTTTGATTTTATAAAAATTGACCATTCCCCCACCCTTATCTCCGAAACTACTGAGCCAAAAATATTAAAAAAATGCGAGATATAGTTCATTACTTGTACATTACAGGGAAAATAATATAAGAATTCTATCAATTAAAAATAAAGTGGTAAAATAATACGTTCACTTACGGAAAATCTTTGATATTGTACGGAACCCTCTCCACGCGAGTTTAACTTGCACTTGCCCGGTTATTTATATATTTGTACTATTGCAATATACACGAACAATTTTTATAACATTCTAGAAATTAGATTATTAATTATTTCAATCTATCTTAATTCTCACCTGGTCTGTGATGACTCGAATCTCTTTGAGTATGAGCGAGAGCTCGTAGTCGACACCGAAGCAGCTGTGCGCAGCCAGCCCTGCACCGTTCTCCTCGCCACTCCTGCAACAGGCATGGCTCTGTAATCACCACAAATATGGTTACTCTATACTACAGGTGTAGCCGAGGAACGAAGGGCACTACGGGCATTATGCTCAGAGATGTAACGAGAAAGACAAGACCCAAGAAGAAATTCTCAAGTGGAAACGTGATTCAAATGAGTGAGTTTAGTCGAATGTTTGTCATGAAAGCTGTTATGGTCGGGTCTACTGCGGATCGTTCGAGGCGAGGGAGTAGTATCGTATCCGTGCTATTTACGGCGAGTAGTGTTCGTGTAGATCGTCGAGGGACCTGTAGTATCGGCAGCAGGGCGGCTGCTGCGCGTGCGCGTGCCGGAAGTCGTCGTCGATGTCAAGCACGTTAGCGAGGAGCGACTTGGATGAGCGCTCGCGCAACTCCAGGTCTGGCGGCGGGGGAGCCCGCGCCGGCGGCGGAGTCGCCGCGTTGCCCGGCCGCGACATTCGAAGGAACCATGGCAGCCAATATAGGAATACGCATCGAATCTATGGACAACATTATATCAATGAATACGAGGTGTCTTTCCCTTAAACTAGCATAGAATGCCCGTGTTTCCATTTAAAACTTTGTTTTTTTTTTTTGTTTGTAAAATCTTTATTGTACATAAACATAGGCCAAAAATACAGGTTAAAACTAGATAACAGTACAAAGGCGGACTTATCCCAGATAGGGATCTCTTCCAGTCAACCTTGAAATATGAGGACAATTTTCAACATAGGGTAGAGAGTGGGTACAATACACAGAAGACACACAACAGAAAACAGAATACAATTACACTTAACTTATTCCAAAAACTTAAAAAAAAAACACACATATAAAAGGCCTACAAACCCAGTCGCTCATTTCGTGCGTGTCTGCGTGTCGATGATGGTAGTTTAGAATAAGGATGGTGGACACGACGGAAGAGGCTACCATGAACATGATGCAGTTAAAGTACGTGCCCAGCAGAGGCACGGCATCCGACGTGGCGGGCATGGTCTCCGCTACCATGTTCAAGAACACCGTCAACGACAGCAAAATCGTGACACCTAAACAATAGATATGAATTAGTTACTGAAATTATATGAAAAAGGTAAGTTCAGATAATTGACTCGAACATATGCGTATTAGCCTAATGCGCTACGAAAAGAGTTTGTAAGGAAAGAAATTCATAGAAAATATTCGCCAAAAGGACGACGATGAAAAAAAGGTACAAAGGAAGGAAGAGATAATATTTAGAGACTACCTCTAAATGTAGACGTTAGAACTATATTAGTTATCCAAATAAAATAAAAAATAAACTTATATGCCAACTGCAAAATGGTAGTAATTCAGGATACAGTTGATAAAACTACAGTACGTTACTATATGACGGAGTTTTCTGCCCTTTTCTGAGAGTTGTTGATTTCTGACTCCAGGCCAAAGTGTTTTCATTATGGTTACCTAGCGACAACTTCTCGCCGGAGTCCGGTGGCAAGGTGAACCCCAGGAGAGCCATTGACGCGATCAGCACGCAGGGCACAATCAGATTGAAGAAGTAGTAGAGTGTCTTCCGTCGGATCACCACCGCAAACGTTATGTCGATGTACGGCTCTGGGCAGCAATTATAGTAAATTTCGTTGCGCTTGCCTGGCACGCCTGTTGACGAAATTCATTGATCATCATAATATTTTAATACATTTACATAAATGTAAAGTTGTCTAGGATTTAAAATGTTTCGCCTCTCAGGTCCCTAACAGCGCGATGAAACCAAAACCCTATTGTTAAACAATCTTCATTGACGGGTTTCCATGTAGAATGGTTCCAGTATTCTTGATGGAATTTAAATATTTGCAATGACTCAATATTTTCCTCATATTAAATTGAATATAAGTAACGAAAAAAAATCATGCCAGGTAAAAGATACAATGCTAACAAACCTATAAGTTCCCATTCACCGTTCGTGACAAAACTGCTAATATCTCCACCCGCTTCGTCTTGTAGTTGAAGATCCAACTGGAACAATGAATATTAACTGTAGTTTGCAGTCTTAAATTCGTATTCGTATATCATATTCAGCTCAATATATATAATAAAAATAAATGACACCTTATGGACACATACCGATCATTAGGATCATAAGACTCAAAGGAATGCTTACTTGATATCCATCATAGGTCCAGCTGCCGAACTTCATCTCACAGCGTTGGTCATCGAAAGGAAACCAGGTGATGTCGATCTTGCATGTACTCTTGAAGATGCCGGGCGGTACATATAGGCACGAGCCGTTGTTTCGGACCACCACGTTTGTCGGGTATGTGCTGTCGAACCCCTCGTCCGCGCTATAAAAATGAAAATATTGGAAGAATTTCTACGAAAGTCCTGAAAACATAACACGTGGTTGATAATGAAGAAAGAAAGATGAAAAATAATTTAATATTATTTAATATATGTAGGTACATGGAGACATACACCTTGATTTTGTTGTGTTTGAATAAAAGTCAAATACTGAATAACATTTTTTTAAATGGCACAAAATCATAATATTTTCCTTATTTCTCATTGACCAACCTAATAGTTGTCGAAAAACATAAATAGACATTCACCATATTTGTTCATGTATAGAAAAAAAAACAACATGTACCTAACCCACTCATAAAATATGAAAGCATTGGAGTCAATAACCCCATGGGTTTGCACATTGGTTGACACTTAAACGAACAAAGGCATACGTCATGTAAAAACTGATTACCTGTTGTACATAAGGACGTCTGGTTTCCATAACCTGTGCGGTGGCACTCGCAAGTCTTTGACCCCGCCGAAATCCGAAGTGTTCCATCGCAAATTCATATCGTTCCATTCCTAGATAAAAATCAAAACAAATTATTGACAAATATTACGGTCGTTTAACCTTAACCAGTGAAAACGAGCTGACACTTTAATTTGATTGATTTAGTTATTTGTTGTGACGATTTGCAAACTACAAACGCACACTGGCAGGGTCGTCATTTTACGGGATCCTCTCACTTCTAATAAGTATATTAATCATAATATGGTTTGTCGTAACTTTTTTGTCATAATAATTGTTTCACATAATGTTTATTGTAATAATGATTATGTAGCTATAATCTTAGATTATAATAATATTTTTTTCATAAAATGTTTTCACATAATGGCTTTGTCATAACTCTTCTTGTCATAACCATAGTTTAACATAACGTTTTTTGTAAATAATTATTGTAGATACATTCATCTTCTTCTTTCTTCCCTTATCCTAACGTGGGTTTAAAAAATATATTTATTGTTATAATGCTTAACACCTTTGTGGCAGAATAGCCGTCAACAGCAGACTCGATCTTGCATAGTAATGTAGACCACCCAGGTCATGTAGTATAGAGGGTATAATGCGGCGGCCTTGGCCACGAACAGTGTTCTTGCAGAGTCGTGTAGAACATACAGGTTATGTAGTACAAGTTATGGTGCGGCGGGGGTGGCCCAATAATTTTATGATTTTGTGGTTCATTTTACGATTTCATTAATAGTTATGTTAAAATAAATTTTATATTATATAATCATATTAAAAAAATATGATAAAAAATTATATGAATATTCATTATGAGTAAATATGATTAATAGAAACATTATTTCAAACTAAAATATTACAAATATTTTTATGAGAATAAAAAGAGATCGTTCCCGTCTCTTAACAAGCATAAAACACGGAAAATTTTCTAAATCTATCTATACTTAACCTACTCTTACTTTACAGAAAATAATTGAAGGTTGTGTGATAATCATATTTGATCGAAAAATGTTCTTCAGGGTTTATCTACTCCTCTTTTTAAGATTAGTCGATCAAATAAAAGAAAAATTACACGTGAAAACATATAAGGAGTTCATGAACTTGGCGGAAGAAAGAGAGACATGAAAAGCACTTCACTGCCAAGACCTTAGCTCTTAAATATAAGAAGAAGATTTTTATAATGTTACTAATTGTATTTGACTTCTCTTATTTTTACTACTCGAAAAGAACGGCGTATTTTTGCCAGCAAATATTTTGTTTACTAATGCATGAGGTAAGACCGTAATCGCTCAGCAAGCAAGCTGAAGTGTTTACTTAAAATTGTGCATAATGGAGAACTTTGACTCACCAGTTTAAGCCAGATGTTTGTTATTAATAGCTGGTTCTTCTCGTCCTGTAAAAAATACTTATTTATAAATCTGTTAATAATTTATTTGGGTTGTAGGGTAATAATATATTCTATATGGATGTTTTTTAATGCTCCGCTTTACATTATCATTCAGAAACCCAGTTATATTGACTTGTCATTCTAGACCACCATTTATCTAGATTCTAGATAAATGGTTGCAGTAGTACACTACTGCAGCAATATTAGAGGTAAAGCCGAGATAAAAAAAAAAAATCAAGCCGGACACTTTATATTGACGATAAGTTGATTATATTATAGAGTCTATTATCATTATAGTTTAAGTATGTATTGTTATGTATCAAATTGTAAAGAAAATAAAGAAATGATGAATTGAATTGAAAGTATAAATTAATTTATCAGACTGAGCGTGATGTAGCGTACCACGTCAATGATCTGCATGAGCGTGAGGCCGAAGGAGAGCTGGAGTGGGTCGCTCTCGTTGACCACGGGCCGCTCCAGCACGTTGTAGTGATCTAGCAGGTGGTGTAGCAGCCGCTTCTCGTGGTAGCCGCCGCTCGCCTCTGGTACACAAAAAGTTTTATGTAAGTTCTTAATTTTTGGAAAATTCCTACACGGATCACACGGCGGTACAGAGTGCTAGGCTATAGCTAAAATAATATCCATCTTTGAAAATTCATACCTAATTAGGCTGATTCCTTCTATGATTATGATTACATTCTATGATTAACGCGGAATTAGTTAACACATTATACTAAGCTTATTTGACTTTTGTTTGATTTGTTTTAGGTACTAGGGAGTGGCCGAATCTTGGACTAAACAAAATATCACAATGTGTTTCTGCTATACCTACTTATAGGGTAATAAGCTTTAATGTTTAGTAAAGTACAAGAGTTGGTAGGACCATTATATTCCCTTAATTCAAGTAAGACCCTAGAATATCCTCGGGCATTAATCACTCTTCGACGAGACATTTTACGCCCGTTATCTGTACAGCTAAAGTGATCTCCATCGATCGAGGGTTGTCTCGAGTTCTTTTGTGGAATTGCGCGCTTCAGTGTTGTGCCCGATCTCTTTGATGTATTGTGCGTGATTAAGCATAGCTGGCAAAGCCTATGATCATAGGATAAAAGGCGAATCCTGAACTGAACAAAGATACTTAGTTATCAACTTAATTCTCTAACCAAATTTAAAAAAAACACCGACTTTCTAACGTTCACGCCAACCACTTTTTTTACAACTATTGAATAGATGAACCGATTTCCATAAAACATAGCTAAGAACCA
Source organism: Acrobasis suavella (assembly GCA_943193695.1). NCBI lineage: Eukaryota > Metazoa > Arthropoda > Insecta > Lepidoptera > Pyralidae > Acrobasis > Acrobasis suavella. Next base: position 13,681,847 of record OW971931.1, on the reverse strand, counting down.
TCTCGTCAGCTTTCAAACAAAAAAACACATCAACATCGGCCCTCTCGTTTAGGCTCTATAATGCCACTCACAGTAGAGATGAGTCGTTCGCGATTGAACGAATCAAAAGGAACGGGTCATTAGCTCGTCACGACCCGTTCGTTCAGTTCTACAAAAATGATTCGGTCGTTCGTTTCTGGCTTTTTTTTACTTCGGCCGGCTTGGGTCGAATCGATCGTGGCGAACGAAACGAACCGTTTCGTTCGCGATCGATTTAGCTCACCTCACACTCACTGACAGACCCGCGCCTACGCTGCGACCTGCGAACGAACGAAGCGACACTACGACACGATTCCGAATGTTTACGAAAGTTCACATAAAAATTCAACATTAAGAGTACATTTTTGCTTACTTATTTTTACTTAGATAAAAATGACACCACAGTATCTATTCGCTCGCGATCGGAAGCCGATAACGATTGTTTCGTGAGAAAACCAATCAATCGTTTGAACGGGTCGAAAGACCCAGGTCGCCTACTGAACGGTTCAGTATTGATTGACATCCTAAAGATTGAACGAACGACACATGTCTAAGTCTCACAGACTCACAGACATACAGACACGTTACACTTAGTATAACATCCTTCTTTTTGGAGAATGTTAAAAAAAGTGAGTACAAGTCTCAAAACCATGAAGGTAATTTCATTAAGTACTCTCGGGATCATTTATACAAGATAATTAGTCATTTTAGATTACTATACAACATTTAAGAGAGACATGGTATTGTGTCCTTGCATGTGAAGTTTAAAATGTTTATATTAAATATTTTAAAAACAAAATAGTACTTATCCCTTTGAATTTACTAAAATATTAGGTAAACTGATTTTCCATATTCAGTATCAAAATTAAAGTAATGTAAGTCCGTTGCCAAATATTAATTTTGAACTTAGTTTAAGACTTGAATCATAAAATTCTATGTCAGGGATCTCCCGTCGAATTTTGAGTGAAGTATATATTATATTTTTTAACAAATTTGACTTGACGAATTTAATATAAACTTTAATAGTAAAAATCTATCCAATCGTTTTCACTGTCGCATTGCTGGGCAAAGGAAGGTCTCTCTCACTTCTTTCCACTTGTCTCTGTCCATAGCCATTTCAAATGTAATCAAATCAAGGTTTATTTATTAGAAAAGTGGTAACAAGTGTACTTAATGTATGTAAATACAAGCACTTTTCACCAGCGTCTGGAATGCAAAATTTGGTTTAATTACAAATAAAATATATCTAATAAATATGGCTAATAAGTAGAAGTACAAAAATATGTCAATGTAATAGTGTTGAAATAAAAATAAAAGAATTTAAAAAACTTATGTTACAAAGTGTTCAAAAATGTGTGAGCTGCGACCGATACTTTAAATAATTAAAGTATTCACCAACGGAATAGAACTACCATTGTGTTTCCAGCCACTATCTTAATATGATTTTGAACTCCTTCAGAGGTAATAATTTCATTTTGTTATCTAGCCTATAATAAATGTTGACTCCCATGCAGTAAGCATTTCTGCCGTATAATGTGGTGGTATGAGTTGGTGCATAAGATTTCTGGGATACTTAGATATTTCAAAATTTATATTTTATTACAAAAAGTTGCATGTTTGTTCTAATGAAAGCACATAACTCATAAATATACATACATGGAATAGTTAAGAGTCTGAGTTGTTTAAATAACGTTCTGCATGGTATTAAGGGGCCCTTGTCAAATATTGTTCAAACGCACTGTTTTTGTGCAAGCAGTGATCGGTGTGCATCGTAAGAGTTACCTCAAATTACAATGCCATATCTGAGCAATGAGTTTACATATCCATGATGTGCTCAAACAGCTACATTTTTAACTTCACATCAATTATGTTAAAAAGCATCGAAGTCTTCACGCCAACGATTGTTAGGCCTTTCTCTACCTGGCCGATAGTCTTTAGGTAATCAATATTTCTCTATGAGGTAATTTCTCCAATACCATTCTGATGACGTGAGTCCACCCAGTCCTACTTCAGTCTAGCAGTTTTGTGTCCTACATCTGCAATGCCTGTTTTTGAATGAATTAAAAGTTTTGGCACTCTATCTATTCTTTTAAAATCCAGCACACTTGGTGGCATCGTTGTTTGGCAAACTTTGAATGTAGACTTCTGATACTCGGTTAACGACCATAACTGAGCAGAGTGAGCAGGTGACACCCATATAGATGTTACATGCCTTTTCGTGAAAATGCTTTACCGCCATCTTGGATTTGAAAATCGATGTAAGTAATTTTTGAAATAAGTACCCCCAAATACCTCGTACACCCTTATCAATATTACATGACTTTTCTTGAAAAAAAATTTTCGCGATGTTCAGCTTTTACGATCTGCGTGGGAAATTCCCTATGAAACAGGGAAGTTGTCCTAATGGGGTGGGAGGAGCTGGAAAGGCTCGGGCTTCGCCCTCGCTTAAATTTAAATATTTTATAGATTAATGCATTACACACGTACACTCATATAACAGTCGCTAAAATCATAATGGGTGCCGCCTCGTACGTCCGATAAAGAATCGTTGTAATAAAAATTTACTTTATTTAAGTACTTTTTGATAATTATTACAGATTTTTTTTATTATAAGAAAGTATTTAAATTACAGGTTTCCTAACGATCGATATATCATACATACCTACACAGAATTGTGAATATTTTGCAATTACATTTACATAGTGTCATTAACATTATTTTTTAAATGTAGTCAAGAACCCTTCATTTAAAATTAAAAAAATGACTAAAGTTAAAACGAAATAAACAAATGTGCGCCTATTAACACAACAGCAGCTGCTAAGGATGCAGCGTTGTATGTTGTTTTTTGTTTCCAATTGTATGGTTTGTATTTTTTGTAAATTAGATTTAAGTCTTATCATTGTATTTGCATGAAAACAAGAAATAAATTACTTGTGTTACGTTTGTACGCACATACAAGGTTACATCGTATCATTTGTCACCCAATCCAAAACTGGGACTTCGCAGTTCAATCGATTTTAAACAGATGGCGGTACTCTTTACTAGTATATAGAAAGTTTATGCATAATGTTCCGGTGGGGGTATCTTGTGTCCATAGCCGTTTTTATCATATGAAAACTGATTCTGTAGAATATAACAGCGATAATGACAACGGTATCTATCTATACGGTGTCATCTCGGGTGTTCACGAAGATATTGTGATTTTTGTGGCCTGGACTTAATGGGTTTTGGGCGTCAGGGTGAGATGTGACAAATAGCGAAAGTTGGGGTCCGATCTTACCCCTCGGCCACAGCAGGCCCAGCAGCAGCAGCAGGCCCGCGGGCGCCGCCAACAGCGAGCGGCGCGCCCGCCACCCCATGTCAGCGCCGCGACGCGCCGCGCGCCGCCGTCGCCGCCGCCGCCCCGCGCCGCGCCATTGCCCGCGTCGGCCCGCGCGACACCGACCCCCGCCTCCCAATCCGGACACCCACCTATTCGGATCTATCTAATACAAGCTCAAAATTCAATTCTTCTACGGTTTTCATAAATCGAACTTTGTTCACGACCGCTCGCCGACGGCCACGCGTGCCGTCCGATCCTCGAGCATCGCCGGTCGTTCCGCGTATGTTCTTTGAGTCACGGCGTGTTTTTGAGCATTGTTGTGCAGCGGAGTGCGGCCGACCGTGGGGCAGCGGAGCCGCCGGTGTGCGGACTGGCGGAGGTGCCGTGGGCGCGCAGCCGCGCCGCCGCCGCCGCCCATTCAAGCGCCGCCCGCCGCCCGCCGCCCGCCCGCGCGGTGCACGATCCCGCCGACCTTGCCATCTCCCTCGCAGCCTGCACGCGGCCCGCTGGCTGCTGCTGCCCGGCTCTCGTGTCACCTCGACACATCTTCGAACCTAAGCGCTCGCGCTCGCATTCAGAACAATAACGAACTACTAATCACATTTAGAATAATAACGAATAGAAATTCGTACTTATTTATCCTATCGCAAAGCCCTTCTTACAATTTCAGAATGTTTGATCACGAAGAATCACATAAAGGATGTAGTAGTTCACTAAGACCAACCAACGCTAGGTAGCCTCTATGTTGCTTCATGTCATCAACAAGAATACACACGGCCATTTGTACTCGTAAAATGATGCAAAATACATCAACTGTTTCGTCGCTTAAAAAGTGGGTATGTTACTTTATGTGGAAGACGGTTGGTTCCATTGCTAGAAAAATTAAATATATATAATTTACGTATTTTTAAATAGATTGGCGCTCTTTTGACTCGTATTTCAACCTATTAAAATCGTCAAAATTGTTAGTAAGATGAAACTTTAAAAAAATGTTGTGTCATGTGTCATATAAGATCAATTTGCTGAACTTCTTAGATGCTGATTTTATGAATATATACATTTCCGGTTTGGTAATAATCACTGTGAATTTTATCATTACAAAACATCAATCTTCATATCATTGTATGGCAGTCGTTAAGCTATGTCAGATGCCTTTAGGCAGCTTGAAAAATCTGACACCAGTGTTGGCACTTGCATACACGAAAAACAAACAATTAAGCAATCTATGTAACAGCATCTGAATTTCAGCGTGTGTATTTACAATTTTAGTGATAGATACCTTCGTCGCTTACTACAAGTACTTATATACTGTACATAGGCTAAACTTGAAAGAGTCATTGGAATATAGCTTTACGAGTGCTCGCAGATCGCGAGGAGCACTTGCTAATGTTATTGCTTCAATTTAGTGGGTCGAGGATCGCGATGGGTTTTCGAAAAAGCGGTTAGAGGTTCAAGTAGTGAGGTAGTGTCGGAGGCTGCGGGGCCGCGGTGCGGTCCAGGCGGGGATGCTGCGCGCGGTGCGATCAATGAGGCTTACCCCCGCCTCTCGCCGCAACCCCCGCTCTCCGACCTGACACCTACGAATTCACGAACTCGAACATTAACTTCCAAGATATCAGCTGACGTGACAAGCGTTAATGAAAAAGGGACACTCGTTAATATTTCATAGTAGACATGGGTCGTCGAATCTCATCGTTTCGTCGTCAAATGTACTTGCTTGTAAACAATACTTGCATTTTTTTGATTTACTAATATTAAATTATACGCGGGTGTTATCCACATATATCATACAGCGCATGACCAGAAGAGAGGAAGAAAGGCATAGCTTATCATCGTAGACGTAGAGCTAAGGTGTGTAAGACTGCACTGTTACCGTTTTACATACGGACCAAATAATAAAAGTTATTCGATCTTATAAACTGTGCTTTATCCTAAAAATCATACTAAGGTGAAATTATATGAGGAATCTGTTTTCACGCATAATTTAGTAGAGTTCCAGAGTCTCAGAGAATATGGCGAGGTACCACAGCTAAGCTATTTACTTACTGTAATTGATATAAAGTAACCAACCTACATGTGCGTTCGCATTTCTCTGATGCCATTCGGAATTTAATTCCAAATTCATGTTAGCTTTTACTAGCCAATCAGCAATTAATCGATTTTAATTTGTGGCTAAACCATTACTTGCCTCATTACACATAAACACAATGCGGTAAGGTTCGCGTTTACAATTATACACTCGACTACTGATCAATCTTAACATTTCAGTTAAAAAAAAACGCCAGTAGCTCTATTAATACTCTTATAAACAAAGACGAAAGAGATGATAAAAAAAACTGACGGCTTTAAAATTGAAACTATTTCCTCCATTCGGTAAAGGGATGAGTTAGCTTAGAGCGCTTTCAATCATTGCTTACCTACTAACCATTGGTTCTTAGTTGCTTCTGAAACAATATTTCAATATCTAAGCAATTCCATCAGTACACAATTTTTCCATCGTCACTTGGCATTGAACTGTGATTCTAAGGCAAGAGTCCACAACGCCACAGAGGCTGACAACCACCGTCAAAGTAACGTATATTAAAATAACGCCTCTTCCTGGTTACGATTAATCCGTAGGCTATCGTTTACTACTTCTCGTAAGCATTGTAACACAAATGCTGTTGAGAGAAAACATGTGGCAAATTACATGTTTGCAACCCGGAGTACACGCGTCCCAATGACCGAGTATAATCACGATAATCGATCAATTGAAATGTTTGCAATTACTGAAGAAAGATCTGTGATAGAGGTAGGGGCACATAGCAGGCATATTTCTTAGCAGCTACAGCATGACAATTTAATGTCTTATAAACATGTATGGCTACTTTTCTGTACAATTTTCTGCCAAATAAAATTTAAACTTTTTATAAAGACATATAAAACTTTGTTTTAAACTTTCGATATTTCTTTCATACAACTGATTTGAGATGTAACGCAGAAAATGCATATGTCCCTAAACTCCCCATATCCGCAGGTTTGCTCTCAGTATCTCAGTATATGTACCTACATGGTTGGTTAGAAAAAGTGCTTTGACATTATCACAGACGGGACGTTTTATGAACGAATTAAAATAGTTAATAATCTAGAGCATTGGTAACTATTATAATAATGTGGACGTCCAGTGAATCAGGAAATTAAGTTACCAGGAGTAAACTACCGCGTGAAGTTAATTATATTGTGTCCAATTGTAGGAGTGATTGCGAGGACGGAAATAAGCGTGTCGCCTTGTGAGGTTGGGCGGCTTGCGATACAAAATACTAACCTTTTCCTTAATCACTTTTTTGTGTAAGTGAACAACAAATCCGGAAATCACATCCCAGACTTTAAATACGCTTCGACAAAAAGTGGAAGAAAGTTAACGACCAACAGCACTAAATGCATTTGATATATCTTTTTAATAATAAGCGATGCCTTAACGTAGAAGTATGTACAGAGAGGCTCAAGATAATAGTGCCACTTGCATTCAGTATTCTAGATTCAGCACGCACCCAAGGATTCTTTGTTGCACGGTTGAGCCATCGGTCTCATATTTTTTTACCCGAATACGGCAAAGCCAAAAGGAAGGGTAATGATTTATGCAGTCTATTATGTAAGTATGTATGAAAGTATGTATGTAAGTATGTAGGTATGTATGTAAGTACGTATGTGGATATTTATGTGTGTTCTACCGTAGCACCCAAACCACATAACCAATTTTTACAAATGAGATGTCAATCGATTCATCACTATTGTCCGGGCGTCCAGGTGATATAGACTACAATTTGTATGCAAAAATGTATATGACGAATGTTACATACAAAAACGTTTGAGATTCTTTGTAGTCAAATCGAGTCGAGTATCAGATAAAAGGTCTTAATTACCACATTGCAAAAATAAATAATTATAATAGTATAGGTAGTCGGGTATTTGCTTTGAAACGAATATCTTGTTTTATTTTAAGTAAATAATCTTTTTAATACACGATAAAATATATCTAGCTGTGAGAATAATTCACAAAATGAAACAAAACTGTTGTTAGAGGCATAAAAATAATAAATGGAGTGAGTCTACATAAATAAGTGAGCGTGAAAAGTTTCGCTTACTATGAAAAATGAATATCAAACATGGCGTTTTTATAGAGTGCGGCAATTGCCAGTTATATTGCTTATGAGCTCGAGTAAGTATTTTTTTATTAGTCTATATCTGTGTCCCACTGCTGGGCAAAGGCTCATCATTCTGCTTCCAGTCAGTCCTGTCGAGTGCAACAGTATGCCACTCGATCATGTACGCGTCCAAATCATCGTCCAATCTCCTTCGAGGTCTGTCTCACTTTGGGCTACAACCATCTACCCACTTAGTGGCAATCCTGGCTCACCTATCTTCTCGCAAGCGGCAGACGTGCCTTGCCCAGTCCCACTTAAGGGGCGACCGGAGGTCCAGTGCTGTCCCCATTTGAAATAAATCATTTTTGCGAAAAACGGCCACTTTTAGCAAAAGCTACACGTTCTCACTTTAAAATATAAACAGTAGTTCATAAAATAGTTTGAAGGGTTATCTAGGATTATATCAAAGCCAAATTTTAAATAATATCTCCGTTTCTTTTCAAATGATTTATTTCAAATGGGGGCAGCACTGGACCTCAGGTAGCCCCTTAAGCTATGCTGATTCAAGGCTTACATTATAAATTTGAGTAATGAATAATATTATTTGAATCCCTTCGGTTGTCTACAAAATCATGATAATGATGAAAAATGCCGGACTCGATCTACAAAGCTAAGGGGCACAAGACACCAAATGACTTGCCTAGTACTTAAACGAGTGGGCCTATATAATGAAAACATAGCATCAGAAATAGATACAATTTTTTATCCCTAACGGGATAGACAGAGCATAAGGCCCTGAGTAGATGGAATAAAGCGGATCAAAATATTGAGTGAAAATCACGATTCAGATTTTCGTAAAAGCTGGTAGGTACCTACAAGCACAATATATAACTACCTAAAAGTTAAAAGACAATGAAACACAAGCGACTGTGGCGAACTGATTCAATAAACATGAGTGCAAGGGAAGCAACAATGAAATCGCTGGAGTTCACGATCCAGTACTGTCTTTATTAGGCGCTGGATATGTATGGTAAATGGCAAATGTTCCGAGCAGGAAGTTTGCGAAACTAGAGAAAGCGCGCAAGGAGTGCGCCGTTGAATAGAGCACTAAGAACAAAAGCGTTCATTTACTAGAAACTAGGCGAAATAATGAACGTACTATGGCGGAGTGAAATGTCAAAAGTAAAGGTTAAAAGTTACGAGTGCATGGCCGCCGACTCAATAGAGCGAACCTCTTGTGGTGGAAAGGTTTGGAACGACTGCACTGTCGTTCCAAACCTTTTCACCACAATGACTTTCGCATCACACAAACTTTATCTACAGTATACCCTGTATTTCTTGCAGATATAGTATACAGAATAAATGTACAGTCGACTCATAATTTAGGGAGATAACAACCACTTTTCTATGAGAACAATACTATGATCTCGAAATATAAATTGATTTTATCTTACCAAAGTAAGCGCCTGATCAGGTTTTTTAATATTTAGAATAAAAGATTTTATTAAAAATAATTTCACAGTTTGAGACACATTGTCCAAGTGCATTTGTGTTGTTGATGAGCTGAAGCGACGGACCGCTGCTCAGGCTAAAGGTCGATGCTCATTTAGCAGAATAACCAACTTGCAGGGGAAGAATTTGGTTTATTTTCCAGATACGACTGAATTAAAAGTGAAAGTAATTTGTAAATCTTAGAAAGGTACATATATACTATCACCTCCCAAGAATGTAGACCTTCAGATTTAAATAAGAATTAAAAATTTTGTGATAGGTTGACAGTCGTTGTAGAATATTATAAATACTCAGATATACGCCGATACCCATGCCAAGGTAGACTTTCATGACTTGGGCAGGAGTATAAGCGGCTGGTGTGCTCTTTGCTCCCAGATAAGCATTGAATCATACCACATACTCAAATCCTGCCATTAGCTCTCGGAGTGTCATACCTTATAGGTGCAATAAATGTAAGGATATGCAAGCAATTCATCTTCGACAAAAAATACAAAATACAATTACATGAGGCACCATCAAATAGCTCAGGTACTGAAGAAGTGAGAGTATATACAGACGGCTCAAAGACACACACTGGTGTGGGTGCTGGTGTTTTCTCTCTCGATCTCAACAGCTCTCGATCTCTGCAGCTGCCTTGGGTAAGAACAACTCTATCTTTCAAGCCGAGTGTGCAGCCATAACCCATGCAGCAACAGAAATTACCAGGAGAAAAGTATCAGATGTCTATCCGTATCCTGACTGACAGCGTAGCAGTTCTACTTGCCTTGAAGAGAGCATACGTGGATTCTGCTTTAGTACAAGAATGCCACAGATCCCTGGATAGACTCTGTAAGTACAACAAAGTCACTCCCCAATGGATCAAGGGACACAGTAACTCACTGGATAATGATGCAGCGGACGAGCTAGCGCGTCGAGGATCGAGCATGTGACCGGAGGGATCCCTACCGATGGCTCCGATTCCCTTCACGTACGTTCGCTTCTGGATCAGAAATCGCATTAGCGAAGAACAATCTCAATCATGGCAATCCCTTCGGTCACGCAGGCAAGCCAAGGAGGCGCTACCCCAATGGGACAGCCGCTTATCCCGACGTCTGTTAGCATAGCCACGGAGGAACCTACGCCACGTATACGCAACGTATGATTGACATCATTACTGGTCACTGCGCCCTAAATAAACACCTTTTCACCCTAGGTTTTACTAATAGCCCCCTGTGCAGAGCGTGCATGAAGGCTGAAGAAACTGCGAGCCATCTCCTCCTGGAGTGCGATGGGGTCGCACACATAAGAGGAAGGTTCCTAGAACATCCGGGAACCATGGCGGAAGCGTGCAGGGCGCCAGCAGGCGTTCTAGGATTTCTGCAGGAGCTGGGCTGGTTTGAAAACTGAGGCCGGCGTCAGCTCCAGCCAACCAACTGAGACCGACCAATTCGGATCTAATTGCGGATATCGTCCTCGAGGGAAGTAAGAAGTAAGGAAGTAAGCATTTAATCTTGAAAGATAACTTTAATATTTTGTAATTTCTTGGTTTTGCTTTCGTAAAATTAATGTATTTTTTTATTCTTGTACTCGTAGAAGTATTGCGGGTTAAAAACTCAGATTAAACAAAATACGGAAGTAGAACATTTGTGTTGTTTTCGAAAAAACATTTACAAACACATGTATTTTCAAGGGTGCAAAAAATATATATCTTTTTGACGAGTCGATGACCATGTGTGCACTTGGTGAGCGACGACCTTTAGTCGGAGACAATGAAATGAAATGAAAGATGAATGTATCTTAAGTTATGAATGATTGTCTTTGTAAAACGTAAAGAATGATCAAGAGATCGTGAGAAACATCGTGACAAGTGACATCTGTAGTTTTATTTGTTATTTACAATGTGATTTTATCACATAAAAACTTGAGTTAGATACCTCATTAAATAGAAGGTAATCGACATACCAAAATATTTGATTAGCAACATTAGCGCCAGAAATGAAAATGTCATAAATTAAATAACTAGTACTTCTGTAAGAACAGTAGACCTCGCGAGCTCTTACAACTATTTAACTTTTGTACTAAATATAGTCTATGGGTTTGACCAATATGGGAGTGAAGTTTATTACTGTGTAATCTAATCTACTCATAAAGCTCTTTGATTTGATACCGCACATGGTATGTTTCTATAAAAACATTTTTTCTCTTTATCGCCGACGTCACAGTTACTACCTAACCGCCATTTTCGTACTTGTCATCCCATAGATTTTTATTTTTGACATCATACTGAATGCACTAAAATAAAATATACAGAAAATCGATTTCTAGACAACTTTTGAGCGAATTGCTAACTATAAATAAACATGTTTGTTCAAGTTTATCGTGTAAAAAAGTTGTTCAGACAAAACTTGCAAACTTAATAAGAATAACAAAAAAGTCTAATGACATTTATGTTTTTTTTTTTAATAACTGAGATATGAGATTTTTTAAGTTTCAAAGCCCCAATATTTCCGCCATTTTTTAAAAGTTCGAAAAACTGGCTCGAGAAAAAAAATCTATACAATTACCAAACCTGTTCACAAAATTTCATGAGAATCGGTTAAGAAATGCGACCTGTAGGCGAGAACAGACAGACAAACGGACAAAATAATTTTCGGCCAGTCGAAACTGAGACGTTTCGCTCGCTTCGCTCGCTCGGTCAATAAGCATGAAAAAGCAACATCGAATTGAACAGCTATTTTTGTTTGTAGTCAGTTAATTGTTTTGTAAGAAAATGTATGGTGATTATTAGTTTTCTTCTCAATTGGCAAGTTATTAGTAGTGTCAACAATCAAAAGACGTAGGCGCAGTCTCGCACACTGTCGCCTTTAGTGCAAGCTCCTATGTTTGCATTTACAATTATAGTAAACTTATAATAGAAATGAAACAAAGACATTTTATGACGAAGCAGTGACTATAAATACAAAAAAAATATGATTCGCGATAACTGCAAAAAAGATGATGCTTACGAACATGATGGGCAGACAATATTGGTTAAATAATTGTTTATTTAAATAAGTAAGCTTAAATAATTTGCATATTTACAAATAAAAAGAAATAGTGAAATACCTGCTACTAATTTAATCTAAAAAATCAAGAAAATGCGGCACAGTGCCTATCACGCTGGCCGCATTTCCCCGTTGGATCGCAATTCTGATGCGTTGGGTGAAAAAATCAGCCAGCCCTCTTGTCGCCAGCCGCGGAGACCATTCTTGGTAATATTTTTTTCAGGAGACCCCTAGCACCGGGGCCCCAACGTCCAAAAGGCTCCACGCCCGATGGCACAAAAATCATCATTAAACGAACAATATTTGCGCCGTTTGGCGATCTTAGCGTTTTTACAGCCGAACCGGCTCTTGAGACTGATTCCCTGAGATGTCAGTGTGTCAACACATGTGACGTCCCACTCTAACGCCCTGCCACGTTCCCAACGACATTCCACTAGGTATCTTGCCATCACCTCGTACTACACCCCGAGATTTGAGGGAACAAGAGAGCCGTGGCACAAAATTCTACCAGCGTTGATATGGCAGTAAAGACCGTGAAGCACAAACTAATCCGCGTCGCTGCCACATGGGCAATAAGGCGTACAAGTGGGTTTTTTCCAGTCGGAGCCCGATAGCTATTCTAAAATCATTATTATCTAAAAATGTACCTATATTGTTAGATGGGTTGGTGTGGAGTCAGTGAATGGACTCCTTTGAAGAAACTGCTTGGAGCCGAGCGCTATCGAGCCTTATAACGTGAAGTCATTGACATTTAGAGTCAAATTAAACACAGCTCCCTGCACTAAAGGTGCTCACCTAGAGATTTTGTTGGTTTGCTTCTACTGGGATGTTATCTTCAGGGCAGAGAGCTCACCACGTTTCATTTGCTTTGTTTAGGTCATCTTCGAGTATTTTTTGCAGAGATTTGAGTTGAGACGCTGTGAACAGAGGAAAGGAAAGCGGGTAGAGCATCACTAGTAATTTTTCTGATGCCTATGCCGTCTTTAATAGATAAAGTGTGCTGTGTCCAGGAATTTTCGTCAAGATGTAAATTTAGAATTTTTTCTAAGGTAGAAGACAATCATCAATTTTGTTTATAAGTTCCAAATGTTTCCGGATGATGTAAGTGAATTAAGGTACAAAAAGGGCAATATTTTAGAATTATATATGCAACGTGAGAATTTAGACGATATTAGAGATTGTGATAAATCTGGCAAACTATCGCCACTGATAAGTAAATATTTGTGAGGTTAGGAAACGATGGTAAAATCTAATTTAGTCTAGTATTTTAATTGTAATTTTTACTAATTGCATCAGAAAGAGGGTTATGTTTTTCGAGTGTATGTGGGTATGTATATTTATATGGGACGCTCTGCAGTTCTAAACGGCTTGATGGATTTAAAGCTTCAGAAGTATTGTTGGTTCCTAATTCTGAGAGTGAAACTGGATGGCATTCAGGTTTAACGATTTTTTTAAAATTATTTTACCAGAGTAGTGCTCCAGGTGGTGAGAGAGTGCGAGACAGTCGAAGTCATCGCGTGATCGCCCAATGACCACCTTCAAATTGCACATTACACGCCGCGTTCGACTGCAGCGGCCATAATGCATTCCCGCAGATTACCTCACAGCGAAACCGACCATGGAAACTGTTACACTTTTTTTAATTCTGACGAAAGTTAGTAATGTATAAAACGATTTTTATAGATGCATTTGAGTGTAGAGCCTCACTAGTTCGCTCTATTTCAGCAGAGTTTTTTATTTGCAAATATCGGTTTCATAATCTGGTCTTAGGTTCCATATATATTTTTAGAAATCACCTAAAAGCTAATATAATAAAAGTTTTATTTTAGTCAAAATTGATGAGTTGTAGACTTTTACATTCAAAACAAAAATTGACTTGAAGAGACATTTTAGAGCAACAAACGCTTAGTTTTTTTCCTGACAATGTTTTTGCCATATTATCTTGAGGGCAAAACCTCGTTCCACCTTCACGATCCCTACTTACTCGTACTGTGTTTGATACTTTCGTTCCATATAAAATTGTCAAGACCAATATCACGGTAAAATTAAAAGGTTCCGGTTTTGATATTTGTCTCCCAAACCCAAAAAATACAGATGTACCTACTTATGAGATGACATTTATACATATGTATAAATATTTCAGACTATACATATTTCAGGTAGTACAAACTATAAAATCGTTATCCTTTCTGATGATAAGAATATTTTATGTGAAGGAAAGGGGAGAGATACGTACCATTAATATTGAATTGCAATTTTATGAATGTAGGAGTGTAGGTAGGTTTCCGATTCGGCAGTGACCGGCAGCGGCGGGTCGCGCTGATTACTTATTGATGACTGCGGCCAACTCTCGACTGCTGATAAATTCCGACCAAATTGTAAAATTTATATTTATAAAATCGATCAGCGCCCTAATAATGGTAATGACGGCAATGGCTCTAATTTTCGAGACAAAGTAGTTTTCTATTATTGTCATTTTATACCGTACAATAGATAATAGGGACAAATCACATTTTTTTATATTTATTTATTTCGATACAAAACCATTTGTGTTGAAATATAGTTAACAAATGCCACACTGAAATTTACATAAAAACAGTTTATTAATTCAATTACAATAAATAACAATAAAAGAAGATTAATAATGACAATAACACTAATTGAGCTACTGGCCCCACAGTAAGCCTAAACTTTTGTTATGGGATACTTACTCGAAACTATATATAATTTTATGATAAATAATTGTACATTTAAATAAACACAGACCCGGGATAATTAAAAAAATTATGGACTAACGTGGTTACCACTACCCCACGGAGGTAGACAGATACTACACCTGTATATGAGTTTGTCTGTACGCGGTAGGTACTTAATTTTATTCTCCAAGGGGCATCATAAAGTCAAAAGTTTTTAAATACCTGATTTCCAAAAAGAAACATTGATTCGAGTATTGAAAAGTAGCTGAGATTTATATATACCTACCCACTTCAACAGAGTTAACGTCTCATGCAAAGTAAGTACATTTATTTAGGAAACAGATGCAGATACTTGAATCATTCAAGATTAAGATAGTTACTTAAATATGCAGTCAAACTGATAAATAGATAATAACATACATATACATATAATAAAATCGTAACCGATCGCTGTCTGTACATGGAAGATAAATGAGAAAAAATACTGCTGGGGGCTTTTATCAACGCAAAAAAAAAAAAAAAACAATGATTTTTAAATTCTTTGTCTGTTTGTCTGTTTATCTGTGCGTTTGTGCACGCTAATCTCAGAAACGGCAGAACCGTTTCGGTTGCGGTTTTCACTAATGTATTTGGATAAGCTCCACTTAACATTTTTTGTGTTTGTTTTATTTAAATCCGTTCATAAAATACAAAAGTTATATGAATTAAAGAATCACGTCATACTTTTTTGTTCGAAAAATTGATTTTAAAATAACTGTTCGGTTGCATTGGTTAAAATCGTTAATCGTTATATAAAAAAACTGGCCAAGTGCGAGTTAAACTCGCGTGGAGAGGGTTCCGTACAATATCAAAGATTTTTCGTAAGTGAACGTATTATATTGAGTGTTCCACTTTATTTTCAAAACTTAACATTGGAGTTAAAAAATATGTTCTCCCACACATTCCACCTGCAAATGTAAGTTGGTACGCACAATATTGAGTGATTTACCATGTTATTTTAATATCATGGACTTCTTATAGGTTTTCCTATAATCTATAAGGAGAAAACTAATTTCTGTATTTTTTTCAAAATTTTAGGTTCAGTAGTTTCGGAGATAAGGGGGGGGGGAATGGTCAATTTTCGTCTATTTTCTTGAATAACTCGGAAACTATTTATTTTAAAATTACAAAAAAATACATTTAAGATCTTCTCGACAAGACCTTTCATTTGATATGCCACACGATGCAGTTTTCAGAATTTTTTTTTTTAATTTTCCCCTTCCCCCCCAAAAATGACCCCCCATATACAGATTTCATCTGCTCACGTTACACCTCTGTGTTTGGGTCACAGGAATTGATATGTGTACCAAATTTCAACTTAATCGGTCTAATAGATTCGGAGATAATTGACTGTAAGCGACGGACGGACAGACACACGAGTGATCCTATAAGGGTTCCGTTTTTGTATTCAGACGTACGGAACCCTAATGATGATTAAAATTTAATAAAAACCGGCCAAATGTGAGTCGGATTCGCACAGAAAGGGTTGCATACCATTATTAGGAGCCCCACTTAAATATTGATTTTATTCTGTTCTAGTATTTGAGGTAGTTTTAGTATTTAGTGTATAGCGGCAACAGAAATAGAAGATACTTTTTTTTCTCTTCCAAATCAGCATGGAAAAATCCGAAAAGCACGGTGAGTTCCCCGCCGCCTGGTACTCCTTGACTACGAAAGAAGTTAGACAGAGTGGTTTGATTTAGGTAAGGCTAGGTTCACACCCTGGCAGACTACCCAGCCTGGGCGGAAACCCGCGCTGAACTGTACGCGATAGAGAGACACGACCTTTCGGCGTCAACTCTTTCAATTGGCTGATAAGCGGCCACCTTACTAGGTCTGTAAAACGAGAGTCGCACATGGGACTGGCAAAAGCGGTCACGGCGTTGACACCATGAGTTTTTCAGTGGGTGAGAGCCCCACATGACCGTCCAGTTTCCCGTGCCCGGCGGTACGCGGAAGGCACCTTTGCTTCACGTAAAAAAAGAACGTTAGGGTTAGGTTCCATTCGGCTTCCCGTGGCTGGGTGGACGAGACGGCAGGTCTTTTCACAGAAAAAAATAAAGGTTTGGTTAGGTCAGGGGCTGCAATAAAAATGGAAACAACCATGACAAGATTACCTGGGATTCTGGCCTCCTTCCACAAGGACCGATAGATCACGGTGGCGGTCGTAGATATCAATCTGTCAGAGTTGATGTTCTCCACGTTGATACGCGTAGTACCTACACCGACGACATCCCCGTTGCCGGCAGTTGGCGTTCTTCGCCGACGACTTTTTGCAGTTAGTATGAACTCAAAGTACGCCGCAAAATGGAGGTTCCTGCCATCCTGGAAGCTCTTCGGAGAAGATGTGCTGAGGCACCGCACGTCAAATACTTGGGAGTACCTAAAGTTCGGCAGATGACTCATAGCGTGATGATGGACGTTAGGATGAAAAAGGGAATCCAAATAGTGATAGGCTGCTAGATACATCACTAATGCTACGCAACATGAATCAAATCTCGCCCATTCTCTCGATCTTTTACAATCTGCGTGGAAAAAGGAGCAGCTGGTACATTCTAAGTTTTTGCCTTTCTCCCAGACCAGTATAGAATATAAATAAAACTATTTAAATTAAATAATTTTTTTTTTTCATTCACTGCGCGTGGCCCGACATGCACTTGGCCAGTTTTATTGAAAATACCAAAATCACAGTGCTCATAAATTAAAGTCCTCGCTGGCGAATTCGCGCGCAACAGCTAGTGTAACAATAAAAATACAGCACATAGTCATGTAAAAATTACTGTGTGCTGTAATTTTAACATTTCAAAATGATCTTCTACCCGCTTGCCCTAAATTTGCGGACATTTGAATCCTCTTTTCTGTTCATGAATCATAATTCAGTTGGACATAGGAATCGTGCCCGATCATAGATATTTATCTGCCAGTATATTGATTTAGGCATTTGATGGCATACCAAACCAATGCCCATTTGAAAGTTTCCATCCATTCAACGCTTAAACATAAGTAAAATCCGTTTCTACTCGCTTACGATAGAAAACGTAAAGCCTTAGCTAACAGGTAAAATTTTACTCAGGAGCTTTTTATGGCAGACGCGACTAACATTACACATACATTATTCCTACTTTACTTACTTTTATTGTAATATTAAATTTAATGTAGAGATCCACATTTTAATAATTAGTTGTTTTATAAATTCTGTAAAATAAACTTGCTATTTTATTCGAACGGTTTTCATTTGGCAATTACTTGATTTGCCTGAAATTGAAAAAGAGTGTCTTTAAATTACCGTTATTTTAACTACAATAGTAGGTACATAGGTAAATAAATAAATGATCAATAAATATATAGGGACAAATTACACTGATTGAATTAGTCCCAAAGTAAGTTCGGGACTTGTGTTATAAGATACTAACTCAACGATACCATATTTTTTAACAAATGCATAAACATCCAAGATCCAGGACAATTTGTAAAAGGCCATTTTCCAACTTGTCCTGACGCCACGGAGATCGTCGAAGGTAGGTACTTTCAATTACATAACATAATTTTTCTCAAATTATTTAACAGCGTTCTTGGACAGACATGAGATGATAAATTCGTTCAAATATTCACGTTACAGAATGCTCATCACACGATTAATGTCGTAACATCACAAATGACGGGAGGCGAGTAATCACAAGGGCAGAAACCGCGCACTAAGCCGCAGCGCAGCGAAAAGCAGTGTGCTTGAAAATTTATCTAATTTTGCAATAAGTCCGTAGTCGTGATGGTGTAAATTTCTCTCGGCGCGCCCAGTTACTCTCCTTGCAAATGGGAATATAATTATGTAGTTAATAGTTAAATACCACATAAAGGCTGCTACTTTGTTGTGAAATGCAACAGTTTAAAAGCTTCTGGCATTTATCAGGAAAATTTATTCCATTTTTTACCATAGTTTGAAATTTTCACTATTTATTCATATCCGTAAAAACAATGTTAATAATGAAGCAGTATATTGTTGACCTGTTTTCCCTCTCTTTTAATAAAAGTATATTTTCAATACGTATTTATTGTATACAAAATATTTTATTCAAATGTATAGGGACTGACGAAATATACTGAAACTTTAAGGGTGAACTCAGTTCATAATACTGGACAAGGTATCCCATGGAACATGTATCCATATATTAAAAATATGTTTTAAACTCGCATACATGTTGACTAATCAGCTGATCCGAGTTTGTATGGAAAGCTAAAAAATATTTTTTGTATTTCTTGCGAAAATCAGATATTCCAGTTTTTAATTTTAGTCCATTATTTGTTATTAATAAAAATATGACTTATTAAAAATATATAATTTAAAAAAGTTGTTAGACGTTAGGTAAGTATTTAAAAGTTTCATTAACATTTTTTTTATTTTGTCAGAACTATTATCCTTATAAAGCTAATTAAATTTATAGAGTTTTATTAAATTTCAATGTGATAAATAATTAAAATAATAAGTTATAAATTTTTATCGTAAGTTACGATTCGTAACCAAGTGTCATATCACCTTGTGATATATTTATCATTAAAAATATTTGTTTATTAAATAGACAATAAAGAAAAAAAACTATAATACCAATTACCAACTACCAATCACTTTTAAAAGTACCAAGCTCTTACAAAATATTTAAGAAATTCTCACTCCAGCTCGCAAAGCTGCAAAGCTCGTTTGTGCCTTAGGTGGATTAATTGGGTGAACCCCTCAGCCGCCAAGTACGGAGCGGCGTCGGTTTTCATTAGCTCCGAACGAGAAAAATACTGCTACCTCGTTTTTCCTTCTTAGACATAATATTGGTTAACTAACATTCCTTAGTGGCTGGGATGAAGGTTCTTGAGTCAAGTAGGTACATATTTCGGTACCGCTTGTAAGCAGCTATGAATAAATACTTTATCTGAACTACTGAGTAGTAAAATAAAACTAAGTGTTACAAGGGTGAATTCCGTTCGTTAAACCTACTGAAATTCCTTTCTGAATAACTGTCCTCAAGGATAACAAGGAATGATAAAAACAAATTAGCCTCCCGTACAAATTTTACTGATCGATCAGCTGATCCCTATCCACTGATTTAACCTTCACTCAGATCAGCCACTACAATACTTGGTTTTAATTATATTATGTTACGTGCTTAGTGCTTTCCTTATATCTTAGTTGCACATACATTTATATACTTGTTTTGATGTACAGTAGAATAAGTTTTCCTTTTCTTATGTATTGTTGTGTACTTAAGATACAATTTTATTCATAAATTATGATGAATTTATTAATAAATCTTACTAAAGATAAAAAGAGTGTTGTGCATGCAAAAGCTGTCGAGATGTGATGGACGATTTGCTTCGCTCTGGTCGGCCATCAACGTCTTCAACTGAAGTTAACATCGCTAAAGTGAAGGAAATGGTGACTGAAAATCCTCATTCAAGTATGTAAGAGTTAGCCGCTGAACTTTCAGTGTCTCACGAATCGATTTGTATCATTTTGAACGATAGCAAAGGCATGAAACATCTTGCCGCTCGACTAGTCCCGAAAAATCAGAATTTTCTTCAAAAACTCAATTGCGTAAGAGTAGCGGAAGACATACAAGAACGTGTCAATTTAGACCCTACATTCGTAAAACGTATTATTACAGGCGATGAGTCATAGGTTTATGAGTTTGACATGCAATCTAGTCAACAAGCTTTGAAATGGCATCTTCAAACTGAACCAAAACCGAAAAAATGATCAAAAGTCAAAGTCACGTTGACTGTTTTCTATGACTATTGCAATGTTGTGCTCTCGAAATTCTTGCCAGAAGGTCAGACGGTAACTAAAGAATATATGTGAGCGATATGCGGCGTTTGAGAGAGCATTTGTCGAAAAAGACTTAACACAGACAAAGTCGAGATTTTGCACCTCGGCAACGCGCCATCTGACAAGGCCATCACTGCGAACGAATATTTGACCAAAATTCAACAAATACCATTGAACAACCACCGTATTCACCGGATATGGCTCCGGCCGACTTTTTTCTCTTTCCAAAATGCAAATTAGCACTTCGAGGCACCCGTTTTCAGTCGATAGACAATATAAAAGAGAATTCGCAGCGAGAACTGAAGTCGATCCCGGAAAATGCGTTTAAAAATGTTTTGATAATTGGATTACTAGTTGGTGTAAGTGTATAATTGCGGAAGGGTCCAACTTTACTGATACTTTCTTGACAGAAAATGGGCTTCTTCTAAGGACAGGCATTTCTACCCCGCAGAAATATCCTAGTCTTGTTCACTGTCATAGTAGCCAGTGCAAAACTGTTTTGTGGTTGGATGAAAAAAAAAAAAAAAAAACAAAAGACATGTTTTGCGTGATACATTCTGAATGCTTTGTATTGTTTTGTACCTAACTTTGCTTAACGATAACCTATTGTTTTGTTTTATAATCATAATAATAATAATTGAATTAACAGTGAAATGTTCGGCATGACAAGACGGAAAAGTGGTTGCTAGTTTTATCGCTTGTGTTATCTTTGCGTAGAAAAAGAATTGGCATCGTGGAACTTTCACTGTCTTTCAGTTTGTCAGCACCTAAAAATATTTCTGGGAAAGTTTTCAACTATGTAGGTACAGCTAAGGTGTATATCTGTAAACCGGCACGTAGTCATGATAGCGAAGCCACCTAGGAGACAGGCGTAAGAAGTGCTACGGAATTACCTAATCCAATTAGAATTGTTGACCTGGCTTCAGGCTGACACATTTGATTCTATATAGTGCTCTTGTTACGTCGAGCATCAGTGGTGCGTTGTTCCACAGATGTGATTTTATGTTCGCGAAAAACTCGTAATAGGCGTTTCCTCTAGCATCCATGACATAGAAATGTGAAACTTTCTTGTAGATCGAATGCGGCATGGTGTCAAGTGCGATTATGGCCAACATAGTGGCAGGGCGGCCGGCGGCAGCGCGGTGAGAGCGCGGCCCGGTTGCGACCGGTCGGCCCCACTGTCGGCGCGCGCGCACACGCCGCTCTGCGCCGCCGACGTCGCGACGCTGCGCCCGTGCCTACAGCCGCGCCACCGCACCGAAAGCGTTGCAATCGCGCTTTACAACATTGCGAATTCTTAAACGATGGACTAACTATGTTTTGCGTCAGTGTTGGACGTTTCTAACAGTGTTTTGTTGACTATATGCGTGACTGAAATACTTGAAGGTGTTTTGTCGTGGAATTTCGGTAAGTGAGAATTTTATCAGACGTACTCGGAGATTTAGTTCATAAGATATGATGTAAACAACGTAAGGCGCGTAGGGTACAATTATGCGGGTTCGTGTGTCGCGGGTCGCGGGTAAGGTCAGCAGACGGGCGTGTGCGCGGCTCTAATGAGATTAGAGGCCGGTCGCGAGGCTGCGATCCCGCGCGTCCCGGCCGCATCCTCGCCCCACACTCCTCACCACCCGCTCGTGGCGAGCTGCCCGCCTATCCTGCTCCTTTTCTCTGTTTTCCCGCCCGCCTTTGCGGCGCGGTGCAGTATTCTAAGTTTTATCTACATTTAATTGTTTTTTTAGACGTAAATTTCTCTGTAATAAAATAACTCTTCATTCTTGCAAAATAACTTTTTGCCCTTGAGAGTTGAGAGCTTGTAGTAAAATTTGTACGTAATTATTTTTACAAGTAAAGTAATTTTTAACATACATAAATATACATTAGATTAGCAATATTTGTTCATATTATAATTATGTAAACGGGATATCCTTCACAGAAATACAAATTCTAATAACGTTTAAGGATATCCCGTTCATTTTCTATTTAGCCAAACGTAATGTTAATTGAATTGTCTGTACAAACAGAATCTTGTTAGCATGCTATGTCATCGGTATTTGCTTCGTAGTTCGCCAAGTAACTGCGCAAGAATGAACTCATCGGTAATTTATTCCCATCATCGGTTCGTTGCGCTATTTATCATTTCGCTTTATCTTTCATGATTGAAGGTGCTTTTACAATGATGACATTCCCACACAGTAAATATTATCGAGTGGTCGATCAGTGCAGCCGCGAGTCAAGTGAAAGCCTTCACTAATACTAGCGTGACCCAGCCTCCGCTTTGTTACCTTAATTAGACGATTTAAATTAGATAATCATTGGATTCAGGTGCAAACTTTCCTCTCAACTTTGTGGTTGATTAATAAATGTGTTTACGTTCAACAAAAAGTCCGTAACTTTCTCTCAACGGTCAAAATATTGATTGAAATTGAATAACAAGTTGTGTTACGTTGCGTTATTTTAAAGCATGTAAACGTAACTTCTTTAATTAAATTAGAAAAGGAAAGAATTAAAACGAACTGAACTTTATTTACGACTTGCTAAGACTCAATTTTAATAGTATAAGTAATATTGACAAAAACTCGAATTTGCAGAAAATATTTCAGATGCCATTGCTCAATTTGTACCTATCTATAACAGATTTTTTACCATATATGAAAATGTTGTGCCATGGTATCAATGAAGTGGTCATTTCAGTAAAAAACTGTTTTATAACTTTAGGGTTCCAGTCAATTTACAAAGCTTTTGATCCCGAGAAATCCATTCGTACTTACATGGCATATCTACACAAAGCAATAGAATTGACGTAATATTAAATATTTGTATATCTGCTTGAAATAATATAAAAAAATTGTACATTTTGTATGCAAAATTTTATGCCAAAATTACGTACGAATAAGTAGGTACATAGTAGGTACCTATATATTTTTGAGGGTTGGCAAAAAAGGGTTTATCGCGAGCGCAAAGTCGTGAGTAAAAGCAAGTATTACTCATTCAGAACAAGTCTAGTCTAGGTTCTAGTTAGAAGGCATGGCTGGTATAGAGCGCAACGCTCTTAGTATACAAATAGCTTGCTATTTCGCATTTCGCAGTTTCATTTGCTTAATGTAGCCAAGGTTTTAAATAAAACGGTGTTTTGTAATCAGACAAAAAGTATTAAATTTGTCAAACGACGTCCGTAGTATCTATTGGCAAACTATTTAGCGGTGGAGATTTCATTCATGTTAGCTAGCTGTCGTTGATCATCAGAGACCAGTTTGTAGCGACTAAATTAAGAAGTCACGTGGAATTTTGATTGATATTGACTTTGGTAGTGAATGCGTACGAACGTCGCAACTATATTTATTTTATTTACGAAAGAAAAAAATAGGGTATCATCTAGGAATAACACAAACAATTAAAAAATATTTCGTCTATAAGCGTTCTCGCTTAGCATAGCTTTTGGTGTTTGCAAACCGCGTGGCTCTGTGCACTCTGATAGGGATAAAAACATTTTTTTATCCCTATAATCTATACAAAATAACCTTACAAGTAAACTCCTACTGTACAAGATAAAAAAATTATTCCCACTTTACTTGTATATGCTAAATATAAAAATATTCAAATTTTTATTTTACCACATTGTCGGCGTACGATTGATATACGTACCCATACCAAGTGACAGCGTTCTAGTACTAATAATCTCGGAGTAAAATCGCGGACAGATAGATAGACAGACAGACAGACATGGCGAATCTATATAACCGGCCAAGTGCGAGTCGGACTCGCCCACGAAGGGTTTCGTACCATTTATCTTTAAAAAATAGTTATAGCGGCAACAGAAATACATCATCTGTAAAATTTTTAACTATCTAGCTATCAATGTTCATGAGATACAGCCTGGTGGCAGGACGGACAGACGGTCTTAAGTGTTAGTAATAAGTCTTAATAATAGGGTCCCTTTTTACCATTTGGGTACGAAACCCTAAAAATCGCAAGGCTTTGAGGTTGGTGCTATTTAGCAAAAAATATTTGTATTCATTGATCTCCTTTTAACTAAAAACCCTTTCGTTTAAACCTTTCGACATACATTGTTAGACACGGAGAACAGTCATTTTTGGAGACGAATCATCACGGTGATAGAGCGTAGAGGGCTTATTAGACATGATCAAAAGTTGTGAATTTTCTTTCGGTTCAACAGACAAGAATGGCTATAGGATGTTCACCTCTTGGATTACGTCCGAGCGGCCTGTCTGATGTCATGGCACCATGTCGCCGCCCACCAATCGCTCATAATGACCATTTATATTTTAATAGAGTTTTTCCTACATGATGCCACATAATAACTTGCATTAACTACGCTTCGTAGATTTGAACTATAGATATTTTAATATCCTTTCACTCACGGTTGAACAGTAAATGTTAGTAGGTAAATGATAATATTTATCACGTTACGATAAATTATTCGCAAAACATTTTAAATGTACACCTTCCGTTAGTTGGTAGAGTACTAACATTTAGCTGGAAGGAGGTTAAAGCTTTTATCAAAACGAACGGCTTTTATTATAGAATCAGTCCTGGAATAGGTGACATAATCAAACTAAATATTATTCTTATATATTAAGATGGTAAACACGCATATTAATATATTTCTCGAGATTTCGAGGGTAGTAACATAGAAGCACTCGTTCATCTTGTTTAACATTTACGCCCTTTGGTTTGATATATTTAATCAATATGTATAAGTGAATGTTACATGAATTTTTTGATTGGAATTCATATTTTGCATGTAAGTTTATTATTGTACACGTATATAGAATCAGCATAATTTATAACTCCCTCTATAAATTAAATAGAATGATCATAACTAAGTATTAAGTTAGTCTTTGAAATGATACTATTTACTGCACACTTCTTTCTTTAGCTATTGTACTTACTCCAATACTCGTACAGCCAAAGTAAGTACTTACTTACTATCACCAAACTAATAATTGTCATGAAATACTTATTTATCGTGTAAATCTGCTACTAACAAACTGTTTTGCAGTTTAGCAATATACAGAATAATATGTCCTTATTATATCTATCTAATTTTATCATGAAGAAGGAATAGAAAGCCCTGTATGACAATTTGACAGAGAGTTTAGACTAAGTAACATGTTTTAATTTTATTTCAATATAAATAATTGTTCTTATAGGAAAGCAGATACGTATGATGCAGGTATACGAGTTGTTTATATATTAATAGTTAATAGGTCTAATTGCAGTGCCTGTTCTGGATCGAAGCATTGTGTGTTGTAATCTTTTCTAAGTAATAATGGTGTACAGGTTGGGTGATCTATTAATATTTGATTCACTTGATTCTCGATAAATAATCAAAATCGATGAGAAAAACGAGAAAAAGATCCCACGTTATCAAATCGAGATCGTCCTTTCATTTATCATACCGATGGGAAAGTCCTAAATTTAGAGACCTCCACCGAATTAATTTCGAAGCGTAGAGTTCATTTCCCGATTTTCTTTTTCGATGATATATGGCCTGTCCAAAATTTTATAAAGCAAATCCCAAAACTTGATGGTTCCTTTATCTCGTTTAATATAATTCACTTTAAGCTCGTGGGCGATATTGCTCGGCGGGAGGCTGCCTTATTAAATTTGTTGTTTTTGCATTTATCTGACCAAACACCGGACCATAGTGAAGATTTAATAACGAAAACCGTTCATTTTTGTTTCTTATTATCTCTCTCGCTCATTCAGAGTAGACTAATGTTATATTAAAATTGAGATTTCAACTTTTTTTATGTACACATGTACTATTAGGAACAAAGAGCAATTTTATATACCGTCAGGGGCCACTATGTAATTAGGTAGATATTATGATCATATTTACTTTAGAGTTTAAGAACCTGTTATAATCAATAAAGGTTATCATATTATATTTCCGAAATACAATATGATGATGCTATATTATTATTAGATTTTTTTTAAAGAAATTTAACTGGTAACTAAAGAGAATGTGCTTTTGTAGTGACCTACCATGAGTGAATCTTCACTTAATTTCGGCTATCAGCGATCGAGATGAACCATCGTCCGCACGCCCTCTGTCGGCTGTTTTCGGCGACATATATCTAGATAATGTCTGGCCCACTCGCCTTTTGTGGGAGCGCCTCACCAAAAGAGAAGATTTTATCCAGCTTATTTCAATTTCGTGCGAGATAAATATGAAAGAGGATGTCTCTGGTAATCTTTACTACAGAATGGCTTCATTCATTTACAACCATGTCTTTCTATTTTCTCTGTTAGTATAATTTATCCTTTCATATTAATACAGTGTGTTCGGTCATGAACTAGCAATAATTTAAGGATTTACTGTCGTCATCTATACGTAGTAGTATAGATTATAGGGATAAAAAAATGTTTTTATCCCTATCAGAGTGCACAGAGCCACGCGGTTTGCAAACACCAAAAGCTATGCTAAGCGAGAACGCTTATAGACGAAATATTTTTTAATTGTTTGTGTTATTCCTAGATTATACCCTATTTTTTTCTTTCGTAAATAAAATAAATATAGTTGCGACGTTCGTACGCATTCACTACCAAAGTCAATATCAATCAAAATTCCACGTGACTTCTTAATTTAGTCGCTACAAACTGGTCTCTGATGATCAACGACAGCTAGCTAACATGAATGAAATCTCCACCGCTAAATAGTTTGCCAATAGATACTACGGACGTCGTTTGACAAATTTAATACTTTTTGTCTGATTACAAAACACCGTTTTATTTAAAACCTTGGCTACATTAAGCAAATGAAACTGCGAAATGCGAAATAGCAAGCTATTTGTATACTAAGAGCGTTGCGCTCTATACCAGCCAAGCCTTCTAACTAGAACCTAGACTAGACTTGTTCTGAATGAGTAATACTTGCTTTTACTCACGACTTTGCGCTCGCGATAAACCCTTTTTTGCCAACCCTCAAAAATATATAGGTACCTACTATGTACCTACTTATTCGTACGTAATTTTGGCATAAAATTTTGCATACAAAATGTACAATTTTTTTATATTATTTCAAGCAGATATACAAATATTTAATATTACGTCAATTCTATTGCTTTGTGTAGATATGCCATGTAAGTACGAATGGATTTCTCGGGATCAAAAGCTTTGTAGCAACAACAGTTTGAAGCAACAATATTTTTTCGCGATTTCGTCATATTTTCTTACTAAAAATTGTTCGTTTGATGACGACAGCATGTCCTTAAATTATCGCTAGTTCATGTCCGAACATACTGTATATCAATTAAGGTAAAACATCTATTGATCAGCAAGATTTTTCGTAAAAACTCACTAGTATATAGTACAGTGCCACAGGTAGCGCTGCTCCATGAAAGTCATACACATACATACACTTTAATTTTAACGTTCCTTCCAATTATAAACGCGAAATAAGTTTTGTCAGAATAGAGATACCTAAACTCGACAGACGAGTATGTAAATGTCGCGTGCCTTTGGAGTCAAAGGTTCAAAAGTCATACATAAAAATTGCAAAATATGAGAAAACGTAGCTTTTACGTAATTTTCTACGTTTAACACGTGATATTAGAAAATATTTCAATTGATAATGAAGAAATTATTTAGCTTTTCTTGGTTATCAAGTTAAAGCCAACAGTTTAAAGTCTGCTAATCAGCTCAGTGTTTATGGTACACAGGTACAAAACATGCCTGCTTGTGCCAAAAAATCAAACAGTCCCCCTGTCGAAAATAAACTAGAATGAAATAACTCCTTCTGCCTAGTATTGCTTTAGCAGTTAGCACAGTCTGTGGCAATGCCAGAGCAATCATCTGCAAGTTCTAGCAGCGTTGCCGACGCTTGCACAACACAAAAACAGTCTTAATTAGATCTGCCTTGCCCACAATTCAATTTTGCCGTATAAAATGATAATTACATTTGTAAAAACTAATGCTAGCTTTCACCGTAACTATATTTATGTCTTGGGATTCCAGGGCTAAAGGCTTTTGTAAGTATATGTAGTGTCAGAAATTAGCCGCCCGAACCGATTCATATACTTTTGTGATAAATATGTGATCTGTGGTCTGTATTTTTATAACAATGCTCGTGATCGTGGTGTGTACCTATATATAAATGCTAATTGCAGTCTTTGAGAAATGAAACAATTAATAACTCTATAGAAGATTGTTATTGTTGACAAAAACTGTAGCTCTAAATCTTATTGCATCTCTGTAGAAGATACCTAACTACCCCTACCATGTACATAATTATTATGGTACTTACTTATCGATTGTTTGATAAGTCTCAATGGCCATTTACCTGATAGGAGAATTTGCATCCGAGTATCTGATAAATGTGAAAGTGATAATGTTATCTACTACGTTGATAAAACCTTTTCGCTCTTATTTATTTACTCATTGTGTGAGACTGCGAATATTTGCAGAGAGATGCACCGATGTGCTAATCGATCTTGTACTGTTGCTGTGAAAATACTTCTCTATAGTTTATACTTCCGTTATCTTGGTAAGCAAGTACCTACCTATTTTTATCTATTTCGGTAAAAGTGACTTACGTTAACTCTCACTACGACTTAAATTGTGATGTAGAGACGTGATAATCCATATAAGCTACTATTTACATAAATACATTACTTCATTCATATAGAACTACAAACTAGGTAGGTATCAAAGAAATAATAAGAAATTTAAATTTAAAAGTCCCTACTTTCCTAAGCATAATATAGCGACTCGCTGAACTCAAACAGACCCTGCGAGGTTTTTCTGCCTAGTTAAAATTTTAATAAAAATGCACATTTGTTGTAAGAGACATGTTGCTATTAATGGGTTATATTGGATATCCTTGAAGTAAGCCTGTCTAGCTGTGGACTATTTCTTCTTATGCCTCTCCGTCAGCTTTCAAAACTCTTCCCTAACTAACCAAACAAATCATTTTGAATTTTCGTGATGCTGTTTATAACAGTTATGTGCTAAGTAGATAACTCATTGGAGCTCTTTTGTTAAGGCGTTGCAGGTAAAAAACCACTACTTAAGTATTTCTTTACAAAGGAAAAGAAAAATTCTATCAAACTTCTTGTTATGAAAAGGAAATTTTAGTGCAAATATTTGTAGTTTTACTTAAACGCCATAAGTAGACACGAATAAGACTAAAATGCGAAAATAATGATATCTATTTATATAGATATGCAACTGTTGCTTAATCTCGGCATAACGCAAAAGTTAAATTTACGAGCCGCCGTAAACATTACATTTCACCCAGTTGTGCACGCTCTGTATAATTGCCATACGCAAATTGCATTTTAAAACATGCGCCAGCAGATCTCCACGGATAGCGCGGAGGTTTTTAAATATTCCATTGACATTTTTATGAAATTAACTTCTTTTCTCAGTTCTCAATCTTGATCTTGAACCCTAAAGGGGTACAAAGCTTAATCAACAGAAAACAGTATCTTAGTTTTATAAGGTGCTTTAAGAAAAATATAATTTAGTAGGTACTACTAGATATTACTCGAATGCATCTCTTCACTGTACATATAATAGGATTTGTTCGTAATTATATTTGTGACTTTTACGGTTACTTTCCTTTTAGAAACAAAATACCTAAAAAATTATGGTTATCAAGGGTAAGGTAAGATGTTTTCTTTACATAACTGTCAAAGCTTTACAGAACCTAATTACTAAACAGCGCTTCAATAGATCTTATCCATATCTTACTTACATACTTGCACCGCTGGCTCAGCGCCCCGAAGAGTGATTTTACCCAGTTATTTTAATTATATTATCGGCCTGAGTTTCACTTTAAAATGAGACATCATAAACATACACAGTACACAAAAAACTATATCAAGTGAAATAGATACATTTCATGTTAATTCCGAGATATCTAATACAAAATTGTACTATTTGAAAGAGATATTCAATGGATTTTATCACTATACTGTCGAATTTATCGGTAAAATAAATTATCTATATACTTAAATAATATGACATAATGCTGTCAATTTACGTACAACATCTAATAAAAGATAGCTTATACAAAAGAATAATTTAAAAATTATTATATTGTAAAAAAATGCTTGCTTTTATAATCAAATTAATTTTTAATTAAATCCTACATCCATTAAACAACGTTCGGATAGACAGGCGTATAGATTTATATTGAGGCTAAAATTAACACCCATTTTTTCTGCTCAGACTGAAACTAGAATTATATAAAATGAGTGGATAACATGTAAAACTCACTGAAATAAATGTTGAATCTAACCCATAGTCAAAATAATATCATCATATAAACTGTCCAAATCTTTACGATTTAATTATAATTAATGACAGGGCGTTAAAATATGCCGGTGCATTTATCCACGTGAGATGGTTTTAATAAATGCAATTGCGATTTCAAAAAGCTAAACTATTCTATATGAATAGTTTAGCTTTTTGAAATCGCATTACAAATACATGTATCTACTTAGCTATCTATATCCTGATATAATCTTGAATACATAGTTTTTTAAGAAATATTTATGACGGATTTTGAATACATATTTATCATATTACGAAATATCCAATGGTGGAATAACGGAATTTGTATATTAACCCCACGTATCGTGATAAATAAGCATATTTTTACATATTTAAACGACTTTACGGTTCCATAAGATTATAGTGGGTTGGTCATAACGATGTGTTTTAGAGTATCAACATATTTTTTATAATACTTTTTATTTAAATATGTTTTTATCTCAACTATTTAGAAAACGATGACATAATCCCTAAACAGTGGGTTTAAAACTGCATTTTAATCACTCGGCATTAAAACTAGTTTTTTTTTGCTTTGCTTTTCGTGTGTGTAAGTGGCCAACACTAATCTCAGACTGCCATACAATGGTGACAGCCGGGGCCAACGGCTTATACGTGCCTTCCGAAGCACGGAGCCTTCATGTTTCAAATTTTCATGCCACTTATTGTCACCAATCCAAGTGCGGACCACGCCCGGTGTCGCTTTACTTGCGAAAGCGCTAGTAATGCGCACTCCCGCCGGGCCACCGAGCACCTCAACTAGTTTTGTAAACCTGATATGAATATCATATTTTGACGCGTTCTCTGTTGCATCCTGAGCTTGCTTTGGAGCCCTGGTGATTTTTCTTGTGTTTTCTTCCTCGTGATCCAATTTATATGCATGTCAATGTTTAACTAAGGATCCTGAAGATCGTGTGAAGTGCAGAACAAACTACCATAAAGAACTGGCGTAGGTTTGACGGCCGGCCACCGCTTAGCGTCAAAACAGTTGTTGGATGAGATGTTGGATCTAATAAGACCTTCAGTTTCAATTTACGAAGTCCATATAAAGAGATGTAGTGGTCTAATTTTTTTGGAAAACACACAGTCATCAATCAAATTGCATACTCGTATGACCAATGACCATACAGAAAATATTTGACATATAAACAAAATAAAATAAATGTCAATATGTGCCTTTAGTGAACTAAACAGATACTAGTACTCAGTTGCTTTCCATTACGTCATAAAAGATAGAATTTTTATTATATACAATATTTTTAAAAAATTCGCCCTTCAATGTTACACAACAGTTTGTATTTAAAAGTCAACATTGTAAACTACTATACGTGTCGGTTCAGTTATTCGAAACTTTCTTCTAAAGTGATGGATACTATCGTCCAGATATGAATCTTTCTCGTTCAAAAGCGTTTACTGACACGTACAGTAGTCGATTGAAGTTGATATACCTAAATGAAAATGCTTTACAACATTATCACGTCTTTATATCTTACGGGGTAGACCGAGCCCTGGGTCGCGCCGACCTGAAAGATGGAAAAAGGGAATTAAAATAGTGTTGGGTGTATAAGTATTGTATTGTGATCGCCGTATCGCTGGGTATAACTGCATTCTCCGTCAGGGTACTTCTAAATATTACCTGGGGAATCCTTTCAATACTGTGTGTATTCTCATTCCACTTTGTATAAAATTATAAAAAGATCTTTTTGCTTCATTTTCTAAAGCGGCATTTATTAATGTTGAATTTGTCAGCGAGCACGGTGTTATAATTTATCTCACATTAAAAACCCATTTTGGGTTGCCAGTATTAATAAAATTATGGCGGATTTTGGAAATGCTAGCTATACCGCCTATACCTAGTGATAACATGATTCATTTTCTCGATCGGCTTTTATAATTTGCGTTGGGAGAGAAACCGATGGTACAGGTACATTCTCCGTTTTTGTCACTCATCTATTTAGGTATGTCACTCATGAAGGTCTGGGAGTAAAGAAAAATGTACCTAGAATATTTATTGCTGATTTTCAAATGCAGATCTTACTCGATCAATGCAATAAATAACCAGTAATAAATTCCTTTTAGGTACTTAAACCATTCCTCTGATACACTCTCCCATTCCTTGGGAAATATCGATAATGGGACTACTGAGACTTGCAATTTGTTCTAGTCGCAATAGTACCATCATTATATGTAATCGTTTGTACCATTACATTTGCGTATTTGTATACGCCTTTATCGTTTACAGTAGTACCATGGGATAAATTTCAAAGGTAGTAGTTAGATTGAACGTTTAGTGAGAGTCGATGGATAATTAAACAATATTTTTCTCCTCTACCTAACATTCTTATAGTTTTATTCGTTTATTACATTTCGATTTATCTTATAATTTCTTTATACATTTATTTTCTATAATCTAGTTTACCTTAGTGAAACTGTGTCGGAAATTTAATTATCTACTTACTTACTAGGTGTTACTAACATTAATTTCTATTCACGCAAAAATACACCAAAACTTGTATTGCTTGGTCATTTTATGATGGCTGCAAGGCTCAGCGAACTATCTATTTAAGATGAAGATGGGATAAAACTACAGTACCTTGCTTAGCTCTGGGTCACTTAGGAATTCTAATTAGGCGATGGGATAGAACTTGTTATCAAAAGTACTGTCATTCCTGTTTTTATCATATCATCTTAGGCAAACATCCTGCTCTTCGAGACAATCGTGTTTTTTCTACGTTATGTCCATAAGTTATGTGATTGTAGACCAAGGATTAAAGTGTCCCTTCTTTCCTCAATATGTGTGATTTGTTCAAATATATATTTATTGATTTATTCTATAAGCTGTCTTTTTCTCTGTAGATGAACACGTAACCGTAAGACAAAAGAATAAGGTAACAGTTGTTATAAAACCGAGTTTTAGGCAAATCAGCTACATGGCTGATGTTTAGTAAACACATTCGTAGGCAGGGAAGTGCATTATGCGGCCTTTCAATGAATAGGCACTGCTTTAAACAAGCAAGCAATTACAAACAATTATTATCTTTATTGGTGCCTAATAGACAATTGTTTGATTCATTCATGATCTTCGCGTGTTGAAGTTATTTGGTTGATTCATACTTACCTAAATATTAATTGGTTTACAATTGAAAAACCTAATCGTAAGACTGTAATTAACCACGACCAAACAAATGTATGATTTTTTTTTATGAATGCATATGTACAATTTATCCTTTTACTTTTAAGCATTAAAAGTAATAAACTACGTATTCAAGAAAAAATTGTATGATGACGACTTAATAAGCCAAAATTAATATCCTTAAATATTCCCGTACACTCATTACACTTCTAAGTATGCATAATTTTGAAACATTGAAGAGACTGTCCAATTAAGAATGTACTTAGGTACCGTTTACATTATGGAGGCACCGTTCCAATAGACATGACCTCTCGTATTGTAGTAGGTTACGGTGTATAGATTCAATTACGAGATATCGCTAAACAATACCATATGCGATGCAACGTTTCTTTGTTTACTCGGCGCCCAGCAACCAACAACACTCGCCAACCAAAACGCTGACTTTGTGTTTGCACTCATTTCGGAATTGTAAGGAGCGAGGCCATTTCTGACTACACGTCATGTACTCGTATTAAACGCAATTAGTACTTCCTGAAGCGGTTGCATTAATCTAGACTTGTAAATTTCGATGCCAGTTTGTTGTGTTAATTTTTTTGTTTTAAAGCAATTAAGACATAAACTTAATTGCTTTATTAGTATAAATATAACAATCATTTGAACCGTCTCAGGAAAGTTTGTAGCAAATTATTAGGTAATGTCCCAATTCTTTCCATAAATTTCCAAATATCCAGTAGAAATACATGTCTCATTATATCCATTTCATTACCATACTACTATCACGAAGCGGAGATACCACGTTTCACAGAAACCACGGTGAAGTTGAGCCTTAATTTGGAAATTGTTGAGAGCCGTGAGAATTACTGGCCCTTGGAAACGGGACCCGGGAATAACGGACCGCAGCCTGGGGCGATATGCTAATACGCCGGTTCTCGAAGCTGCCGACGACGCGACGCCTGCGCCGCCTCTGGTGCTACTAACCTACATCTCGCCCTGCCATGATGAGACTGTTTGTGGTCAACACGTTCCCAAACACGCTCGTTATACTTTCATATTGATCGACGAAAGTTTTCAGTGATCATAGTTAAATTGGGAGGTGGATAGGACTATATCAACAACGTTCTCAAAATTGTTATTTTAATCATTATGTCTACATTTTCATTAAGCAGAAACTATCGTTTACGAAAATGTATTGCGAACTATGGTATTGTAGATACATTTAATAGAGTTATTTTGTGCTTGAAAAATAGTACGTGTAGTATGAATACGTAAGTAGTGTAACGGATTCAATATTCAATTCTGATCTTGGATCATCTCATCACGTTCAGGTGTAGTGCAACGGTGAAAGAGAGAGGCCGTGCGCAGTTCTCGCGTGCCGCCATCGAACCCGCAACGCAAATCATTATTGCATTTTTGTTATGCAATCTCACGAATGTTTTTTTCTTGCAGATTCATTGGACCCGATATTGGTAATTGAAAGAAGCGCGGGCGCGCGTTATACGCGGCATGGCGACTGAGGCGGCTGGCGAAGACTTTGTGACCATAGTCCCGGTGGGCGACGGTCGACCAGTTGTACGAGACTCGGCGTTCGTGACCGTGCTGACTGTAGGAGCTGCCGCTGGTGCCGCAGAAGTTATTGTAAAGAGGCCAAAGGGAGAGCGTCTTGGCTTGGGGCTCAAATTTGAAGGTGGATCTGCAGCAGCTGAAAAAGTAAGAAGGCTGTTAGTGCAATCATGTGCTGAAAATAGCCCGGCGGCAAACGCTTGTGCACCATGGGGTAAACTGATACCCGGGGATGAGATTTTAGCAATTGATGGAGTATCTGTATCTGAACTAACCAGAATTGACTGTGTGCGAAGATTGAAAGACTCAGATGAGTCTTTGACTCTACTAGTGCGACACTTTGATTCTGATGGAAAATCAGACGAAAACAAATGTAATATGGACGTCAATGAAAATAAACCAATCACAGAGATTTCAAGACCAACTACATTGCCTCCTCCGGTACCACCTCGTAAGCTTGGTAAGAAAAATTCTTTCAAAGATAAACCCACCCTGCAATCCCTTGGAGAGCAAAACAGTGTCAAGATTGATGGGAATATTCTTAACGAGAAAGAACTAAACGGACATAACGGTTATAATACTATGACAAAATTATCACGGAAATCATCATTTGATAGCCATATCCATCGTCAAAATAAAGAAAGTATTGCTTATTTGAAAAAAGGATCACCTGAAGAGGTGCGGCGATTAGTTCGACGTCTATCCGATGGTAAGACAATGCCACCAGAAGCGGAAGTATACATTGACTTACTTTCAAATGAGTGGGAGAGATGTTTACTTTTGGCAGATGCAGAATCAGATGACACTGGTAGTTCCATATCTACCGTTGTTGATAGATTAAGCTCTATGGCCAGTTCTGTAGAAAACAGCATTCCATCTACGCCTACGATGCAACCCAAAACTATAGATATACAGAAAGTTTTGAATTGCATTGAAAATATCGATACAAATATTTTAAAAGATATTACTACAAACCGATTTATGGAACGACAAGTAGAAAAACAGGAAACAAATAAAGAATCGATTAATTCTGAAAAAATAATATTAGCTAATAGTGTGAACAATCATGAAACTACTACAGAAACATCTGAAGAAATAATGTCTATATCGCAGCAAAAACTGCAATACAATGATAAAAACAATAATAACACTGTAGTCCAAAATGTGTCTAGTACTATCGATAAAAGTACGACCAATCATGTGAATAAAATGGAGACCCAATCGGATGTGGTTACAGAGAAACCTAAACCAATGCCAAGAAATACAAAAGTAGAGCGGTCTACGAGTGAAAAAAAACCAAGACAAATCCCAGTACCAGACATTCCTCCGCCTCCTGTACCAGAATCTCTTTTAACACCAACAAAGAAAAACTGTATTGAGACATGGTTGCAGCGTTCGGAAGCAGAGATGAATAACAACAAAAACTTAGAGAAGATGGAAGAGAATGTTGTACCAGAAGCATTACCGAGGCTGATAGATTTTGTGCCGAAGCCCCAGTTCAAAGAGAGCAACGAGCCGCCCTTGAGCCGACCTACAGCGCCGCCGCCGCCGCCACCAACAGAAACCCGTGAAGATGGTTCTGGAGCGTCTCTAGACACCATCGGCGAGATGGACGAGTCGAGTGATGTTACAGATAATGTGTAAGTACTTTTTACATTTTCAATTAAAATAGGGACACTCTTGCCACAAGACTATTGTCAATAACCCTTGCCTTATGAATTTTATTTATAGGTTTATTTTTTTAGCATTGAGTTTTGGTTTACTTAGGTACTCGTATCTTGGTTTGGTACTTCGTTGGTGACTTGTGTTCGACATGGACCTTTTATATAATTTTAAAAAAGCTTATATGCCCTACTTATGCATTACTAAGTACACATGGTATTAAATAAGAGTAGAACGTGCAAAACTGAGCCGTTAGATTACATAAACAGTGTTAGACAGCCAGTGTCATTAACTATCAGCGTAAGTCCAAGTACGCAGTTTAATTGGAAACTATTCAAGCAATCAATTCTCTAGATAGGATGGGGGCCTGGCTGCTGATGGCCCAGACAGTTAAATGTCACCTTATTAACTGTCTCCACCGCGAACAGGTGGATTTCAGTTATCATTGAACATTGGATTCTGTATTTTCCAGGTAATATGTACTTTGTTTAATAAAATTGTGTATTTTATTGTAACAACAGTGCGAAATATTATGGGTTAGTTATTGTAACTTAAAATTTAATATTAACACTTTAAAATGACTTTGCTTGTTTAATAAAAAATACAAATAACCGGCCAAGTGTAAGGCGGACTCGCACACGAAGGGTTTCCGTACCATTATCTATAAAAATCACGATTGTTGTATGGGAGCCCGAGTTAAATATTTATTTTATTCTGTTTTTAGTATTTGTTGTTATAGCGGCAACAGAAATACATAATCTGTGAAAATTTCAACTGTCTAGCTATCACGGTTCATGAGATACAGTCTGGTGACAGACAGATGGACGGACGGACGGACGGACGGGCGGACGGCTGGACGGACGGATGGACAGCGGAGTCTTAGTAATAGGGTCCCGGTTTTACCCTTTGGGTAAGAAACCCTAAAAAGAAAGAAAAGTAGGGTTGTTACTGTTACATTATCATTTAGCATCTGTAATATATATCTGTAAAAAGTAAAATACAAGTAATTTCTTCACCCATGACTCCCCTCCATTTTCCACCAATTATTCATAGTTTTGTGAGCAAAGCGGTTTGCAGGTCGATGGCTTCTCTACTTAACGCCCTAATTATTAGTATTTACAGTGGTATTTTCAAAACCCATAGAAACAGCTACCCAGAAGTAATAAGTTTACATAACTTGTAAAATGACGTGTGAAATGTTTAGGAAACACACATTTGATTTTACATCAGGAATGTTAGATTTATTAAATTATACATGAATCATCTAATATCATACACAAAGGTTTTCCGAGACAGTCTTTATATCCTATACTCAGCACCTAAAATGTATGTAATTATTTCAGAAAGGGTTATCAATCGGAAGATGGACATATTATGATACAAAATAGAATATTTCTGTACCTATGTAAAATAACTCTTAGTGAAATAATTTACACCAGACAGAATGACAAGTAGACTTTATATTTACTACTGAAAGTAATACACGATATGCAATGAGTACAGTCAGCCTCAACCACGTGTTTTATGGTAATTTAATTTGAAATCACGAGCCAGCTATCCATGTAGGAAAGTAGATTTTCACCCAGGGGGAAGTAATCACTAGTTGCAATTGAAAACATCCATTTACAACAAGTCAAGCCAACGCTTAGGAATTAACCTTTCATTTCTAACGGAAATGGATTTCAATGTTTTCTCGCTTCACGTGGGTGGCCGTCGAAATATATGCCTTGATGGGCTATTAATGAGTTTTCCGGATGCTTTATTTTATTCTACTTTGTATGTTATCTAGGGGTCAATATTGATATCGCATTCAGCAATGCTTTAGTTGCTTATAAAAGCAATAATCGCTGAGCTTACAATCCATTAAATAAAGGATCTAACGAAATAAGATGAAACTATTTTAGGGTTAAATCTGTGCAAGATATTAAACAGCTTTCACCAGGAAGCGTATAACGAAAAACGATAAAAGTTTTTTCTAAAGGATTCAAAAAATTCCCTCACAATAAATAGTCTCGAATGTTTTAAATGCAAAAATAATTTTATGTAGAATCTCGTCTAAAACGCAACTCGGAACTCGTATTTCGATGCCCTTAAAAAGAAGTCAACTTTTGAAATTATAAAAAAATTCTTATATTGACAATTCTCGTAATAAGTAGCGGTACTTCTGTAAAAACAAGTAACGAAAATAAATGTTAAATAAAGGAGTTCATTGTTTCGTCTTAGTCCAAACACAATACTTCTACGAGTTGAACAGGAACAAAAGCTGTAAACAAAGATAAGAATATTTTATTCGGAACGTTGACACACATGAAGAGTTTTCTCTATTTTCATACAAACTAGTGGGTAATAATGGAGGGGTGCGGGCCGCGGGGCGGCCGTGCCTGCCATCTGCACCCCGCCTGGCGCCCTCGTAGCATACTGAAAATGCAGCTCGATATTACACCCCCAGACGCCTGATATATGTGTTTATAAACATTATGCTCACATTGTGCTTGAATTATATTTGTTTTACTAATTTATCTTGCAAAATTCAAGGAGGCCTTCGGGTCTAACGGCCCCACGCTCTATCTACCTAGAGATAAAGATGTGATAAGTAGTGAATTTATTTTAGACTTTTTCTGGAGTACATAATAATAAGTTTTATGCCCAATGCGTTTATTTTCGCACTCTATTGATATGCTAGTACTATACTTATTGATAAAATTTTCGTTTTTATTTTCTTGAAGTTTTTACGACTTGGTGAATAGTTACGTTTTCTTAAATTACTTGTTTTAAATAAAGTGAGATCAAAATAAGAAATAACCTAGTCAAATATTGTTTCGTAATTAACAAACATGCAAAATTGAGTAAACTAGCATGATTAGAAAATTATAGTTACATTTAATGAATTGGCAGTAATATAGCCAATTGCATTCCAATATTCTGAAAATGCCACAAAGTAAACAGAATTCGAGGATTTCCATTTCATTTGTTTCTTAATTAAAACATAACTAACCGTTCATTGGCAGCATAAGTTAGTGATGCAGTAATGTATACTACAATTATGGATTGAATGTAAGAATATTCATCAATACAGAAAAATCGTCACGGCTTTAGAACATGAAATAGAAAGTATGATCATTGTCTGGCGTGTACGTCTGTCAATCGGAACAAACGATATCGACGTTTACATCAGTGTACCTACAAGTACATATGAAAATACAGCAGTAGGTACCCATGGCAAACAATAACTTTTATGATATATCACAATTCCTAAATTTATGACCCGATAAAAAAATTAAATTATGCAATTTTGTCTTATTTGAAGATCTAATATAATGCAATGGTAGTTTAACTTAAGTTACCTATTACCTTTTATTAACCTATTTGGTAGTCTTTGCCCAATGTTTTGCGTCGAAATTTCGATAAAATTTTAAGGATTTCGATTATATGTTTGCGTATCTCAAAAGGATAATTGTACGTCTGTCGTCTGTTTGTCACAGCCAATTTACTCCAAAACGACTAAACCAATTGATTTAAAATTCAGTGCACATATGTAAGTAGATAATCTAAAGACGTGTAACGTAACTAAAGAAATTTCAAACATGGGATTTACTTTTAGCGGAAAAAATTGAAAATAAATGAACTTTTGTAAACTACATCGTGTGATATATCAAATGAAAGGGTGGGATATAAGAATCTCAAATATTTCTTTTTTTAATTTTAGTATAAATGGTTATGAAGGATTTCAGAAATAGGCGATTTTGACCATTTCTCATATCTCCAAAACTACTGAGCTTAAAAAGAAAATACTCAAAGAGTTCTTTAGTTACACTTAGATTACAGGAAAATCTATCAAAAGCCTGAAACCTTCTTCATACGAGTTAAGCTCGCTCTTGACCAGTTTTTTCTATATTGGGAGAAGATTCAGGCCGCTATTTAAATTAGCCAGTCATAATGTACCATTTGATAACAATTTGCGCAGCAGGCAGAAGTTTGTGTCTATAGTTCACAAAGAATTTATGATTAATGAGTTTTATTTCACATTTTTATCTTGACCAACTGATTAACCTTGTATTCATCAATGAGATAAATAACGGACTTTATGGACTAAAGAATAATAATGATAATGATTTTTTTTGTGCTCGAAGATTGTAAAGTTGTGGAAAAAATTAATTACCTACTCCTACTATTGTAATTTAACTAGTTTAAATCATCGAATGCCTTAAATAAACCACGTGTTATCGAGAAATGGACAGGTTAAATAGTATATTATGCAATTAGTGAATAAAGGATGGATTTACTTCGAGGGCCATAGATGAATCACGAGCAGGTGAAGGATTCTAACGACTGAATCACGACCGTAGGGAGTGATCCATGTTGATTGAATCACGAGCGTAGCGAGTGATTCAAGTGTTAGAATCCTGAGCAATGCGAGTTATTCATGGCCCTCTTTATTCAAGAACTGCATGCTATACTTTATACCATGACTACGAGAATAATTTTTCAAAACTAAAACCGACTTCACCACCACACTACACAACCGGTTTTAATAAAAAAATTATAGGACCACCTGACAGGTATGCCCTTTAAAAGAAAAAGAATATTCTAAATCGGTACATACGTCTTCGAATAATACGATCAACATATATAAAACATAAGATTCCGACGGATTGATAAGCCACTCTTTTGGAAGTCAGTTAAAAAGAAA
The DNA here is from genome assembly GCA_943193695.1 of Acrobasis suavella. Classification (NCBI taxonomy): domain Eukaryota; kingdom Metazoa; phylum Arthropoda; class Insecta; order Lepidoptera; family Pyralidae; genus Acrobasis; species Acrobasis suavella. The sequence goes on along the minus strand of OW971931.1, from coordinate 13,639,960 downwards.
AATTTAAGCGAAAATAGACATTTAATGATGAAAAAAGAAGGTTAAATTAGTTAAAATGAAAATGAAAATTGAAACAATTACTAAAATTAAGAATAAATTGTTCTAAATTCAAACATCAAATAGTGAGTGAAAGTGCATTTTATTCACTGTTTTCAGTGAATAAAATAAACTTTTGAGAGGGGGAATGGTATAAATACGTTTTATTTCATTTTGTCCGTCAACTAGATTATTAAAAAAAGTAGAAAAAAAACACAATGATATAGCGCATCGAAGTTTCGGAGTGGAAGCGATTTACGTTACTTTCTGGTGGTTCTGGGTTCTGAAAATGGTACCTGATCATGACGTCATGCGAAATTTAAATGTGCTGATCTTTGTTATTATTTGCTAATGAGACAAAAAAAAATACGTTTACCGTACTTTTTAATAACCTATCTCATGAGGCAATTTTTTTTTAGTAAAAAAGTAATAGTCCTACTAGATTAAGTAAACACCACAATATATTTCACTATTTAAAACAAAGACTCTATCTTGTGAAATCCTAGACTAGTCGTATATCAGTGGCACTCCCACCAACTAACGGATAATTCATTGGCTGTGGTCTGTTTAAACTTGTTCGGTGGCACTGGTAGTTAATGCCGTGTGAACAGATAGCCGGTAGCGGCATAGGGGAGGGCGCAGTTGGTCGGCCGCCCACGGGCGCTGAATATTCAGGGGCACCAGCGAAAATTATTAAAAATATTTAAGAAAGAAAAGAAAATAAATGATAATTTTTAAATCTTGACTGTTCTTGAATCTATTTGAACACACAAAAAAATCATCAAAATCGGTCCAGCTATTTAGGAGAAGTTTAATTACAAACACACGCACGGAAACTGTATATATATATATATATATATATTAAAAGATTCGTGACGGAAAAACCTTACACTTTTTTGCCTAGCCCCCGTCTGTACCGTCTGAAAAGGAACTTCGTTCCAAAAAGTGTTCACAGACAAAAAATGCGTCTTGATAAAAGGATTTGTGGCATTTTTGAATTTTTTTCGAAATGGGTGAAATATGATATTTTTAAAGAGTTCATTGTTTTTAAAGACTCCCATATTTCTGTCATTTTCAAAAAGCCGAATCGTAATCAAAAATCTATATAACTTTCGAACCTCTTCGCAAAATTTCACATGAATCGGTTAAGGCAAGAACAGCCGGACAGACAAACTGATAGAAAGCCGGACGAAAGCAATCTCGAAACTGAGACGCTTCGCTCGCTCGGTCAATTACTACTGACTTCTTATTTTATATACTTTAAACTCTTTTTTCTGCCATAAAAGAAAAGTGAAAGTAGAACTAATAAATAGATATATTTTAATATTTATCGTCTAATTTTTATCTTCTATCTTTTTGTAATTATTAAGTAAATTATATAAAATATTTTTAAATTATGATATAAAACTGTAGAGGACACCATAGTTTGTTACCCAAGGGTGTCAGTTTTAGCACTGCCAGCGCTGCGATAGCCGCCGTTTGCGAGACCCAACAGTTCTAATTACTTCTGTGTTACACAGAGAAATGGACTCGCTTATATACGTGCAGAGCTTTATAAGAAAACTAATTGCTGTTTTGATGTCCATCGATTTGTAACATAAATGTTGCAGCCCGACGTCGACATTGTTACGCGATTATAAATTGTAATGGTCATTAATTCTGTCCCATTTTCTAAGAAATAAAAGAGAATATTATTAGGTAAGCCAACCGACGATGGATGATATTCCGTCTATCTCCAGACTATGTAACTCTTTTATACAAATTTCATAAAATCAAATTAGAATTACTATTTTAACATTTTACTTCTGAGACATTGCATCCATGAAAATTATTTATGTCTGGTTAGTTGCCCGAGTATCCGCCTTTTAGACCACGGGTTTAAAGAGTTTATTTTAACTAAACATAAAGATATATAGAGATAGATAATAGTTGCAACCTAACTAAGTTTTGATATGTAAAATATCGACGCCAAAAGAAATATTTATCCACTTGTAAGAATAGTTAGTATCTGCAGTAGAACGGTTGCTGCTGAAAGGTCTACTATTCAAATACTCGACCAAGTAAGAACCGAGGCGTATTGTTATTTTAACTAGAAACTTGACTCGTTTCGTGTTTATTTCCTTATTAAGTAACGAAACTCTACATCGTAGAGTCACTTGAAGTAAATGCAATATCACGAGCACGTTCAAGGACCTCAAAGTAAATATTAATGTTTCAATCCAACACAATATTCGTTTGACCTGTCGTTTGCCTTCTCCATATGAATTAATTAATAAGGAATGAACATATTTATTTGTCCTCTTCCGTATCATCCCAATTATCTCCAAACCCTCACCTTTCAAAATATTCATTGTGCATATCGACAATAAACAAAATGATGCATACAATAATTTATTTCAGTCACTTTTATTGCCCTCCGGATATGATTTCCGTATTTTTTCATTATCATATGTACAATTCAGTATATATTTCAATGCGATGAATCGCATGTTTTTGGATGACCTGTTATTTTCAAAGCTTTTTGTTTGTGCAAGTAAGTAGGCATATATCTTTTTTATGAGCCTTTATAAATACTGCAGATCAAAGCAAATAAATAAATAAAAATGCAGTGAAAATTAAGGGTCATTATGATCTTTATATTAGACCTTACCTTAGTAGGCAGGTTCGCATAAAGGGGATACATAATTTCTTCGGGGTCCCGTGCTGCCTCTATATGAAATAAATTATTTAAAAGGGAAAGGACTTATCATTTAAAATTTTGTTTCATGCGGCTCTAGATAACCATTAAACCTAGTTTATAAACAGTTTGTTTACATTTCAAAGTGAAAAAGCGGCCGGTTTTTGTAAAAATACTCAGAAAAGCTTCGCGTTCTTACTTAAAACTGTAAACAGTAAGTTCATAAATTAATTTGGTCACCATGCTAGTCTTCCACCCAGAGGTCCCCGGTTAGGGCAAGCTAGAAAATGGCTTTTTCAAATTGTCTTCGGTCTTGGATATTTATATATGTATTTGTTATAAAATATAGAACCGTTGACTTAGTATTCTATGGCACAAGTTTCGAACTTTGGGGCTAGCTCAGTCAGTGTTATTTGTTCCTATATATTTATAAGTTTGAAGGGTTATATAAAGCCGCAATTTTTTTTAAATGATATCTCCTTTTCCTTTCAAAAAAGTTATTTGAAATGGGATTCCGATAAATTAATTAATATTATTTTGGTGTTATTACTGTCAATGGCCGATACTACAATAAGCTGAAGTTAAGTTAGTGAGGTTAAAGCATTAAAACCAAGTCTAGAGAAATCGTAAACCAAACGGTTGAGACTTGACATCAATTCTCGATTCCAAACTTTTAAGCAATTCTGTTTAAGTTGACCGCATAGAGGCCTTAGCGTTCACTTTAATCAATGTTCAGATTGCTGATTCAAGAAATGTCTCAAACACCTCGTGATGCAATGCAGGGGCATTGCAGAAGATCCGGGTAACGTTCAACCACATTTTGATAATAAGCAACGTGACATCATCTGAAGCTATTTACAAATATTGAAAGTATTTTATTTAGTGGGTAATCGAGAAATATCACATTTACAGTATTTCAAGTATATTTTTAATAAGGGATGTTAGCAGATTTACGTGTAATTTATACTAGTAATTTGATGAGTACCTATTATGCACATTGGTTATGGTTTATATTAAAAAGTAAATACACAAAATTGTAGGATTTACAAAATGTCCTTTTTGTATCGGTAAAAAGTCAAATTATCATTAGGAAAATCTAATAAATAAATATACTACTTGTAAATAACAAGTTGTGACGACGACAAAGGTGATGAGATCACTCGTAACTGTGAAGTAATATCCTCATTATTTATCCATTAACAGGGCTTATTTCTAGCGATGTGTCTGTATAATTTGTAAGGCTGTGTACTGTGTGATTAATTATAACAGAACGGCGGCATCAGAATGCGGCTGCATTAATTACCGCACTGCGCCGGTCGTTATCTTGAGTTTAGGCACAAAATATATATAATAACAGAAGGACAACTGGGATTGTAATGAAAATAGAATACGTGAAATAAGCGAGTAACCAAATGTAAGTGGGACTCAGAAAACATACTAACAGTGTTTAAAATAATATTTAAAAAGAAAACGTTATTTGTCATTGTGAAAACATGATGAGATAAAAGAATCTAGTCTAAAATAATTTAATTAGCATTAGAAAACAATTTTTCAAAGTATACAATCTTTAATAATAATACAAAATGGATATTTCTTTTAAATTTTTGCCAATATTCTCCGCAGGTGGAATCAGTGCATATTGTATCAAGATATTGTGCAGTGTTGTATCTGTTCCTCTCTAAGCCACTTGTGCAGTGTAGTATCTGTTCCTCTCTAAGTTGTGGTTTAGGCAGTGGTAGCACTCGTGCCAGGTTCAACTACTCTGTGATTTAACGTGCTTAGTTGCCTTGGCCGACCTACAAATCCATTTTCAAAGCTTTTTGACCAAAACCACAGGTATTTAAATGACTTTTGAAAACTAGATTTATTTCAGACATTTTCGTATAAAAAAACGAATTAATAATGGCACTGTATATCGTACACTGATTATTTTTATGTTCATCTCTGAATAACATACATACTATCACGTCTATATCTTATAAGGGGCAGACAAAGCATTATGGGTCTTGCGACTCTAAGCTAGAGCCCAAGGCCACTAGATTCATAGGTCACTTTCAGCGTGATGGTGGGCGAGATAGTGGAAAAAGGGGTCAAAAAAGTGATGGGTTGCTAGCCGCTTCGCCTATTAACATAATTATATGTATAATTTGAAAAGCAATAAATAAATTGAAATTGAACATGATTCGCATTTTCGCCCATTCCCTTAACTGGTTTCTACGATCTGCGCGGGAAGAGATGGAGTTGGAACATTCTTAGTTTTTTCTTTTCTCCCAGACCAGCATGCAAGATTCTATTTAAAAAATTGTATTTATTTCGTTATTTTTTATTAGCCTATTAGTGCACTACAGGGCAAAACCCTCCTTCCTATCTAGTCCTCTCAGGTCTTCTCTAGTGTCTAGTTATTCCTTACGTTGTAAAAAATAATAATACTTAATTTAAAAACAGTATCTTTACACTTTCACAAGATCATTATTCTTTACTTCGGCGAAAAAGCATAAAATTGACGAATATATTATAGGGTAAAAAAATGTTTCAATGTTAATCACTTTAACACTGCCAAATAGCATGACGTTATATTAATATAATGAAGCATATAGATTCTTTTTTTAAATTAAATGATGAAATATCGCAATCTCTGAAAACAAATAGGTAAAACTAAGTAGGTGAGGCATTTTATTACTCGCAACGCACAAAACACATTGAGTTTCGACCCCCATACAATGTCTAAATTCGTAATGCTTAAAGATACGAGTACCTACTGTACGAGAAAGCAGAAATTTAAATTGGTTTTCCTGATACCGTCTTTGGGCTCTGCCTTGTTATTTTCAACGCGGAGATAATATATTATTATTCCTTCTTTTTATGGCATCGAAACTTTCCGATGTGGCCTTTTCATATAAAATGTTTATGGTTTAAATCGACGTCGATAATATTTTCTTTTATTTAGTCTGTTTATCTTATGTGTCAGGTTCTCTCTCAATCACTTCAGATTTTTCGATTTCTAGGTACTAATAGAAACGTGAATGACCGCATTTAGTTCCTGTTCTACATTTCTACTGCTAACCATTGTTCTTCGAAACATAATCGAGGTAGTAATGTTCACGTTGTGACCCACATCTTGCTTCAAAGAGAAAAGTCAGTATTTTCAATCGATCTATTGGTAATATAGTTATAATGTAATTGATCGTTAGTGTACACAATATTGACTTGTGCTAGAATGCGGCGGGGCGTGGTCATTGCGTTTAATCTATTAGAGCTCCACTTTGTTTCATAGATATTTCATAGATGCAAGTCACTATGTGCAGGCCATACTGACGAGTCAGCATCGTTCGAGGTCACGCACTCGTGATTTGTTCATAACGGGGACCTATTTTTTAGTTTTGGTGTATTCCGCAAGCGTAGTTTAGTGTTCGAGTTACACCTATGTATTTGTTGCGAATGACGTCACTTAGTCATTCGTTGTTCTTAGATATTATTTATGTTGTGATACGTTGCATCACTAGTATGGTATATTCAATAATATTCGTCTCATCTTCTTAGTTTATCTAAGTTGGAAAATTTAAAAGTCATACAGAGTCTGTCTCTGACATCTCAGTTGGAAACTTTCTAATTATGCAATGTTTTCCCCCCACAAATTTTCCATCCAAATCGGTGGATGGAAAACATTGCAATGGTTGTAATCTAATGAAAAGAGTCAATCATCGTAAAAACGATTTTTGAAATGTTTTCTAGAACAGTTAGTGAGTGTTTAAAATGCAAAATACACAATCCACCCCCTCCGCGAGGGGGGTCACCTAACAAAAGGTTCGGTAGTTCAGAATTTTTAAGTGCAATCTGGAATGGTTAGTGAATGTTTGAAATGCAAAATTTGCAATATCCCTCCTCTGCTTCCGTCGCCATATTGAAATAACCGAAAAAATGGCAATTTCTTTAGATTTTCGCTTATATATCATTGTTTAGGCGCATTTTAGATTCACAATGTTGTAGAGAACGTAATACGTTTTAATTTTTGTTTCTATGACGAATAGTTTGGGACATTGATTAAAAAAATGTACATACGTTCTGTAGGTAATTAATTAAATTCCCTACAAATTTTATTTTGATCTTAGAATAAACCATAACTGAATTACAGCCTTGTTAAGTAGACACCTGAATTTTCCGGGGTCCAGTACTGTCCCTATTTGAAATTAACCATTTGATAGGAAACTGAGACATCATTTAAAATTTTGTTTTAACCAGGCACTAAGAAACATTGTTCAGATCACTGAATGAGATATGATTCAATCCTTTTCTGATGTTAAAAAAAATGTATTGGCTCCAGTCTAGCACCTTTGAGTCGTACTCATGAAGTTAAAGTTAAAACATCCAAAATCGAGGCATTCGATTAAATATTGTCTACGTTTCATTGGTAAAAATGCTCGGAATGCACTTTTGGCGAACTGTATAATTATCAGTTATTAAGTAGGCTGAGTGTGTTGCTGTGTCTGAGGCCGGAGTGCTGGCCGCTAACGGTACTCTCGCCGCAACCATTGGCCCTGCAGCTCTCAGACGATGTCTCTGCAATCCGATACATCTAATACTGTTATTAAATTTATGTGTGTACCACTGTACTTTCACTTGTGTGCGGTGATAATGACCGACATCGATCACGATGATGCTATTGATATTCTCTTTCTTCTTAGCCGCTTAACATAATTTGACGCCCACATAAATATAATCACATTGAAACGATTGCAACTATTATACGGTTTTGCAATCACAATATTGAAACTGAAATATGATAAAGTAGGTGCTTATAAAATCGTATCGTAAAGTCTATAATTGTGGTTAAATTGATGGTACCGAATGACGTGAACTTGTTCAATATTGTGAAGAGAGTTGCTTCCACTGCGATATTGCAACAATGCGGCTGCGGATAACGAAGCGTACTCACCATTTTGTTTAATTAACCATTTTCCATTTTATCGACGCGCTACAACGCGAGGAATTTTGTCGGTTCGAGAGGCGGAAGTCGCCGCGCCGGCGCTCCTTGATCTCGTGGAACTGCGTATATACCTCCGGCACATGCCGGGGAGTATACTTTATAGGAATTATTGTAAAGTGACGCGCTGACAATAGCACGTTCGACCCTGTTCGCACGCTCGTCCCACTCTCCATTTATCGACTTGTTCACTGCTCCGTTTTATAAACGCCTTATTAGGACGCTTCTGTTCCAAGAACCAATTTTGTTTTATAGCAGTAGCTGTTTCGTAGGGAAAAAATTAACTACGCAGAGTGTATTCTATCGTGCTTAATTCCCATACCAGTATATACCTAGAGATTTCGGATCTGCACTTGCTACGGTCCCGCCTGACTGATTTATAAAAAGTGGCCACATGGATTCGTGCAGCTTAAGAATGAATAAACTCATACATAACTGATGGTGAAAAGCGCCCATTATCGCAATTTTTGTTTCTCACGTCTAGAGTTTACTAGATTCAAAATTATAAAAGTGACGAGCATTCATGAGTAAACGACCTGATTTGTGGTTGGCCATATATTTAGCCTCCACATAATAAAGGCTGATGCAGCCATTCCGCGAAGTGTCGCTAACGGTACACCTCGCACTCGCATCCGCCAAGCCAATATTTTACTATCTTGTTAGTTTTCGTTCATCTCATGCTATTAAAGATTGATGGTGTACGAACGGTTACGAAGATAACGACCGTTCGATTAATTAGTTGACAGGTTTACCTAAATGGATGACATGAGTCTGGTTTTTGTGTTGAAAGCTAACACACACACTCACCCCTCTCAACCAGTATATGCGTAAACATTAGATATACAGGCTGTCTTATAAATAATGTTACCTGTGTATTTTAACTATTTAATAGGAACAACTTTTTAAGGAACAAAGTAACGAAGAACATATAAGAATAAAACGAAGTTGGAAAAAATCTGCTGTTATAGAAATTTGTTATGTTAGTTGCAGGTAGGTTTTGACTTTTTGTGCTAAGTCTTTTTTTACTATTAGTACCATAGGAACAATTATATTCGTATTGATTGACAGAATATGCTTACTAGAACGCTAAACTACAAAATATAAAAGAGAACATTTATGTATACATATTATAGTGTGTCTTTTTCCAATTAAAAATATTGATTTGAATTTGGTCATATGAGAAACGGCGTTTCCGTCTTCTATTGATAAAAAAAAATAAGTATTAAGTGTCGTCCATATATCAAAGAATACATTATAGTAATTTATGTTTGTAAACGGGACTTAAAACGACACGAACTTTTAGCATGTGTTCTAAGCGTGATAGTTTAAAAACCAATACATTATAGTAAAATCGATTTAAAACGGGATCATACGTTGATTATTAAATATTTTTATAGGTTTTTAGGGTTCTGTATATCAAAAGATAAAAACGGTACCCTTATTATAGGATCACTCACTTGTCTTACGTCTCACGTCAACAAAAGGTTTTGTGAACTGTATCGCGTGAAATATAAAATAAAAGACCTTTTTTTGAGAATTTTAAATATATATTTTGTGTTTATTTTGAAAAACGGTAATATTGAAGTTTTTTAAACTAATAGGACTAAAAAATACCATCACTTGAACTCTTACTTCCGAAACCAATGAGCCTAAAATTTAGAAAAAAAAAGATAGTTGTTTACATATATATTACAGGAAAAATTATAAGAAGCCTACAGCTATAAAATAAATAATTTATAAAAAATATATAAAAAAAAACTAGTTAGGTTTTATTTTTTAAGAACCTAATTTCATTTGCGCTTTTAATATATATTTTAATATAGTTTATATTCTAGCCCTCTTATTCATAAAAAAATACAAACATTTGCTAAACCTATTTTAGTTAAAATATGTTTTGTCCCTTTCACTCCTTTCAATATTTGACTTTGCAAGAGCGAGACAAAACATATTTTTACTAAAACAGGTTTAGCAACCGTTTGTACTTTTTTATAAATAAGGGGGTATATAGTTACCATGTCTATAGCTAAGCGGGAATGGTGACAGTCAGTGTCAGAAGATTTTGGGTTCAAGTCCCATAACAGCATGTTTTATTTTATTTTTATTTTTTTGGGACGACGTTCCTTTTCGGACATTACGGACTTGACCAATGCCTAGGCGAAAAAAGTGTAAATTTTTTTCTAGTAAAAAGTAAAATAATATACTAGGAAAGTAACTTCGTTACAACCGCATGTTCCACGACACTCACGCATTTTTTAAGTTTTACCAATGTTTTCAGACTTAAAAATGACACGCAAGAAAAAAACGGAAGATGATTTTTCAGGTACCCAGTAAATATCATTTGACATCAAATTAATTTCAATTCATACTATGTATAGTGGGTGAGTTTGACTCGCAATTGTCTGATTTTTTTCTGTAGAAATATAAAAACCATTTATCACTATGTTCACCAAAGATTTAGAATATAAAAGATGATTCAGCCTGCCAATAAGATGAATTTTGTCTCGATATTCGACAAAGGCGAAGAATTCCAAAAAAATACGTTTTTTTACAAAAGTATTCAGCTGACTAATTTTTACGGCAATTTAAAGATCACATACCCTAATTATTTTATTTTTATTTATTTTCCTAAACTTTTAAATATATTATATGTTAGATATTGTAGACATGTTTTTTTTATTGTTTATGTGTGTGTATCGAGAATAAGGTCATCAAAAGTTTAAAATTTTGATGACCTAATTTTCGATGTAGTCAATGTCTACACAATATACAAACATGTCTACAATATCTAACATATAATATATTAAAAAGTTTATGAAAAACTTTTCTTCAAGTGAGTCACATTTTTCAATAATCTTTAAAAATGTTTGTTTGTGCGAGCGAGACAGCCAACCAAATGTGAAAAGCCTCTTCAAGCAAAAATACTAATAAATGTAATGGCTTCTTTTAGCCGTTTCCCATGCAAAACCAATTCCTGTTGACCATTGATATATCACAGATTTACCATGCCTTTTTAAGGATAATTTAACAATTCTGAAACACCCTGTATTTATAGCATGTAGATATAGTATCTTGTGAGTATTTATAGGTTGAATAGTTTATGGTAGAGCAGTTTTAAAATACGATTGTACACTGGATGCCAGTTTTCAGATAAACCAGTTATTTTTTATTATCTATTTCGATTCAGCTAGGTAGACTTTATGTTGTACATACAATGATTTATTACATCTTTTTTATTTTTACAGATTTTAGATTTCTAGAGGAGATCTGCGTACGTATATTATAAAAAAATGATCTCATTAAATAAATCGTAAAATAGTCTTATATAACATGATTTTAGAAAAAAAAGTATCACCTTTTGTGCATTATTTGATCTTATTTTTCTCTTAAAATCCTATACTTTATTCTCGTACATAAATATATAGAAGATCTCTGAAACGGCTCCAACGATTTTGATGAAACTCGGTATTTAGGGAGTGACAAAGCTAAATAACTGATTTTCATAAAAAAGCTCAAAGAGCAAAGCTTGGTCGCCCAGCTGATTAAAAATAATACTTAACTGATTTTGACTATAAAATGTATGTATACCAATTTTTAGATGAAATATACCATATATCTTAGGCAGAGGGGTATACAGTAGACCGTGTCAATGGTCACAAAAGACAAAGGAGGTGCGTTGAGCAAGATGACGGTCCTGAGATGTAAAATTAATTTGTGTAACATGATATACGTGTTATAAAAATATGTAAATTGGACAGAAAAAGTTACAAACGAAAAGGTATTAGAGAATGTGGGAGAGAAAATAACAAATTATAGAAACTAGAAGAGGGAAAATGTTTTGTCATCTAAGTACTACGTCACGATGCGTTCTTTAAAACAATTATGAAAGTAAAAATAGAAGGAAAAAGAGGAGTAGGAACTCTCAGAAGAAAATTTTTAAATTAAAGAAAAATTAAACGTGAAAATATAAGGGGGTTAAGAACTTGGTGGAGGAAAGAGAGACATGGAAAGCACTCCACCGAGAAGAGCCCAGCTCTTAAATATAAGAAGAATGAGAAGATATACGCGTGAAATACATATTATGATACCTTGGAAGAGTGTTAGTACGCTCATGTTTCTAGAAATCAGTCGTGTCGTGGTGAGCGGTTGACATTCGGCACACCTACTTTTTGCACCGAGGTATGCGACTGCAACGTAACAAGCTCTCAGCCGGCCTATCCGACGCCAATACCTACCATCAGATATGATGATGATAGCAAAAACTGAATTGTAAACAAGGCATCCGATTTCACAAGCACTGAATATTTTATTGGCAGTAATTCACGTGTTCGTTCCAAGTGATCGGTAGAATTTAGCACATAGCCACTTCTACAAAACAGTGTATTATATATGTGGGAATTTTGATGCCGTTTCTATGTTCCTTAAAAATGCGTTTAAAATAATAAAGTATAAATCCAATGTTTAATTACCTAAGTTTTCTAGAAAATCCTTTAAGTACCATCTTGATATTAACACATATTTTAAATGAACGCGCTGGATACTCTTCAGAGTAGCATGCAAATATACAAATAAAAACATAACATAATTCAAAAATACTTTCGATGGATATAATGTAATGTAATTGAATACTAATGTGAAGGTTTTCCGGAGAGTGACGGGTGGTGCTCTGCAGTAAGCATTCTTGCAGACACAGAGTGTCTATTAGTTATAGAATAGACTAGCTAATAGGTAGTAAGGATGCACTTATATGTACATAGTTAGTTTAGGTTTCGATATACGTAGGACAAATGATTAATAGAAATTTGATGTGCATTGCACGATTTTAGTCAAGCAATGATTAAAATAACCGGCTAAGTGCCGTATTCGCGCACGAAGGGTTCCGTACCATTATCTGAATAAAAAAAATCACGTTTGTTGTATGGAGCCCCACGTAAATATATATTTTATTTTGTTTTTAGTATTTGTTGTTATAGTGACAATAGAAATACATAATTTTTTTTATATTTTTCGAGCTCGAGATACTAGAATATTTTTATACAAATGTCTAATGAACTAAAAAGTCACCGAAAAGAGTATTGTATGAATTACCTGTGAAATAAGCCTCTTTTTTGAGCTATTAGTTCTCAGCTATAGTGTAATCGAATATAGAATAGGACATTATTTTGGTTTTGTCATAAAACGTTTTTTTTTTTAAATTTGCGTAATCGTTTTTTTTATAAATATAATTTATATTATTTTTAACCTCTCACCCTTGAAGAGCGTGACGTCATAAAAGAAATTTACACAATAGGTAATAAAAAAAAAATGGCGACGTAAATAATTACTTTCACAAAAAAATATATTTCTCAATTTTCACACCATATTTTATTATTCTGTAAACGACAATGTACTGATTGATATATTTCCTATCTATTAGACATAAAAATAAATTTTAGACCTAAACTTTATATCATGTTCATTAAGTTCAAAATGCACAAACCATGTTTATAGTTCAGATTTCAATAAACAAATGTGTTATCTGCACGATAACAATGAAATGAATGAACACTCAAACAAATACTTAAGAATAAGGGCCTGTGCTATCTAATTGTGTAAACATTTTGACAAATGAGCTTGAAATGTAAACAAAAACCACCATTGAATGATCATAAAAAACTGGGGTCTATGAAGGCATTCTTATTATAAGTATGAATTTGGTCCTTAGCTCTATACAAATAAAAACCAAAATGGCTTGCTTTGACAAAATGTAAGGGGAATTTACTGCGCCTTATATCATAGTTTTTACGATTTATGTCTTACATGGACTTACCTAAATATAATCATTATAAGCAGAATAATCACTTTTTTTATCAAAAGACACTATTTATTTACGATAATGCACTAAAAACACCAAACAAAATGCGCTGACGTAAGACGCACCGCCAAAAAAAATGTCAAAATGTCACTGGCGAAAAATATATAAACGAGCATAGACTATCAATATTAGTGCGTTCAGGATGTAGGAAATTTAATAAAGAACATATATCATTAAACTTCTTTATACTAAAGTAGTCTTTAAATTAACTTAAAATAAGGTTCAAACTCAAGTGGGAGAGCGCGGTAACCGGCTACCGCTTGGGGACCGACGAAATGGCGCCATATACATTCCGCGCGGTAACCGGCTACCGTTTGGGGATTGAGAGTTAAAACATAAAACCGACTTCACATCCAAACTATACAACCGATTTAAAAAAAAATTATGGTACCACTGACAATTATACGCTTTCAAACAAAAAAAAAGAATTTTCCAAATCAGTCCCGTGCGAAAACGACATTGTCGTACTATCATTCATCTGTAAAAGCAGCCTGAAGTAGCTTACCTATATTTTCATCGATGACACTAATAAGCTAGAAGGCAGCGCGTCGAGGCAGAAAGTCGGAGGCGGTCCTCGTCGCCGCTAATTGTTGCTATTACAGAAATTGGTCTCTTAGGTGAATTGCGATAAATCACTACCTGCACACTAAAGCCTGAGCAACAACCATCTATTGATTGAGTATGTAATTTATTAAATTAAATACTGTTTTCTATTGCGGTAACTTTTGCGGACGACTGTGAATTTGTTAGGAACATCATTTACCAAGTAATTTCACTGATGGAGTAATATGCCTAACATATGGATATAATTATTTTTATCGACAAATCCGAATCCATTTCCTTTTTCGTCTTTATAATTTTATTTACAAACATAACTTGTTTTGTTTCAGGAAACCTATCATAGTAGAAAACGAAACGAAGAAAAGAAAATCATCATTTGAACGGAGCTTTTGGGAAGGTAAGCAAAATCTCTAATTTAATTACATTAGCAAGACAAAATAATTTATTAATAAGTTAGTTTGATTTACAATACAAATACATATGTAATTGCTAAATATTCTGATGGTGACTAGAGATAATATATGTGAGTTAATGATACGCACGCGCTTGTAAACGCATTAACAATAATAATGCTCCTGTGGGAAATAGTTGAACAATAAGTTATTTACATTATGTGACATAGCGTCATCATAAGTAGATGAAGGTAGGTCAGCTAATACAATTTTATAAGTGTTTATTTTATATAATTAATAAATATTAATAACTTTAGATTTGTATGTTTTTAACACTTTTTTTGTAAAAATATGTTTAACTATTTGATGCATTCGCAGATAAAGACACGGACGAAGTTTATATAAAATAAAATAAAAAATACCAATTTTCTTGTAGGTGTATTATGCAATTTTAAAGAAATATGTAAAGAAAATAAAAAAGTTTGAATAAAATAAAGAATGGTTCAGTCAGGCTCAGATAGAGCAGCAGGCCATAAAATCTAAATTTTATATCAGGTTACGTTAACCTCTACCATGACCACATTGACCACGCCTAAGCAACTGGCTCTATGGCAAGAAAAACATAATAGTTGCGAAATGATGTTTATGTAAATTGTTAATCGCTACGGTGGTGTTATTGACCTGTGGAGAAATTTGGTATTTAGAGATTCCTTTGGTTTCTTATTATGTATATTTATATGAGTCTGACTCAAAATACGAATGTGCAATTTGCTAGAAAAGCCTTTGCAAAAGAAAGTTTTTAAATTCATGCTTTCATCAAAAAAAAAAGCATTGAGTATGTTAATTGCTTCTCTACTCAACAAATACGACAATCGATAGTCTAATTTGTATCAATCCGCTATTTTCCAACAAGTCAAATTAGATACTTTTTTCAAAACGTCAAAACAAACAGTTTCTATGGGATTGGTATGAAATACTGGGTAATGACGTCACAGTTTCTTGGAGTCAAATAGCGCTCTTATCACCAGTTTTTCTGCAATAATAAATCTAAAATCGCGTCAAAATGGAATGTTCAAAGACAAGTGACATTATTTTGCGACGTTTTATTTTTTTATCAGAACAAAATAATTTAATTTAGACCTAGGAAAATACCCAATTATGTTAATATCTATCTATTATTTTATTTAATTCTTTGTACAGTACTTTTGTTGAAATGTTTAGTGTTGTTTCGGGAATAGAACGTCTTTTAGTTCCAAGTAGGTACTGAAATTATGCTTAGGGCTTTAGAAATTTGTGTAGCTCAGTGCATTTTGCGTCAAAATATTTATAAGTGTGGTAAAATCCTTGAATTCTTGTGAAAGTGCACCTTGCACGGACGCCGCCGCGCCGGCCGTACGTCGCACCTGCTCATTCTTTGCACATGGCGTAATGCAGTTTTGGAGCAGCGCTTGGACTGCATTGTCTGAATTCCTACGCTTTTTCTATAGAATAGGCTATGAAGCGTGAACGATCGAAAGGGTTATAGTTATGTGCACGCGCATCGCGCAAATAATTTGGAAACGGTTTGCAACGTTTTTTTAAAAAGTGTACAATGTAATTATAAGGCAAAGGGGTATTTATGAGTATGTGTAAAATGCGTTTAAAGTCCAATAAAACAAATATAACCACTATTTATATATATATTTATTTATTTTATATAATTTCAAAATTTAAAAAAGTACGAGACTATCCTAAGGAAATTAAGAGTGCACCTATCCTTTAAGTATTAAGTTACCCATGAGTACTTTAAAAAACAGTTAAAATGTTTACTGTTGAAAAAAATGATATTTGTTTTCAAATGGAATAGTTAATTAATTTTTCTCTTCTTTGACTTAGGTATGTAGTAGTTAAACTATGAAAAGCGAACATGAATTTAGAAATTAATCAAAACGATGAAGATTGTTTTGATGTCGTAACACAAGCATCACGTTTCGTTTCATTACGTCTATTGACTAACATTATGTAAATATATTTAAGCCTTGATATACATAAATGTTTCGATAGAAGCGGAGAAAGTGGCAAAGTTTCTGAAAGCTGTCAACATTTGCGTTGGAAATTTTGTGATACGATACATCTACATCTCAAAGAGTACCGGAGGGGGAAGTAAACAATGACGCCCTATAGACCCGTATTTAGTTACCTCCTTCGTCGAATTTAATTCCATAAATTAAAATAATTTACAACCACTTCTTATGTACTGAATAAAAGGATAATATAGGTATGGAACCTGCTTCGGGGCTTGCGAATTCGCATCTAATATTTCCCTGAAAAATAGATTCTCGTTACAGGCCCTGATGTTGTGGATGACTCGCATATGTTGGAATTAGTAAATTAATGATAGCGATAAAATGGATTCCAACGAGGAAAGTGCCACGTCGGGGCGCGCGGTCATTATGAGAGACCACGACCTGCCCGTCAGCTTTCGTTGTTCACCCACCACTTTGCATGCGCCATTGCAATTTTAGAAACTCGCTTTGTGAATCATCGTAATTCTTTATTTATGTTCGTTAAGTTTTCAGAGTAATTGCAAACCCATTGACCTTGTTTTCATAAGTTTTCAAGCGATCAGTCTTAGTGTTATCAAAGTGCTAAATAAATATCAAGACTAAAATATTCAACGGGAACTTCGTGTATTCGCCAGGTTTCTTGTTTTTTTATAAGTATTTATTATGTTGATTGTACTTGTTTATTATTTTTATTTATTTTAGTAGAAATATTATAGACAACCATGTTTGTCATAATTATATAAAAGACTGCGATCAGATAAATAAACATTTTGTTTTTGCAAATATACATTCATTTAATAATGTTCTATAATAATTTGAAAGCAATTTGTTATACGACAAAAACTTTGTAATTACATTGCGATTTTGACTTAAAAAGCCTTTGACGGTCCTTAACTTATCCGGTTGCCATTTAAATTGGAAGTCTTGGAATTTCCTCTGAGGATGTAACAAAAACCATTTAAAGCAGGGCGGGAAACGTAGCCTAAAGGTGGAAAGCATAAGGTCGGCAATGTAGGCGCGGCTCATGAAAGGAGTTGTAACGTTTGGCGGAATGCACGCCTTCATCTCTTGACATTCAGGCGCAAATACCTCAGTATAAGCATTTTTATTCGGATTTTACCCAAGCAGTAATGTATAGACCATTCACTGCAAGCACAAGCAAAAAGCAGTCTCCAAACAAGTCTTACGTCCTTACCAAAAACCTGCTCTGATTCGCAAATAAATAATAATTGTTGCAATGAATGAACTCAATAGGTAGTTAAAGTTTGTTTCTACTAAAAATGTTTCGTACAGCCAGTGACATTTCAATTGTTCGACGATATCTTTAGTTATTTTAATGTTGATGTATGATCGAGTCGGACAAAAAACGCCAACGCAAAGTTTGTTTTTAAGTAACTGGTGAAGCTAATGTTGGGTGATTGGATCACGTAATAACAAAGGGTTGGGATGTTTTGAATTAATGAAAACCGGCCGATGGTCGACCTTTACCAGATACAAATGTTGCGGTTATGACTGTCTTGTCTTGTTCAAATTACGTAAGACATGTCACTGGAGAAAGTTAATTTAGTTTTGAAAGTAAAATCGATTGCACTTTCTTTCACTTATCCATTTCATAGTTTCGCCGTTGGAATCCATCGATTATTCAAATAACTATAAAACCCATTGTTCGATTCAATAATAATGCTTAATTTGGGTTCGCTTTATTTGGCATAACGATTTCGCATCTTGTTTTTCGTAAGTAACTCTACTACATGTCTTGTTCTTTTTCTATTTTAGTCTCCTATGTGTACCTATTGCACTGGTTAACGTTATCAAGGTATACCTATGAAGACTTAATAAAGGACGGGAATGTAAAAAAATGTGCAAACAACTCTGCAAACACGTTGGAGCGGTTTAAAGGCCGCGTCCGGATTGCGAGGGGCGGCGCGGAGGGCACAGGCAGCATTCCAGCCTCCCGCGGCCGCGGCGACGTCATTTTTCTCCATATATGTACTCAAACGTTGCGGTGCACTTCACGGCACCGATCGTTCTTTTGCTAATAATGAAAAGAAAGTGCATTTCCAAATTTGAGCTCATCCTGCAGCTTACTTTGGCAGAATAAAAGTGACTCTCGGCGCGTCGGAAGTAGAGCGCGTAGCAAGGGGCGCCGTGACCCTGACATCTGTGGTGTGCGCGAGCGCCGTCTGCACTGCGCAAACGTTCACGGTCGCCGCCCTCCGACGAACGCCTCTTCGCTATAAATAACTTAAGATTTCGTATCGATTCCTAAGGCGATCGAACTCAATACGTAGCTCGCCTCGGTAATGGGCGCTCGTGGATTTTGATTCCGGATTCTTTGATTAATAAATTTACGTGGGTCATGTGGGTGTTCGCACTGGATGCTAATGTGAGGGAGTCTGAGCTGGTAGCGTGCGGTTGCGGTGGGATGCGGGGGATCGTCGCGTGCGCAGCCCGGTGTCCGTCCCTGGCTCGGAGCAACGCCCCCGTCAAGGGCGGCGACGCTGCAAATTTCTGCAAGTCCACCGCGACTCAGTGCATCGCGCCCCGCCGCGGCGGCTCCGCGTCGCCGCTTGCCGCTCGCTGCTCGCACGCCGTCGTCGTGGGCGCAGGCCGGACGCCGGACGCCGACCGCCGGACGCACCGCGCCGCCCTATGTTAAATAACTGTTATTTCGGTCGTTAGTGGACACGTTCCGCATTCTTAACACGATCGTCTTTCTTCAGCATCTCGCTGAATACCTACGCGATATTTTTTCACCGGTAAAACTGTGTACTATCCTGTTTCTCATGTCACGAAACTTGGAACTGATCGTATTGTTTATATCTGACTGACATTGTTTATATGAAGTGTAGTAATATTGCATTTAAAAATGTTATGTTTTGTTTGCATCCAATATAAAATTTAAAATGTTGGAGATGCGGAAACTGACTAGACGCTCAATGTCTCATCATGGTGGGTCAATGAAAATGTATACTAATTTGTAAATTTTTCTATTAATCAAATAGTGTAGGCTTAAAATAACATACATAGGTATGTAACATTAATTAATTTTATTTTCTTTATAATCTTTTAGGTGTGCTAACAAATAAATAACATATTATTAAAAAAATTTATAAAATATTTATTTTCAGCAGATTGGTACAGACAGAAGACAATTCCGTCAGTTGTATTCTCAATACGCAAATAATTAACTAAGACTTTATCATAATCAATTTACAAGATAATGATATAGATGAGGTACTGTAGACTCGCCAATCTCAGAAATATTCGCATACTAGGTATGAGCTATCCTAGGTTCCACACGCTGCCGCCCTCGGGTCGCCTCCCAGTAGGTATGTGTCCTCCATTCAAGAACCCGTTTGCTGCAACGGTTGCAGCGCTGCGACAAACTTATACTGCACTGCATTTCAGATGAATATTAAAATAACAACCCATTAATGCTATTCTACCTCCCACGCGCTGGCGAATTGGTCAGGAAACCTTTTTATTTGCATGATTTGCATCCAATGAAGTGTCTCTCTCTGATTTTAAAACAAAGTTTTACTTATTTTGTTTTGTATGAATGTGTTTGGTAATATCAGCCTTGCTGAAAAAAGAATATTTTGGTGTCAAATAAATTAGAAATTCCTCTGAGTTAAAAATTGTTGCTAATACACCACTTTCTGACTTACTATATCTTTGTAATACTTTATCAGTTCCCGTTAATGGACTCACGAAAAAAGGCTTATCATTGACAATAAAGAGTTGGATATGACACTCACTTTTTTCTTACTATAAATTTGAAACATAATTTACATGCGAAACCATCGGTATTTATATGCCCAGAACATTATTTCGTATAATACCTATTTCCTGTCACAAATCGAAATATGAGCACATGAATTTATTACTTTCGTTTAAAATAATATACCTATATGTAAAAGAATTTGCTTTATCACACATATTTGTCGTGTACTCAATTTTTTATACCCACGCGTACGTTTTTAGTGTAAATTGCATATATGTGTATTTAAAGCATAGCTCTGATTCAAGGAAGCAACGGATAATCTAAAATATCTTTTTGTAAATGATATTGATTAACCCTTAAAATATTACTTTTTGAACTGCGGCATAAAAGTTGTTCGTGTAGTTCTTTAGAGGTAAAATGAAATTCTGTTTTTACCAAAGAATGTACTCTTGGTAAAGTAATTAAAAAAAGTTAATTTTTTATCACTTAGTACAATAGTTTAATGATATATCAATAATTTATATTCGTAGGGTTAACGAAATATTTACGAAAACAACGTTTAGATTGTTTGTTTTTGACAATAGATTTTTACCAAAAGGTGAGGTCACTGGTATCAGAGCAAGGCCTTAACACACATCATCACGATGCTATTATACGAGGAACTCTACATGTTTTCTGCCGGTAAAGTTTACGCAACTGAGTAAATTGATTCAATGTCTTTGTTTTAATTTAGTGACGAAATTGTGTCTCTATATCGGAATTGGCGTACTTGGACAACCTTTGAGGCTGAATTTCATAGCACCTGTACAAATACTGTTCAGAAGCGTGCCATGGTTGAACAAAAAACATGATAAGTGCGAGTTTGATGCGCTGATTAAAGTATCCAAACAAGATTCAATAAAAAAAGAAGAGACTCAAAACTAGTATCAACTCTCTAAGTTCTATTATAATATTAGTAGTAGTATATTTAGGCTTATTTACCGTTACCCTTTCCTTGCTTCTTGCTATAATAAATAATACCTACCGTACCTGGGTTTTCATTTATTTGCAAGTGTGTAATAAATAGGCAGGCCGAGTACGGCCGATTTTTATAATTTTTATAATAAAATTTAAACGTTAGATATATTTTTACATGCCTTTCTACTCTATCTAAGATCTTTTCGTTCTTAAGGAAACGCTACTTGTACAGACAGACAAAGAAACGAACAGACAACAAAGTAATCCTTTGTTTAATATTTTAAGTTACAGAACCCTAAAAATGACGTCCGAGTACAAAACATATGTATTTAATGGAAAATAGCAGTTGGTCTTTGTAGTGCTTCAAGTTAGCATTAAAACTTTTCGCACTTCTCGTGTCAGTGATGTACTCGCAAAAAGTGATCTTATGCGATACAAAATCTTACAGTGTTGTTCAGATCAGGCACTCGCGATGTCTGCATCCCATTCAAGAGGAAAAAGAAGGTTTTATTTTTGGTTACATTTTATGTAATTGTTTCATTGTAAATGGATTGCTGGTTGTTTCTTTAGCCAGATATATGAGTTGTTTACTCATGAGTAAAGGCCCTTGTCACCGCTCATGTATTTCATTATATCTTCAGGGTTCTGATTAGTAAATAGATAGGTCAACGATAATTTGTAGATTGGCGCGAGGCGATTGATACGTTCCCTTCGACGAAGTTTGCCCAACTGGTTTAAGATTGCAAATTCCCAAGAAACATATGGTAAATGCAAAAAAAATTTATGACTTCATTGGCGTGTGTTTCCGAAGCTGACGCATTTTCTCATGTTTGTGGGAGATTGATCAGGATCAGGATATTTAACTTGAGTAAAAAAAAAATTTATTCATTATTTAGGACATACTTATGATAGATTTCAGTATTCAAAAGATATATGCAAAGGTTTAGAATATACTAGTAGTGGATATACCTATATATACCTATGCTTGAAATTCTTCACTTTGATCTAAGCAGATTGAAATTCGGCCAGTCACTCAATACTTTCAGACCTTCTTGCATTCTTTCAAAGTTACAATAAAATTTTATGATTTTGAATTTAGATGGAATTCGGAAATAGGACATTCTTGAATGGCAATCTGGACCCTTATTAACTTGGAATGTGTCGTTTTTTTATTTGTTAAGATGTAGATATAATAAATGGATTTATTTTTCTCTAGAAAGAAAATAATAAGCCATCTTGGAATTTCTAAAATTATACGATATTTTTCATAAAATAATTATATTTTTGTACGAACTTAATTATTATGAATTAATAATAAGGAATAATACTTACCCATAGGTGTCTATGTTATTTTATAAAGCATAGTCCAATGTTGCTCTGTAATTGATACGATTGATAAAAGGCTATTGGTTAGATGAGTACGAGTGTAATTATAGCTCACGAAGGTCGTGGGTGCAATTCTTAGAACATCATTAATTTTCATTTATATAGACAAAAATTAAAGGGTGACTGTAAATCAATTTTACAACAGTAAGATCATACAATTTTTCAAACAAAAACCAACATTACATATTACCTGTGACCGTATATTCGCCACTCAAAAGTCACAGAAAAGCAAAATACGCAACAATTATTTTTATTTGGATGACATTCATAATTTTCCATATGGTCTTTTCTACTGATTTAAATATTAAATCACTACATCGATAAAATAAAACATTCTGAAAGTATAAGTCTTGTTATGTTTTTTTCAAATCAAATTATAAATTTTTCAAATCAATTTAAAAAAATACATTAAAAAAGACAACATACGGAAGAGCAAATATACAAAGGCGGACTTATCCCATGTAGGGATCTCTTCCAGTCAACCTGCGATAGATTGAGAGGATATTTACTCAATTAAAATTTACTCAAATAAAATTCTCAGAAGTTATGAGGGATAAGACATAAAAATAAAACAGTTTTCCTCAAGGAACATGTAGCGAAAAATTTACGATTGACTGATCGGATTTGATAGGTGAGGAGTCGATAGACACCTATGTGTGCCTGGTATCATCTAGTTAGCAAGTTTATATATTGTCAAACACATTTACATGTCTATAATTATATTACCAAATTAGCTGAATATCTTGAAAATTAAAATATACTTCCTTGTCTACTCATATGCAGAGTTCAATAAATGAAGAGTTGCGTCTGTTGTGCAGTAAAGATGTTCTAGGAAATATATTATTCTTTTTTTATATAAGGAATTTAACTACCTACTTGCTTTTACAGTTTAAAAATCGAAAACCATAAATAAGTTAAGGGATATTTGTTCTTTCATCGTCTTTTATTTACGACTTACGTTTGCCACGGAAATAGATGTAGTTGCAGTTGTACCAATTCTTTTCCTATGTCAAAAACTAAAATAAGGTGATTTAAGAAAGAATATTTTTTAGACTTGTAGCTTCATTTAAGTGAACCATAAAATAAGCTCTTAATTATTTCCTACAATTGCCGAATGACATTCAAGCTATAATGACTGGGTTTAGATAAGCTATGGTTGCATATGACAATCAGAGAACGCTAAGCCTAGAAAATTTTACTTATAGTATCAAAACAAACTTTAAACAGTTATATAAAACAAAGCCTTACGAACGAGTACATTTATAGTGAAACATGATCCTGTGCACCATATCATGTCTTATATGATTCACGACACGATGCCGCAAATCTTTGTTTGCTATGAGCTTCGATGCGGTCATTTATTTACTTACGAGAATAATGACGCATAGAGGCGTAAAGTCGTACTAAGATGTTACTTCTTATGAAGGTTTTTTTTGGCCACTCTATACGTGCTTATCTGTCTAGACATTTGTAGGCCCGGCTCACAGAAAAACAACCTTTGTGAACCGGTTTAACTTTGAACATTAGGAGTTCAATATCTTCGGCCTAATTGAATAAAACAATTTTTACTTAACTCCTATTCGTAACAGATTGTTTGCAAAATAAAACCAAAATAATGTTTGTCTTTACTGGGGCAAAGTCCATTGTTCATATTGAAAAAAAAAAGACCATGTATGCATGTAAGGTCTAAATAAATATATATGATATGAAATATAATATAAACAACTTTTCCCAAGGAACATAATATCGAAACATGAAAAGTAATTTTTGACCTCCCATACAAGTTTAGCGATCAGCTAATCCGAGTTTGTATGGAGAGCCGAAAATTATTTTTCATATTTCGACATGCGTTCCTTGGGGAAAGTTGTTCACGGACTGAATGCACCCTTAAAATAGTTTCAGTGTATGTTGTTACTCTTTATATAGTTGTAGTCGAACAAATCAATATTTTATTTAAAATAAAACATTTGTTTACGAACAAACAAGTCAGTTGATTCAGACAGCTTGTAGACGATTGCGTGCAGGTAATTGGCGAAGATACATTAGCTGCACAATAAATATATTTTTGAATCATCAATTAAATTGAAGTGAATCGTGTTTACATGTGATGTTATAATATTTATACTTTTTTATTGCAGATCGCGTCAACAAAAGCGATGCTGAAGACAAGAGCCTGTCGAACGATGAAACGCCGCTTCCGACTTGTCCTCGACAACCGCCTGACGGGGTAGAAACTCCGTCAGACGTAGTTGAAAAAATGCCCGAACCGACAACGAGGGTGCAGCCCCGCATAACTACTGGAAGTTGGCCTACTTCTACTCGCACTCGCTTTTCATACTTGTCGAGGACGCAAGATGCTAGAAGTGAAGCAAGTGTCAAAGATAAAATAGCTATGTTCTCGAATGACCACACGGCATCTACGGATCGATTAGACAAGTGTGGAACCCTTCCAACAAGAACACAAGCAACGAGAAAGAGCACGGCTTCTTATACTAATAACTATCCAGAAGTGGCTTCCTTAGACAGACGTCTTACTAGATCTCAAGATAACCTAGACGAAGTTCCTCGGTCTTACAAGCGCCACAATGATAGACCGGAAGTATTAGGTGCTATAGAAACGGCCCCTGTACGAAGTATTAATAAAACTAAAGCTGTTGATAGTAAGCCTTTCTTTTACGGCAGTACGACCACTTTACCAACAAGTGTCGATACTTATTCGCCGCCTATATACCATGCTCGTAGTATAAGTGATGATAATGGAAATAAAAATGTACCTGTACATAAGTCCAATTTAGAATATCTAATAGAACAACGAAAGAAGTCTATGTCAAAACTAAGAGGGTTAGTGATATCTGAAGTACAAGCACCTATAGTAGATCTACCTGAAATCAAAGTTCAAGATAATTACGCATCTGCTTTCCTTTTTAAAAATAGTAATCGAAATAATAGTGTAAAAGAGAATAAAACAAGTAACACGAAGCCTGTAGAAATAATTGAAACAAAATGGAAAATGGCACTTACGTCAAATAATATTCCAAAATATTCACCAGCCTTTAAACGAAAGTCTTTACAGGTATACTCGCCTATGTCTTTGTCAAAAGAGTCTACTCCAGAAAGATTTGGTGAAAAAGTAGACCTTATCAATAATCATAATAAAAATAACTCTATAGCAAAACCTTTAAGAGCATCATTAAGCACAAATAATGAAGTTTCACGTTTGTCATCAACTTTGATATATCAGTCAAGCGTAAAAAGCTCTTTGAATAATAATAGTAAACCTTACAAAGATAATAGTAGTAAACCTTACAAAGATAATATTAATTTCTCGAGAGATTTCAAAAATGTGGACATCAAAATTTGCACAGCTACTGATGTAGTAGATAGTGACAATGATTCAGCCATGAGTTCAACACAGTCAAGTTACAGGTCTTCAGCTTCATCACCAATGCACAATCTAGATACTGTAGAATCAGACAGTTCACGTCTTTCTCCAAAAATATCTAACTACACATCGTATTCACTGGCGAAATCCGAGATTCCCACTAAATCTTCCATCTTAGAGAAGAATTGTGAGGAATATGTTAAGCGCAGCGTGTGTCGATCGGTGTCGTCGGAAACAAACGTTTCACTAAGTTCATCAGCAGGTTCGGCAGCTACGTCAGGTTCTCAAGCCAGTTGCAGCTCTCTCGAGAGTTCTGTTGCTGATTCAGACAAGAAAAAAGTTGTGAAAACCTACAATATAGACACGATAAATAGACGGAACATTTTAGCATCTGCAAAATGTAGAAGTGGCAGAGATGAAAAATTGAAATCACCGGTTATTGAAACTAAATTTTCTCACGAGTCTCCTGACAGATCTCCGAGTCCAACCTATAAAGCGTCTGAATGCCTTTCTACACTCACATCAACGGTGAGTGCTGTGTCTAATAAAGGTGAAAACAGACGACGCAATAAAGTAATTGCCGAAACTGATTCTGACAGCGATAGTGACGTGAACGTTCGCCAAAGAAAGAGTGACTACAAAAACACCAGGCTTAAAAGAAATTCAAGTTCATCAAACAAAAGTAAACAAATCGACTCTAATAATGAAGTTGCAAAGTCGGGTGATGCGCCTAAATACACATCAGAGTCTATTATCAGAGAGATAAAGAAAACTGGACTTGAAAATCATAAGAACAAAGTAACACCTCAGTTGAATAATAACAACATTGAAACGAAAAATGTAATTAAAATCGAGGAAAAGAAAATAGAATTAGAAGTTTCATCATATCGGAAAGCTAATAATGTAGATAAGAAGTTACATGTAGAAAAATCACTAATAAAAAGTATAGAAAAAAGCGATTGTAAAACCGATTCATCTCTAGAAAAATCAGATTGCAGTTCAATTGAAGACTCTCGAATGCCTACCTATACCATACAATTGAAACGCGGTGCAGCGTCAGGCGTGGGACTGATTTTAGCAGGAGGAATCGATTGCGAAGCTAAAGATGTGACGGTAAATAATATTCTGTATTATATTTTTTTATGATATCCCATAATTTCCTTCACCCTAAAATGTCAAACAATAATTCTAAATTACATCCTGACCAGATCAAAACTAAAATCGGCCATTCCGATAAGTACACGCGATGTGGCTTGCAACCCATCACTATTTTGATTCCTTTTTTATTTAATAACCGCTCGCTCATCATTACACTAGAAGTGACCTTTGGGATCTTGCCGCTATTGTTCTTCCTCACTAGTATGGCTACTCCCTAGGCTCTGGCTACCCATCAGAGATAAAGACGTGATAAAGCTGCTCTCGTTAAAAACAAGTACTTTACCAACATGATACGAATATTCGACCGATCGGCTTTATCGATCTGTGCGGGATGAAAGGAAGCTGGTTCATTCTAAGTTTTTTCTTTTCTCCCAGACTAGCGCGGAAGATGATTAAACAACTCTTGTTCACTCTCAATTTCAGGTTCATCGCGTGCTGGCAGATAGCGTGGCGGATAAGGCTGGGCTGAAGCGAGGTGCCAAAGTGAGGAGCATAAACGGTTACTCGATGAGTGGACTGACACATGCTCAATCTGTTACTATACTTAAGGTACGAACTTTACTTATGAATATTACTGCTGGCCAGGTGGTTACCAGCTTTTTGGTTACGGGATACCTCGAACAAACGTTTTGAAATAAATAGGCTATTTGACTAAGTTTGTTTTTGGAAAATATATTTTACGAATAACAAATAACACTAACAAAAGGCCGTTTTCCGAAAAAAGAAAGTAAATTGGTTATTAAATGAAGCAGCAATTATCATTTTAAATATAAGAGTGGGCGCGTGACAACTAATGACAGTGACGCATGCGGGTGGATGTGCATCCTTTTTCTATTATTTGACAGTTTCCACTTCCACCGGATTTGAAAGGCTTTTATGTAGCTTATTTTTGAGCGGATTAAAATTATTATTTATGTTTTCGGTTTCGTATTATATTATTTTATGATATGAATGTGGAAAAAAATCGAGTCAAATACCGAATTTAAATAAATTATGGACTGAACGACCTAATTGACCAAAAGTTTCTACCCCAAAATGCTCTCAAATATAGTTAATAGATTCAGGTGTTACTTTGCGTTGATCTGTACTTCACGCATCCGGAGACATCGATGCCGACGTCAAGGCCCGTATATCTGCCGCATGGGCAAAGTGGCGAGAGGTGACTGGTGTCATTTGTGACCCTAAAATGCCGGTTAGGTTGAAGGGACAGGTCTACAAATCCATCATTAGACCTGTCCTTTTATATGGGAGTGAAGTTTGGCCTTTGCTTGAGCGGCACAAGCAGGAGTTGCGTGTCACGGAGATGCAAATGCTGCGTTGGATATGCGGACTGTCACGGAGAGATCGTGTTAGAAACACCCGCATCCGCGGCAGTCTTCATGTCCGTGACATAGCGGACAAACTGCAGGAAAGTCGCCTACGCTGGTACGGCAAGCTACGTGGGAAACAAATGTATAGCCATGCCGCCTCCGCCGGGGCCCGGCAGGCAGGGTAGACCGAAGAAGTGCTGGCTTGACGTCGTCAAAGATGATATGCGTGCTAATCGTCTTACAACCAAGGATGCTCAAGACCGTGCAAAGTGGAGAAGAAAAAGTTGGAAAGCGGACCCCGGGCTTCTTAGCATTGCAGCTGAGGACGCAACTGGGAAAACGCTGAGATGAGAGAGAGTTTACATCAATTTTCTTGTAAAGACTTTTAATGCTATGTATCGAAGACAAAAGTGTTGGAACAGCCACATTAGAAATTTGTGGATACTTAAACCCCCATACCTGATAGATAAAGAATCTTGGTCCCAAATACCATTGTTGACGATAGCTCACGCGCTATAGTGGACTGTATGACTTGAGTTCAAATTAAACAAAGAGTTCGTAGTACTAGATATTTATTACACACTGTTCGCTATGCCGATCTGGCTGAATACAAATTAACCTAATCACTATTTCACAATGGTTCTTTTCTTCTGGAGGCTCCTTGTAGCTCCGTTCGTTGATCTGTTCGTTGGCACACCGCAGATAACACTACACAACAACACAATACCACATTACTAACTAAACTTACAGCTATATATACAAAATCCTAACGCTAATCGTAGTACACGGCTCGCGTTGGCCATGTACCAATAGGGACGCGCGAATATCTCCCGTCTCGCTCTACGCGTCCCGTTCTCTCCGGCCTCCCCTCCACTTCTGCCGCCAGTTGCTCACGGCGATCGGTCGGGTGCGCTGGCGCTGCTGCTGTTGTCCGCAACATCCTCCTCCCGGCTGCATCCGTCGCTCGACGCAGCCTCCGCAATTGGGAGGACAACCAGCTTCCTTGTCGGCCTAATGAATATGCCCCCGACGGTCTTGACTTCGGCGCTCCGAACGTCGCCATCGGGGCCAGTGTGTACCCGTCGCACGATGCCACGAGGCCAGATGTTCCGAGGCATTTCTGGGTCGACCACCAATACAAGGTCGCCTTCTTTGATAGGCCGGCGACGGTCTTGGGCTCCTTGCCGCGGCACTAAAGTGGGGAGATACTCGCGGATCCACCTTTTCCAGAATTGGTCCGCTAATCCTTGCGCAGCCCGCCAGGTTTTCCGGTCTGCCGTGTCACAGAGGCCTGTCGGTGGTAGGCCTGAGGACGACCCGATCAGGAAGTGGTTTGGGGTCAGCGCCTCAGGATCGGCCGGGTCCGTCGAAACGTGGCTCAGGGGTCGTCCGTTGACTGCATGCTCCGCCTCCAGTAGCAGAGTGTGCAGCGTCTCTTCCTTCGGCGTCTGTTCTTTCAGCGTGGCGTGCAGCGCAGTCTTGATGGAGCGCACCAAACGCTCCCATGCACCCCCTTGGTTGGGTGCTCCCGGCGGGATGAAGCGCCAGTCCACTCGTTGGACTTGCGCGTAGCTGCGTAGAGCCGGGGC
This sequence comes from Acrobasis suavella, assembly GCA_943193695.1. NCBI lineage: Eukaryota > Metazoa > Arthropoda > Insecta > Lepidoptera > Pyralidae > Acrobasis > Acrobasis suavella. The sequence continues at coordinate 13,609,908 of OW971931.1, read as the reverse complement.
CCACTCCGTGTAGGCCAGCGTTTCCCAACCTTTTTCAGTCCACGGACCCCTAGGAAATCAAGCACAGCTTTCACGGACCCCCTTAATAAAATAAACAGCAAAAAAATTCGGATTAGGTATTTATTTTAGTTATTACAGATAACTGTTTATTATGAAAAATATGAAAAATTTTATGTGAAGGTTGGTATGTATGGGAGTCCGCAGTGTCATCTTTAGACTCTAGAGATGACACCGCGGACCCCCATACATATACTCACGGACCCCCAGGGGTCCGCGGACCACAGGTTGGGAAACGCTGGTGTAGGCGGAACGCAGCTCTGTGTCTGCACCACGGAAGTTGGTCCCGTTGTCGCTCCAGATCTGCCGCGGCCATCCTCGGCGGGCTGCCATGCGCCGGAGGGCCATGATAGCGGAGTCGACGTTCAGACTCCCGACGATTTCTATGTGGACCGCCCGTGTGGTGAGGCACGTGAAGAGTGCGCCCCACCTCTTCTCACGCCGGCGGCCGATGGTGACCATCATTGGCCCGAAGTAGTCGACCCCGCAGTTCGTAAAGGGTCGGCAATATGGGTCCAATCGGGCCGGTGGCAGATCTCCCAGCGGCGGTATGCGAGGTCTGGAGCGTCGCACCTTGCATAGGGCGCAGTCGCGGGCGATGAAGCGCACGGTGGGTCGTGCGCGCAGGATCCAGTAGCGCTGCCGCAGGTCGTTCAACACGCGCTCGTTCGTGGCGTGTCCCGCGGCGGCGTGTTGTCTCAGCACGATCAGCCGAGTGAGGGGGTGGCGGCCGTCTAGGATGAGCGGTCGCTTCATGTTGGTGGGGACGCGGGCAGCGTCGATTCGGCCGCGCACGCGTAGAAGCCCGTCTTCGATCATGGGGTCCAGCTTGGCGAGGCGGCTAGATGCCGGCAGTGGTTGGCCGGCCTGTAGTTTCTTGATTTCCTCGCTGAAGCTGTCCCTTTGGGCCTTGGCTACCCACATTCGTTCAGCTCGTTCAAGATGGTGAACTTCGAGTCGGGACGTCTTCTTTCTGCACTTGTCCACGAAGGCGATGACTGTTGCGGTAGCTCGTATGAGCCGCTCATGTGAGGAGAAGCGGCTTATATCGGGCAGGACGCCAGGCTCGTCGCACTCGTCGGCGTGGAGTGCGACCGGCGTCTCTTCTTCTTTTTGGTCCCTCCGTTCTTGGGGCCAGGCGTCTTGAGGCTCGTGGAGAAAGGCAGGCCCGGTGAACCACCTGTCATGGCAGCTTGGTGTGATGTTGGCCGCCCGTGTGGCGTTGTCGGCCACGTTGTCTGCCGTAGGCACCCATCTCCATTGGGCGACGCGGCCATGGCGTCGCTCGTCGCTGTAGTCTGGTGTTGGTGGGGCACGGTCGTGTTCTGCTGCCGTAATGTGCAGCACCGTGTCTTCGTCACGTCGATGCAGGAGGCGGGGCACGGTCCCGTAAATGACCCAGCCCAGGTCCGTGCGTGATGCAGCCGGCTCGTTGTTCTTGCCGGCCCGTAGCTCGTGCGATGTCATCAGGTGCCAGTGATCAGCACCGATGAGAAGCAGTGGCTTGGTGTTCTCTGCACAGGCTGTCTCGAGGCCTCGCAGGTGTGCGTACCGCCGCGTGACGTCGCGGGGTACGCTTTGCCGGCGCAGCTCTAGCTTGCTGACGGTGCGGGCTGACAGCTTGTGGTAGGCTCGTTCGTGCAGCCCGCGGATCGAGATCTGGACCCGCTGGCTGTCCTCTCGCTGTCTTGATGAGTTGACCCCCCAAAGTGTCAGGGGGGCCGGGCTTCCCACGGCGCCGATTGCGTCCGCCAGCTTCTTATCGACCAGAGTGACGGTCGATCCTTCGTCCAGCAGGGCGTGCGTTATGACTTCGCCCGCGGGACCGTTGACCACGACGCTGCAGACTTTCAGCAGCACCGTGCGATCGTCGTTGGCAATCGACATGACTGCCTCAGCCTCTCCTCCCGTGCTGACTGGTCGTTCTGGGGCGGCCTCTCGTTCAGGCCGGGCTTCCTCGGCGTGCAGCAGTGGGTGGTGTGAGCGGGTGCAGCCGTCGACCCCGCATCGCGGCGCGCTGCATGTGGCGCGTCGGTGTCGTTGCGCGATGCACCGGAAACACACCTTCGCGCTCTTCGCCCACGTCCATCGCTCTTGGACGGGCATGTCACGCAGCTTGCGGCATGCGGCCACGGTGTGTTGGTCGCCACAGCACGCACACTGCTCTGGCTTCTTCTTCTTCTCCGTTGCGGTGTAAACGTGCGTCCTCTGGTTTGGCCGCTCGTTCCGTCGCCCAGGCTTGGCGACGGGGTTTCTTGTCTTGGTTGTCGCCGAAGTCCCTGCCTTGGTGATGCTGCTCGATGTGAAGGCGTGTCGGAGAGCTCGGTCCGCTTCTTGCGTCAGGAAGTGTGACAGCGTGATTATCGACGGTTCACTCGCGCTGCAGTTGACCTCGGCGTAGTCGCACCAACGTGACTGCAAGTGCGGACTCAGCTTCTCCAAGACTTCCTGCGTCAGCATGGGGTTATATAGATAGCCCCGCTGGTCGAGGCTCTCCAACACGTTGACTATGTTCTGCAACCTCACAGCTAGTTGGTTGAGGTCGCTGGCGGTGTTGCCCGGTCGGGGCAGGCGGCGTAGGTCGTCCAGTGTCTTGCGCACGATGACCTCTGGTTGTCCGAAGCTTCGTTGCAGCGTCGTCATGACGATCTCTGGGTCGGTTGCTGAGTGTAGCAGGGCGGCGACAGCTTCCCGCGCTTCCCCGCGCAGGCAATTGCGTAGGCGCGCCATGTTTTCGGCGCGCGAGAACTTGTAAATGGTCGCCGAGTCTCGCCACGCTGCTTTGAAGGGCAACCATTCGGTGGCCGCGCCGGAGAAGCTAGGCAGGTCTGTAGCTTGCCTCGGCAGCGGCCGGGTCCTCGCCATCTTCTCCAGGGCCTGGGCGAGTTGCTCGATGCCGCGGCTGCGGCTCCGGGCCGGCGTCGGTGTGCGCCGCGTCTCGTTCGGCGACTGCGAGTAGCGCCGGCGGCGCTGTGTCGGCGTCGGCGAGCGCTCTAATCGCGCTCGGCTGGCGTCCTCTTCGCGTTGCACGTAGTGAAGAGGCGGTGGCGTTGATGCGTGGCCCGTTCGGGGCCGCCGGTCGAGGCTGCGCTCGTCGTCCTCTCCGCGTCGCTCGTAGCGGAGAAGCGGTCTCGGCGGTGTGTGGCCCGCCCTGGGCCACCGCCGCGGGCTGTGATCCTCCCCGCGTCGCTCGTAGCGGGAAAGGATAGGCGATGCATGGCCCGTTCGGGGCCGCCGGTCCGGGCTGCACTCGTCGTCCCATCCGCGTTGCTCGTAGAGGAGAGGCGGTGGCGGTGATGTGTGGCCCGCTCTGGGCCGCCGCCGTGGGCTGTGATCCTCCCCGCGTCGCTCGTAGCGGGAAGGCACCGGTGGTTTGAAGCGAAGAGGTGGCGCTAAGTGAGAGCGGCCTTCTACGATGGGTCGCCGCTCCATACTGCGATTCTCCCCGCGTTGCTCGTAGCGGGAAGGGACAGGCGATACGTGGCCCGTTCGGGGCCGTCGGTCCGGGCTGCAGTAGTCGTCCTCTCCGCGTCGCTCGTGGCGAAGAGGTGGCGCTGGTTGAGAGCGGCCCGCAGTTGTGGGTTGCCGCTCAGGACTGCGGCTCACGCTGCCCGTGACCGGCGCGTCGACACGCCGCTCGTAACTGCATGGTGTCGGTGATGTGTGGCCCGCTCTGGGCCGCCGGTCGGGGCTGCACTCGTCGTCCTCTCCGCGTCGCACGTAGCGGAGAGGCGGTGGCGGCGATGTGTGGCCCGCTCGGGGCCGCTGGTCTAGGCTGCAAACGTCGTCCTCTTCGCGTCGCTCGTAGCGAAGAGGTGCTCTGGACCGCCGTTCTAGACTGCGATTCTCCCCGCATCGTTCGTAGCGGGAAGGGACCGGCGGTGTATGGCCCGTTCGGGGCCGCCGGTCTGGCCTGCAGTCGTTGTCCTCTCCGCGTCGCTCGTAGCGAAGAGGTAGCGCTGGTTGAGAGCGGCCCGCAGTTCTGGGCCGCCGCTCCGGACTGCGGCTCTCGCCGTCCGTAACCGGCTCGTCGACTCGCCGCTCCTCCCGTGGCCGAAGTGTGTTGTCATCGTGCGGTACGGTCTGCAACCATTGGTCGCCCCGCGATCGGCTTTCCTCCGCATCTGCCATGCTGCTTTCTTCCTCGATCTGTGCAATGTCGAGTTGCAACCTCCTGCGCAGTGCCTCCGCTTGCAGCTCCAATTGTTGCTGCCTGATCTCGGATAGCCGTTCGGCCGTCTCGAGCTCGAGGCGTCGGATGCGGGCGGCGCTAGTGTTCGACCGCCCAGTCCGGTTCGACGCAATTGATCGTGGAGGGCTTGTTCGGCGCGGCGCAGTGAGTCCAGTCACTGTGCTGAACGACGGTTGCAGTGTAGTCGCGGTGGTCTGCGATGGTGATGCGGGTGGCAGGTCGTAGACAAGCCCGCGCTGTAGCCCAACGATCGGTTGAGGCGCGGCTTCACGATCCGTTGAAGGGACGGCCACACTAGTGGGGACCGTACTAGCGGTGGCGGATGCACCGTCGTTCTCGCTAGCTCGTAGTTCATCCCCAGCTTGGCTCCTCGTTACGACCATTTTGAACGCCTACTCTTGAACACCGAACTTGCGCACCAGAATTCTTGAACGCCAAAGATCTTGATCGCCAAAGTTCTTGATCGCCAAAGTTCTATGATCGCCAAAGTTCTTGATCAGGCTCGTAGGACCATGTGTTGACGATAGCTCACGCGCTATAGTGGACTGTATGACTTGAGTTCAAATTAAACAAAGAGTTCGTAGTACTAGATATTTATTACACACTGTTCGCTATGCCGATCTGGCTGAATACAAATTAACCTAATCACTATTTCACAATGGTTCTTTTCTTCTGGAGGCTCCTTGTAGCTCCGTTCGTTGATCTGTTCGTTGGCACACCGCAGATAACACTACACAACAACACAATACCACATTACTAACTAAACTTACAGCTATATATACAAAATCCTAACGCTAATCGTAGTACACGGCTCGCGTTGGCCATGTACCAATAGGGACGCGCGAATATCTCCCGTCTCGCTCTACGCGTCCCGTTCTCTCCGGCCTCCCCTCCACTTCTGCCGCCAGTTGCTCACGGCGATCGGTCGGGTGCGCTGGCGCTGCTGCTGTTGTCCGCAACAACCATCTCGAAAATCTATGTTGAAAATAGAAGAAAAGGAATTTAGAATAAAAGCATCTAACCAGTGGAGCAGTGTATATTTTTCTAAAAATGACTGCAACGCAAGTTATAAGTAAAATTTGGGACGAACAGGCAATGTCGAATTATGATAGGTATAGGCAAAATGAGACTAAATATCCAGAAGACGATCTGAAGCTTTCTGAAAATTATATATTTTTGGTCAATGAAATGAGGAACTGATTCTTCAAAAATAGGTGAGCCAAGGACTTGGAGTGAACTTTTGTCTATAATTTTGATATCGGGAGCAATTGTACTAAAGATTGTATCAGATTTAATAATTTGTTTTTGAGTGCAGTTTTTCGAAATAAAAGTTCCAATTTTTAAAGTTTAGATTAAGGCCAAGAATATTAGAATGTTAATTATTAATTTGACGACCTCCGTAGCGAAATGGACAACATGCTAGGACTAGTGTGTTAACCTTTAGCTGATGGGGATCGAAGCTAAAACTCCCGGATTAGTGGACGCCAATCCGGAGGTTCCGGGTTCGATCACCAGACAGGGCAAGTTGGAAAACGGCTTTGTCAAATTGTCCTAGGTCTTGAGTGTATAACTATATGTGTATTTATCATAAAGTACAGTATCGTTGAGTTAGTATTCCATAACACAAGATTGAGGCGGCCCTTCCCGGCAGCTCTGTCGTCAACGCGAGCATAGTTCGAAAAGCTTGTTTTTTTATCCAGGGCAATGCTAGAAAAAAAAGCAAACCAAAAAGAGAGAGATAGCACCTTAGGGCACGGTTTGCACTGTATTGAATGAAATTAGTATTATTATTAACTATCGATTGAACGAATATTAACTATTCATAGGGTGCGGAAATTTCATAAAACTTGTTCCAGGATATACGTTTTTGTTAGTAAGCTTTACAAGTTTGTAAAATAAATGTTTTTTTATTTAAAATTTTCATTACATTTGCGAGGTTTCTATCGAAATATTTTTTTTTATTTTTATAATTTATGAGTACTTTATGAATGGTCGAAGTTCGGGTAAAATTTGTGCAAAAAAGCAGATTTTTGGAGGCGTATATTGAACTTGTTTTTCTAAATATTCATTTTTTATTTCGATAGAAACCTAGAACTTGTGCACAAGATATCTGTTAGTTTAAAAGTTTTAAAGAAAGATCACTTACAACGCCATAATTACGTACGAGCGTTTGTATGAAAAGTAAGACGGGAAGGCTGCTCTTAAGGGATTATACTAGTTTAATCTGTGTAATTTGTTCCTATATATGAAAAAAAAAACTATGTGGCTAATAAGTCTAGAAAAAGAAGTAGATAATCGAATCTATGCCAAAAACTGATTCTTGAAACAAAGACTTAGAATATACAAGTAGTCTTGCAACCGTAAATTAAAAAAGTAAGTACTAAAAAAACTGTATGCTATAATATGATCGACTGATAAAAAATCGCAATCGATTGATAGAACTTATATAAAATAAAGAAAGATTTATCTAAATTAACAGATTTTTATCTAAAATAAAGCTCTATTTATTGTTCTCTATTCTCATTCATTTCTAATTTTGTAATATTTAACATAATATCCAGTTATTGAAAATTTTCTCAGAAAACCATTTTAAAACTTTTTTTTTGTTATTTTAGATCACGAATGATGTTTAAAACATAGGTTTTTGGTGTTTACAGGAACAACGTTCGGAAGTCGTGATTGAAATCGAGCACGAAACACGAAAAAATGCAAACGAAGCCATGGGCGGCTCTGAAAATGGTAATTTGTATAATCAGCATTTACTAATTTTGTTACTCTGTATTTACAAATTTCTGTAAAATTAATGAAGCAGGTCTTTACTTTTTTATGGGATCATTTTGAATAAGTACTAAAAGATTTTTTTATAGGTATTTCTTATTGATGTGCTACTCAGTTGGAGAACTAACTAGAGTAAATAAAATTGTAGAAGGCAAAAGACAATATTTTTACATATTGATTGTTGTATCAAAAACTTTTGGGTCGATATTTAGCGCACTGTCTTTTGACCTGGTACTTAAACAGCGAACTATCTGGTAAAGACTAACCAATTGATTCTAAATGTATGCATTTTCAGCGGAGTCAAAGGTCCGACATGAGATTGGTGCGGACGCCCTAGATGGTGACAAGGGCTCGGTGGTCACCGTTTTGTTGGAGAAGGCCGGCGGCGGCGCTGGTCTCGGCTTCGGCCTCGACGGCGGCCGAGACTCGCCGAACGGCGACCGACCACTTACCATCAAGAAATTATTTGCAGGTTACAACTTTTCCTTACTTGAGGTGTAAGACGTTTAATGTTCTGGATTTTTAAGAGAAAATATAACCTGATTACACTAAAGGAGTGGAGTGAAATTTATTGTTATTGTTCAGGACTCGTTGATGTTTTTTGTATTCTATTTTTATTTAATAATTAGTTGGAACAAAAAGTTCATTCTACAGATTTTTGTTCTCTTTGTAGCGGTCAAAGCACATAAAAAAAGCATTATTGCTTTATTTTTATTGGAGGCTTGACAGTTAGCTACAGCTAATATCATTAAATATATATTTTTTACTTAATTACAGGAGGTGCAGCAGCGCAAAGTGGTCGTGTTTTGGTTGGTGCAGAACTCTTGTCTGCCGGAGGACAGTCTATGGAAGGCTTCACTCGGACACAAGCATGGGCCGCGCTCAAAGCTCTGCCGGCCGGACCCGTCGCCCTCGTACTCAGGAACCCTAAAACCACGTAAATGTAACGAAAACATTTTTAACTGGTATAGGGAAATCAGCGGAGTGTCGCCTCCAGCTGAATAAGCCAAGTGACGCGTGAATATCTTTCAGAATCCGGTTAGCACTCGTCCTAACAAGAGTCATTTATTTGTGAACGTTTGCCGAAGGGGAGAATAAAAAGATGCTGATTGCTGACAGCATTCAATTTGGTAAAATGTGCCGAAAATAGGACGGCTCAAGGCACTTCGCTCCTGCAAATTGTACCTACAATGTGCTTACTTCATTAGACAAGAATGAGTCGACGTCTTTGTATATATCGTTATATTCCTTTACCTAAATAATGCATATTGTTGTCGTTAGCATACGTTTCAAGACTGCCTTTTGTATTGTTGAAATTATTTATAAATTCGGTTAATTTAATGCTAGTCTGGACAGTAAAAGAAGTTCGATGTTTAAAGTCCTTTAAAAGATTTTGTACTTAAAATTATTTCAAAATTAAAAACTGGATGTTTTTGAGTGCCATTTGAAGACGACAGATATAAACATACGTCTTTAATTAAGCACGCATATGCATAGGAAAATATTAAGATTTCGATCCACTAATCTCTTACTAATTGATTATTTTTTCTAATGCCATCCCATATCAATTTTAATATTTTATTTTACTTTTATTCGCCTAACAACGTGTGAGAAAGGATGTTTAGATATTTGTTTGTAGATAAGTATGTACACATGATACTTACTTTAGAATTATTCATGTACGGTTATCATATATTAGAACTAATCTCGAATACGTATCTACAATTTTTTTCCTGTCTCTTTAAAACTGAATAGAACACGAACGATCGTAAATGATTAATTTGGTAATGAAAAGTAATAGGGATTACATAGATATACCTATCATAATTGAGCAATATCGGTAATCAATAATTGATTTAATTGTAAAAATACAATAAATAATACACAGAGATCATAAAATCTCAATCAAACGATTTCGATGAGCCAAAGAAAAGGTGATCAATTTCCTATCTGAGGCCTCTTTTATCATCGCCCGAGGTGTGTACAATTGTACAATATAAAATTTGGCCAGAAAGTGACCATTTTAGCGCGGGTAGCGGCCGAAAAGTACCATTTTGTAGAGATACGTAAAGGATTTTTTTTGAGTGAGATTGAGTAATATTAGTCAGACTTCAGATTTACACTCTAATTTAAAAGTAAACAGAGAAGTATTTTTGAGCCCCGAATTTTCTGTTATGTTATTATATCATAGATATTTATTTATGTCAAATGCCCTTTCTTACCACTTATTTGTAGAAATATGGTAGCACTGTAAATATTTTATCTACATTGTTTTTATTTTTAGTTATTTACTAATTCTTGTCATATGTTTAATGATCATCGAATGTTATTGTCAACGACCTATTTATATTATAACTATGGGAAATTTTGCTCCTATATTAAATATAATCTCAAAGAGAGAAAATATAATCTTGCTATGCATTTGATCGTTTTATTTTTATTATTTAACACAATCATTGATTAATTATCATTTACCATCAGTATTATACCAGCAAAGCACGATATATATATTTTACTATGGTTCTAGTAAAATATATTGTAGAAAAACATCAATGTGTGTGGTCAAATAATTCTAAAGGTATGCAATGGACTAAGTATAGACAAACTGGTCAAATATTTTCATTAGTTCTCAAAATTTAAGTCTTTAATAACCATGACGGTCACCTGGTGACCGAAGCAATTAAAAATCTTTTTCATCTCATCTACTCGGAAAACGATGTTTTCATCCCAAAACATTTGGAGCTACTTTACTTAGTTACTTCTTATTCTCTCGGGACTAAAAAGTGAAAAAAAAAATCTCTAGGGATTAAAACCAGTTTGAAAACTGAACACGAGTGTAATCTATGTAGAAACAAAAATAATGTTTGCAGTACAGCAAAAAAAAAAAGAAATAATTTTGTTTTAACAAAAATTAATTGGCAAGAACTTGATTTTTTAAATTTGGAATACATATTGACGTCAACATGGATGAATGTAGGTAATTTTTTTTATGTTCTTCGATTCGGAAAAAGAAATAAGTATTATTAAAAAAGCGCAATTTTTCTCTTTCTAATTACAGAAGTTTTAGGTTATTTGTATTGATATGTAATTATTTGTGTAAGTGTGAATACTTGTTCGTAAGTTTAAGTCTATAGTGAACAGGTATCAAGTTTTCCCTTAAAAATAAAAAGATATGAAGGACCACGCAGACAAAGTTACGAGTGAACATTTTATCGTACATTGGTGGTCTTCGAAAATTATTTCTTAGTATTTATTGTATGAAAACGACACCAAACAAAGATTAGTATTAAATTGTCGGTTGAAGTCTGATCCAGTATTGTAGGTGTTCTACTTTTCTTTATTTTCTGTTTTGTATTTGCTAGTTTTTCTCATAGATGGAGATGAAAAGTAGAGTGTGCTACTCGGGTACGGTTATATTTTTATTTCGGGTGATATACATGAATCGCTCGCTTCACTCAGGATTCACAGTAGCATCCTCGACTTCAAAATATTACCTTATCCCCTTGTAGCACAATCCACTATTGTGTCTGTCATGCTGGCATACAAATAGCTTTAAATTACATATTTTTTGGCAACACATACAAATTCTAAGGACCTATTTGCAACAAAAAGTTGACAGTATCAAGTTTAGTTGTTATCATAGACCTATATTTTTTTTAATGTGTAAGATTTTTATCGCTATATGCATGATGCTTAATTTTAAAAAAATACTAAATAGTTTATTGCCTACTCATTTATTTACAGTGAAGTTCATAAAGTATTATAAAAATGCAAAAATACATCAGACCTATTCTTAAAATATGTATATTTTACTCCTTTTATATTCCTTGGTCAATGTTCTATTAACTACTTAGTAAATCTATAAGTAAAAGCGTTAACAATGTAACGTCTTTATACAAAAATTAGTTAGTAACACTCTTACAGGCAATCGCATTATTGTAGAAAGTACTGACTTCTAGTATACACGTTTAGCAAAAAATATAATACATTTTTGTACATGATTTTAAGAATCGATTCTTTTTTAGCAAATAATTGCAACATTATAAATACAAAAAAAAGCTTAAAATGTTTATAAATAGCTCATAGCTCATTTATGTAAACACAACAAATTTTTCACAATATCTCCTTGACACATAAATATATTGTACTCTCCATTTTCCTGCACGGTTCTTATACGATTTCGTGCCCAAAAATACCTGATTTGCATGCATCTTATTTATTTCACTGCCATACAAACAATTCGAAACTATATTTTTGTCGTTTATTTCTACTCGTTTTGTTCACATCTTGCCTGAGTAAGCAAGAACCCTACTACGGTTTGTCTCGTGAACTTAATAATTCTTGTTCACGACAAATAATCATTATAGTGTGGTTAAAGAAAACATTAAATTAAGATATGTAATACATATTATCTAATTAGTTGTGCAATGCAGCTTCAATTATCACAGACAATTTTTCTAAAAAGTGCGTGGTATTTCTAAGAAAATGTCACATGATCAAAAACAAAACTTATCCTTCTTAGAATTTAGCTTGGGATAAGTTTATTTTCTTATCTCATCATAATTGTATGAACGTTTTGAAAGGTTGCTTACAAATTCGTTCCATGTTCCTGAAAAATTTCAATATATATATACTTACTTAAAAGGATAAGATGCTCTTCGTTTTTCGTTCATATTTTTTATTAATTCTTCTGTGAGAGTTATTAGTATTAAAACAAACTTTTATTGTTATCAATATAAAAAGTGCTAATGACATCTTAAAATAAATACGTCATCTTCGTATAAGTTTTACTCATATTTAGTGCTTTCATAAATCGATATATTTTAAAACAATACATACCTAAATTCCTTAATACACAGCTATTCAGAAAAGCCCTTTTCTGACCAGCCCTATTATTTAAAGAGTGATTGAACTTGCTGCCGAGATCCTTTATTTTTAACGCACTGCGTCTGAAGGAGGGTTATGTTTTACGAGTGTATTTATGTAAGTATATAATAATATGTATGTATGTATACTTACTTATGTTGTCAGATGGACGCAGGGGTAGGGGTAGACCGAGGATCAGATGGCGGGACGACCTTGATAAATTTATGTACGACTGGCAGAAGATCGCAGAAGATAGGGACGTGTGGAAGGATAAGAGGGAGGCCTCTCCCAGCGGTGGGACACTAAACCTACAGGCTAGAAAGAAGAAGAAGAATAAGTATGTATATTTTTATGGGACGCTCTGAAGCCTTGACGACTTGATAGACATAATTTTAACAGGTGTCGGTAAATTCGACTTAATTCTGAGAGTGACACTGGGTAAAAGTATGTATATAGAAAATTAAACGAAAGCAATATATCGGATTTTCGGAAAATTTTCAAGCAGTCGGGTTTTTTTGTTTTTTATATAAGGTAATTACTTGTTTCTCTGATAGATGGCGATATCAGTATAGTATCGTATGAAGTTAAAGGTATATTGCTGTATAAAGTTATGTTATTCCACATTGGCCTTACACGGTTCCACCAAAGACATACTTCAGTTTTCTTGTCGGCTACTTCAAGGCATAAATTTGGAGCCAGGACTAAAACTGATGTGGATTATTTTATAACATGAAAGTTCCAGCCATCGTCCTCTCGCATCACATAGTGGAATAAATATCATTGCGATGAAGCGCCTGCAACGGTGTGTTGTCTCCGCAGCAGGCGCAGGTCAGTCAGCGTGCGGGCGCTCGCCGTACGACGCGGAGCAGCACGGGCCCAGCGCGGACGTCTTTGAATAGCCTGATGGCCTCCCCGTGAGTTAAGCCGGCAGTACCACGCCCGTTTACTGACACGATCTCGTCACCTGGAATCAGATGAGCACCATTTCATATGACTTACAGTCTCTTCCACCTTATATTTTCGGGAATAGATGCAACGCTGAGCAATGAATAGTCAAAAAATTATACGACCTTTGGGTCTTATTGGCCTGGGTTCGTGTACTCTATTCATGTCATTATTGGGTATTCGTAGGATAGTTATTTGTTCAATATTCCACGGGTTAAACTAAATTATGTACTTGTATGTAGGTACTGTTTACATTATTATTCAGTATTTTTATAATTTTCCAATTTCCTTAAAACTTACCACTTATTGCAATATATTAATGTTTTTGTTTATGTTTATTATGCAATACTGAAGATACGTTAATGCAGGTGCAAGTGAAGACCTTTTTAATAAGTGCACGAGAATAAAATTGCAGCTGTCTGTAACCGTTATTGTGGAATGCGTCCTGCACCTTTCTATTTACAGAAATTAAATATCTTGCCACCGTATATTAAAATCATGGATTAATTACATCTTGCCAGACAAACTACTAAACTATATAAATTGATTTTAACAATTAAATAACATTATGTATGATTCTTGTATATTTAAGTTATTGCATTTACATTTACATATTCAATCTACATATAACAAAATTCAATATTTGTGTACGTTGTATGTATGTACTTTTTTTAAGACAGTATGTCTTAAAAAACTACGTACAATGTACGCACATACAAGTAATCAAATAACGATTATCCCTTAGACATTCAGAAATCAGAATGATATCATATCATAAGCGGCAATTTGCTTGCACCTCATTTAGAATTCGATAGACGGCTATGTCATGTTGTTATATTTTTTTTATGAGTTTAACGAAACATAAGAGGTTTGTTTCTTCAAATGTTTTAATAATAGAAATCTTCCTTACCTTCTCTAAGCAAACCAGACTCGGCAGCCTGTCCATTATTGAATATGGTCTTGACGAAAATGCCCATATCACCACGAGGAGAATCCCGACCTCCAACTATGCTAAACCCGAGGCCTTTACCTCCGGCGGACTTTGTGAAACGCACCTGGAAATCGAAACAAAAGCTTTTATTTATTTTATTTTTGTTTACAACCATGAAGACGGTACTAGGTTCTCATACTTGCTTCTATTTTTCAAATATCAATGAAGTGAATGTACAAAACCACTAAATAAAATAGGTAAAAACCTGTCGACTTTTTACTTATTTCATTTCTATTGTTACGCATAGAACATGCAACTCAGCAGTGCAGTGACCGACCCAAAACGCATACTTGCAGCGCAGTGAAGAAAATTTAGGTTTCATACAAACAAATATTGTTATGATTCACTCACACCAATGTAAATACATTTAGTATAAGTACTTTGTAATTTTGTAAATAAATTCTCTTTGGTATCAGACAATCGACGTGTTTTCTTGTCTGGGATCTTGACGGATCCATCTAACAATACTTTCCTCCTACTACGGCCAAGACACCCTTAGCCGTCAGTTTACTGATCAGTCTTGTGAGTCTGCTTGACTGGTGGTAGGAAAATCCTGGCCAGTGCACATTGCACCCCGTGCACTACACCTTGTTCCTACCCACTGTCCGTCTAATATCTTAGGTCTCATGGTATTAGACTTCCTTGCCTATCTATTTACGTATATATTCTTGACTTATGGTTAGGGCTAGGGTGTTAGGTGTTAGGTGCTAGGGTTGTTTGTAGGTAATAGTTATCCCTCTAAATAATAAGTTCATGTAAAGTTAGCTAGCTAATACAGCACAGAACATTACTACGCAGATACACTTTGATTCACACTACATATACTTAATAAAAAACACTAATAAATAGCTAGTTCATTGTACATCTACTTATAGAGAAATATCGCCCGCCATTTATTAAACGTGGTTTGGGTGCCGTTATTTTGGGATGCCGTTTTAATCTTCTGATTTGTAAAAAGGTCTAGAAATCGGTATGACTTTGAATATTCTTGTAACAAAAGATATCAAATAGTTGAATTACCTCAAACGTGTGAGTATCTCTTGGTTCAGGAGGCGGTGGCCGCTTTGTCTGCACGGTCGCCGGCGGCGCCGGGGGAGGCCGCGCTGACCGCGGTGTGGCGCTCACTCGTAACTCCGCTACACAGTTCCGCAGTTGTTGAATCGGCTCTTGTCGTGCTTGAACACGCGGCAGCCTGTAAGGCTCCTCCCATAACTTATGAGATGCTTCTGATCCCATTCGATTGTAAACATTTCTATACGATGGCATGTCTAGCTCAACGTTCTCACTGTAAGGTCGACGACTTCTCCCTTCTGAACTATTTTTCCTTCGTTCTGGAATATAATTGTAATCTACCACGTCTCGACTTTCGTCTTCTTGATTTATCAAGGGAGTGCGATCTCGTGGGGCCGGTGAACCTTTAGCTCTGTAGACATTTGGAGAGCTGCAGCGCCGTCGCAATGTGGCTGATTGTCGTTGCGGAGATGGAGAAGAGGGAACACGAACTGTCGAAGTGGGGCTAGGGACGTAGAAAGTTGCGGGTTGCTGTTGCGGCGGAGCTAAAACGTCGTGAGCGGATAGGGCACGTCTCCGCAAACCCCCGCCTAGTTTTCCAAGTGCGCGGAGAATATCTGGCGCTCCACTTGTGACGCGCAATGAAGCTGTAGTGTACACTTTCCCACGGTGTCGGAAGGAAAGTTTTGAAGGTGGCGCAGGGGAGCAGTGCTGTGGAGGTCGGGGAGGAGATGGAGAGCACTGTACTGGGCTGGGCTCCCTCTGTCCAGATCCTGGTCGTAGCCTTGAGCAACGCCGACGCAGCTTTCGCCATCTTTGAGATAAGTTCGCGTTCCAACTGTCTTCTGTAACGCAAAAAGGTGCGCTTTAGTGTTTTAGATTATCAATATAAAAATAGCGGTACATAGATAAAACTTAGTATAGCATAGGTGCTTGGAATGTAAACATTGTTCATCATTGTAGTAAAGGAAGTAGTAGGTAAACATTGCACATATGAGGAAGTTACCTTTCTTATTAGTGTCTGCGTCGGAGGCGTAGTCGTGGGTGCGCGGTAGGGGAGGAGCGGGCGGCGAGGCGGGCGCGGCGAAGCTGTGGCGCAGCGGCGTCATTCGCAGCAGGCGCGGCCGGTCGCCACCGCCGCGGGAGCCCCAGGCCGGAGCACCCATTTTAGAAGAAATCTGTAGAAAACGAAAGATTTTTTTTTAATTCTTTCTGATTACTTCAGAAAAGTAATTAAAATCTTTTTCGTCTTATCTACTCAACGATGATTCCATCCCATGCGTCGTCTACATGGTTTGGTAAACATTCTTATGTTCTTAAAGTTTTTAAAGTTTTTAATTTGACTTGACTAAATAGTAACTAGAGTTGCTTATTTTGATGCAGTGTACCTACTGGTGATGGATGACTTGATACGTCTACTGAGATGTGACAACCACTATTTTTTCCACTGATGTGTCGGTAATTTTGGTCATGTCAATTAGTAAATATCGAATTAGAATCTATTCGGAGTGAGAGAGACTTAAATCGTATAAGGGCTCTTACAGTATGCCCGCGACACCTGTCGGAGACGGTCGACGAGACGATCGCCGACAGGTGTTGCGGGCATATTGTCGTTCATCTGTAATATTTCATTCCAGAGCTTCAGACAGATCATAAATAAACCTCAGCAATGTATAAGTTATTGAATAGAACTGTTATGATTTCAGAATGATTACCACGGCTGTACTCAACCCAGAAACAGAACATCCGTTACATCTTATCTCTGTAATTTATTGCAGCTAAGGAAGCATATGGACAATCAACATAAACCGTCCGAGTTTATTAACCCAAATTATCACGCATCGCTAAATATAGTACCACTTGTTATTAAAACAAGCTAGTCTTATTATTACCCTTCATATCCACACATATAGATATAGATGTATCTTCAAGAACAACCACTTTATTAAGTAGTGGTCGGCTTCTGTGTAATTTACTAGGAGTACATAGTGATAAATCTCGAACAGAAGCATAAGTTGCAAATACAAAGATTTACAGAAACATAACTCAAAGACTTTGTCTTGTCAGTGTCATATGTACGTACTAGATGTAGCGCTTACCTATTTACATATTTGTTTTAGAGATATAAGATTTTATTTAAATTAAATGCATATTTACACCATTTTCTCAGTATTATTTAAATATAAATCGCATGAAATCCTCTCCTGGAAAATAGGCCTCCGTAGACTTCCAATTGGCAGAGACGTTTCCAACAGCCCTGACTGAGTCGCTACCTATACCTAGTAGCTGTATATTACATGATGTACTTGTCTTCATGTGGTCACTATTTGAAAACTTTTGTGTCCAACCGGCTGTCGGTTATCCAGTCAATGTGCCTTGCCTGTCCATTTAATGAGCCAATCTGCAGGACTGTGTCATTAACTTATATTGAATTTAATTTTATGAGACATTTTCTTATATTTTTTGAAAGTATCTTATTAAGTAAGTACTTCTTCTTGTTATCTATACTCAGACGTGGGAGTGGATCACTCACTGTGGCTTGGGATATTAATTCATATATCTCATACAAAATTGCTATTTTAACTTACACAATCCATCCATATAGTTATGCTATTCAGTCATTTATTTACGCGGTCGAATGCGTATCTACTAAGTTTCACCTCTACACACTTGAATTTGTGCATAAGTGACCACCATGTTGCTAACACCCACACAGCGTGGGATTAGGTCACAAATGGCCTACGTCCGGTGATCATAGCATTGAATCCATGCCTTGTGTTTTTAACACACTTAGATTTCTGAAATGGTGTAATTGCTTTAGCACTAATAGACTGACATCTTAATTAAACTGTTAAAGCCTCCAAAGCTCCAAAGCTCCAAGCTCGGTTCCAAAACTCGGTGCATAAAAATTCTTTTGACCTTTCTTGTGCTTGCTTTTCTGGCTATGAATTCAGGGTATTTATACGAGTAATTGTAGTACGAGTGCCTACTATGTCAGGTAAAAAAATATTATAAACTCACCGGAATGGCCTAAACGTAGGAATGAGTTGCTAATAATCTCCAAGAGAAATAAAAAATATGTAAGTTACTAGTATGGTTTCCACCACATACACAAAATATATTAATTATCGGCATTTATTATGATAACGTTGAAAATTTAGCTGCCTCATTTCCCTGGGATATAGAGGGCGTGGACAAAAATATGGTGTTATCTCTACCATCCTTTTAAGTGGTCTACTGGTATATTGGTCTTAGGCTTTATCTACTTTGAATGGGAGAAATACGGCGATTCATATTTATGTATTTATTTTCATAATTACCTAACGGGGTCTCCTAAAAGTCTTTGATGAGTCGCTTCCTCATTGTTATCAGAAGCAGCCGAGGCGTGTCTGAGTGCGCCGCCCGGTCACAGCCGGTACCGTTGCGGATATCCGTTCTGTCGGCGCACTCTTCATATTAGGCACTTGTAGTAGTGAGTTAAAAGGCAAGTAATATTTATGTGACTTTAAATTCACGTCTGAATCAGTAGTAATTCCTGCTGCCAAAGAAAAATGACTAACGATGAATGTTACAATCTGTATTTCTGATACTCTTAGAAATAAATAACAATGCTGACAGTTCTACTGAGTCTTTTTAGAGGAGCTCGGTATCCTGACGGGAGTACGCATTACTAGTACTCACCGGGCGTAGTCCAGACTAGGATGCGTGATCACAAGTAGCATGAAAATTTTTAAGCTCGTCCGTGCTTTGTTAGCCATGTAAAGCCATTGGTCTCAGCTATAATCATTGTATGACAGTCGTCAAGCATCTTGATAAATCTGACACAGTGATGTCCACTTACGCACACAAAAAAAAACCGCAAGTGTCTTCCAGAATTATTTCTTCCAGTGGCTTTCTTGTACATTTCACTTCATCTCCCTCTTTCTCATCAAAGGGAAAAATTATCATAATTTTATAATACAACGTGATGTCACGATAGGTAATTTTTTAAAGAAAAAAAAATGATATACGATTTATTATCTGTACTTCAGAACAATGCATTATAAATAAATAGAATTATTACGTGCATGATGCATTTTTCCTATAGCGTGGAGAATTACGGTCAATTAAGATGTATAAGAGTGGTGCGGCAGCGTGCCGAGGTGAAGCGTTATTTAATTGCTAGAGAACCATAAACATTTTGTAACATGATTTGATAGTAGTCAAGGTTTCATAGACGTTGAATCTTACCTGGGTACCTTTATTAGAAACCATGTTGACTTTTCATAAACTCTTTTACTCAGATTTGACTGTTTTACTTAGATTAAGTACTTTAGTTTCATACGGAAACATTTAAGCAGTGCATTTTACGAATATTTCGAGTTACTGAATAAACATTTAATTTAAAAAAAAATCTGCTCTGTATAGGTTTTAAAGGAATTTCGAGCTGCCTACGTAAAAACCTCACAGGTAATAAAAGGTTATTAATTTTATTGAGAGCGTAAATGTCGACCACAGACATTAATCTCCAGAGAGCCGGCGTGGACAATGGCAGTAATTAAATTCCGGCGTCCCCAGCCAGGGGTCGGTCTTTATTGGCGACAGACGACTCTGTAGGCTGACGAAAACATAGGGGAGCAGTTCTTATAAACATCTCGTTCAGTCAATGCTTTTGAAAGTGGTTTCTTTTTGCTTGATCAAAGTTTTAATGGGAGCTCAATAACTCAATTAACCATATCGATAATTAATCCTTTGGTTTTATCATATCTACAGGAGATGATTTTTTTTTATTTCGCACTATAATGGTAGCATAATTGCAAAATCATGTGATTGTATTCATTACAGGTATGAAACCGTCATAGAGTTCATCTGTGCGTCGGAAACCAGCGTCGATTTAGCCGGCGAAGTCCCGTTGTGAGCTGAATTTGGCGCTGCGTCCGACAACGTGGTCACTGCTCTTCCGGTGCTTGTTTTATTCAAAGCACTTTCCTATCGAAAACCAACCTCAAGACCTAGATGCAGTTAAAGTAGTTTTATAGTATGCATGGAGGTTATTAAGGCTCTGTAGAGACATTGCGATTATAGTGAGGTTTAGTAGGCAGACATATTTTTTAAAGTTATCATTGACCCTTTACCTGGTATTGTTTTATTAATTGCTTACTTATTGATCAAGTGAGCAAAAAGTTCTCCGAGTCTACTTGAACAATCCGGCGTTTCTATGTGTGTTCAGTGAATACCTTTGTATGTGCGTATTTTGTTCCACAATAACTCGAGTATTGTTTTCGGAGCCTTATGTATGAGGTAGGTGTGTAGATGTAGTAAACAAAAATTTTGTGCGAACATGAGCCAAGTCAGTAAAGGGGTTTCCGAGATGTGGAGTTCGTGAGTTCACAGTTCGGGGCGAACACTTAAGTATTTTATGATGTTTAGTTTTTAGTGTTTAATCACACATTTTTCACTCACAACGGTAGTGACCTGATATTTATTTAAAAATATTTTGTACAACAATATTCAAATGTAAAATCAATTTATATACTCCATGTCATAAGTATAAAAGAATATTATATATTAAGATGTAAATGCAAATATGCGTTATCTAGTCACGCCGTGTAAGTCCAATGGCTGAAGATAGATAAACGTTTATGTTTATGCTGTCTGACTCATATTACGGTTTAGGATGGCGGTATTACAGGGCGATTAAAACATCTCCTAATAAGGAGAGAACGAAAGAATGGTTACAATTAAGGTTACACAGCGGGTTATTTGTAATAACGAATTTACGGATTGTAGCTTCACTCTTTAAAAAACATTCAACGTTTCAGAAATTTTGAAATGATTCCATAGGAATGTTTTTATAATAATAATAACTTTATTTAAGGAACTTATTTGTAATACTATATTCGCATCGCAAATCTAATAACACGGATAATGACATTGGTTTTGGTTTGGTTTTTTTTTACGATTTGGGACAGATTTGTTTTTTTTTTATAAGCTGGCTATGAAATAAATGAAAATCACCATATGCAGCAATTCAAACTGAAAATAGTATTAAGTGCAATAAAACTAAAATTGTGTAATTTAATTAACGTGACTAGTAACGATTAGCAACGTTATAGTCTATATCAACCCTAGGCCCGACGCGGACGTCAGGTAGAGACTAAACAACTGACAGTGTCCCGAATTTCATATTTTAATGACTTGAAACACATAATTACAAATGAGATTATATCAAAGTAATTAAACTCTCACAATAAGTAGATGACTGGAAGTTTCACAAACTTTTTCTGTAGTGACAAACTGCTGGCTTGAAAGTTATTGGGGCGCTGTATGATTTACTCCCACACATTCTCATTCAGAACATAACGATTTCTCGGTTTTTGTTGGGTTATTGATCGGAAGTGCATTAAAACTCATTTCCCAGACATTTCGTTAGGAATAATAGCTTAATCTAGATCATGCGACTATGGATAGTTAATTATCTTCGGGGTAAAGATGTTTTTTAATTAAATTCTCTGAAAAACTTTCTTGTTAATCTTTGAATTGATTCATAGATCATATCATCACTGACTGTCGCACCTTTTCTATTTTATACACCATAACTAAACACTTAGGTTTCTTTCAGAAACGAAATCCTTGTTCCAAGTTCTTTGGAGAGTTTGGAGATCAGGTATAGTGAACGTTATTAAATAATTTGATTATCTGGATTAGGTTAGCAGAAAGAAATTAACGAGACCCTCTGAGCAGACGACATGAAGATTTTGTTAAATTGGATTATTGGTATTTTGCCGGCATGTTAACAAATAACGTATTTTTTCTAAGGGGTCCGAACGCTGAATGTATCTAGCCCCTATTTGTTCCCTGCAATATGTTACGATAATATCTGAGAGGGTGGGTTGAATGCTGATTGTTCGTCATGGTCTGCTTTGAACGCACTCAAGTGGTAGCTATTACACAGACTGCAATCGATGGCCGTTCCATGAAAATTCAAGTGCGACTGCAATCTATGGTACAAACGTTGCGGCAAAAACTCGACTAAGCATCCTCAGGTCGATCGCAGATACGTCACGTTGGAATCTCAGAAATGTAAACTGAGGCTATCTTTTGAATAATGTAAGCACTATTGGTACTGCAAGCATATTACGAGTATATATGCGTACACATAGTTGAATATAGACCCTTTGATTCAGTTGCCCACCAATTGTAACAATATACCTATGTTATGTGAAAAGTCGACAAGATTTTTGCACGTAATTAAAATTTGAAAAAGTAAATAGTCGATTTTATTTTTCAACAAAAGTTTATTATATCAACTATCATTCTTTTTTTGAAGTTTGAAAGAATAGAATAAACTTCAATTCTGTCACACTATTGCCATTCGATATTTACAAAAACTTTATTCTACTGTGTGGCTACTGAGTAGGGTACTATAGGAATTTATGGCGATATAATAACGGGTTCGTGCCCATGTCGCGCCCACACTTATTAACGAAACTGAGATTTATGCGTGGCAGCGACAACGATAGTGGCACAATAGACTGGAGGAATGTGACCCACGTCTAACATAAAGCATTAAACAAAATTTCACTAGTATTATGCGACATTTGATTTACAAATTACCAACTAGGATAACCACGTGAAAGTATCAAATGTACTAAATTAATACTAATCTTCATGAATCGCCTGATATGATCTTTATGAATCGCCTGATATGAAGTATCAGGCGATTCATGAAGTAATTATGGTCTGTATTCATGATACAATACCTTTTGAGGCTAGTATATTATTCTCTAACCTTCACTAATGTCTCTGTTCTAATCTCATCTTCGAGTTTCTGTCAGTATCATCCTCTCAGCATCTTTTATTTGGTCTGATCTACCATCGAGCTGGTGATATTCTGGTTACTTGGAATATTATTCTTCTCTACAGCCTGTATCAGTCTACTGTTGGATTTGTCTATTCACCACGTAGCGTAGACGGGCTGGTGAATAATAATTAATAAATAAATACGGACAGATCACATAGGTTAAGATAGCCTCAAAGTAAGTTCGACACTTGTGCTATGGGGTAATACCAAAACCCAGGTCAATCTGAAAGAGATCATTTTCTATCTTGACCTGACCGCCGGGGTTCGAACCCGGGTCCTCCGGTGTGACTGCCGGGTATGATGACCAATAGGCCACAGAGGTAGTCGACCGATGTGACCGACCAGGTGGTGACCGCAGTGGATTGTATATTATTGTCTTTGGCGAGACGACATTGCTGCTCGTTCTCTGTTACACATACCTCCCTTTATGAAGCTAGATGTTATGTCCCACTCTGAGCAAAGACCTTCCCCTTTTTTTCTACTCTTACATAAACCTCCCTTAGTTATTTTAAATTAATCGAAGCTTTTCAATTGACTGCTTGCTACCCGCTCTGATAAATAAATTCCATACTTCTATTCTCTGATAAACTATTAAATAAATATATAAATAATAATAGGTGTTTAAGTATAATGGAAGTCACCAAAAGTAGGTACCTAAATCTAGTTTTTACTTAAGGTGGAAAAAGTAAAAAAAAAGTTACCTATATAGGGGTGTATAATCATATTTAAATTAGGTAGCTTCAGTACGGTCATAATGTGTGTCGTTGAACCGTTAAAGTGACATTAACCCCTTCATGTTACTCAAAGAATGTTGTGCGCATTCAAGCAGAGAGCTGTTGTTAATTTTAATGAAAACACCGTACAAGTTCTAGCATTGTATCTACTTGTAATATTATCATAACTATCAATATTTTCATTGTACGTTTTTCTCCACCTTTGAGGTAGTATTTATTATCATAGAGCAAACCGGAAGGTTGAGCTATTTTACATCACTATCACTTCAGTCATAGCATTTGTCGTAAGAAGTCTGCTGATAACATACTTTTTTATATCTGTATAAATGAGGAGATACCTCAAATTTTTAAAAGAAGGATAGCACCTCCAAAGCCTCAGCTAGCTACTCAATTCGTACGGACATACATTCCCAAAGATTCCAAAAAATACAGATAAGAAGGGCTTCATGGCAAAGTAGGGTCTGGGAGGCCCTGAACTTTATTTCCAGTGCTGGCAACAATTTGTACCTATTAATTTTAAAACTGTTTAACTACAAAGCTGTAATTGTATTATATATCAGATTTGTGTTTGACTAATAAGCGATCATGTAATATCAGATACTTAAAATACTAAGTTTACACATTTAACAACATTCTAGGTCTATGATACAAATATATTATGTAACAGTAAATGTGTAGTATATCTAAAAAAATACTATGACAGCTTCTTTTATTGAGGCTCTATCTATCGCAATGCTCTGATATGATGTTGGAGTAAATGATAAATAATGAATTGTACGATTTGTATCATGACAGTATCTTTTGTCTTCAAGTAGGCCGGTTACGGTACCTACATAGCAGTTATGGTAGATCTCAGCTGCTACTCATAACATTATTTGTCATCGAATTAAGAAATACCCGCGCTCCAGATCCAAGCTCATCGAATGAATCTGGGAAATTGCTTTTCGCTTTTGCCATTATATTGCTCAGTCTCCTTTATTGCCTTTTTCTTTAGAGAAATTGCTCTGATACTCTGGTTTTCTTATTTTTACTGATTAATAATATAATTAGCCAAAATTTTCTACATGTATTTAGATAAGTAGAGTGCAAAATATTCACCCTTTCGACCTATCAAAAAAAAACAATATGAATACACATGTACTGTACTGTTGCAATACGCGTAGGAAAAGATGATATTTTGAACTCTTACAAAAAGCAAAATTACTTATGAAGTTAGGAAGAGCCTAACTGAGTAAGTATTCAATTGGACTCACAAAAATGATGTAAGATGTTTTTTGGTCACTGGATTACTGGTTATTATATAACAAAAAGTACTTTGGCAAAGTATATGTATATAAGAAATTGTTGATGCCTACAAAGCGCCAATGGAAACAATAAGCTGATACTAATGTGCACGTCCTTAAAGTGACGTAATCCGTCATTATTGTTATTGTTAAACTCATTTGACACATTCATCGCTTAGGTCATTTTCCATTAAGACGAAGTGGTAGCTAAAGTGGCGCCCTCATTTGAAATAAATTGTTTAAAACTAAATAAGGTGATAATTAAAAATTTGATTTGTATAAATGTCTAGACAGACCTTTAAACTATTTTATGAGTAAACTTTGAAATTATTACTAATAGTCCGTCTAGTTTTAAAACTGTTTTTCGCCAAAAGTGGCCACTTTTGGCGAAAAACAGTTTTAAAATTAGACGGACTACCAATATTACTTTCAAAGGTTATTCATAAAATAGTTTAAAGGACTTTCTAGACATTTATACAAATCAAATTTTTAATTATCACCTTATTTAGTTTTAAACAATTTATTTCAAATGAGGGCGCCACTTTAGCTACCACTTCGGCTTAATGATCCTCGCCTTCGAAATAAAAGGCAAGCTTTTGTTTCAAAAGAACAAAGTAAATAAGATGAATTGGCTGGCATCGGAGACTGAAATGGATTTGTACGGATGTGTCCCGAATAAGATTATCAACAATGAGCAAACAATTTATCTAATTACATACAGTGAAAAAGGCAGAATAGTCTATTAGTACTGTTATTGCAATATATACTTACAGGCAGATCAAAGTAAGATAAAAATTGAAAACGAGTACGAATCATAAACCTATGTGCTAAATGAAATGAAAGAAAATGACAAAATAGTAGCAATATATTTAACATTAAGCAGAAAAGTCTGGATGCTGAACCAGATATAAAGAGACCAGAAAGAATAAGGAGTAGTTCTCAACGACATCATTGATATTTTCACCAACGAACTAGCTTTCGCGAAGCAGTCCAAGCACTTCTAAGAGCACAAACAAAAACATGGCTTAGTCTTTAACATAACAAACAGAAGAGTAGGTTAAGTTGACGATGATGGATGTAAGCTAAACGACGTAAGTTTCGCGTCGTATGTGGCACACCATGCGGGGTTTCGCAACAGTAAAAGTACCTGCCTACGCCCTACATAGGTCAACACCGTCCAGTATAAAAATGTTTATTACGCGAAATGTAAAGGCGATGCCCCTGCGCAAATGTCAAGACAGTTTATTAATTTCCCATATTGAATTTCATGCATCGTATGGATCTCTCCAAAAACATTTAATGTTCGGTATTTTTCTCTCTGTTATTTATTTTTACTGCATTTACTATTTTTCTTTGTTTGAGCTTCCCAATCATGCTCATTGTTTAAGTAAATACATGTTATACGGGAAAACTCGATTCCAATTTTCTTTCCCTCCGTAGTACTCAATAAACTAATATGCCACTAGTAGTTGGTTAGTGCCACTTTTACTTACAACACATACTTACTGCAATTTATTACAGCAGTAAGCAGCGACCTTTCACGGTGAGATGCCAGACCACCATTTGTTCTGTGTATTAACGTTACTTACCGTTGATTCCATTTTGTTGTTGGGTTGTTGACCTTTATTCATCTTACATGGTGTTATTTACAGAACGGTGCATTTCCAATAGGCCCATTAATTATGTGTAAATATGTTAATAGGTCTTCACGCTGTAAGAAAAGGTCTCCGTAGCTGCACAGCACGCATATTGCACAACAATAACCGTGGATTCGATTCGTACAGATATGTGTTACCATGAGTAAATGTAACATTTTTAGAAATGTAGGTATATTTTGCCTCTGATATATCAGTGTCTCATTCTTCTTACCGCTGGGAAGTGAATATCCTCAATATCATTGAATGCTCCATAGCATTTCGGAATTAAATTTCAAGATCTTATAATGTCTTACACAGTGCAGTCTTATATGAAAAGTAGCTATTAATTAGGTTATCTTATCATTAAAGAATTCTCCTATTTATCCAGAGTCTTCACATGTCATTCCGTTACTCAAAGTGGCATTGTCCGCCCGTCTTCATTACGACGGCGTGGGAGACCCGGAATACGTGTGGTTTGGCATATTTATGTCTATAAGGGCATTCGTTTGCATCATTCTATGATGTAGGTGGATCACATAGTTCCTGTTCGAGACAATATTTTATATTACATTAAACTTATTTATTATTAACCACATGGTAAAATTTCCCAAAATAAAAAGTACTCTATGTATTAATCCAGGTAAAAAGCTATCTACGTGCTAAATTTAATTCTAATCCATTCTTTGTAGTAAAAGCGAAACAAAATAAAAAAAATCGATAATCAATATTGATACAAACTTTCATGAGCTAAATATAAAAACGAAATATTAACTCATAATATCATTAAATCTTCCGATGATACTGCAGTAACAGTGAACAGCATTGTGACAGGTATGAAGGTAGCATCAGTTGCGGGCCGGCGGCAATACTTTGCATGAACTAACTAGTAACAAAAGCACACAAAGTGCCAAATACGGAAAAGCATGTCAATTTACTTCCTAAATTGTCAAAAAAAAATACACAAACATTTTTCTGTATAAATAAGTACTCTGGGGTGGTACACTTTTTGGACGCATCTTATTGTTGTGAGGTTGTGAAGTGACAAGTTTGTAATTAAAGTTGAGATTTTGAGATAACAGAAAAACTCATTTGATTTTTGTCACTGATATAAACTTTTTAACAGTAGTTTAGTTAAAAAGATTTAGTTGACCACGACAAGATAAAAAATAATTTTGTTTAGTACATTATTCACAGTAATAACCATGCCAGAGTTGAATACGATTTACCTAGCGTACTGCGTGCGGTTGCCTTTGGTGGAGAAAAACACAAACAGACACATGACAGCAAATATCTGTTTTATAGGCAAGAACCTCCCTCACCGAATCTTAAAAGCCGTAACAGCTTTTTATGACAGGATAGACCTAAGAATTCCGGAAGATTAAACTCACATTGAGGCAAAATAAGTTCCCGTCCTCACCATCTGACATTCCAACGATGGGAAGCTCTCCCAGGTAAGGTTTTTTCCTGGGCAGTTTGGAAATCTTTAAACAGACTCCGATCTAGTACAGGAAGATGCCAAGAGACCAGAGCCAAATGGGGTTACTCTGACAACAGTTTGTGTGACTGTGGGGTCACTCAATCCATGGACGATCTTTAGTCAGGTCCCAACTGCCCGACTCCTTGTACTAAGGCAGATCTGGCCAATGGTCGCCGTCGCTGGGTTCTGGTCTAACAATATATTTCAGCCATTTTGACTCGATAAGAAGAAGACCTACCATGAGCTGCATTTTTTTTTCTTATTTCTTTTTGGACAAATCACACTGATTGAGCTAGCCCCAAAGTAAGTTCCAGACTTGTGTCATGGAATACTAACTCAACGATACTATGTTCTATAACAAATACATATATAGATAAACATCCAAGACCCAGGACAATTTGAAAAAGGCCATTTTCCACTTACTTACCTATTAAAAAGTTTAATTTCTTTGTTCATTATTCTGCTAGTATATCGGCTTAAGATGGTCATATTGGTCATAGTACTTATATACCAAGGTAATCGTAACATTTGTTACGTTACGATGTACGCATAACAAAGCAACACGTAGGTATTTATTACTATTTTATACAAGTGTCTAAAGTTATGGGGCGCCAAAGTTCGCGTGACTCTAGCAACGTGAAAGGTTAAAGTCGGCTGTGTTAAAAGCGTTAGAGCAAGGTCTGGCTGTATACCTACCGTACTGGAATGTCTGGCAAGATTAAATTAATTCTATTTATATGTTAATGAACTTCGTAAACAATGGATACAGTATTTTTGAGCATAACATTTCCATAATGTTATAATAATAACCCTGTCTGACAAGTATCGTTAAGTTGGTAATTCCAACTAAAGTTAAAAAAAAACATCTTATTTTATCATTGTCATGTAACCGAGCATAAAATATTTTCAATAGTAATGGATCAGGACTAACCATTTTGTTGGGGTATACTTTTCATGAAAGGGTAAAATTTTTATGGTAGGTTGTCATGACAACTATGCCATTTTGCAGTTTAATAGGTATTATAAGTAAGTAGGTATTATAAAGGCGCTACATACTCCAGAAAAGCAATACATATATTCATGGTTTGTATTGTACCTTTTATATGAATTAAACGTATAAATCAATCTGAATTCTTCCTACTTCATTTGCTCTATATTGTACAAGTTTTAATAATTCATCTATAATAAAAAATCGTTTAAAACTGCTACTTATCTATTTAAGGCTTCATCACTAATCCGAAGCCCACGCGAATGTACCTTATTTGGTGGATCCCATTCCAGTTCGCGACAATTTTCCTTCCATTACCACTAACGCCACCATCTAAGGATGCGAAGGCGTCAACCTGCGAATTTTGGGATCGTTATTAGCAAATTCAACTTCAAGGTGACTCAGAGATATCATCATTCAATTTTACTTCGACTAAATATGTTTCAAGTAACGGTTGAGTTTTGAATTTGTTGTTTAGAAGTTCTAAATGCCAAACTGCCGAATGTTCTTTGTAACGTTTGGCATTTAATAAATCTATATTATGGCTCATGGAAATTGTTTTTGGATATAGGCAGTACCTACTACTTTTGTGATTTTATTTGCTGGCTTTCATTTATTTATTTACAGTCAACCTTCGATAAATAGAGAAAAAACATGATACCAGTGCAGATCTTTCTCCTGTATTAAATTAATAAGAAAGACGACTCGTGTGAACTTTTTGCTTGAACAGATATCTGTTCAAAATGTTTTTAAGGCCGTCAGGTAGGGCATTCCATAATTTAACTTGAAGAGTGAAAGACGAGGATATGAAGTTGAAATGAAACAAAGGAACTGAAACTGACACTGGAATTTACTCTTTAAGTATTCGGGGGAAAAGGGATTTTTCAGAATAGAAAAAAGGGTGCGGAGCCAATCAAGCTTAGGTAGAAAAGATGAGATATGATCATATTTGCAAAGGCAAAAGATGAAACAAATACGGTTATTAATAAGTCGATCAAGCTTACTGAGAAGATCTTCATTAAGATCAAGATAACACACATCTGCATAATCAATGATGGGTAAAATAAGAGACTGAGCTAGAGTTATCTTGGTTTTATCAGGAAGGAAGTTTCTCAACTGTAACGAATAGTTCACTTTTCTGCAGACTTCTGTCACTAGGGTCCTCCAGCTCAACGTTGAGTCCAAAAAAGTCCCACATTCTTTACTGATTCACTGGAAGGAATGGTTGTGTTGTTAAAAAAAAACAGGGGGAATTGATTTCATATAAAGTTTTCATATCAATAAACTAGCTGCAACCCACGGCCTTCCCCGCTTGGTAAAGTTTTTTGACAATCCTCACATTTTGCCGCTGTTTAGCCGTTTTTAGCTGAGTTTCATACAAACTTTCATCCTATCTTACCCTTTTTTTGAACCGTGACACAAGTAACCTTTTATTTTGAACCGTAAGCTCATATGTAATTTTTTACATTTTACAACTTAGGTGACGAATTTCAAAAAATTCCTTCTTAGTGCACACTTACGTCATTCAAGACACGTCTGTGCAAAATTTCATGGTTATATCTCTATGTCAGCCAGTCAGGTATAGGTTTCATTTTAATGCATATTTTGAATCTCATTATTTTTAGTTCAATGTAATAAGTTTTAATCTCTAGATGACTTAAATAAGCATAAATTTATATAATAATATAAAATGTTGGTATTGCATATTTGTATTATATTAAGGTAGATATAAAAAAATCCATATCTACGTACAAATAATACGAATCATCATAACAATTAAGGGATTAATAGTCTAATAGATTGATGCAAGTCACAATAGCGTCCGCGGTATGCATACGATACGGTATAGTATAGTTAATATACCGAGCCGAGGGTGGAGGATGAATACTCGCCGCCGACTGCACTTACTGATTTCTGATAAACCGGTCAATCAAGGCAAAACAGTTTTTGTGCTCCTCATAATAGGGGTTGGTACATATGCAAAAGAGTTTTGCGCATCTGTCTACCGAAGTGTAGAGCGAGGGTCTACGCGTGAGGGGAAGTAAGCCCTCGATGCAACGTGGCAAACGATGTTTTTTTTTTAAATACATTTCTTATCACCTTTCCAGCTGATTAATTACACCAGGGCGTTCGGGATTTTAAAAATTGTTGCTGCAATTATTCAATGTGATGATTTGTTACTTACAAGTTTATATTGTACTGATGGCTGTGGCGTTTACGCCGTATCTAACTTTTTGACAATCCCTTGGGAATGTCTCATTAACCTGTGATAAAAAGTTTTTTATTAAGGTCTTTATCCAGGTAATGAGCAGGTTATCTACACGTTAAATTTTATCCCAATCGGAACCAACATCCATACAAACTTTCTTATTTATAATAATAACGATAGTATTGCGAATTTGAGATATTTTAGGTAAGTACATTTTTTAAAGAATTTAATGTAATGAATTAATAAATCTTGAAGCTCAAGGAATTTTTATTAATATTTAAATACGGATTAGTTATCTATACATTAAATTCCGTCATTGTTAAGCTCCGTCTACGTATGTGTTAAGTTTCTTTGACGAATATGCACATGAAAAACTTTGTTTTAATTTATGAATAACAATTATATTTAGTTTTTGATTTTAATAAATGAAAAGTCATTTCAAAACGAATCCTAACGGCTATAAAAGGCACTCACCTAAACAGTGACTAATTCATCTAGTTGACATAAATACACCAAGAATTTTTCAAAAACAGGCCGACTTCATTTCGTGTATCTATTGTCAATTTTAATATCACAATGCACGCAACACTGCACCTCTGCACTCAAGTTCACAAGGTATCGATCGCAGAAACAAAATGCATTCACGATCGACTGCGGACCCACGGCGGCGCGCGTTCACTCCAACTGAACGTCGAATTAATACTAACATAACCTCAAAATTAAACGCGCCGTGTCTGAGAAATTGTTTATGCTAGCTGTACACACGCTATGGGGTACTCAGTTCCATTTCCAATGAAACAGAGATACACAAAACTACTATGATGGAAAAGGATGAAAAAGTTACGGCAACCTCCGAGGGGTTGAATAACGTTAACCTCACCTTTTGTAAACAAAATAAAAAATACTATTTTTGTCTTTACGGCATTTTAAATGCAGGTTTATGTTAACATACACTGTTTTTCAAACAACTGAAACCTGTTTATGATAAAACATATAACATACATGTTCCTCGAATGGGTGCACCTACGGTGATAAGAATGTTCACATTTACACACGTTATCAGAGCAA
This sequence comes from Acrobasis suavella, assembly GCA_943193695.1. Classification (NCBI taxonomy): domain Eukaryota; kingdom Metazoa; phylum Arthropoda; class Insecta; order Lepidoptera; family Pyralidae; genus Acrobasis; species Acrobasis suavella. The sequence continues at coordinate 13,577,829 of OW971931.1, read as the reverse complement.
CAGGTGAGCCAGGTACAAGTAGGTTAAAATTATTGTGGAAAAATAAAGTAACTCTTTATATATCGTCTAACAAAATATACTGAAATTATTTTAAGAGTACATTCAGTCCTTGATACTGAACAACTTTACAATAGGAAGATATGCCTACCGAAATGTGTTTTTTTTTGCTTTTCATAAAAACTGGTGATCGGTCAACTTTTATCACAGGCTATTGATATTTTTATATATTAAGTCTTTTCGCATAAAGTATGTATGAACTTGTAATAAAACCACTTTGGCTATACTATTTGTACCTGGCTGGTTTTGGTATCATTTAAAAGTTTAAATTTTAAAGAAGATAATTCCAAATTCAAATTAGGATAATGCGTGATTTTCATTTGTTTTTCTTACCGTCAAGATGAGTGAATCTAACGAAGAAATTAGATACATTTTAAAATTTGACTACCAAAAAGGTAAAAATGCAACGCAAGCCGCGAAAACAATTTGCGATGTTTATGGACCTAGTGCAGTGTATGTGAGAGTAGCACAAATTTGGTTTAAGCATTTTCAATCCGGAAATTTTGATGTCAAAGATGCACGTCGCTCTGATCACCCTGTTACGGATAAAATGGATGCTATTTTTGAAAAAGTGGAGCAAGATCGGTATATCAGTAGTTACGACGTAGCTGATGAACTGGGAATTGACTACAATACAGAACACAAAAACGCTCGATATTTGGGTACCTCACGAGCTCCCTGAAAGAAACCTAATGAACCGTGTACTCATTTGTGATTCTGTATTATGTTATGACGTAATGAGACCGAACCATTTTTGAAGAAATTGATAACTGGTGATGAAATGTGGATCACGTACGACAAGAACGTGCGAAAAATGTCATGGTCAAAGGCCGGTCAGGCTTCACAGACTGTGGCGAAACCCGGGTTAACTCGCAACAAGGTGATGCTGTGTGTGTGGTGGGATTGGAAGGGCATTATTCATTATGAGCTGTTACCACCAGGCAGGACCATCGGTTCAGAACTCTACTGCGAACAACTGATAAGATTAAAGCAAGAAGTTGAGAGAAAGCGGCTGGAATTAATCAACAGAAGGGGTGCGGTTTTTCATCATGATAACGCTAGACCTAACACATCTTGAACCACTCAGCAAAAATTAAGAGAGTTTGGCTGGGAGGTGTTAATGCATCCGCCGTATAGTCCTGACCTGGCACCTTCAGATTTCCACCTGTTTCGGTCTCTTCAGGATTCTTTAGGCAGTGTCAGGTTAACATCACGAGAGGACTGCCAAAATTACTTGACGCAGTTTTTTATCAGAAGCCCCAAAATTTCTTTAGCAATGGGATCATGTCCCTACCTATAAGATGGCAAAAAGTTATCGAACAAAATGGTACCTACCTACATACTTTAGTTAAATGTAAATAAACTATATTAAAAAATGTTTTGAATTTTCATATAAAATGCGAAAAGACTTTTTCCCCAACCTATTATATTAGGTATGTTATGTTCATAGGAGAAAGATTTTCAGTATCATGGATTGGATTTGGCCTTCAAATAGTTTCAGTATATTATGTTAGACCCTGTATACTATATCAAAAGAATGCTTACATTATATTTTAAATATGCATAATATGCCCTTCCCGAAAATAAATTTAATATCCTTCTAAGTCTTCATTTTCGCTATATGCACGGTCTCTGTTTTCGTAGGCCTATGTAATACCTCCAACTCCGTATCTACCATAGTACTTGTATTATTCAAAGAATTCCTAAACACCGCTTTCCAACATTCGTTGGAGCCATTGACGATAATAGGACTCTATGGAATAGACATTTGCGCTATAAAAGGCCCACTTGAACACGGAGACAAGACGAAGACACTAACAGAAAGAAAAAAGTCTTTCATCGGCGACACTCGTCCCATACCTGCGTCTCCCAGGGGTCGCACTCCCATCCTATTGAAACCATTGAAGCGTGAGGAATGAATGATTTTTAACAGCCGCTAACAAAATCCTGTTTTAAATTCTTGCCACTTGGCGCATTCTAGTGGTTCTGTAAGAACATTGTTTAATTTCTTTTGTTAGTAGAGAACACCAAAGTCAAGTTGGGTACTTGGGTGTCGTGTATATTCGGTATCCCTGAAACCAACAGTCTAATCAACGTATTTATAAATAAACTATACTATGATTAAACTAAAAATATATTAATAAAAAAGAAAAAAACAAAAATCAATAAAGGTTTTTTCAGATTTATAAATTAATATTTGTAATAATTACAAAAGAAAAAGAAAACATATTTCATTGCGTGTATTGATGGTACTAACATTGTATTTAACTATAATACAACATGTTACCTTTTATACAATTTTGCAATCATTGCTAATTAATATAGCAACTGGCACCTTATGCTAAAAACTGAGCCATTACGCCATTACATTTCCATAAAAATATGAGAATGATTTATCATAAACTCAAGACCCTATCCCTAACCTTATGCAATTGTGTTCTTATTGATTTATTGTTAAGCATTTAAGCTTCGTTTTGAGATAAGGAAAGTGAAGGTCCCAGAGAGTGGGAGAGCCCACGTTTCTACGTCTGAGAGATGGCGTCTGCAAGGCTACGTGAGTTATGAATTATGATTTACGCAGATGTTTTGCATCTGCAGGCTGCCCTAGATTATACAGAGGAAGCTTGATTTAACGATTAACTCATACCAACATCATATCTCATTATGGGTTGTTAATTGAAAATAGTTTTATGCAACGTACAGTCGCCACATTTTTAAACGATTGGACAATGTTCTTTCTAAATATGTATGTATATCCGAAATGACCCATCAGAAAGAGCTAAATAGTACGTCCTATGTAAAAACAGTATTTTACCTAGACACGTGGCAGCGTGTCAGAGCCAAGTTCAAAAAAAGGAACTGACGATGCAGCAGCCGTGTGTATATTTACACGAACTATTTCGAGCTACTTTTGACCCCTTCACAACTCGAAACCTATTTAAACTAAATACATGATATTTAGCACATACATTAAAGTCATCTAGTTCATCTCGAATCCTAAATTTCAATAATGTAGCTCAAACATTGCTAATTAATATGATATAATAACGTTTAAAATCCCGAAAAAATGATTGACCACTTTATCCATCGTCAAAAAGTTAATCTACTTCTATATGACTTAGAAAAGTGGATATTTGGCATTTAGGTAGACTATTACGCATAACAAAGGAAAAACAATCAAAAAAACAGTGAATTTCCTAGATTTGATTATTTTTCAAAAATGGTAATCTACTTCCATATGACCTGGAAAGTTGATATTCCAGATCATATGGAAGTACACTATTACGCGTATACAAAGGAAAAATTAAAAAAAAACAGAGTTTCGGTAATTTGATTATTTTTATAATTTTTATTAGGTAAAATGCCTAACGAAATTATCATCATCATCATCATTTCAGCCAAATAAAGTCCACTGCTGGACACAGGCCTCTCCCAAAGATTTCCAAAACGACCGATCAAGAGCGGCCTGCATCCAGCGCTTTTCCGTAACCTTGGTCAGGCCGTCTGACCACCTTATTGGGTGTCTTACGCTTCGCTTGCCAGTACGTGGTCGCCATTCGAGAAGCTTTTTGCCCCATCGGCCAAATAACAAAATTGTGCGAGCAAGCATTTCTTCTTTCTTATACTGCTGTGCAAAAAGTAATGATATCCTGCCATAAACATAAACGTGAAAATAGGAGCCAAGTTCAAACTCCGACAAAAGAATTGAGATCTTAATGGCCGCCAAGTTCTTTAGAGAATATTGAATTTTATTGATAAGAATCTTAACACTTAACTTGGCTAATTTTAGTAAGCCTACTTATATTTGGCTAATCAACTTATCATCTTAACGTTATACGTTATTGTTATGACATTGTAAGATCCTATTCTTCTAAACAAAGGAATACTGGTAAGAATCTAGCCAGGTCAAATGCTTAGATTCTTATAAATAAAATTCAATATTCTCTAAAGAACTTGGCGGCCATTTAGACCTCCATTCTGTTGTCGGAGTTTGAACTTAGCTCCCATTTTCACATTTATGTTTTTGGTAGGATAGGGATCTTGCTCAGGTCTTAAGACGATCTGGTATTTTCTCTAACTGATTACCAATTCAAAAAATCGACCCTCGTAACATAGAGTACCGCTACAGATTTACAGAGCAATTTGTATTTTATGAATATTATGGAGGGTAAATGGAAGGAGAACTATCTTATATGGGGGATATTTGAAAAAGTGTCCAGCTGTACGCAGTAAATAACAGTTGAAAAATCCTCCAAGAGTGGCGCTAGCTGCAGCAAAGGGTATGGAATGAATGTAGCCGTTGGTGACAAATTGAAGTTAGCTGAGTCACAGAATTACTGGGTTAAATAATTTTTGTGGCTAAATTAGTCAGCTAGTAAAAGTTAAATTTAATAAACGTTTCTTGTTTACGTTGTCCAATATATTTTGAAAAATATAACCTAAAATAGTAATTATGGCGCTTGATTTAAAATTTACCCTGTTGCTACTGTAGCGCCACCCTAATTTAACACATTTCAGCGGACACTTTTTACATACAGAGACAGTTCTCCTTCCATTTACCCTCCATAATGAATATGAGGGTAAATGTTTTGTTCTGTCATCCTTTCAAAATTTTCCGAAAAAGTTCAAATATCACCTTGACTTCCACGAACTTAATTTAATGACGTTTATAAAGGGCGCGCATAACGTTCGTGGGCCGGGAGCGGCCGGCGGCGGCGCGTGTTTCCTGCGTGCGTCGTCGTGCTGCGTCCTATTCCTATCACTCGTCTGGAGGAGCACGCGTGCACGATTTGTGATGTGTGCTTGTACTAGTACTTGCCACAGTAAAATTTCAACAGAAGGTAATCTAGTATAGGTATGTCTATTACACGTATTTATATAAATGTAAGTTTATAATTTGCATTTATTACTTAATTTTAATATATTAATATAGATCTTTTGTAAAGTTTATGTAATTAATTACATTCTTAAGTATTTATTACTTTAGTTATAGTTATCTAATTAAATTTGCACCCCATCTGCCATTTTTTCTGCAACGTCCCAATGATGAACTGGTGTTCTTAACATTGTTTAGCGTTAAGTTATACCTTTTGTATTTTTATAATTTTAAGATTTTAAGTGCAATAAATTAATAAAATAGATTATGCGTTTTTGTACAGGTAAAGTGTAAAGGCCTGCTTGATCGTTATTCAGTCATTAGTAATGGTGTTGGATCATTGTCAATAATATAAAAAAAAAACTGGTAATATTCTAATGACTTCAAAATAAGCATCATTTGCTCAAATACGAACAGTACGGTGATGTACGGCCAACACGATTGTATACCACGTATGTAAGTATTCTTATTAGCTAGTATAACGACAGTGCCATTGAGAAAAGGTATATGCATCTTAACTTATGTATACTTTTTATTATGTAGCAGTATTACTAGCTAGGTTTGTTTTGTGTTCAAAACATTTCTCGAGTTATATTTAGTGAATCTTAATTGTTATGGTAATGTAACAGAGTTAGTGTTGAGTTGTGAGTTTAAATTATAGTTATTTATGCAACTGTAGTATAATAAGGGGTATTAAAACACGAATGTGGGTTTATCACACGAAGCGAAGCCGAGTGTGATAATAGTATCACATGAGTGTTTTAATACCTAATTATTACAGTTGCATACAAAACTTTATATACACCCATGATATGAATCCTCTATAAAAGGTTTTAAATCCATAGGGTGTTGTACAGTGTTGTAAGAACTCTATGTAAATTCCTGGTAAGTTTAATTGCTGAGTATCTAATACAAACTAACTATGAATGTATAGGTAATAATGAAATTATTTGTTGTTATAACTAATTACATTTTGGATCGTACAATTGTTGGAATGCAAATTATTTTTGTTCGATATTAGTAAATGTCGAACAAAAATGGCGGGATAGACGTGAATTCAAATAACCAATAAGTTCCTTTTTTAAATTATGGAGCTATGGTAGTCAAAGGCGCGTACATGACAATGTTCTTTTTTGAAATTCATAAAGAATGTGGCCGTTTGATGAGTAAGGAAGGGATCGAATTTGCATTGCATAATGAAATTTAGTTAGTACAACATTTTAACACTCGTTTGGGTGATATAATGGTTACTATGACACTGGGTGTTTTAATGTTGACAATAAGCTGTTTTAGAAACTTTTATAGAGGATTTATAGCATGGGTGTAGATAAAATATGATTTGCATAACTACCTATATAATATTAAATTAAATACTTTTAATCAATGATAAAATAGGAAACAGGTTCATAACCATCAAATATATCCTTTTAGAATTTTATATAATATCTGTGGCCAACCCTGAAATTTAAAATTGTGCAAAAAAGAATACTGAACAATTGGATTTTAAACACAAAGGCAAAAGGAGTTCATAAATTACTGTATTGTACAGTATTACCTGTAAACAGGTAGTTGCTACCTGTTCCTGACCCATTTACACGTTTCATAACAAGAATTGTAATACAGATCCAATTGTAACGTATAATTCAAAGCACAGAGCTTTTGCTGGAAACAATCCATATTTATAAATAAAAAATCCGTATGGGCTTGTTATACCGAGCTGTATATTGTTGTGGTTTGGAAGCACGATTTGGAGGCGCGGGCGCCCGTTTGTTTTGTTTGACCATTTCAAACGCCTGTCGAGGTGTTTATGACTAACGATGAACTAATGAATATATAACGTGGAAGGTACATACCCGTAATTAATCGAACCAAGGGCTATACTATATTAATATAATAGTATAATGAAATTAAAATAACAACAAAAAAAATCGACTTTCCCATACAAATTGCTCGGGTGGCTGCACACATTTGGTATGGAAATGGCGAATTTTATGTTTTGGCTGTTATTTAAATTTCCTTATACTAAAGTGACATTGTAAGTTCCACATTGTATGTACGTATTTTGAGTTAAAGTTGAATATATTTCTTATCAAATATTAGAAAGGTACTTAATTTGTTCAAAAGATTAAAAAGCTTATGATAAATTAGTCTATATGATTTATTTTTTGTGTCATCGACGTCATGGTAAAAATTGCAAAACTTTTCTGCCGACTCTACCTTTATTTATTACCTTTATTATTGAATTATTGCAACTAATACCGAGAAGTAGACATACATTTAATCTTGTAATCCTGGACTTGGATTAGTTACTATGTTTTCATGTTAGTATGGCTCTAGTTATTGCATTGTGCTCATCTCAATTCACGTGGAGATTGATGAGGTTATATGCGTGGAGGCTTTCTGTTTGCAGCATTTTTTTTTTCTTTAAACATCTTAAATCTTCTTGTACGTAACCATAAATTTGTCCAAAAGAGGAATCAAAAATAACGTTGGTAACAGAAAATTATTTCGCAACATTTGACGAAGGTACCCATTTTTATGGGCAGTTTTTGTGAAGTTCAGAGCAATGATCTCAGTGACACTTTAGGTGAACCTACCTACCAAGAAGCCTTTGTTTTAATTTACAGTTGGTCGGTGTTAATGTTCCGGGCGGGTGCGCACGGGCGGAAACCGTGCAGTAGTTAAACAAGGGGCATGCATGTGCCTCAAAAAGCAAGGGCGAGTGATTAAATTAGTTTCCTGGAATGTACTTCCATGAAAGTAACTTCCTTTGTTTGCTTTATCTATCATACACAGAAAGTTCATAAAGTTTACTTCACGAATCATATAGATTCTTCAATGGAAATCAGATTGTGTTAAAGGACTCTTTATAAATCAACACATTTATTGATAGACATTTTATGAACTCTAGATGTTCGTTTACTATGTATGAGTTTGTACTTTATATGTGGATTGTATAATATACACTTCGAAAAATATATTATTACATTGTATAAACACTCCACCTCGTATTGACTGAGTGAGTGAAGCGTCTCAGTTTCGAGATTGGCCATGAATTTGCTTTTATGTGCCTATCCGTCAGTTCTCGCCTTCAGATCTCATTTCTCAACCGATTCTCGTGAAAATTTGTGAACAGATTTGATATGTTCAAAATTTTTGTCGAGCCTATTTATCAAAAATTCAGAAATATTGCGGTTGAGTACTTTTAAAAATCGTATTTCAGCCATTTCAAAACATTTTCATAATTTTAATGAAACTTTTTTATCCTTATAAATAAATTGTTATCTGCGGTATTAGAAGATCATGGGAGGCTGAAAGTCGCGGTGCCTGCAAGAGGGCCCGCCAGGGATCCCGGTCAGAGCTGCCCAGCGTGGCTTCCAGATAAGACGTGTTCTGATACCTACTTACTTACCTGTGACGTATCGTGTTTGTCTACGTTATAAATATTACGAGTACCTAATTGCATATAATAGTTTCATTAGCGCATTATAATGCGTTAACACAGCGGTGGGATGATTCCCCAAATACGCTTAACCGAAGAGGACTTGATATGTGAATTAAATTGATTTTATGACAATACTTTTGATGCATAATGTGAATTGGAACTGGAAATGTGTGCCAACATGAAACTACGTCTAACTAGCTTTTGTTCCTCAGTTTATTCCAATTAAGAAAAGTACCAGTTATGTGAAGTATATGTGAACATAGGTCTGGAAACTACATCATTGAAGCGGCAGTGGGCAGGACACATAGCGCTTTGAATCGACAAACGTTTGCCGGACACTCACTTGCTAGGTGATCAGACAACTTGAGCAAAATGATTAGAAAAGCTGGATGCGTCTGTCTGATGGAGGATGTTCTGCGGCTAAAATGATGATGATGCTATGCGCTTGATGTGACCAAGAAGTTTCTAATAGATGATGACAATGCTGATGCCTCAAAATGCAGGTATGACTTTGATATTTGGTTACCTATTTAAAATACTTACTTGGAGAAGAAGTTCTACTTACCTCAAACCGACTAAATCGTTAGTCCTTCCAAGGCAGTGGATGTTGATTAAAAGTGGTAACATCCTTTATGTTCAATGTAAATTAGATGCTTGCTCAAATACCAATCACCCATAAGTTGGCAATGGATGTGATATGTATGACTAGTCTACATTTGATGTAAAATATTTCTGTTGTTTTGAGTATAATTTCCCATTCCACAATTGATTTGGTGGCTAGCAAACCGATAGTTATAACTGATAACATTGGAAAGCTGTTGCGGAAGAACAAAAGAAAATGAGGATCAAATAAGTTGTATGAATATCATTGAAACGTAAATCATCATTCCCAACCATCACGCCATGGCGACGCCTTATCAGTACAGTCTGGCTTAACATAAACAATTTCAGTGGCCGAGAAAAACAAAGGGTTCTTGTTCTTCAGTACAGGCTCAGAAGACACCCGTCTTCTGAGCCGTACCCACGTGTAAGCCCAAATTCAACTCTATGTGTGAGGCAATTACAACCACAGATTACAACGCAGGTAATCAGGGCCTCTAACTCTAATAATAATGTAAACATTAATATGACCATGGATTTTGCCGAATGCTACGAAGGAATGTTTCTATAAACAAAAGTCGGCTAACTTATAATTTAAATTTGTTATTTGATGTTAAGAAACAAGTTGTTCAAGTTATGAAACTCAGTATGCTATAATATAAAAATTTTGGGTCACTCATGTTGGAAATATTTGCAGAACAAAGTGTTTTGTTTGAAAATTAAAATCTTAAGATATGAATTGGCTGACAGTTCATTTTAGTTGGAAAAAGTGTTGGAAAATGGCAGATGCTAATGTGATAAATAATACGTATGAAAAATAAAATGTACAAGTTTAAAGTTGCTGGAATAATATACGATTTGTTGAAGATATTGTAAACGAAAAATCAGTTATAAATCTCTGATGGAGCAAATGGGAAGATAAGTAGAAAAGATTACATGGAGATATAGGAAGAATCTATTCCTTTTCTTCAGACTATGGTTGAAAAATATTGTCCTATGATCGTCATAATGAGACATGACCTACCTATGAGATAACCACGCTTTAGTTGATATTGGATACGTCACATGTCAAGGCTCTCAACTTACTTACTACTTAGATACTTGTTACAATGACAGCAAAATGATACAAAATTAAGTTATGTTATGACAGTATGTGTCATGTTCTTCATGAACTTGGACACAAGATATCAACACGTTAATTATCATCTGAATTTGATAACGACCCGAGTGAAAACAAAGTATGTTTTTTGATGCCTTTTGGAATATTTTCTGCAACATACGAGTATGAATTCATTGCATTAATACGAATAAAATGCATAAGTAGCAAAGTTATAAAATTGAATAAAGAAACTATGCAAGTTACCATTTCTTTCTTGGTAAGAAGCACTGTGAAATGTATCACAAGTTAAAAGTGTTAAGTACTTCAAGGTTTGTAAAAAAAAAAACTTTTGGCTTGCCTCTTGGCAGTATAAGACTAGTAAATACAAGATGGTTTTAAGAAATTACTGTTTCTTAATAAAAAAAGTAGGTGGCCAAAGATATTATACTTATCTGCGATGATAATATAATAAGCTACGGACCTACAAAAAGCTGCTAAGAATTACTGCTGCCAATGGTGTACTCATTATAAGAGTGAAGAGTTCGATGACTCAAGCGGAAGTACTCATAACTACCGATTACGCATGTTAAGCAGCCCAGAGTTTGACCCTCACTCGGATTAGTGAACACAAGTAATATCTTAATTGTCTGGAAGAAAATAAAATACATGGGTCCCCGGCATGGCATTTGATGGCAATCGTGAAATAAAGTAATATACTTGAAAAAGCAAGTATTGAGATATTTTAATACGTACAAAAAGTAAAAAAAAAAAACTATAAAGTGTTTTGAAGATACTGAATGACACACTGTTAAAAACTAACCCCGAAAGTCATATGTGATCATCAGCTACGATGGTTTTTTGTTGCAATCTAACATTTGGAAATCCTATAAGAGGCCTAAAGAAAATACCTAATGTGAGGACATGGATGGCTCTATGCAGTACAGCAGATGAAATCTAAATGTAGTACAAGAGTCACTGACACTCTGAATCAGTAAATGGCTTAACCTTTGAGGGAAATCAGTACACAAAGTCCGATTAGAATTTGAGTTCGTAGGCAGTGTTGGTACATGTAGTTTAATATGAGGAATTTAAGTAAGATAGACAACACTGGCAGATTCTCTCACGTGAGGCTGAACACAAGACCGAGGGCCTGTATTTCATAATGACTACTGGGAATCAGTAAGCTGGTATGCGCTCTCAGGTAGATTGACGCTCTGGACGTAAAGTTCATGAAAAACTACTAGAAATTGTTCAAACAGAGTACTTCAAGCACTGATGATTGAGAATATTTTTTGCATTTCATAAAGACTACTGGGAATCAGTAAGCTGGTATGCGCTCTCAAGTAGATTGACGCTCTGGACGTAAAGTTCATGAAACACTACTAGAAATGGTTCAGACAGCATGCTTCAAGCACTGATGATTGAGAATACTTTTTGCATTTTTGATAAGAGGTAGACTCTTAAGAAGATGTGTAAGACAAATTCAGCAAACAATCTCTATTATGAGGCCGTCAATATTAAGCGCATAGCTCTAAGGAGCGGGAACTTCCATAATAGTGCATTGAAGACCTTAGTGGTATTAACGCTTTGTCAAGCGGCAGACCTTAACAGTAATGCTCTAAGAAACCTCAGATCTTAATGTTCGCAAATGAATGGCCGACCCCAATATGGAAGTTATATGCAAAGCATTTGGTGAAATATCTCACCTGATCTGGGGAGAGGTAAGATCTTAAGGGTCAAAAGAGCAAGTCTCAGACCAACATGAGAAAATGAAGTTTCTAATGTTGTGAAATATCTGAAACCCCCGTGCAACCAAGTTAGATGTGCATTAGTAAATAAAGCCGGGGTACCTATAAGAAAATGAAGAGCCAATTCCGAAGTGTGTGGCACAGTAAAATGACCCAAAGCTGCACTTACGAATTGATTGAATGAAAATTATACTGTGTAAACTACTCGTGTGATACACCCAGTGATAAAGATCTGTGAAAATATTCGGAATTGGCCAGCTCACTAGATATCTGACTTTGGTCTGGCAGGCGTTGGACGGCTATCAATCTTCCTTCACGATTTCTGACTTCGGTCAGGCAGGTGTCGGAAGGCTATTAACCTTCCTTAACGATTTCTGACTTCGGTCAGGCAGGTATCGGAAGGCTATCAACCTTCCTTCATGATTTTTGACTTCGGTCTGGCAGGTGTTGGGAGGCTATTAACCTTCCTTCACGATTTCTGACTTCGGTCTGGCAGGTATTCCTTCACGATTTCTGACTTTGGTCTGGCAGGTGTCGGAAGGCTATCAAGCTTCCTTCACGTTTTCTGACTTAAGCATGACAGGTGTCGGGAGGCTATTAACCTTCCTACACGTTTTCTGACTCTAGCCTGACAGTTGTCGGAAGGCTATCAGCCTTCCTACATGTTTTCTGACTTTGGCCTGGCAGGTGTCGGTAGGCAATATCAACCAAAGCGTGGTTATCTCATAGGTAGGTCATGTCTCATTATGACGATCATAGGACAATATTTTTCAACCATAGTCTGAAGAAAAGGAATAGATTCTTCACGTTTCAGCTATATCTGACGTTGAGTCAGGCAGGTGCAGGGCGGACCGTAACCCCCTCCCTCACGTTTCAGCTAATTATGGCGTGCTGCTTGGGCTTTGAGCTTCGAGGTCGAAGCTGTCGTCAGTATGGCCGTGTTATCTGCGGTATTAGAAGATCATGGGAGGCTGAAGGTCGCGGTGCCTGCAAGGGGGCCCGCCAGGGATCCCGGTCAGAGCTGCCCAGCGTGGCTTCCAGATAAGACGTGTTCTGATACCTACTTACTTACCTGTGACGTATCGTGTTTGTCTACGTAATAAATATTACGAGTACCTAATTGCATATAATAGTTTCATTAGCGCATTATAGCGTTAACAAAATAGGGACAAATAAAACTGATTGAGCTAGCCCCAAAGTAAGTTCGAGAATTGTGTTATGGGATACTAACTCAACGATACTATATTTTATAATATAGATTAAATAGTAATTAATATGTAAGAATCTCATGAATGTATTTTTAGCGAATGAAATATAGCCATATTCACCGTCCCGTCTCAAATCATAAACCCAAGCTATGTTACAAAGTAGACTTCAAAAAGATTTCGAGTTACTTGAGCAAACAACAGTGGCATGAAAAATGGTTTCACCTCTTTGAAACACTCGAACGCCCACTGCGTCATTCGCGTAGGGAACAAAGACGGAAGTATGAGTTCTCATCTGTACTCCTATTTTTATTTAAAATGAGGGAGGAGTCACTAACGAACACTTTTTTGTATGAGTTTGTGAAATATATGTGTATTTGAAAACTGTATTATTGTATGATTTATTCTACCTAGATAAACCCTTGCAGCTATAAACATTCCTACAATTATACTTTAGTAAAGATAACAAAATTACAGCCTCCAAATACTGTAATAAATTTATCTAAAGATTGTATTTTTTACCTACACACTAATTGATACTGTGTTAGATATTATTTGAAAAGGTTGAAAATTGACTTGGATTTACGTATGGAACAATATTGCTGAGAGGTATTGAACAGTGTAACGTCAGAAAACAAACGATAGATGAGTTTGATCTTTAACTTGGTGTTATTTTATTGGAACAAGAAGACTACAACGACACGGCACTACACGCTCAGGAAACACGCTCACGCAAGGAAAAAGAAACAAGTGTAGGTCTCAAAGGCCAATTCATAGAAACAAAAAAGGCAATTTGTGATTTTTTTTGTTAGAAAAGGTTTCAATTAAATAAAATATTTATAAAAATAGTACATAAAATATTAAAAATTACATTAGTTTCAATTTGAATTTGAAATTGTAAATATTATCGCAAGCGGTTTGAATAGTTTTATGAGCCAGTAAGCAGTTTATTGCTACCGTAATGGATATTTATTGTTGCTACAACGAGCTACTCATAACTGTAAATAATACTATATGAATCGTCTATTTGTTGCAATAAGATCTAAGTAGCTAGATACAGAAACTAATTTCTTTGTTTATTTTCAAACCTACTAAGGTATTGATTTTTATATAAATAGTAAACAAATAGATAAGGCAATATCCGTAACTGTTGAATTATGTAAAATTTTTATATTTTTTGTAGACTTTTCAAGAATTTATCTTATAAAGATCCAACCAAGACAGACATTTTATTCCTTTTATTGTTCGCAGTGATTAAAAAACAGAGTAGCAAGTGTGTTAACTGGAGGTCAAAGCTACATCATCAGTGTTGGGAAATTTCGTAAATGCTCTCTTTGTTTGGGGATATCACATGCAAATTCTAAAAAGGTACCTAAGATACGAATTTCATGCTGATGCAACCAAAGGTACTATAAATATCTCGTTGAATTTCTGCTATTGTTTTACTGTTATGTTTTGTTGAGGGGCTCGGTGGCCCGGCGGGAGTGCGTATTACTACGCGCTTTCTCAAGTAAAGCGATACCGGGCAGCAAAAGTGGCATAAAATTTCTCAAGCTTCTCTGTTCTTCAGTAGGCATGTATAAGTCGTTGGCCCGGGCTGTCATCATTGTATGGCAGTCGTAAAGCTATGTTAGATGCCTTTATGCAGCCTGAAATATCTGAAATCAGTGTTGGCCTCTTACACATACGAAAACCAATTATTAAGTTTCGAATTAATAAACAAGATAACAGTGCAATAGATATACCTATAAACTATGACATTGTGGCTGTGTTTCTGTCATCGACATCCCAATAATTTCTCCTCTTTTACCAGTTTCCATTAAGAATAGAGAAATACGAATGCTGTAACAGATAACGATTCATACTCAGTTTTAAAAATAATGAGTCAAGTTATAAGTACTCGGCCCAGTTTTGAGGAATGTTCAGATATTTTTTTTTTATGCAAAGCATATATGTGAACGACGTCTAATTAATTAAGATATAAAATATGTTCAGCAGTTAGGATGCAGTCATACACTGATTAAGTGATCGAGTAGAACATTACTTAGAAATAAAAACGTTTTAAAGTGACTACATGTTCATGAAATAGAACGGACACGGTACAAATTAAGTCAATAGTGGCCGTGTCATGTCTGTCAAGTTAATGCGTATATATAACATATTGGGTGTATGTGTACTCGCCGACTTTTTGTAGTGTAATGGGCCAGATGAGGAGCGCTACTGATTCAAGGTTGCATATTGTTACTTGTAGAGCGACCTTTGGACAAAAGTGGTTACGACTATAGAATCTATCTAAAGAATTACAATATGCGCACTTTTGAAAGGATAATACAGTTGAGGATAGTAGACCGCGTTAAAATTCAAACGTCGAATTTTAGCAGAATTGTAGGTCACTAGTGACCACTGTGAATGGCATCTGAAACATAACACAGAAAACGTAAAGTAACAAATAATATTATCAATAGTACTTTCATTTTAATTTTTATCGTTATTTTTATCGTTAGGTACCTAAATATACAATTTCATTACTAATATTAGCTAGATTCATTTAAATAAAAGTAAATTGGCAATCATGTTCAAAGACATTTTAATAGCACATTAGCATTATAATGAGAATTATTAAATCTATTTTACGGCTTACTGTCGGAAAGACTGAAATCCCACGGTCGTAATGAATGTGCGCAACGAACCGCGACCATCTAGATCAGTCTTTCCCAAAGTGGTATCGCCCACTTTGGGAAAGACTGATCTAGATGGTGGGCGCTGGAGGCTTTAAGGGGGGCGGTAACGGGCCCAGAATAAAGTTGGGGGCGCTGATGTGATTTAAGCAATGAGTGATTTATAACTTCAGCTATTTCATATTTTAAAATTCACTGAAATTAAAATCCTCTTACTACACAACATCCATTTATTAGTTCATATTTATATCCTTTTTTATTGTACAAATATCAACTAAAAATGTAATTAATATTTATTATTTTAATGCGTTCACAACGCTATTTATATCGTTAAAGGAATCAAACACTGAAAAAATTTCGTGATTTAAAGTTTCGCAGGTGAGGTCCCCACTTCCAATACTCTTTATTATTGTAAAATTGTATTATTATTGCTATATTTATTTTAAAATTTACAATGTTGATTATTGTTATTTTTTATAAAAGATACTCTAATGTACTGGTGTATGTATTATTATTGCTCTCTCGTTTAGAATATAGGTTGAATTAAACTACAGGCAAGACAAATATGTGATTCAGGTTTTTATGGTGAAAAAAATGGGGGGCGCTACAAAATAACAGATTTTTT
This sequence comes from Acrobasis suavella, assembly GCA_943193695.1. Classification (NCBI taxonomy): domain Eukaryota; kingdom Metazoa; phylum Arthropoda; class Insecta; order Lepidoptera; family Pyralidae; genus Acrobasis; species Acrobasis suavella. Next base: position 13,561,496 of record OW971931.1, on the reverse strand, counting down.
AAAGTGGGCGTTTGACAAAATAAATTTGGGAACCTCTGATCTAGATGATATCATACCTATTTGCTTGTTGATCCGGGTTGCCTTGATTTTATCAAGATAGCGATTTTAATCCAGTCTCAATAAAGTAGGATATTTATCGACACTCAATTAATTATATTGAAGTACAAGTGCAATAAAAGAGACATTAAATCAGATGCATAAATTCTAGATTTGAGACTAAGTTATCGTGTTTTGACACTTGTTTTTTGTAAATAAAATGGACAGGTTTGGAATAAGTGCTAAAAAGATGTAACTATATTTCTCAGGTAAGTTTAGGTAGTTATATATTGGAAGAAACTGGAAGAAAACTTTTCTCAGTTTTGATATAAGGAACAGAAAATTCATTACTTCAGATTTGATTCCGGAATTAAAGTAGTTTTTACATGACAATTGCGTGTGCCCCCAAAGTATTTAAAAAAACTTTGCAATCACTCTGTTAGTATATGTATTTGTGTAAGAACACAATTGCATCATAAACATACCTTCGTTTTGCCGTAACATCGAGTAGGGTTTACTTATGTACTCTTGCGGTAAAAACAAGGCTTTTCCATTACCGGGGGCAGGCTGCGTGGTTACGAGTTACGTGTAATGATTACGTGTGAAGGAGGGTACAATTTCGCTTTACGTGGGGTTTTCGCATTGTTTTCAAGTGCGGTGACGTGCCTGTCTGCGTTTTAGCCTCGACTATTTAGGGCCTCGTTGGTGTAGAAGTACTAAGTCCTATGTATACAGCGTGGAAGGGACATACCCGTAATAACTCGAACCATAGGCTATACTAGATCACTATAGTATAATAATTAATGACATTAATGTCATAGTCAAAAATCAAAATGATTCGGTATTTCCATAAAAAAGTGTGCCACCGCCCAGCCAATTTGCATGGGAATGGCGATTTGTTTTTTTTTTTTTGTGTCATATTTTTACTATACGAAGGTGATCTGGGAGCTGTATGGGTTGGCCACAATGCAGGTGCGTATACAAGAGTTAACTGGCCTCGTGTCTCTAGACCGTGGAGTACAACAAGGCAATACAATCTCCCCCAAACTCTACACCAATGTTTTTGGAGTCGTGACGAAGGGTTTGGACTGGAGATGAAGGCATTAAAAATCAACGGCGTGTACTTATCGCATCAGCGTTTTGCTGATGACCTCGTAATCTTAGCCGAGAGCGTCTCTGAACTCCAAGAAATGCTTACCGAATTGCAAGAAAGGTGCTTGAAGGTCGTCCTAAAGATGAATATGTCCAAGACAAAGATCATGTCAAATCAAAGCGTTAATGTACTTAACTTAATCGTAGGTAATACAGAAGTGGAAGTGGTTAAAGATTATGTCTATCTTGGACATCATTTATCTTTTGATGCAAACGGGCAAAAGAAAGATTGAGAGACAGGTTCAGCTGGGATGTGCTGCTTCTGGAAAACTTGAAGATATCTTTAAGTTCTCCCTCGAACAATGCCCGAAAACAAAGGTATTCCACAAATGTGTTCTCCCATAACGGTGCTGAAACATGGAAGCTTTCATGCTTATAAGCAGAAATGCACTTAGTTAAGGTTGCAAAAGGAGCGATGGAGCGCGCCATGTTCGACATCACGTTGATGGACCGTGTCCATTTCGATGAGAATTAATAAATAATAATAAATAAATAAATATGGACAAATAACACTGATTGAGCTAGCCCCAAAGTAGGTTCGAGACTTGTGTTATGGGAAACTAACTCAACGATACTATATTTTATAACAAATACATATAAAGATAAACATCCAAAACCCAGGACAATTTGAACAATACCATTTTCCAACTTGCCCTGACCGGGGATTGAACCCGGGACCTCTGGGTGACGAACTAGCATGGTGACCACTGCACCACGGAGGAAATGGCGTAAAAAATAGGGAGGCCTATGCCAAGCAGTGGCTTGATGTGGGCTGAAAATGAAAGGTGATCTAGTATAGCCCTTGGTTTGATTTATTACGGGTATATCCCTTCCTCGTTGTATAAAGTTGTCTGTTGTTCTGCATGAGTGTACAAATTGATACCTATTTACAAATATTAAGATCGTGATTCAAATGCTGATGTAGAAATATACGTGAAAATACGTGTATCATCGTAATAAAATAACAGACCTACCACAGGGCCTACATTAACACAACATACTGGCATAACTTTACATATTGACCCCACTTGACTTTTAATTGAGGAGAAAGTCATCCCAACTACCAACAGTTAAAATAAAATATTGCCTATAAATATTCGCTGGTGATTTCACGATCATGGCTCTTGGTTATTGATGTTTTATGTAGGCTGCATTTCTATTTATGAATATAACACTTTTTTTAATTAGCATTAAAAGTAAGCAAATCTTTTTTTTTTAGAATATGCTATCGTTCAAATCGCGTAAAATGTGATAAATACATACATTTTAAAATAACGCTGTTAATCTTAAGGTATAAACCACTTTTCTCCGTCGTTAATTAACATACAAACGAACATTAGGTACATTGAGAAGTAAAATGCCTTTTTGAACGTCAGTTAAAAAGCAGAAATTATAGGATTAGAATCAAGGTCGGCGTATAATTGACGTGGTGAGAAGCGGCAGTCGGCACCGATCAGCCTCGACAATGGTGTACGGTTTCTGCATGGGAACCACCCGCTTCGAGCATGTCAACTCGAAATATTTGATAAGAATGATCCATATGATCCATTTCTTATTGCAAAGAAATGGATCATACGGAAGTAACACTGTTGTTTTGATTCATTCACGTATGAAAAAAAGTATTAATTCATTTAATGCAAGTTAATTTTAAAGTCCACTTAAATAAAATTTTATAGGAGTATCCTGATATATCTAGGTATACGGACCCATTATATCCTGTAAGAAAAAAAAAATGACCTGAAAAATATTATTTTTGTGAAGGGGCCCCAAGAATACTGCATTACCAGGCCCATCTAAGGCTTTTACTAGAGAAAAAAATAATTTTCCCAAACATGCTCGGAAATTTAGGCAATATTGTATTGAAGGAAGAAACGAAGTTTGTAATTCTGGGCTCATGCGTTACTTTACCGGACTAAGCCAGGAAAGTAGTATGAAAATTAATTCCTGGCCGCTGCTCAAAATCAAAACAAGAAGACAAGAAGGAAGTGTTTTCAGTCAGAATGATAAGACATTGACGTTTCAGATATCTGTTTTTTCATTTAGCAAAGACATTTACCGTTTAATTCCATCAGACTTTATAAAAAATACTCTATATATATATGAATATAACCACAATTTTAGTAAAACGTTGGTATACAAACACAATTAAATATGCTCATTTTTTGGTTGCGTGAGAAAAAAAAACAATAATTTTGGGTATTACTTACATTATTTGCGTAAAATATAACTGGGTTGTATGGGTTGTGTTTTATATCCACTAAAAACGTGGGCAAGCAGACTTTATAGTAAATCACGAAATGATTATATACTCGAATCCTTGCAGTAAACAATAGTTGGTTATTTCTTTAACTATTTCCTCACATTTTTTTAGAAAAGCACTTTAATACTACGGCGGGCATGACATGACATTGTCGGACTGGTAAGTCAAGCCCGAGCGTGAGCGAGGCCTTGAAAACTTCTCGTCAGGCATGCTTACTTCTCAGCCAGTGCAGTTACTCGTATGTACTATACATTCATAGTAAATAATTGTGCATCATTTTTTACTTGCGAATCATATGATTCGAGTGAACATACCCGCGCACGCAGCGCGGTTCCACTCCAGCGCATGCAACCGTTGAAGTGTCACACAACCGTTATTTTACATGTGAGTCGATATCATTTGAATATCACACGAGACGATTAGTGGATTTCTGAGTATTATCAAATAACGATTATATTCGTAATCGTATCCAGCTTACACCTATGTATTGTAGTTAATACTAAATTGCCAACTTTTTTATGTAAAAATATACAATATTGTTACAAAATTGAATATGATTTTAAGGGGATACCTGAATTTTCGGGGGTCCAGTGCTGCCCCCATTTGAAATAAATCTATTGAAAGGAAACGGAGATTTGATTTAAAATTTTGTCTTGATTAGACCCTAGATAACCTTTCAAACTATTTTATGAACTACTGTTTACATTTTAAAGTGAGAACATAAAGCTTTTCTACGCACATACGCCTATTGTGACCTTTTTTAGCAATTGCCGTTTTACATAAATTTTTCGGGGTTCACTGCTACCCATTTGAAATAAATCATTTGAAAGCAAATGGAGATATCATTTAAAATTGTGTCTTGATTAAGCTCTAAATATGTAACCCTTCAAACTATTTTATGAACTACTGTTTACAGTTTGAAGTGAGAACGTGAAACTTTTCTACGTACGTTTGCCAAAAACAGTCATTTTTCGAAAATGTGCGAAGAAAAAGTTATTCACTTATGCAGGGGTAGACAGGGACTAAGGACTTCCACTTGCTACGATCCTGACATACCTCTTTCGCTTCATCTACATTCATGACTCTACGTGTATGCCCGCCGATTACGGGTTCGTCTGACCTCTCCTTTTTTAAGAACGTCTGCAATCTTAACATTAGAACATAAATAGTTTAAAGGGTTATCTAGATCTCTATGAGACCAAAATTTAAAACGACATCTATCTTGGTTTCATAAAAAAAAAATGTGTGTCGTTCAAATTTCAAATGGGGGCAGCACTGGAGCCCGAAAATTCATGTATCCTTAATGGTACTCAGTGAATGTGACACTAAATGATGAAGTTTTATAAAAAACGTACTTTATTGTGAATCCTTACAGAGATTTGTAAATTTTATAAATTCATTCACAGAAATATTTTATCAATGATGATCTTTCTTTGCATAAGTTTGCAACACACCTATTAGTGTTGCCGCCATTGTGTTGCTTTATTAGGGACTATGTCACTACAACAATGGCTAGCTTTCACTATCAGCTCGGACCACGCACATCTAGGCCGGACGCAGTTTCTGGACCAGAAAGGATGTTACATAGGCATTGTTCTTAGATGCTTTCGTCTTCAACTGTTACAAGCCTTACGCAACTTAATAGGCTGCACATGTTATATTTATAAAAATACCATAAAGAGACACTTTATGGACAAAAGTAGCGCTTTAAAACACATACATTTCTTAAATTTGTAACCAATTTTAAAGACAAAGAGCAGTATTGTAAGCTACGAATTTGTGTTACGAAAAGTGTTACGAGCTGTGGACCAATTTGTAAAAAACTTTTTCTACTCCTGTACTTTTATCTGTCTTTTAAATGGTCCCGAACACTATTATAAGAACATACATAATATGATTTCAGAAATGTCTATACTCTATTCCATATGTGTCGTTATTCCGCCTACTCCTAGCCATAGACCTAAATTTATTTTTATTTAGATCTATGTACGGTAGTGCCTATGTAGATGCACTTAGGAATTTTTATTACATCAAACATTAAATTTTTTTTCTTTACTTATTTTTGTATTTTATTTAGTAAATATAGTCATACAAAAAAGTATTGTATGCAACGTTGTATAAGTACTTCAAAAAATTATTAAACTGTAGGTACCTATTTAAAGTAGAAAAGTTTTCTAGTACTCATATAATAACTTTCACTGAGACTACGCTTAGGTAGATTGAAAAACTTTTACCCCTAATCTCCGGACTACAATGGGCATATCAGACATATTCGGTCTGATTTGTGAATGCAAGTCACGTATTTATAACAACGTAGTGTGAAAATAATCAAAATACCTATGACTAAAAGTCATCAAACATAAGAGTTTATAAGATCTTTATTAATGATCTGTCTTAGTTGAGAGTAGACAACATATTACGATATCTAAAAGAATTGAATAAGATTTCTCACCGCATTTCGTTTCGTTTTTCGTGTGTGTAAGTGGCCAACACTGGTGTCAGATTTTTTAGGCTGCCGAACGGCTGCCTAAAAAATCTGACTTAGCTTGACGACTGCCAAACAATGATGACAGCCGGGACCAACGGCTTATACGTGCCTTCTGAATCACGGAGAAGCTCGAAATTTTTTAATGCCACTAGTGGTCACCCATCCAAGTGCGGACCACCACGCCCGGTGTCGCTATACTTGCGAATGCGCTACCAACCAAGCCCACTCCCGCCGGGCCACCGAGCTCTTTAAAAGGTTTTTATTTTTATTGAAAGAGAGCCTGAGTCAACAGACAATCCAATTATTGTCTATTTTGTTTTGGGTCTTCCTTTAATCAATCTGACTGAAGACTTACTCGTATTGGTAGGAAGACAAACGTTGACCTTACTTTTTAGCCAGTTCCGAACGACTTTAAGATGTTTTTAAGGACAAGTAAGATGTATACTTTAGTGACTTCGAGTGTAAGCTCATATCTACACAAACATGTAGGAACTCTTGCTTCACTCGCACGGGTTATACTTATTAATATTTAGACCGCCCGCCCATATTAATATAATTTAATTTGAGTATTTAAGTACTGCATATTGAATGCCTAAAACCCTTTGAAATTATAAAAAAATCTTTGTATAGGTTGTTACAGGGAAAATAAATTATACTTTAAAGGTATGATTAAGCCCATGACTTTGATGGCCTATGACTATAGTAACGAATATCGAAACAAAAATTTGTGCTTATTTATCCGATTTTTTATTGTAAAAAATAACCAATTTTCAAAGATATTTGCTCCCTGAAGAAAATGGTTAAATATGATGCATCATCAATACATAATACGTACTTAATATTCATGATAAACCGTCCTTAGTAATATTACATGAGTCATAATCATGGCAGTGTACGACTTAGGGCTTGTCAACGCGAATACAAATAAATTACCATACGCTTACTTCATAAGTCATTGCTTATTACTAGCAGTTCGTCAAGAGACGTTGGTTATGGTTACTAAGGTAGTCGTACCGTAGTGTAACGGAAAATTATTGTCATTATTGGTCAGTATCAACCAGTTGCCTATTCTTACCTGGATAAGTAGTGTTAATGTTCATACGGGGATCTACTTTATGGGAAAAGTGGAAAAAGACTCCCCTTCTTTGGTAATACATACTTGTCCCTTCTTTTGGCAATACTTGTATAGTATTTTCGCAAAGAAGAATACGAAGAAAATGTTTCTGATTTTTTTTAATATTTTCAGGTCTACATAATGCAAATATTAGATCCAGTTTAAATGCATTTTTATTCTCTTTTCCAGAAACAAAAATGATGAAAATGATAATTTTAACATAATTAATAAATTAAAATTAAAAAGCATGTTGCTTTACATTTTTTACATGAACTCGACCTTCTACACATTAGGTAGAATATGCAAACATGTAAGAAGGTACTCGTGGCTCTACCTATGCTCAACAGCAGTTCACATGTAATAGCTCAGTATTGTAGAGCAACTGTGGTTTGGTTGCTGAAAAAAAGGTGGAACCTTCTTCGGACCATGAAATAAACCTTGTCGATTCCCATAGATGGCACTGCATTACGTTTTCGTGTGAAACCGGCAGCTGGCGCCACTTACGAAGCTCCAACAAAAGTACAGTTGAAGCGAGCTTTTCCCTCCCACGCAGATAAAGCACTGCTTCAAAACAAGTTTTCTCTCAATCGTTCTTCATATCGTGAAGTACATTGCGGGGTTTTTAAGTAGATATGGAAGTTAAGTTGGATAAAGCAGCAATGTAAGTTATACAGTGGATTTATACACATAGATGGTCTGTTTGTTGGTGAGCTGGATGTGTGGACGCGGCCGGCAGCCGCCGCAGCCGCCGGCCGCTTCAGTAGAGACGTGTTCGCTCCGTGACTGGGACAGGTGGCTCGACGCCCCCGCACCTAACTTGCGCTCGCGAAACACCCTTGTTTATAACACTTGTTGTGCTCTACAATCGTTCTTAACTTTAAATAAGGAAGTTTAACCTCGTTCAACTATAGTTTATTTCATGAAATGTGAACTCAGTAGTGACGTGAAGTGAATTTAAAAGTACCGGCTTTGATAGTCATGTTGTCAAGTACGATTTAAGTGCGAAATATCTTTACTGACGATGTACACAAATCCCGCATGGATTTCTCTTGCGTGAGACGCAACTGAATTTTCTACTTTTAATTAGATGTAAGTTCTTTATTACCTACTTTTAAACTAGTTTTAGAAGTTGATTATATGTAAATTGAAATACTTTCTAGAGATATTTATTAAAGTGACAATGAGAGACCACAGAAAATAGTGCCTTAGTAAAGGTAACTCTAAATTATGATAGACATTCAATATTTTTTTAATGAGTTGACAAAGTGAAACGTATATAGTTTTTAAATCACTATTTTACTCTCAAGTATATCCTTATATATCAATGTCTAGAAAATCCCTAACAACCACTTCGCATTACTCTTGCATACAAATGATCTATAATTGTGGAAGAATACTTGATCTGTTTGCCCAATTGACTTTTGAAGAAGCATTCAATGGAGTGTATTTATATATATATATATATATATATATATATATATATATATATATATATATATATATTCAGGCTATCAGAAGATGAAGAGTAATAGGAAAAAGACGAGATGGAGATATGCAAATAGTACCTACTTATAGTTACTCGACATACCTATTATCTTAACCGACTACTACCAAATATTAAAATATGTGTATCTACTTACCTACTTAAGTCTCATGATTCCCTACAAATATATATTTTTACCTAGACAGACTTGACAATTCAAATTAATACTTACATGAAATTGATTTGTCGATAAGTTTGATCTTTGTATACATAGACAATACATACCCACGAATATTGTCAAGGTAGCTACACCGGCAATAATTCTGGGTAGTGTTGGTTCGCAGAGCCCCAGCCCGAGTTGAATGCCCGCGCGGTGGCTCCGCTCGCCGCCGTGCATCCAACACTACTGACAATTACCTCACCTTGCCAATAATCTCATTTTATTTCTCTGCGGAACTCTAGGCCAAAGAATCTTTTATTGAGGTAGCCTTAGCCCAGACTGCTTTATAATTAATATGTTTATTCATGACGCTTACCTATCTAAAGTCTACACTTGGTTAGGTTTTATTATACGAGTACAGTACCCGTACCCGTTCTTCTAGTCCCTTCATTAACATAGACTGAATGTATACCATTTTGAAATAATTAAGATTAGGTAGGCAGGTAACTACCTTATTAATTTACTGGAGGTACACTTTTTTAAATAAAACTACTGAACTGACTAATCCCCCAGCATATTATAAATCAATAGAGAAATGTAGGTACCTATAGGATTGAATAAGTAAAGGACCTTTCGTTTGCAGGTCCCGGGAGACTGCCATCTTTCTTCCTTTCGATCTGGCACTGTCAGAGATAACCAAACCAATCTCATTTATTAGCATTCCTTTGAAATTCAGCTTAATAGAGGTATTCTGGTCGATAGCCATCACTTCACTCATCAACCAATATTTGGCTGTTTTAAAACTTTTAATTCTATTTAAAAAATAGAATAATAAGAGTGTATTTTGTTTAAGAAAAAAAAACTGATCTAGTTAGTTATGGAAATGTTAGCAAACTATATAATTTGAGTTTTAGCTAATATCCCAAGTCGCTATTGTAAAAACTTCTCTCAATTTATCAATGCGAGTTTTTCTAGTAACCAATTTATTTCCTTCATTCACTATTATACGAAACTAACAATCAATTTAAGGGTTGGTCACCAAATCACAATTTTGATTAGAAAGTCGGGAGTTGGGAATGATACGGAGAGGGTCAAGTGTCCTTTTGTCCTCGATAGAGATTTGTAAATCTCGGACCACTCAAAGGGCCACCCACTTGAGGCGCTCCTGCCTCTTTTGTCCCCACTTTGTGAGATATTTTGAGCCTGTAAAGTGCTGCATACAACGCAGCTGACAAATATTGCTATTTGATGTATTTTGTCAAGATAACTTGGGATAATATTCAGATATATTGCTACGGATTCGTGATATAAACTTATAGGATACCTATATTTCAAAGAGTCAGCGTTTTATTGCCTAAATATGTTTCATATCCTCAGATGAAATTCTCTGGCTGTGCCTGTGAATAGTTCGGAGTAAGAACACTAAACAATAAATTAGCGTGGTTACTATGCGGGTATCAACTGTAGTAACGAATATGGTTAGGGTTTATGCATGCCAAATATTTATGTCTAGCAATACTTCCTACACTTCTGGGAGTGAATAAATTTGCGAACCATTGCTATGTACTGGAATGCACTTTGCTCTACCGCTGCATAAACATCAGAGAATTAATGTCTGTGCGTCTAGGACCGCCCTACAGTTACAAAGTCATTGATGCCCCTTTCTACATTAACATAAATAAAACAGAAGCTTTGATTTTGATTTTATTTTATTGCAATATTAATTAAGATGAAAAAAAAAAGATCCAAGAGATCTAAGTAGACTAAATAAAAGTAATATATATGAAAATTGTTTAGTGTAATACAAAAATACCTATAAGGCATAGAAAACGACTTTATATTGTAACGATGATGCAATTAACTTTATCTTTTATGTCCTTACATACCTCTTTTCTCTATCATTTTAATCTGTCCACCTTTTCAAATTTCATTTTTAAATTCAATTTCTAAATTTTTAACAAATTTTTTCCATCTTCACCATTCTGACTCATTCCTCCACCACCTCTGATACAAGCAACTTGTAATTATATAATTTTACCAGTTTCCCTTAGTGTCCCTCTCTTGCTCTACGATTATTTTGGATCTGCATATTTGACGACCTCCGTGGCGCAGTGGTGTCACCATGCTAGTCCGCCAACCAGAGGTTCCGGGTTCGATTCCCGGTCAAGGCAATTTGGAAAATGGCCTTTTTCAAATTGTCCTGGGTCTTGGATATTTATCTATATATGTAGTTGTTATAAAATAAAGTATCGTTGAGATAATATCCCATAACACAAGTCTCGAACTTACTTTGGGGCTAGCTCAGTGTGATTAGTACTTATATATTTATTTATTTTATTTTATTTCATGTGAATTACTTGGCTCACTTGATACACTTTAAAAATTAAAATTGTATGTGTGAACATGTCTAGAAGCCCGAGTTGGTCCACTAATGCATTTCATATTCAAACTCTCTACGAACAAGTAGTTCACCTGCCTTATCTCGCACCCAACCATGGGGCGTTTCACTTTTTGCTGGCTTGACCCTGTTTTTCATTAGCGAGTATTATTCACAATGTTTACGAGATTTGGTCTACGATTGTAGAGTTATTGTAGTGGAAAGTAAGTAGTTCTGTTTCAATTCCACAAAGTATGTTATTTTTCAAGAAGACTCGCTCGCCCCGCTCGCTCTTTCAATAAAAAATCAGGTTCTTTCTTATTATCTTTTTTATTATTTAATAAACTAAAATTAAAGCTTACGTAGATAACATTGATTTCTAATGATCAATATAATCTTTTGTAGCTTTCACGACATAATAAATAACTGAAAGTTTATCCTAGTTGTTATTGATCTTGTGATTTAACGCAGTTTAGATTTTGAGCGACTATTGTAGCAAATAGTACATATGAGATCATGGATGTATGTGGCGTGTATAGCCGTAACAACAAACTACAGTGAGTAATAGATGCGACAGTTCCTATAATTACTTACTTTCAAGATCATTGTCAAAAATACAGTCTATTCGCTTATAATAAATGAAAATATGTTTTCAAGTTCATAATATGAGTATCAGGGATAAGGTTACCCACCTTAGACTAGAAAGGAGATATTTTCCCATTTATAAATTGGGAAATAGCTCTTTTTTCAATTCTATCACTAAGATGAATTCTTTTCCAAGTAAAGTAGGTTGTCTTAATAACTTAAACACAGTTCTTACTACACGATAATGAATGCACCATAAAGATTGTTCAGCACTTGAACTACAGCTTGTGATTGTATTCTTGGTTCACGGTCGCTAGACAAAGAGCTTTCCTGATTAAAGCGACTGAGCCCCTAGGCATGAGATTACTGCATTTGGATTACAACACAGATAACACAGATAATAAATAACATTACAGGGCGAATTAGACAACTACAAAACGTATTAACAACAACGACCAACTTTTAGTTATTTGTCTTCTTGACAACTTGGAGCTGTTACTCACAAATGTTCAGTTACACATAATGTTTCAGAAAAACAATGCAAGTTCGAAATTTTTGATGTGAAAAGCAGATCAAAAAAATTCCAGACTACCTTTTAACCTCCTGTACCTTACCTGTAGTAATGCCATGAGTAACGTAGGTACAATATATAGTATGTTGGTATAATACAAAAACTGAATAATATTATAATACAATATAGTATATTGTAAGTACTTTTTTGGCATCGACTTTTACTTCTATTCTAGTTGCTGGACTTGCTTGGACTGGTGAAACTGTGCGACATCCTAGTATATTTTTCACTGGTTAGATGATTTAGACAGCGATACATACTTCTAATACCCTCTCTATTTATTGTCGTGTCTGTCATGAATGATCATGAATATTCGCGGACGCGGAGCGGCGCGGCGCGGGCGCGGGTACTGGACAATGGGGCCTTTGTTGCACAATGTCCATTTCCGATTACCAGATTGAATCGTGTCTGTCAAAGACCTCCCGGTTCAATACTCGTCCATATGGAGTGGACGTGGATGGCACTTTTTGGATTATAATATCGATAATTGTCGTTCAAAATCGGTGGCTTAGTAAATAAACTACTATCATGAAAAGAAGGAAAAGAACATGTTTATGAAATGTTAAGAATGTTTCAATGATTTGGTATGGAAAAATGATAGAAATAATTGAAAGTTGAAAATCCGAATAATTGTAAAAGAAGACCATACATTTTGCATAATGTTGTAGGTACGAGTATAAGTAAGTTATTTTGTCTAAGAAAGTTGTCAAGGAGCAACATGTTGAGTGTCTTGGCGAGTCGAGAGCTAGTCACGAGCAGTTTGTGGTCAGAAACTTAGAATAGAATCGAACTAATATGGTTCGATCGGTTTACGCTACAGTACTCGAGACTCCAGACTGAGGATTCTCAAAGTTTGGTTGTTATTTAATTTAACCTCTCGTTATACGGGTAAGTACCGCGCCTGCGAGCGAGCCTGCCGTATTTATTGTTGCGGAAATTTAGACGAATTTGCGACGATCACATTTCATTAAGGGGCGTTTTAGTGCGAAAGGAGCGCCGCTTTTAATTCACAAAGCAAGTGCGGTGCTAACGTAAAACAAAGTTTTAGAGGGGTCTTCGTTAGTTGCTCACTCCCGGCTCAGGTGGAGTACCGGAACGTAGCGGATATGTTAATCGTGATATACTAACTCATCTAACTACAAGTAGGTACATACCTACTTAATTTTATCAACGAAGAGCTTTTTATACACAAGTTTCGGGACATTCACAGGATGTAGGTACCAAGTGTAATGAATAGGAAAAGATAAGCTGTAACTTTCCACTTCGCTTTTCTATTAAGTAGCTCGAGTTAGGAGGTAGTTAGTCCCGCTTCCTAGACTTTCTTTGTGCTAGCTTTCTAGAAGACTTGTTCACGTCCTGTTGTGTAATTGATTAGGAAAAGTTATATTAAACTATAATTTATCATTCAACTATCTTTGTTTTGTCTATTTATTTAATTTACAAAATTCATGTACACAAAAAAACCAAACATAGAAACAAACAAAGTAAGAACATTGAGTACATAGGTACTGCTTATTTCATAAGAAATCTCTTCCAGCAGACCCAGGAGAAGAAAAGAGAAGAAAACAGGTAGTAGTAGGCGTGTACAAAATAGATAAAAGTTAAATATAAATACTTATAGGAACTTATCTAAAAGTTTAAACATAAACATGCATATTATATAATACATAATATATAAATATAAATAAACTAAAATATACCTAACTATAAGTGTAAATATATAAAATTACCTATTTATAATAATAATATCTAATGGTCTTTTTTTAAACATTTTCTAGAGAATATTCCATAAAGTTAATATTTTTACAATGCAAAGAAGCAATTTTAGCTTTTTATTCATTCAGGAAAGCTTTACATGCACAGTAGGAGAGTCCAACTAAGTACTTTCGGCATGGAGGCTAATCTTCATACTAAATGTCGCCTAGGGCAGGCGGCACGACAATGTTACCTACATGCATCGTTCATTTCATATCTTATGCGTCCCTCTACCAGCACCAACTCCAACGCGATGGTATTATTAAAATTACATTTAATGGCGCCTGCCATTGGAGTATCTATCATACAAAACTGTATTTAACTGTAATTTATTGCTGGAAAATAAAATATTTAAATACATAATTGATTATAAAAAATGTTGAACTTAAGGTAATTTTGCAAATCAAATAGGCTATTTGACTTAGTCTGTTTTTGAACAATATTTTATACGAATAACAAATAACACTAAATAACCGTTTTTCAAAACAGAAAGTGATTTGGTTATTAAATGAGGCAGCAATTATCATTTTAAATATAAGAGTGGGATAGTGGTGGGGACATATCGCTATCTCTTTCGTAAGCGTGACACCAATGACATTGACGTCACATGCATGTAAGTGCATCCTTTTTTTGTTATTTGACAGTTCCCCCTTCTACCGGATTTGAAAGGCTTATAACTTGCTTATTATTGTGCGGAGTAAAATTATTATTTATGTTTTCGGTTTCGTATCAAGTTAGTTTTTGATATGAATATTATTATTACATTTGGCCGGTTATTTTACTTTCTGTGCAAAATTTTGAATGTTGCCGAAAATACAATTTATAACTATGAATATAACTACAATTATAATGTTACCGAAAAAAAATATACTTTTTCTTCTCTGTTGTTTTAGCAAAATCCAAGAGGTCTGTAATTGCAAATGCAAATCATAAATCAATTGATTTATAGTAAAATGTTCAACAAGATGGGTTGAAGACATGGTGACAATTTAGGGCGCACCACCGTACCGAGATGGATGGCGTCAATAAAGAGAGGCTTATTTTATAGTGGGTGGAGGAAGGGCTGAGATAATTATTTAAATGTAAAAAAATATTACTTTTAAAAAGAAAGAAGTTGACATGAAGCCTTTGAAATTATACGTTGCACAGGTGCAAAATGCATTTGCTTGACCGCACCCCACATCTCAGCTAGGCGAATCGAGAATCGAGAGCAGCGAAAAACCCTATATCATTGCAACTTTTTCATTAAAACCGCTATTAGCGACAAAAAGATTCAGCCTTTCCTCTTTCCTATGGTTTCCGTTAAACTGAGCGAAAGCTGCGCTCTTTAAGTGCTGTGAATTAAAAATTAACTTCCTCAACTTAAATTGATCATAAATAACAAATTGAATCAGTTGTAAACACTTGTTATCGGGATTCATAAAATGACACCTGAAATGATTTCGTTTCTACAAATAGAAAGATGTCATTGACCTTTCTAAATTGGATAACAATAGACCCACGAGATAGGATCAGCTAAGTCGAAAATAATAATGACCACATAATTACTACTCCACATTCTAAACAATACAGATAACTAGTATTAAATTCTCAAGCACGTAGAAAAATGTTAAACTGTGGGCGGGGCCCAAATGAGAGTGAGCCTTCGCATGGTCGGCAGAAAGCCGACGATTGTGGCCTGCCGCGGGCTACCTGCCATAATTTTAGAGCCAAGAAATTACTCATAATAATAAATGTACCTACTGATTTCGAAAAAAGAACTAACTTCGTTGAAGCGCGCTGCGGCCAAACCAGTGGGTCGAACACTTGAAAACTTGGAACAGATTATCTCTGACTCAACGGCGATTACGATGAAGGCAACCATTCCACCGAAACCAGTAATGATTTGACTAGAAGCAAAATAAGCGGAGGAAGTTTTCACGTCGATTTTAAAATTCACTGCGCATTTCACAGTTTAGCAATGTTCGACATACACATACTCGCATGTCGGCTATAATATGTCATTCGCAAGCAATTCGCAACTCTGCTTTTTGGCTCGATTCCAAGCTACCACTCGGGTCCAAGTCATCTGTTAACTTTATTCGAGGAAAATAAAATACACACTACGCATTTTGTGTGCACTTGAAAAATGAAAATACACAGACTGATGAAATTTCTTAAAATTTTATTACGGTAAGTTACGATGTGAATTCAATCAATGTTAACGGTCAAAACAAACAACGACGTAAAACCAGACCACAAAAGTAATATCTGCGGTCCTACCTGTGAGAGATATAGGCGGAGTTCGGAAGACTCTTGATGGAGCCTTTATCGGGGTAATATAGCCTTTGTGTGGGGTGTACCGGTTTATCGCCCGAAGCGCGAAAAGTGCGGTAGGTATTGCGCAAACTTTATGACATCCGTCCGTCGAGATATGGCCTCGGCGTGATCAATCTATTCTATACTCACCATTTGCGCCACACCGGTGTGATGTGGGTGTAGGTAAGCCGTGTGAGTGCAATAAGATAATCAGAAAACTTGAATAATTCAATAATCCTAGGATAATCGTGATAAATAGGTAAATCGGCTTTTGTAAGACAAGATTGCTTTGGTTGATTATATTATAACAGGGTTAGATGTTAGCGTTATGAGAACTTTGTGGTTGATTATTTCAAACACCAATTTGATGCATTTCAATGTCATAGTAAGTTACTAAGTCATCGTAATATGTCAAAGAGATTGTAGATGAAGATTTCCTTCAGGACCATAAAGTTAAATTCGCAAAATGTTGTTCGCAATTCTACCATAAAAATATTTATTCTTTAATAAAATAACTTTATTTAAACAAATAGACAAACTTATATTACAAAAATAATTTTTATAAAAAGACAATTTTTTTTTCTAGCTATTCAGGTCCCATTGTTGATAATAAAAAGATAATTATTAAACTAAAACTAGTAAAACTATATATAAGCACTTTAAAAATGAACTCCAAATTGCTGCGCTCCCAGAGTAGGGTGCCCAATAGACTGGCGGCATTCCCACGTTGAATAGCTAGGCTTAACCTTTGGCCGAAATGCGCGCCACCCCTTGAATCCCTTGAGGCGTCGAAGAGGCGTGCGGAAATCTCCTTGAACTACTGACGGGCTTCCGCACCCCAAGGCCGGCTGTCTTAAGGCCGTTATAAATATTTACGCCTCTTATTGGTTCCTGCAGTCGTCGCAGCTTCGCCGGCTTCGCGAGCGGTCATCTCACTTGGGATGGAGCAATAGTGTCCACGCATGTGGCATCCCTCACTAGCAAGCGCCTGTTTTTCCACGGAATCATTTTCTTGTTTTATAATATTGGTAACTTCACCTTCCAC
Source organism: Acrobasis suavella (assembly GCA_943193695.1). Taxonomy (NCBI): domain Eukaryota; kingdom Metazoa; phylum Arthropoda; class Insecta; order Lepidoptera; family Pyralidae; genus Acrobasis; species Acrobasis suavella. The sequence goes on along the minus strand of OW971931.1, from coordinate 13,544,172 downwards.
TTCATACTTACTTCAAATATTGATTATGATGACAATATCATGCGAATTATAAATCATTCAGATGCCATTGGTAGAGCGACATTCAGAACGCCATGCTAGTTATTCATAATTCCGTAGCTATTTAGATTGGCCATTTACAATCGTCACAATTCGCGATTGCCAAGATGAGTAGGTACTCGGGGCAGCGATTTGCCAAACATTATTAATTTATAAGTACCTAAGTTATTAGTTGTGTTTTCATTAGCTTTTTTGTTTATTTTATTCATTTGTTTGTTGAAAATAAACAAGCCTGAAATAAAATGAGAACCTATGTTTTTTCAAACAGGGAACTATAATTTTCTCAGGATTATTGCTATATTTCACTTTTTACTGATTATTTTTCAAAATATGCAACTCACGTTTGGTGCGTGCGAGTTATTGCTGAATAAAATTCGAGCTGGGTCCTTAACTCAATTTAAAAACGAACCATAACGAATCTTATTCCATTCCGTAACGTAAAGTCATAACGTAAAACGATTTAAACGAGCCTTGGTTTAATTGGTCTAGATTGGTCTTCCTATAAATTGAATCTCTAATGCAATTCTCAAAATCTAGAACTTTTATGTTTCTGATTTCACAATTGACGATCTCTGTGGCCTAGTGATCATCATGCTAGGCTATCACAGCTGACCGGTCCCGGGTTCGTACCCCGGTCAGGTCAAGATGGAAAATGATCTTTTTAGTTTGACCTGGGGCTTGGATCTTATCGTTATAAAATACCTATAGTATCGTTGAGTTAGTATCCCATAACACAAGTCTCAAACTTACTTAAAGGCTAGCTCAATTTGTGTGATTTGTCCGTATATATTTCTTTATTTACTTATTATCGTGGTATATATAATAAAGCAAGGTATTATATACTCTTACCGAGATAGCCTAAGACTACTCCACGAATATCACAATAAGTGTTACTACAGAATCACAGACTTTTCATTTTAGTAAATTCAGGACTTTCTCAATTAGTTAATGAATTTAAAAAATTAAATATTAACTTACTAACTTAACTATTTAGTATTTCGTTTATTCATCTATTACATTTTTAATAAATTTATATACATATTTACTTGCTTATTAAATTATCAGTACAGAATTGGTTCTTTAACAAAAAAAATGCATTTTAATCGGGCAATTCAATAACTCATAGTGTCATCACTTCCAAATGATGTCGTATTCTAGGCCAATCACGTGACCAGCTGTCCTGTCACGGGAAGAGGATATCTGGCGTAGTATTATTATTATGCCATAATTATGGTTTCAAACCATGTAGATACCTAAATTATTATGCAAGTTAAAATAACAAAGTGAAAATAAACGTAAGAAAGTATTCTGCAGGATCAAAGCGCACATGAAGTATATAATTTAGTTACTGGGATTTCCGTTGACTATTTATAAGAGCTTGTTTTTCATTCTTAAGTACAACTTTGTAGTATTAATAAGTACACTTTATTTTATTTTAATATCTTAGTATTTCAAAACTATGTGACTCGTGGTGAAGTTTATTCATCACATCACATATTTAAATTAAGAATTTTTAAAGTTTCAAATGCTTCGTATGCCTACTTTACTTATGCATTACCTACATATTTACTCAATATAACAATTCGTTGCCCTTGCATTTCTTGTACGATTCATTTTAGTTGCAAGCTACCAACTGATGCGCCAGTCGATGAAATATTCACGTCCCGTTAGTCAAACAGGCATATTGATATACCTACCTGCTTGTGTTGTGCGGCGATATTAGATTAGGTTGGTAAAGGTCTAATTTGATTACGATCGAATTAAAAGGGTGAAAAATTACAAATTCGTGATTAATTCTTCATAGCTCTATTTTGAAACCCATATCGTTTTTGGGTTGCATAAGTTGTATTCTATTGATAAAGTCCCAATATGAATAGAAAATAATTCAAGAATTTTAATTTAATTGAGTTTAAAATATGCAACTTGCTTAAATTTGCTTGATGATATTAACGTTATTTTTATGACGATCTCCATTCAGAACACTTCCAGACATGATCTGTTTGTAAAATTGTTTATTAAGTAACTATAGTCACAAAAATACTTTGAATGCTTTAAAATGCAAATTAAAATAAGCCACTATTTAATTTCCCAATGAAACACTTCCCAATATTTTATTGAATTAAAAATGGTCAAATGAGGCCATTTAAAAGTAATTAGGTCTAAGAAACCCTCTGGCTTTGGAAAAGTATCGAATATTTCGCTACAAACCCAATTACACTGGCTGGGCTAACTTAATAATTAATATTGATAGTACATATTAATTCAATTTTAGTCGATACCTAATAGTGACTACATTTTGTGGGTTTTTATATTTGTAAAATTGCTATGTCAATTTTACACCTTATTAAAATGTATCAAAATAGGGTCAAGACTATATTTTTGTAGCTTAATATTTTATACAATTAATATAGAATCCAAAACGAATAACTAGAAAGATACAAGTAGGTCATCATTTGCTAGAAACTCAGAAACCTCACAAGTATTTGTTTTTTACGTAATATCAAGTAAAGTATTTTTTTTACGAATACCTCAATTATTAACATTTTATTTATAGAAAATAGGTACCGCAAACGGATTTGCACAACTACCTGCGAGTATGTATCGTTTTGTAGTGGCTTTTTATGTTATAAGTTTAATTTTCCAAACAAATCAATATATTTTTAAACTTAAGCGTGTGCTTTTCTGTTGCCCTGTATAACTCAAAAAGATTTCTGCATATTTTGGATTACATATAGTAAAGTATGCAGTAAATATTTTCCCTGTTATGTTACTTACTCCACTCATAATAGGAGAGTGGAAGGCGTCACGAGTGCGCCCCATCAGTATGCGCGGCGCGGGTGCGTGTCGGCATGCGCCGGCGCGGCGTCCGCCCGACACTGCTCCGGCCACTGTTTCTATCATATCCAACGTACACCCAACAGTAAACAAAGATATCTTTATTAATACTGCGTTATTCAAGCGTTGTTATCGGAGATATAGTTTTACTAGATAAAAGTGAATGATGCGCGGTTGAAAGAAACGTCCAGTTTTTGACGATGAATAAAAGAAAAAAACTTAAATGAAGAAAATAAATTTACCAAAAAATCAAATGATTTAAAGGTATTGTCCCTACTTATCCAGATATTGATGCTATTATAGTCAATCTGATCTCAATACATGACATAAGCAGTATCCCTCATAAAAATTGTGTAGACCTTTAGGGCCTTAATTGCAATCATACCTGTTTTTTGCTACGAAACATATACAAAATCATTGCTACAAACAACTAAATTACAGTGTGACTCAAATGAAAGAATAAAATAACCAGTGGCACTTCCAATGGCGTGGTAATTGTCGACTCTCAGCTATTTTACATCATGGTCGTTATTAGAATAAATAAAACTTGTCACATTGTCGATCTTGGAGCTAACATAACCACAATTAATGATTATTATTACTTTTTATTGAAGTTTACATAGATTTTTTTTCTCAATTCCGATGTGTTACCTGAAGTGTATGTACTCGTATTGTAAGATGTACTCGTACATATAACAAAGCAAATATTACACAGAATCAATATTATTGCATTCATTGCGAAGAGAGCTGGAAAGGAGGAAAAATGATGTTTGTTAACGGTTCGTTACTCAATGCACATGGGAAATGACATACGTGAGAATATGAGTGATTACTGAGAACACGTTACCGTGGGTAGCTGGCGAGAATATTGGTGCAGTCTTGTATGTAGTAGCAGATAAAAGTAGATGACTATCTCACCTTGCATGCATCGAACAAACAAAGGGAAAATTCGCAGGGAGTGAGATTCGAGGGCGGCCGCGGCGTCGCCTCGTCGAGCCACGATGTCAATCGCGGATACTCTTTTTGCTTCCTGTTCAGACAATGGCGGGAAAATATTGTACGTGTGGGGGGAGCGAGGCCGGGAGCGGGGGTCAATAGCGGGAGCACTAATCTCTGTCGGGATCGTTCGGATTAATGGCTCGTATTGCCGTGTCTGTTGTTTGCTCCCCAAAGTTCTTAGTTTGTCTATTAGAAGTTTCGTGATGTGCTACATTTCGGGAGCTTCGATGCGATTTCTGTAGGTATATTTTTTCTTTTCTGTTACCTTGTGAATGATGGCTTTCAATCAGTTTTTGTATGTTTGGTTTCAATTATACACTTTTATAGACTTAACAATGATGATGATCCTCATAATAAATTTTACACTGAAAAAAAAACTATTTTGTGGTTTTGTTTACATGAAGAAGAAAAAGACCAAGTACAGTTTCGACGTTAGCTTTCCGGTTGAACGTAAGCCCCCGATGGACCGACAGACAAGGTAAAAATTTAAGGATTCATTGTAAAGACTACGGAACCCTAAAGACAGTGACAGCATTGACTTTGATCCAAGTGTTTTATATTTATACGAGCTTTGTCTAGTTAGACAAAGACAATTTCTAGAAATAGAAATAGAAGCGTAGAATAGCTGAGAGTCGACAATTACCACGCCTTTGGAAGTGCCACTGGTTATTTTATTCTTTCATTTGAAAAGGCAATTGGGTTTCCTTTTGTGAAAGCTGAACTAAAACTAAACATTACTAGTTTAGGAAGAAGTAATAGTACATTACTGCTGAGGCCGGGAAGGATGGCGTTGACGGACGAGTAGTTTTCAAGGCCGAGCGTTAGCGAGGCCTTGACAATAATTACGAGTCCGGCAATGCTATTCCCGCCGAGGCATGTATAATGCTTTTCTCAATAAATGTAAGGAAATCATTAAAGAAATAACCAGAAATATGCAAATATTCACCGAAAGCAATTAATGTTTGCTGCAAAGAGTATCTTCGTACTTTGAAAGAAAAGAAACTGCTTTCCCGCGTTTTATAGTGCAAAGAAAACATAGCCCATACGGCGCGGTCATATTTTACGCAAAAAATGTAATGCCGTAGATTTTTTCTATCGCAACGAAATTTAACCATATTTTCTTGTGATTTTATAACAACATTATTTTAATAAAATTGTGGTCATTAGAATATTTAACAAATAACAAAAAAATTATACTGGAAGAGTGCATTTTTTATTATGTGGTAGCAATGGCTGTATGACAAGTTATGGAATTAAACGCTTAATGTCTTTGCTAAATGTAAAATCAGAATTGTCACCTGAAACGTCAATGTCACTGTCTTGTCATTCTGAATACACTTTATTCGTCTTTTTGTTTTGAGCAGCGGCCAGGAATGAATTTTCATACTACTTTCCTGGCCTAGTCCAACAAAGTAATGCACGAGCCAAGAATTACAAACTTCGTGTCTTCTTTTTACTACAATAGTGCTTACATTTCCAAGCATGTTTGAGAAAAGTAATTTTGGAAGGTATATGTATGTACTTACAGCAAATTACTAAGTGTCTCCAACTTGCTGACATATCAATAAAAATAAAGTAGCACGTTATACCGTGGAAAGCAGTTCTTGCTAATGTATACGGAAACAGTTATCATTACTTTTTACATTATTTGTTTTGGGTACTTGGGATGTTGGAAGTGAGATGACTTATTTTATGGTTTATATAAAACGAAATTTTACACATTAAAATCTTATTTAATTAAAATTAAATGATATAATTGTATTTAGTATAAGAAATAAATCGGAATATTTGTTTTTATTTATGTGGCGTATGTTAAAGACTAATGTTCAAATCTACGCCTCAAACATTCGTGAAACCCTTCTTTACAAAGTTCTCTGTGAACGACACAATTTTGTCAATAGGTCGCGAATTTAGTCGTATTTGCAAAAAAAAACATGGAATCAAATCCACCGCAGCCCACAGGTCGCTGGGTTGCTACTAATTAAAATGAAATTGTTAAAACAGACCCTCGGTTCGCTAGCTGCCTCCTAGACTAACTTTTAACGAGGATATATTTGATTTCGACCAACCCTTTGGTGATTTTACTATTGAGTCTGGCTGCAAATAACTCCGTAATTGACTTCAAACAACTTCTGCTTTATGGATAGAATATTGAAGGTCTGCATTTCTCTTGGAACACCTAAAAATATTGTGACGATACTATATATATAACTCTAATGTAAATAGGATTTTTTCAATGCGCTTTTAAAAGTTAGGTCTGTCGTAAATATAAAAGAAATTCTCCAGCATACTTACTCCATCAAGGATAAGATCGTGATTCAATATTTGAACGACGTTTTATCGTTTAAAATACCTATACTAAAGACTTGGATCTTAAGAGATATTGAAAATAAATGGAAACAACGCGTCTCTAAGTTTTGCCTATAACCCTGAAATCATGTTTTTCACTTAATACATTGTAAGTGAAAAACATTATGACGAAAACATTTTTGTAATTTCTTGTTATTATGCGCTAATTAAAAACTCGCGAGGCAGGCGAACAGTTTTTTACTAAAAAAAAAAGATAAATTTTTTACTACTTTTTTATTTGACTACAGTTACGGCCCGAAAGAGAAATTCTACAAAACTAAACGACGTTAGTCAATAACCATTAAAAGGGTAAAAAAGATATATTTGAGGACTACGCTTCCAACTCAGTATAATAAAGTTTTTCGCTGCAGTGCCTCTTTTTATGAAAGTTCAATGTAGTATTATTACTTAATTAATGTTCTAAGTATAAAACGATTGCTGAATACAGAAACACAGTTAAAATATGCACTTACGATACGCCCAATGAGTTCACATGCACACATACTAATTACGATAAAATAAAATTTTTCTATACGAGCTCATTTCGGATTGTTTGGGAAAGTTAAGCTTTTAATTATTTCAAACTTATATAGCAATGTATTACTTTTAATTTGTATTAAACTACTGTCTGACACGTACGAAATATTTATCTAGTCAATTCATTATTCATTCAAACCGATTTTTTATGATTTCTATAGCAAATAAGTTAGTTAGTTAGTTAGTTAAAATCTTTATTGCACCAAAACATAATGTTACATAAAAATGGATAACATAAAACAAATGTCAAAAGGCGGTCTTATCGCAACTGCAATCTCTTCCAGGCAACCGAGGTACTTGGAGATGTTTAACGAAAACAGGTGAGGTGCAAAGTTATATATATATATATATATATATATATATATATATATATATATATATATATATAGGCAACCAAGAAAAAATAACTACAATATCAGTCAGTAATTATATACTTAAACTCACATAATATATACAATGACATAGATAAGTACATACATAATTAACTACATACATACATACATATATGTATACTTACATACATAAATAAATACACATGTACACAAAAAAGATAAACCGAACAAGATAAGTGAGGAAAATAAAATAAGTCATATTAGGGATAGGTAGTGTGACTTCACTTCACTTCACAATAAGCTTTTTATCTATACAGGTTTTGAGTTATAAGTAGATTAAACTTAAAACCAATGGCTCAGAGCCAGTTTTTAGATAGTAGCATAATATTTTACTTTTTACTACGACTAAAATGAGCATACTTTTATCATACAACCTGTGGGAATTTCCATGTGATAACTTTCTTTAAATTGAATTTATATGAATGGATATGTTTGTCTCTCCGATTTTATTCATACCTAGACCTAACTCATTTACATAAGATTTTTATTAAAAATTATTATTTTACTTTCAATAAAATTTTATTTTAATATTTTTTAAATACTCCACTGACACGAAATTATTTTATTAAATTTAGTGATGATTTCATTTTTAATAAGTAAAAGTATCTTTATTCAAGATAAATATGTATACAATTTCAATTCTTTGTGGACAGCATAGCAAGAAGAGATTTAAAAACGAAGGAAAAAATAACAGAATTAGTTCTAAAAGTAAATATATCAACCATCAAAACAAATCTTATATACTTATTTCTTATACAATACAACATTTAATAGCTTACTAATGAAGTAAATGCGTAAACACGCATGTTTTACTAACCGCCCCTACATCCCAACTGATCGTGAGAATATTTTTTATAAAGTAATATCTCGTCAATGAATGAAGGGTAATAATAGAGGCTCTGTTGCAGAAGGCGTCCGGGGCGCCGGCGGGCAGTATGATGGAATGCCTGTGCCCCGCGCCGCGCACGCTGGCCTGCCGCGTCGTGTTACTGGACGAGAGAGAGCTGCTTCATGAGATACAGGTATGTTCTAATTAGCTCCAATTGGCGTCGAAAATTTTGGCCCGTGGGGTCCAAGTACTAAAAAATATCAAAAAAATAACCCCTCGACTTGTCGACACCACTGGTGTCACGAGGGTTGGCTCATATCTCACGCAGAGGATTGCAGTACCTATTCAGCGTAGCAATGCAGCCAGTGTTCTAGGCACCATGCCACATGTACCACATTTAGTTTTTTATTTTAGTTTAATTTAGATTTGAATGTAGATTTGAATGTCGATTTCAATGTAGATTATGAACTTAGTTTTTAAATTTACTTTGTTCTCGGTTTTATTATAATTTACTATTGTTTTTTTTTGAAACAACAAATAAATTGTATTTTTTAGACGCTTAATTTCTTATGACATAGTCTTAATATAATAACAGAGTACACGCTGGTCTTTTTGGTGTCTGATGATAGTTTTACTTTAAATGTTTTATATACCTTCTCGTATTAGCATCACGAATTATTGGAGCATCACGAGAGAGGAATAGGTACATACGCTCGTCTCTTACAAAACTTGGCACTTATTATAACAATTCGCAAACGGATCACTGCACTTACTTATATTACAACTCAATGTAATTTACACACACTACGGGATGCATCAAAAAATATCATACGTAACTTACCTATGAGTTAGTATCGAATAAACGCGAATAGTCTATATAGAAACTCGTCTAAAAAGCGCAATGACGGACGTCGCGAAACTTGTTTGGACTACGAAACCCTAATGATGTTCATCAGAACACTATGTAAATAGGGATGACGTTTATCTCGTCTATCTGCGCCTACTAATAAGATTAGTCGATTGATCTGTTTTGACAAAATCAAGTAGAAGTTATAGTATAGATTTGAAAAAGAAGTCTGTATAGTATGTAGTGTCACTATATAAAGACCCGAATGAAATAGTTAGTTTGCCGGTTGGTAATGGAAATAATGCTTATAACTATATACTTTTTTTTTTTTTTTGGGATTGACCATAAAATTTTGTAAAAAATGTCAAAAATCTATATGATGTGACTGCCGTAACTTACTAGTTTAGAACGATGCTTTAGGACGCACTCCAAGAACAGTGTCATTTTTCGTCTGCTTTACTACCAGCAAAACCTCTGAGAGATATTTGTATCATGATTATTTTAGCCTCCTGAAGTCCACTGCTGAATGTATGTAGGTATTCTAAGCTTTGCCCAAATCTGGTTAACATCAAAATTATTAATGTAACAGTTTCGATGTGAAGCACACTATTTCTCCTGAAAAATTTATATTGGATGAAAATCATGGTCCCTACTTTCCTCAAACCCCCAAATTCTGTTTACAAACAACTACTTATAGGTAATTTTCAATATAACTTGGAATCCCTTCTTGTGAGCGATATCAGCAAGGGATTATTTCGAAAATCGACGTGCGGCGCGGCTAGTGTCCCGGCGGACGACGATAGCATTTTTCAATTTTCCCGTATCTATAAAACAACGGGATTTTTTCTCCTTTCCGTCCCTCACATTTGAAGTGCAGCTATTCCGCGACGAATTATTTGAAGCACACCCAGGGGCTCAAGGAAGGTCTTTTATATGCGAAGCCGGGGTCCAAGGTGCGGATGAATTCACTGAATCGTACGTCGGCTCTATGAATATTAAATTCTATTTGGCTGGCATTGTCGCCGCGTGGTGAATGTGAGAGTGCCTCGCGAGCTATGTGCGGCCGCGCGGCTGGCCCTATTAGATCCATCGCACGTGTCTTCACTATTTACCTCAAGGGCGGATCCAAGAATATCTTGATCTTTAGGTTGATACATATCAATATCTCGTCTATTTTCCTTTCTCGTCTTATTTCCTTACGGGGTAGATAGAGCTTAAAGCAGTGCGACCCAAAGGTAAAGGGATCATAATATTATTGAGTTTTTAGCCACATTGCCTGATTTTGGCGTTATTCAGAGTCACTCCAATTCGCTAACGAAGGAACTAATTCGTAAAATCCGATCGAGGAAATTAGAGAGATCTTAGAGACGCGGGAAGAGAAGCAACTGATACATTCTATATTCAACCTTTACCATGTGATTGATCCCCCTAACACTAAGCTTGGATCATCCATAAATTCACCTGTACAACTATGACTCCTCTATCTACCTACACAACATGCATTCCATGTCCCGTATCCCAGGCAACCCTTTCCCGGATATACAAGGTTCCTAATCGTCAGATGTAAATTCTAAAATATAGTATCTCAAAAATAAGAAGATTCAAATTCAATTTTCATACGACGAAGTTTTATATTGCCTAAATATCTTAATTTTTTTAGTATTAATTAATATCTGTATGTTTTAAATTTTTTGTTTAGAAAATTTATCTGCGCGCAAAAATCAAGCTACAAAATTCAACAAATACAGGGATAATTTTCGTATCTTACAGCGGTGCGCGGCGCGGGAAAGAATAATGGAGCCGAAGTAAAGCTCACCAACAATATCTTTTATCTCGCAAACTCCCGCTAACTTGAAAACATATAGACTAGCAGCTTCGAAGTAACTCCACAGTTATTCAGATAATACTTACGTAAGTCTGTGTCATAACCGTAAACAACGGTGGAATTTATCCCAGAAATGCTTTTGTTTGGCGTACGCAGAGACCCCAACTTGCTCGTCAAACAAATTCCCAAGATATATTGGGCTAGAATCATCCAATTTAGGTAAAGTGGAAGCGACGAGAGTTCGACGTTTCCCGCTAAATTGTATGGATATTTTAGATAAATCGCCGTCCCTCCCTTACAGTTTCCCTATCATAAAGGAACATTTGTCTTAAACGGATTCAGCGGCAACTTTTCTATTTCCACATCCGCATCACTTAAACATCGAGATTTATTATTATTCGACTACTAACGAAATTTCCTATCATTCCGATTTTTTTTATTATGCTTTTGGAATGTTTAATTACCTATGCCTATATTTTTTTTTATAAAAATTAGTTAACATGATATCTATCTGATTAACTCAATGTCCACAGCGACCTTTGCCGTTGACTAACCGGAACTTTATTTCGCTTCGATATAAATATATTTTTTTAATCAGAATCTTTGTGATCAAGACTATATTACTTCAATGAATATTTTCCAAACACTACTTGTATAAAGATCCGGTATAATAAATGATTGCAACACGAACAATCGTCAATATTGATCGGCTATAGACGATCTCAGATTTCAAGGTTCGGTAGAGGCGGTAATTGCCTGAACTTGCGCTTCTCGGGCGTATTACCTTTATTACAGAAGATTATAGACGAGACGGATGAGTGATCTCACCGCGGGTTCGCTTCGATACCTGGAATAAATGCTCCGGATTTTAGTTGCGTGGCTAGTATGCTCACGGCGACAATTTTTTATCCTTGTAATTTGTCGCATTTTGCGTAATTTACCCCAACAATCATAGATAAAATGAGCGACAAAATAACTATCATTCATAAAACGTATTTAATTTTTATCTCATGCCTAGCTCCCGCGCGACCATGCTTTCGACGGTTGGCAACATGAAATTGTGTAAATTTGCCGCCGATTTGCTAGTCCACATAAAACGCAATTAAATCATTTTTAATCGTATTTTTACATATTTGCAAATATTAAATGTATTTTTACATATTTGCATGTAGACAGACTCATTTTCAATACTCTTTGGTTTTAATATTTTTTCTAGGAATAATTACGTACGTAATTCCTTCATCTGTTTTACAAAATTATTATTTATATTTGTTAGCAGACAGAGACACTATTACACATATAGAAACACTATTTAAAAACTGCCTGCGTGTGACGACTCATTTTTCTACGTTGCCATTCATGAATTTTATCTTAGCATGTAGATTTTTACAGAGTGAAGATATGTACAGATCTTTAAGTTAAAAAAACATACTAAGCACGCGGTTTCGTATCTTAACACGTCATTCATAAGAGAATAGGCACTTTTGTGTCTTTAAACTTAATCCTTAAAATCAAAAATATAAAAAGAACGCACTTGCAAGATTTAATCTTGCAAGTACGTACTAATAATTATATAAATGCTCAAGTTTTGGATGTCGGGTTTTGTCAAAGTGGAAGAAATATTCACCGCGGTTCTCGCTACATAAAATTAGCGGTCATTCATACTCTCGTGGTTAGTCTTTGAATGTTTGTTTCAATCTATCTATATAAATGTAGCTAGAACGCAGGTACTGGCTTTATTTAATCAAGTTTTCGGAGGTTGCACTGGCCGATACTACTTAATATTTTATACAGGGAAAACTTGCAGAAGAATTATTTTGGATAGTTTTTGGGTAACGTGTTCATTTCATTTAGGAAATTAAATGTAGTTTTTGGAGCGGTCATGATTCCTTAAGAGGGTGGGTATACTTTAATGAAGATGATTTATGTAACGTGAGCCTGCTTCTCAACTTCTAATTATAAAAAGCAAAGAACAAAGATGGTTTCAGTATTGAATAGACATTCCCACAAAATGATATTATTTTCTGTAGTTTTAGTAAATAACGCATCCATTTACTCTATATGAATATAAGCTGCCATTTTGATTGTCAGATATATAGCCCATTGACATGAGGACAAAGAAATTACTGGGAACTAAAGTTTAAAATTTAAAGTACGTTGATGTCTTTTCAAAGGCTGCATAAATATGCATCGTTTATTTTTAATTATCTGATACAATAATATGACAATGGCCAGTAAATTGTCCATCTCGTCAATGTGATCGAGTACTCGTCGGCCCGTGTTCCGTTTCAATGCAATTAACACTATGATCGGTATAATGTTCATATGAATAAATTATTGGATATTCAGTTGACAATTGCCGAACGAAGCTAAGTTTGTTGAGACTGACAAAAAATTCTAAACAATGCAGCATTTATAAATATATAAAAATAAAAATCGTTTATTTCAGATGATATGGATCCATAGTTGTGTTAGTTTAACTTAACCTATGTTAGTAATACTGTTGATGGTAGCGTTCATATATTTAAAGCTCGGAGTGGGTTTAAAGGAGGGTTCCTTACAAAAGACGCTCGTAAGGGAGAAGTATAGCGATCTGACGTCTTCAAGATGCTTTTGGGGCTAGCCCGTACTCTGTTTATAAGCGAGGTGGGGTTTTTGTGAATAATTGCTGCGAAGGCGTCAATCTGGTAGTCCGCAAAAATCGCGCGCCGATGCGCTAGAAAAACGAGGTAACCCCAGAATCATCCTGATTTATGTATTACATGGAATGGACAACATGCATTTTTTTAACCTGTTTCAGATAAAGAAATAAAAAATTTGTGAAAATTTAGTAATATTTTAATTTAGTAATAACAATTCAAATCAAAAATCGACTTTTCAAAGTTAAAAGTCCCGTGGCGCCTTCGCAATATGATGCTTTTTGGGGGTACTAGATATAAATCTATTTTTATAACCAATGTAGTTACTTTAAATTCTAATTAGTAAGTTTGGATGGTAAGTTAAACAGTGTGCAAAATAAACTTTCTTGTACACAAAACTAAGTTCCTACAAAGAGAACATGAAAAGGTCCAGAGGGCTGAGGTTTATGTTATATTTTTAAGTCTAGCCATTGTCTATCGCTTCTACACTATTTATTTGGCTCGGATAGTGGAGTGGAGAGGAGAAATTGCACAGCAATTTGTGGAACGAGCCTAGTGTCGGCGACAGGAGATGCGGGGTCATTGTGTGTTGTCGCGGCGGCAAATCGACTCGACAGCATTTCACGCTCCGCTGCGTAACTGCACCTTGTGTCTCGTTCTCCTTTATTGATGATGTCTTCATTGTGTAGCAAAGTGCAGTCCATACTGTACAATTGCTCAGTTATCTTCCCGTCTAGATCAAATACTTTAGGGTTTTCAGATCAATTGTAACTTAAATTCAGTAGTATATATGTTATATTATCAAACGAATAGTATGTTATTTTCTAAGATTAAATAGACTAGATAGACATCGAAAACGGGATGGGATTCAATATAGGGATAGTTTCAACCTCAGGGACATTAAACTCTTAGGATGCGTGCTGCGTACAGGAGTATACTGCCTTCTGAATCTTGATCTATGTATCTACCGAGATGAAGAAGCATTATGTTATTATAACGCCATTAGTAACTAACGACGTTCGCACCGGCTTTTCTTTAAACAAAGACATTTTTGGATGATTTTCTGTTATTGTAAAAAAGGCCTATAGAATAAATCACTTACAAACTAGCGTAAATATAATTATATAATATATACCTAAACCTAAAATATACATAATATCGAAATAATAAACATACTCGTAAATAAATACATGTGATGAAAAATTAAAAAGTGGAGACGAAATTTTTCATCACATTTTAATTTGGATAATAATCTGAGCATTGTAATGCTGTAAAAATCAATAATTATAAATTAGCATTGCACTTTATACTGGTGTCAGGTAACCCTCCGCGACATCTCCGGAACACGACACCCTCAGGCCAGAAATCTTCCTTGGTCGCCAGCTGAGCCGTTGCAACTCGCACCACGTATAAATTAAATTAACGCTGTGACTAGATTCCAACTTCACCACCCTCAGGGTAAAATTAATTTTCACTAAAGGTTAATAAACAACGGAGGCTGTCAAACCTTGACGACAACATATGAACAACAAAAACACATTCATATCCTGCTTTCAAGCTCGTACTAATTTATTTGCACAAAACATAATTCCACGTCTCTCGCAGATTGATTTATGTAGCGCAGGTAATAAATTGTAATATGTTAAAGGGTAAACAGACACATCGGTGAGTTGTACGTGTCGTGCACGGCGGATGGCCCGGGGCTTGGTTTGCGTGCGCTCTATACCCGCAGCTACATCACATCAACTGCCGCCGGATTTCGAAATCGTCTGTTATTTTTCGAGCTGAACGTACGCTGGGAGCAAACGGGCTCTGTTATTAAAGCATTTATTATTCAGCCCAACGAACTGTTTCGCAATTTTCCCACAAGCCGTTGAGGAGATTCCTACAGGCAAGTCCGCACTTACACTGATATATTTCAAAAGCACGTTAGCACTCTCTTAATTATGACTTATATCGACAGTCAGGCAGAAGGGTATATAGTGAGACGATGTCGCCATTATCTAACTTGTGTGCATCTAATCGGTAGACGTGATCGGAATATAGATGAATTACGGATTTAAAAAAGTTAATACAATTAAACATAAAATAGTCCTAGTAGTTAAATCGATATTGCGTTCATTAGAATATTACGTTAAAAAAACAATGAAATCGTTTAAAATCCTCTCAATAAATAATCGTGTCAAAATGTTAGCACATAAATTACTTACAATATGTCATACAATATGTCATTCTTTCCTATGGTTTTGGGTTGACTGGAAGAGATAAGTCCGCCTTTGTAATGTATTCTTTTGTATTTGTGTTGTGTCCTTTTTGTACAATAAATAATTTACATAACATAACATACAATAAAAATTACATTTTTATCTTAGGAATAACATTTAATAGCAGCTCAATTTAACTTTTCACAAAGTTTCACGGAAGACTGACTCGTAAACGCACTTATTTCTAAAATTGCCGAATCTAGCCTGTGTTTACCGCATCACGCAGATGAAGATCACGCAAGTTTGTGCGTTCTCTTTAAAGTGTTACTACTTACTGCCGACAAGTGCCGTAACTAGCTTTTAAAGCGCCCAGGGTGAATTTTCATGCTGGGTCCTTTATACGGTCTTTTAGAGTTTGAAAGACTTTGGGTACTCAGGCGTAATTCCGATCTGGATCATTAATGACTGAAATATTGGCGTTAAAAAAGGTTCATACAGGATAGTTTACCATCCAAGCCAAGCATTATAAAATTTGTTATTGGTAGATGCGTGATTTGAGCGAGCAGTACAATTGGAAATCAGAATGGCTATGACACATTCGGCAGAGTAAAATACTAAGCAGTATTATCATCTAGAAATTATTCCGTAGTTTACAACAAATACAAAATCTGTACATCGAGCCAGAATGTATAGATTTTGCATTTTGAGACAATGATCCAATGTACCTCTAGAAAACATTGGATAATTGTCTAAAATTCTTTGTAGTTTTGTGCCCCTTTAGGATCTGTGCCCTGCACTATTGCGGTATCGCCCTATATACGGCACTGCGGCGACTGCATGCACCCAGTGATTATGCTGCCAACCAGTAACATCTCTGGTCGACTGCTGGTCTTTCTGGGTGCCTTGCGTGCGAATCACCCTAATTGTGGAAAGCCCGGCTTCGAGAAATGCTAATTGCCGATAGTCTCGTTCTCCGATACCGTGGGATATTAATTTATGCATGAGACGCTGCTGCTTTCTAAATTTTGAATTATATTTTCGCGTTCCGTCGTTATTGGATTCTTATTTGGATTTTCGCAGTATCAAAAGTCAATGAAGACATTTTTCCACGTAAGTTATATTATAACATAATATAAAGGGTATAGTATCCCGGGTCAAAAATAAATTGTTCTGATAAGTGAATAAAACGTCACAAAATAATGTCACTTGTCATTGATCATACACATTTTCCAGGTAGTTTTAGATTTATTAATGCAGAAAAACTGATAATAGGATCGCTATTTGACTCCAATAACAGCTATTTCATACAAATCCCATAGACAATGTTTGTTTTGACGACCTCCGTGGCGTAGTGGTCACCATGCTAGTTCGCCACCCAGAGTTCCCGGGTTCGATCCCCGGTCAGGGCATGTTGGAAAATGACCTTTTAAAAATTGTCCTGGTTCTTGGATGTTTATCTACATATATACGTATTTGTTATAAATTATAGTATCGTTGAGTGTATGCCATAACACAAGTCTCGAACTTACTTTGGGGCTAGCTCTATCAGTGTTATTTGCCCCTATATATTTATCTATATTTATTTATTTGACGTATTTAGATATGTCAATTTTCGTGCTTTGGAAAGTAAAAAACAAAAAGTTATAAAAAATAAATTGAGATGTTAAAAAACATCAGGTTAAACAAGTTGACAACCTGGTATATATTTTATACCCAAATAGTTTTATATTGTGATTTAAAAAATTAAGGAAGTTTTTAATTTGCAGGACAATAGCTCCGGGCAAGCGCTACTTGACGTGGTGTTCAGACACCTGGACCTTCTGGAGACGGCCTATTTTGGCCTGCGATATGTTGACCAGGACAACCAAACGGTAATTTACTTACAATTACTCTTGATGCTTGTTTTCCTAATGCTGATTTATTTATTTATTTTTTATCTTTGGAATTCTGAGTTCAATAAATAAATAAGACGTTCCATAATCATTTTTCAGTGAGGGAGTTAAATACCTCCATTATGTTAGTATTTGTGTAAACTAAAAATGGGGAAATCTACAAATTAAAGGAATACGAAAACCTGTTATTTATATTCCTGGATGTTTAACTACTATTGCTAATGTAGATATAAGAATTGTATTGGTTTTCCAAATAAAATAAAATAAATAAAATAAAAGCAACGAAATAACCGCAATTTAAAATTATTAAACAATATAATATAACACATATTTTAATTTTCTTCGTTCAGAGACTATGTATTTGTAGGTAGTTAAGGGTATAATTTTTGTATGCTTTATGTGTCAAAATAGGTAGTTATGTTGTTAACAATAAAAAAAAATCTAGGAGGAATTCCTAAAGAAATATATGTTACAGCATTGGCTGGATGCAGGAAAGAGGCTGCGACGGCAGCTCAGAGGCTCCGACCCTCACACCTTCTACTTCGGGGTCAAATTTTACGCTGCAGATCCTTGTAAGCTGTTGGAAGAGATAACAAGGTAAAATATATAAGTTGCTTTATATCTTTTTAATGGACAATAGATTATTTATAATTTTTATTTGCAAATGTTTGCGTAGATTGATTTTTGTTTTACTAATCATACTTATTTATCCGTTTTTGAAAGTAATAAAAGCTAAGTAATTAAGATATACTGTCAAACTACTATCAACGATTCATAAACAGAGATTTAACGTGTAAATGGATTTCTCTTTCACTTTAGTTCCGATCATCTTGTTACGAGTTTTTCCTAAACCAATTAATTTAGTTGATATTCGTGAATTTCTAAAAAGAAACAGGTTTTTACGTAACGTACGAACTTTCGATTTCAATACCCATTTACAATCTCATCTTCTCATTGTTTGAAAGTTTGAGCTCTACAAAACGATCGTTGTACTAAAAGCTAAAATTTGATATGTACAACATAATTCCGTTTCCGTAATTACAGTTATAATGAGTTTCAGCGCAACCGCTAACTACATGTGAGAATGAAATTAATGATTTGATATTCATATTTTATAGTGAGATATTAGTTGCGATGTGGAAACCACATCAAAGCTTTGTCTATCGAACCTAAACAGCACGTGTGGCATAATATATAATAATGTGCATGGATATGCGAGTGTAATGCTTTCATAACGTCACTCATGAGATACATTAATATTATCCGAAGAGCGCGGGTAGGAAGTGATAAAACACATCTGTGCTGCCGACGGAGGATAATACGTACTCAGCGTTTCGAAAGCACCGCCGGAACCTGCCATTTCTGATACTTAATCGAGCACTTTCCTATTCAATTTAGTTCTAAATCGTTTTTAATAAGACGTTATTATTTTCCCTCGTGATTTTATGATTAATGACTTTTTAAGTCGTAGATTTTTATGAAATGTGTAATATTTTTTATTCATAGCAAATTTGTTTTTTGCATTTAAATGCTCTTATTTTTACTATATTATCGACATAGATATTGCACAAAAAATGTAATGTTATAAAAAGTAGTATCAAGAATATTCTGTTTATGGATTTCTTGGGAACACATGTAATAATGTATCACTTTGTGAAGCCGTTACCGAGTATCGCCACATGCTGAAGTTCATATATTTTGCATTCTCCTTTTACCTTCATGCCATCTACGCCACGCGCTCGCAAGGGTCAACTCTATTCAAAAACTTTTCTGTATTTCGTGGATTCAATTGACAAACTTTAGCCATTTATTTTCCTTCTGTGTATTTTATTTACAGTATAATGTGAGCCAAAGTTTTCTTTTTTTTGTGAGTATAAGTGGCCAACACTTGTGAAAGATTTTTCAAACTGTCACGTAATGATGATAGCTGATACCAATCAAGCAAGTATGGAGAAGATCGAAACATTTTTGTGCCACTTTTGGTCACTAACCCAAATGCAAACCACGAGCGCAATGCGCATTCCCATTGAGCTTTTAGTAAGCCAGTAATAGTAATTGTGATTATTTATTTATTTATTATGAGTAAATCACCAGTAACACCTAAATATATTAAACTGTGTCGCTCTTATCACTCCCGCTTTCTCCAAAAAATTTGAGTAAAAATGATAAAACAAATAACTTACTCATGAACACATTGAATACTTATACAGGTAAACTTCTATCCGTGTACAAACATTCTGAATTATACGTACCTAAGTATTACTAAGCACTAAATTTAATGTGACTACTATTTGATTCGGGATTGCTGTAAAGCATATATAAGCTCATTAAATTCCCCTTGAGCGGAGATAAAGCCAACAGATAAATAGGTTCACTAGTGCCTATGTGCGACTTATTTTATATGCATATAAAATAAGTCGCATATAGGCACTTGAAGGCATGGGGAGTCTCCATGCATGGTTAGAGTAGCTGTTTAGAGACGTTATGTGATGGGAACCGACACCGCGCGCCGTGCCAATCACTTTGTGTTACAATAATAAACAGTTACGTCGTCGTAGAGTTACTTTGAACCGTCCCCTTTATATTCCTCGGGCGGAAAATTGTTTCAAGCGGACATAATCAATTCACCAATAATATGACCTAATTTGAGAGGGAGTTTTTCATTGTTTCATTAAGAATAATTTAATTAAAATTCTAAAATGTAATAACAACTTTTACCTTTGCGGAGATTTATTTAAAGTTTTTTTATGAGCCATTAAATTTACGAAGTACGGATAAATGCCCTTGGCTATATCTTTTCAGCTTTATTACAAACTGTTAAATTTTCATCATGATCGGAAAAAGAAGTATAGTTGGCAGTGAACAAAAGGAGGTCTAGTGCTCTCGTAGTAAACCGTCGAGCTCGTAAACTGACGTACTCCTGAAAATGAATGGGACTAGGCGTTCTGTGCAGCGCCAAGCTGTCAATGCCTGAATAAAACCTCCGTCTGCACGGAATTTTATCCCGTAAACAGTTTTAATTGGGTTTTCTCGAAAAAAATTGGCTTGTTGTTTTAAAATTATTTAGCACTCGAGAAACTCGAATCGGGTCTGAATTTTTCATTAGTATCCCCAAAGTGTACCTTTCGAGCAACTTGTTAACTTTACAACAATGGCAGTCAGTTAGGGAATGTTTGAAAAGTTTCCGTTATTATATTTTATTCTCTTTAGAAAGGAATAGGTTGTTTGATTAAAATTTCGTTATTACGGTGTTGACGCGGCTCAGTTGGCGACGCCGGGCACCGCCGTCAGCGTTTATACCAATATATTTTGCTTTGGGAAAGAGCAGTTTAATACCCGCAAATTCTTTGAAAATCTTTGTGATGACGCTGTTTTAATATTTAATTTCCTTTTAAGGGATAAAACAACGCTTTTATAAAGCCTTCTTCAACCATGAGACTTAAATGAGTAGCACAAACGGACACGTAATTTTTATTAAATATTCCATGCTCCCTTAACAAAGCAGCTCTTTAAGAAGTCAACGGATAGTCTAGACGAGCTTTTATTGCTCGTATTGTGACTTCAGACTCTTGTTTCACCAATTATACGATTTGGTTTCGCAGACAAATTCGTCTATTTAATTTGTAGTCCATTAACCTCCGGTTACTTACAGTCCCCCGAGTAATTAAATATTTAATACTCTCTTAACATCTTGTTTATTTTTATTTTTCGTCTTTTATTACTTAGCCTTTGATCTTTCGGAAGCTTTTACGTTTTTAAAAGTAAAAAGAAGTACTTTTTTATACATTCAACAGAAAGCAAAGCTACATCGACTACTTGTACGATAAATGTATTTTTGTTTGGACAATGCGTCCCATGGATATTCAATAAGCTAACCGTAGATACGTTTGTAGATAAAGGTGTCAGAAAAGTGGTCAAAAAAGCAATCTATTTGGTTTAAAAAGCAGCTTTTAATGATAGGGCCCATTCCTCAGTAACTCTTTACAACTAAGTGTACCCTGCTGACATGTGCTGAAAGCAGGTATAGTCTATTAACGATATGTGTATGTTTGGTGTAGGTACCAGCTGTTCCTGCAGTTGAAGCAAGACGTGCTCCGTGGTCGCCTTCCCGTAGGTTTCGATCTTGCAGCTGAATTGGCAGCGTTTGTCCTGCAATGTAAGTACATAATTAAATACCTGCTATATCCTGAACTATATTAAACATTTTGACAGCCATATTATTCAAATACATTACTATAGTATTCGAGATCTATGCATCTCACTTTTAGAATGAAAATTACGTTAGTAAGGCAAAAAGTAAACCGTTTTAATTAGTTCGTGCGTTGCACTACTGTTATGTATTATATTGACAAGAAGAGATACAGTATTAAAAGCACTTATACTTAGGCAGTGTAAGTCAAGTGAGTAGCTTAAGTATACTTGCTTTTTAGTCTTATAGCCATATACTTATAATAAAAGGAAGTATCATAGACTCATGTTAGAGACTTTCTGTTGTTTCAGTTTTGTCTCAATAAATAGATTCTTGCTCAGTCTACTCAGCCCACCTTTTCAGTATGAGTAGAATTTTCTAATTCAGGAGAAGAAATGTACGGATAAGGCGAAGAAAACCTACAAACCACTGTGACCAGTAATATACTGATACTCATGGCACTAATCCATCAATCCCCTATTTTCTGTTTACGATCTCTCCTTTTAGATACAGACGTGGATATCTAATGTTTCCCTCGTGTATAAGTCTCAGAGTTCATTTCTTTTTTGGTAAAAATATAAGTATTAAGAATATTGCGTTTCTTTGACGTAGCACACTTTTGCTTGGTTTCTGTCTAGACTGGAATATTAATAAAGTCTGCATATGAACGCTTTGATACTTGATACCTTTTTTCACCAGCAATATGTCTTACTTATCATAATAATCACATTGAGTTAATCTCCACATGTTCGTAGAAAATAATAACTCGTTGCATTTCTTTTTCAGCAAATGCTTAATACCAATAAGCGTGACTTTGTGATAAGTAACAATATATATTACTGTAGTGAAACCCTTGTAAGTCACAAATGAAGTGGCGTATAGTGGCGTAAGTCATAATCCTTGGCACTCAGCGTATTTCTGTTGTAAACAGTGGGCGACACGAATTAGAGTTTCTCCCCGGCAATAGTGGCAGTAAAATCCGCGAGAGGCAGCCGTGCTCCGTTTACAAAGTGGTTCTCGGGCACTAACCCGCTATTTCCCACTTGGCACCTACCGCTGCTGCCACCGCGATACACCGACCATTTCACATAATAGCGCACCTATTTTATTAACCTGATTGTGAGCACTCGCAAACATTCGCGGAAAACGACTCTTTTACGGTCACTTTGTGAAATACGATACGCGACTGCGTCGTCATATTGACAGGGTTTCTGTTTTTCTTCTTCTTGGCGAGTTAGAATGGCTTTTTTATAAGGATGAGGACCAGTTTGTGGCCATACTTACTGCCATGACAGTAGCCGAGTTTAAAAATCTTCTAATACACAAGAAGTTGGGCAGTTGGGGTATGATAGGAGGTGGGCCATGCTTTGAACAGGTCCACATTCACAAATTTCGTTCTCTCCTGGACAGTCTGGAAGTCCTTAAACAGACTCAGGGCTGGTTTTGGGAGATGCTACGAGAATCGAGTCAAGGGGAGTTTATCAAACAACGACTTTTGTGAATATAGAGAATTTCTTGCTAACATGATGGGCGTATATTCAGTAAATTAAAAAAAAATAATTAAAAAGCGAATGATCTATACCCTATACCTATTAACGATAAAGGATAGAAACTATAGCCCTGGCAATGGGAGGCTTATACCTAGCAGAGGGCTAGTGTTGATGATGACGATGATAGTTTTTGTACCAAAAAAACTTGTGGTAATCTGAAAACAATCTGCTTGTAAAAAGAAGATATTTCATTTGATTTGATTTCTGAAGAGTTCCGTTTATTGAAGTACAAAAAATGGTATCACTAATCTACTCATCAAAGGGTTTCTATACAGGAATAAATTATACTTACTATGTTGTAGGGAATTTATATACATGCTGTTTAACCACTGCATAATATTGTACCCTTAATTTTGATTAACTAAACGTAGGTTCTGTCCACCCAGCTAGGGAAAAAGACGTCAAAGTATATCTGTGGTGTGTAGGCTTATGCCAAGAAGTGGGGTTAATGATGGGTATCTGTATCTTACTATGCAGAGTTATTTTCACTATTGTAAAATGCTAACATTTATGTACATTGGCAAATCTCTTTATCCTAAAAATAAACTTTTTATATTTTAATCGGTTTAGTTTAATATCGGCGGGTTTTATTCACAACATGTTTCAAAGAACGCAAAAATATTGTCAACTACGGGTATCTACCCATCTGCATTGAATTTTAAAGTGAATGTGTTCGATTAAATTTTATATAAAAACTGGAAATGTTAAACTAACGCATGGCATAGAATGCACAATGGGTTTTTGATTGATTCGTACCGTGTATTTTGTCACTAGTTTTTTTTATTTACTTATTCGTTACTACGGCCGATAAAAAAATAATAGCATGTGTCATAAATAAATAATATTATGGTACATACAAATAATATTTAAATCAATAATTAATGTAAATAATATTCATAAAAGATGAGATAAAATGCGTACATGTTATGAAAATATACAATACTCGTACCAATCTAAACCTAATCATGAAGTAGTATTACTTGCTAATATTTTAAAATTAGGAATCTCCTTATATTTCAGTTTTAAAATACCAAAATAACTTGGGAATTGTATTAGTTCGGCAGTGGCATGTCTATTCTTCTCGGAGTCTGCAAAGGCGAGATATTACGAATGTCATCCCGCCACAAGCGCGGTCAAGTTATCTGAAATTCCCTGCTGCCAGTTTTATTACCAATGTAAATTGAAAATATTTTCTATTCCTCTCTTGGAATAATTACTTGAAAATTATACGTATTTACATCCGTCAGTAGTCGTATATCCTAAAATTCTCGTCTTCTGCTTATACCGAGAATTTTTTCCTTTTAAATGACTAATATAGTAATTTATTTCACTTAATTAATATTTTCCCTAGCGTTCTTTGAAGGTTCACACACTTAATTATTTTTCCAGTTCCAGTTGCTGATATTTTAATTAGCCTTGTACGTATATTGATTATGATGCTACCGGTGAAAATATAGGAACTATATATTAAAAAAACATACAGCGTCCCCGAAAGAGAAAAAAGCTGACGAAACATATGATGATGTCTATAATAAATAACTCATTATGTAACGAGTATTATAAAGTTGTTAAAACGAAACTTAACAATGCTCCTAAAGGTATGTATGCTAGCAATTTCAATAATGACCTAGACTTGTAACCTAAAAATTTTCATAAATTCGATCTTCTATTGTCATTGAGATGAACTGAATGTCTTATACTTTTCTAGATTCATAAACATACACACGTTTTTATAATAAGTAAAAGTTATTTTCCCATCAAACTTTACCCAAAAAAAACAAAGTCACCCTAAACGTTACAAAAGAAAAATAACCTTTTGAAAAAACTGTTATGTTTCGGTGTTACTGAGGTTATGGGGCGTAAGAGCAGCGGAGGCCTAATATCGATGCGTTATTCAAGAGGTAAATGAGCCATCAGCGAGGCATCGTTTGCATCTAATCTCGCCGACATCACCCCGGGCCCACAGAACGTATACTGGCGTACCGGACGCGCAAACTTGTCGTTGCTACAGGTTTCTTTATCGTTATGTCTGATGCAATCGGGTAACACGAACACACTTTGACCTACATTCACCAAAGTTCCATTAAAAAATTATTTTAGTATACTTACATGATTTGATCGCATTTTTACGCCTTCAAAGTTTTTTAACTTACAATAAAAAAAATTGTGGAGTTGATTCACATAAATCAACGCTATGAAAGTAGCATTTACCTAATTATTATGTAAAAAATGTAATGTAAGAATAAAGAAGGAGTCGCAGAAAAAAACGCTCGTTTGTGTATTTCACAGACGCAACCTGAAATATACGCGCTTTTCCGCCGTTTGCACCCGAAATTATCCAGTTCCATTACCTTCTTTATGAGAGAAGCTCTTATTGTAATAAGTATGAAAGTTGCTTTGCGTCAGAATCACCGAATATTTTATTTCGTTTATTTTTGACTTAAAATATACTTTACGTATTTATGCCTTTGTATACATTCTGGTTTTAAGATATGACTCTATTACACTACGCATTTTTCAAATTCTCGCGAAGGTCACTTGCTTACATCTAGAAGGTCCTATTTATGCTTCAAATACGTAAATATACTTAGAAATAGCAAATTATTTTTTTTAAATAAGAAATCTTAAATTTAATTTCCTTATTTTACGTGGATGGTTTCCTTTTCTTATATATAAAAAAATATTATATTTGCAAAGAATCTAAAATTAGAGATATGTTTACACGCGGTATTCTCTAAAAGCATTCGGCTAGCCACTATGTTTGTGCGAGCGGTCGTCAAGCACCATTCGTCTACATAACAGACGACGTATGGGCGGTTTCCTGCGCCACATGATCGATGTTCTCGATGTGATCTCACCACGGATCACTCGCATGTAAAACGCGAAACAGATTCCACACATCGGACTAACATAAACAAAGTAGTAAGATGGAAACCACCAGCCGACGAAATACTTTGATGTTCCAAGTTTGTAATATTGTATACACATAAACTGCGGTTTTAGAATCAATTGATGGCTCACATTTGATTACACAAAATATATCTTAGTATCGACATTTATTAAACTGTTTTTCTACAGCGCAGCCTATCTGCAGTTATTTGTGATGATGAGACTTAGCATAAAAAAAATCATAGAACATCCCAACATGAAAAGCATTTCAAGTACTCGAGTTGTTTCTCAAATATCCTTATTCAAAAACTTTACCAGTCCATTCGCCAAACAAATCTTCATATTTATTAATAAAGATACCGTCCTTCATAACCAAAATAAATATTTTCAGAAATGCAGCACCTCTTACTTTTTATTTGCTTTTAAATCTGTATCAAAGGCATGGTAAAGGGCTCATAAACTCTCGCTGGAGCGTTTAAAAATATATTTAGATTTATAGCCATCTTCAGCTACTTGTTAGAAAATGTGAGACGTAAATAAAAATTAAAGTGTGTATTATTTCAAGTATCCGTGAAAAATGTATAACGATGTTTAAACAAAAATCGAGTGATTAAGTGACATGATTGTTTTATTTTACTGTGACTAGTGCTTCAACAGTTTTTTCATTCATCATTACAATGTTTTAAGATTACATTACATTTCAAATATTTGTACTTTTCACTAATTTTTAACTTTAAATTGAAGTGTAAGTTGTAATAATAATTTAAAAATTTGAAGAAATTATATAGATAAAAATAAATCTTGAAGTAAATTATTCAATAGTTTTAAAATATTTTTCTTTCCAAATATTCGGATTTGTGTATTTTATAGAATATTTTTCGTTTTTCAAACATGTGAATCGTACAAATGTGAATCCAAAATATGAATTTCGCATCCTTGAGTCATACTTAGTAATTATCTTTGGTCATGCGAATATGATACCAAAATGCATCTATGAAGATAAAGCTGGAGGTCAAGAACCTCAAGAAGCCTCTTGTACCTCATTATATGATGTTACCCTTATTTTGTAAGTATTCCGATTATGTAAATGTTTCTCTTCGTTTCTCTTCATTCTCATTCAATCCTTGGAAGGACCAAACCTGCCAAAGGAAATCTTGAATTTATAAAACGCCGTTAAATATTATGTCGTACATACCCTACAATATCCTCCAGATGCATATTTCTTAATACACTGAGTTACCGACTTATTTAAAGAGAATATTCTCTCTACACAATTCGTGTTTACAACTCGTAGCTTGTTGTAGAATCGATGAACATTTTCCAGACAAGCGTGAATATAACGTATGGAGAGTCCGAACTTCTTTATGTATGTTCTCGCAGGCGAACCAGATGTTGCGATTTCCGAGCACAAAAAAAGATATACGACGGGAAATGACTGTCAGGCTCGTTCGCTAGTCATACTTTTTCTAGTGCGGTCCCTAACTAGAGACATACAGTTTGCGCCTTCACGTGTTTGCTTAACACTTGGATACCATTAATCTTGTTAGAAGAAACAGAAATTGGTATTTAATGTTACTTGTTGATGTAAGTTTCTGCTTACAACCTACTTTTTATGTAAAGGCAGCACCTGTTAATAATGCAATGTTAAAATAAATTAATGTATTCAAGTAAAATGCTTAGACAAATAAAATTAACATTGTCCTCGATATCAAGACGTGTTTTCAGTTACAAACAGATAAGTACGTATTTGTTTAGGACAATGAGTTCACCATCTTTATTAAATTTATTGCGATTGTTGGAGGATTCAGCCGGATCGCAATCATAATAGGGGCAGAGCTATGCGGGTGTTTGTTTTGTTGTTTGTCACAGATATTTTCGAGACGCTTCCCGTACTGTTCTAAACAAGGCATCTGTTCCCAAAATGAAACCGCGCTCGCACGCCTGTTTATTTCTATCTATGTATGGAGTATTCTGTCAACTGAATGGGCCACATGCCGATTTTGCATGTTTATTATTTCGACTTTAAAGCGTGAGCACACTTTTTATGAAACATTATCGCTAACATTAGTATTACAAAGTGGGATGTAAACCGTAATTTTTAATGATAACTACTTCATTAAACATTACAATTTACATGCCACTACATTCAAGTAGGTACGAGTTTTCTAAACTTTACATTAGTAAGTCTTACCCGCCCTATATCTATATATATATATATATATATATATATATATTACCGTATTAAAGAATTGTAAGACGTTAAGACACATCTGTATTGAGCAGATTTAGATTATTGTAATGCCGCGCTATTGCTGTCTAGTACGAATTGATTGTTTGGTTTTGATACACCTACGATACAGGCCTAGCCTGGTATGGGCTGAATTATTGTCACTGTTTACCATTGCATATTACCTATTATAATCGATAAAACATTTATTATTATTATTTATAAAAGATTTCTGTGCGTTTTCGTATGCAAAGTAATAGATTTTACGTTTGTTTATAGCGGAGCTGGGTGACTACGACCCACGCCGACACGCGCCCGGCTATGTGTCGGAGTTCCGTTTGCTCTCGCATCAGACGCCAGAGCTGGAGTCCCGCGCTGCTGACATCCACCGCACTCTCACGTAAGCAACTTCAGTTTTGTTTTTAGATTGACATCGCAAACTACTGCCTTTTACGTAGAAGCAAAGGCAGAGCCAACTTTTCTTTACGGAACAATATATAGTTTACTCTGTCACTAAAAGTATTGCAATCCGACTGCGCCCAAAGGAGTGAAATGTTTTTCAATTGTATTGGTAGGTATACCACGTCTGCAGCCTAAACCTATTAATTAACATAATATCCTAATCTCACAATTAAATAATTCTAAACAACGTGAATTACGCAACTTAGGCGCCAATACCGAGTAGTCTGTAGAAAGCAGTTTCCCGAAATTAAGCTTCAGAAGGAGTAGTTTCACGCGACGAATGCGTCGCAACGCGTCCCGGAAATTAAACTTCGCCGCCTTTCTCGCCTAATTGAATGAATTTTTGACTGTGCAAAGATGCAGTCTGCGGACGGCGCCGGTGGCGTCACAAAGCCGCAATTACATGCAAATGATGTGTACCTACTTAACACCAAGTGAGCCGCAGCTTAGGGCGACGACGGACCGGCGGCGCGGTTTTCAGCGTCATTTGGGTTTCACGTATAATGTATTTTGTTTATGTCCCTCGACGCTTTAATTGGGATTGGGATGAGTTTTATTTTAATTTTATTACAACCCTGGAATCTTTTACAGGGGAATATCTCCGGCACAGGCTGAGTTGAGCTACCTGGACAAAGTGAAATGGCTCGACATGTATGGCGTAGATCTTCACCCTGTTCTGGTATGTATTTTTATATACAGCAGTTTTATTTATAAACAAATATCAAATGTTTTAATTTAAATGTCACTTTGTTATTGTCAGTTTGTTACTTAACGTTCTATTCATGTTTATCAGGGCGAAGATAACGTGGAATACTTCCTGGGGCTGGCGCCAAGCGGTCTTCTGCTATTACGCGGCAAACACACAGTTGCCAACTACTACTGGCCCCGAGTCTCGAAACTTTACTACAAGGGGCGTTACTTCATGCTTCGCGTAGCGGATAAAAACGTAAGAACTCCGTCGGCTTAAACTAGCATTGCAAATAAATAAACTCCGGGATACTTGACCCGGTTTTGCTCTGGATCGTTCGTACTGATAGCGCACCTTGAATGGTAGTGCAAGATGGAGTCCACCTTTTGCGCTTCCTTGAAAGACATTCGCAAGGAGGCAATTACAGATAAGTCGCGTACAACTGAGCCAGTATTTACAGCGCTCTGGGCGCACCCTGTTAGCCCAGCCTGAGCACAGCTATTTTCAAACTTTTAGCATAAAAATTCTTTTTCACATTCAGTGACAAAACTTTTTAGTTATTTCTTTAAAAGTCCTAGTATGTACTTACTTAACAATACAACGTCTCGAAAGCTTTTTGCTACTTTGTCTAACATTATCGTTAGGTAAGTTTTTTTTTTCAATTTGACTTCACACGTCTAATCCAGGCACTTAATTATGTATTTGTTCTTAATAGAGCTCTTATGTTATGAATGTATCATTAGATAGCAGCCAGCTAAGTGACGGAATTATGCAAATCTATCTGCATAATACCCACGTTATTAATGTTACCTTAACATTGCGAAAATTGTGATGAAATCTGACTCCCCTGAAGGATTTAAGTTACATAAACTTTCCGGTACATTTAAATAACAATGCTTTTAAAGCCACAGAATATTCCGTGTTTGAATTTAGTTTACGTATACGTACGCGGAGGTGTCTGATACTCAGTATAAAATTTGTTTTACTTTGCTTTAAATATTTTGCACCTTAACTGTTTTACATGCGCATCATTTGTCATCAAGTAGGCAAAAAATTTCAAAACCATTTTTATAATAGTACTAGCTTTAACCCGCGACTTCGTCCGCGTAGAAGTCGAAAATGGTTCTAAAAGGATTTATAATTGGTTTTTTACGTTATTAGTGTTGTGATAACATATGACTTATTATGTGAAAATGTTTGAATACTTATAAAATATAACATTTTTATTAAAAGTAGGGATTTAAAGGCCTAGCAGACCCGGCGAACTTCCCTATCCCGCTCACTCTCCCGTTTCCTTCCCGTTCCCGTTCCCGTCATTTGCTAGACCGAGAGAGAGCGACGGAACGCTTCAAAATGGTTAAACTAAACTTGCTTCTCCATACAAACTTTAGGACCCCCATTTCACCCCCTTAGAGGTTGAATTTAGAAAAATCCTGAAATACATACTTACTCATTTACCGTCAGGAGTACTCCTACGAATTTTTGAATAAAATAATATAACAAATCTGGTCACTTTATACAAATTTTGGACCCCCGTTTTGAAAAATCCTTTCTTAGTGTACTCATAGACCTCATAAAAACCTATGTGCCAAATTTAGAGTCTCTAGACCCTGCAGTTTCAGCTGCACGTTGATCGATCGGTCTCTATCTATCTATGTCAGCCATGTCTTTGTCGAAAATGGTTCTAATAGGGCTCTCCCTCTCCCTGTTCCCTGTTCCCTGCTCCCTGCTTCCTGCTCCCTGCTCCCTGCTCGCTGCTCGCTGCTCGCTGCTCGCTGCTCGCTGCTCGCTGCTCGCTGCCCGCTGTTCGCTGTTCGCTGTTCGCTGTTCGCTGTTCGCTGTTCCCGTTCCCGTTCCTGTTTTCGTTCCCATTCCTATCATTTGCTAGACCGAAAGAGAGCGATGGAACGCTTCAAAATGGTCAAACTAATCTTGTTTGTCTATACAAACTTTGGACCGGGGGTGAAACGAAAAGTTAGGGGATGAATTTTAAAAAATCCTAAAATATGTATTCACTTATTTACCGCCGGGAGTACTCTTGCGAAGTTTCTAATAAAATAGTCAAACTAATCCTGTTTGTCCATACAAACTGTGGACCCTCGTTTTACCCCTTTAGGGGGTGAATTTTGAAAAATCCTTTCTTAGTGCACACTTAGACCTCATAAGGAACCTATGTGCCAAAGTTGGAGTCTTTAAACCCAGTAGTTTGGTATAGATTTTGTATAGATCGTTGAAAAAAAAAATTAAAGATATTATATATGTACTTATAAGTAAAAATTTGTCGCAATTTGTCTATTAAGTATTTTACTGTCGAAAAGATTCGAATATGTTTTATGGACCCTGAAGCCAAGAGTTAGGTAATTCAGTTGGAAGTCAGGTGTGTTTCCTCTATACTAGCTAGTTTGTTTTTGTTACTGTCTCGTACAAAGTAAATGTGTCTACCATTGTTACAGAATGAGACTGCAACATATGGCTTTGAGTCTCCGACTCGCGCAGCCTGCCGGCACCTCTGGCGCTGCTGTTCAGACCACCACGCGTTCTTCCGACTGCAACAGTCCTCGCCGGCTTCTGCCGATATCTTTGCTTTGGGCACAAGACTCAGAAACAGGTAAGTAAAGAACAAATTTAAAGTTTCTCTTCTTATCTTTGGATAATTTGATCATTTCATAGATGGAGAAAAATAGACCACCAGAAATTAAAAAAACTGTTTTGTATTTTGAAGTTTTAGTATTATTTACAATACTTTTGCTTTTTTTACAACAATTATTATTTATAATCAAAACTAAAAGAATTTGTTAATGTAAAATATTACACATTTTAATTGTTATTGCAAATCGTATTAAATAAGTATGATGTTGTAATTTTTACAATCTTATTTAGTTTTTATTAAAAATATCTTTTTAATAACATGTATAGTTTCAAGAAATGATTTTAGTACATGGTACACTTTCAAACTTTTGTAATATTATTTTAATTACATGTGATTTACTTGAAATTATTAAATTACGTTTTATAATTCCAAGCAACCTTTTAGATAAGCAATCCCAAAGACGCAACACTCTATAAGTTATGAGAGCGGGCGCCGGGACCCGTCACCAGCGTGCCATTGTGTTATAGCACGCGGTCGAGATAACACGTGTTTCGAATCGCGATCAAGAATATTTTCATAAATATCGTATTTGATCGTTTCAATAAAAATATTCCCAATTTATTCGTAATTATGAATTTACTGGATCATGCATAACTAAGAGTTTATTAGTTATATGGAAAATGATGACGTCATAGGTCAAAGTCAAAGCCAAAAAATTTTTATTCAATGTAGGATAAATTTATCTCTTATTGAAGGTCTATTTTTTAAATATTATTTTAGGGCAAGAGCTAAAAACTACTAGCGTTTCGGAACGACCACTGCTGGGAGATTACGCCGAAAGAAACCCAGTTCAGTATTGGTCCCTACCCAGCCTGATGGGCTATGTTTCAGTTACAATAAAGATTTACACTTAAGCTCAGCATACATTATATTATACATCTAAATAATACCATTAAAATTTGCAGTCAACTATTTCCAAGAATTTTGATCAGATAAATAGTCATTTACTTGATAATAAGATTTTTAAAGGCAGTCTTAAACTAAGATAATGGAAACGCTACTACATTATCTGAAATTTTATAATAGAGACGCAAGCTAAGACCCACAAAAGACTTTTTTGTTTTTTCTAACCAAAAAGCTGAGATAGCTAATGTATTTTTATTTCTAGTGTTAATACTATGAATATCATAATTTTTCTTATATGTATGTATGTTTATTCTGAT
The DNA here is from genome assembly GCA_943193695.1 of Acrobasis suavella. Classification (NCBI taxonomy): domain Eukaryota; kingdom Metazoa; phylum Arthropoda; class Insecta; order Lepidoptera; family Pyralidae; genus Acrobasis; species Acrobasis suavella. Next base: position 13,510,949 of record OW971931.1, on the reverse strand, counting down.
GCACGTACATAATGTTCGCATAGATGAATTGAGAAGGAAGAGTCAAAATATTTATGTCTTTAAAAAGTTCCCTTAGAGACTCTCTAGCACCTAGTTTATATATAGACCTAACAGCGCGTTATTGTAAAACAAATATGGTATTTATGTCTGCAGCATTACTCCATAGCAATATTCCATAGGACATAACACTATAGAAGTAACTAAAATGTACCAAACGCGCTGTATCAACGTCCGTCATCTGCCTAATTCTTCTAAACGCGTAGGATACAAAGCTAAAATTTCCAGCTAATTTTTTAATATGGGCACCCCATTGCAATCCGGAATCAAGCGTTATTCCCAGAAACGTTGTGTTATCTACCACATCTACTGTTTCCTTATTAATAAGTAAACGTGTTAGAACTTTTGTAACATTCGGTAAGCAGAACTTTACACATTTAATTTTGTTTGCATTTAATACTAAATTTTTTGATGTAAACCATTACAACACTTGCGACAAAGTAATATTAATCTCATCCGAGGTGTCAGTTTTCCTATCTACGCTGAAAACAAGCGAAGTATCATCAGCAAAAAGTACAGACTTACAGTCTTTTACATGATATGGATTATAAATCATTGATATAGATTAGAAATAACAACGGGCCTAAGATAGAACCCTGGGGCACACCCATCACTACGGTTGATCCGTCAGATTTTACTTGATTTACACAAACTTTTTGAATTCGGCTACTCAAATAAGATTTAATCAATTCGAGAGCTTTCCTTTTTATTCCATAGTGCTCAAGTTTGGATAGAAGGGTTTCGTGGTCTACACAGTCAAATGTCAATATCACAAAACACACCAATTGCATTCTGACATCACTCCCAAGCATCGTAGATGTTTTGTAAAAGTGCAACACCTGCATCCGTTTTTGATCGACCCTTAGTAAATCCATACTGATCACCATGGAACAGACTATTTTTGTTAAAAAAAATCTAATAATTGGTTAAAAATTAACTTTTTGAATATTTTGCTTAATGCTGGTAGAATAGAAATGGGACGGTAATTTGTTGGATCATTTTTGTCACCAGACTTTAATAAAGGGATGACTTTACTTAACTTCATCATGTCAGGGAAAGATCCCGCGTCTACACATTTATTAAATACTAGCTGTAACCCGCGACTTCGTCCGCGTAGAAGTCTACGCTCCCTCTCCCGCTTCCGCTCCACTCCGCTCAAACACGTTATGTTTCTCGCTTCAAAAATGTCGAAAATTCATACAAACTTGCAACCCCTATTCTACCCCTATAGGGATTTTATTTTCAAAATCTAATGAATGCATTATTATTTTCTACTAACTACAAAAAAAAAAATAAAAAAAAATCGTGTCTTTCAATTTAAAAATTACAAAGTTTCATACAAACTGGCAACCCTTATTTCACCCCCTTAGAGATGGAATTTCCAAAAATCCTTTCTTAGCGGACGTCTCCTGGTCACAATCTACCTATCTGCCAAATTTCATCTTCATTGGCTAAGTGGTTTTTGAGATTTCGTGATGAGTGAGTGAGTGATTTTCGCTTTTATATATATAGATAGAAGCTAAGTAGGTAATTTAACTTATCGTTTTGTAATTAGTTATTTTTAGTGTTTAAGTAATTTATGTTGTAGTTTAGGTTACAGGTGTAACAAAATAGGGACTTAATACTGAATGAGATGAATCCACTCACCAAACTGAATACTGTTCTCCATAGAACATGGATCATTTTTTTTTATTAACCTTAATTGTCCCACTGCTGGGCAAAGGTCTCCCCCATATCTTGCCACTTATCCCGATTTAGTGCAACCTGTGACCAATTCTCCTCAAAATGTCTGATGTCATCTCCAACGATTCCTAGCCCTGCCCGGTTTCCCGTGATCGTCTGCAGGAATCCATCCCGTGATTAAGTTGAAGTGAGGTTGGGCATGCCACGTATGCCGGATCATATTACTTTAAAAAAATTACATCTTCAAAAGAAACTCGCCGATTTGCTAAAAAGTTTATTATTTGGAGCGATTTTTTTGTATATTTCAGTCCTCGTTCCTTGAGGAAAAATTTTCAGTTCCATGAGTTCATTCACCTCATTCCATATTATACCCTTATTTGCAACACCTGTAATTACTAAACTACAACATAAATAACTAATTACAAAACGATTAGTGTTTACCTATGTGTTCACTTCTTACTATAGAGGGAGACACTTCACTAATACACTGCACTGATTTTCAAACTTATTTAATGAGAAGTAAAAATAGATATAACAAATAATATAAAACAAACCATATCGAGTTTCAATATGGTACAGCGTCATCTAGTGGTGACCCAAGGAACTATTTGATACACAAGTATTCTTACAATAACACTATGAGTCCTATGACGTCATAAGTTTCGATATTACTAATAAACTCTTAAAATTACAAAACAGTCATCATTTCCGGTATTACTAAATGGAAACCTTGAAATCACAAAGATGTCATACAATGCTTACTAATTGCATTAACAAAAATGGTTTAATAATTATTATAACACATTTGTTGCCCTCAGATTTTTGAATATTTATTTTAATAAACAAATTTAAAAAAAAAACAAAAACGCTTAGTATATTATTCGCTTCTTTTTACTAACTACTGGTATATAATTTGCTTATATGTAGTTACATTTTGCGCCACTTCCTTGGGGCAAGTGGAATATGAATCTACCTCTATTATGTTACGTTACCTACGGAACATACAAAACTCTTATTTCCCTTAAAATTAATTATTATTCTCTACATATCTCGTAGGCTTTCTCTTTCTTTAGACAGCTAGGTATTAAATTAGTCAATAGTCATGTTTTTAGGGTTCCGTAGTAAACAAGGAACCCTTATAGTTTCGCCATGTCTGACTGTCTGTCTGTCCGTCCGCAGTTTTATTCAACGACTATAAGTACTAGAAAGCTGTAATTTGGCATGAATATGTATATCAATTAAGCGGAAGAAATGGTAAAATAAAATATTGAAAAAAATTTTTAGCTAGCTCTACAAGTAAAGTGAAAAGTCAATTTTTCTCGACTAACCAATCATGTTGGGTATCGTTGAATAGGTCTTTTTGTGAGTTTGTGAACACCGTTTTTTGATTTTGGGCTCCGTTTATCAAGTGCCCCCCCCCCCCCCCCCCCCCCTCCTCTATCTGCTAAACGGTTATATATTGACATGTGAAAATATTCACAGCTATAGGATATATAACGAAATTTAAAGGAAAACTATCAGAGCTAAGTAGGGTTTACAAATTAAAAAGTTATAGGCGATTAACTTATAAAATGTACTCGGAAAAGAAAAATTTAATACAAATTCAATAGAAAATTAGTTTTTAGACGTTTTTAGTGGCATGAACTCAAAGTTGGCGTTCGTAACTACGGAACCTTACTGCGCGTGGCCCGACACGCACTTGGCCAAATATTTATTAATTAGGTAAAATTAAAGTATACGTTTTAACCTATACACCTTTCATTTTATTATATTTAAAGTTATAGTTATTTTGTAGACGTTATATATAACGTCCAACAAAATAACTAAACTTATCTAAGAGTAGATTCAGTTTACGATACTGAACAACTTTCCCCAAGGAACATATATATGGCGAAAAACAATTTCCAAAAGTTAAGCTTGATCCAAGTTCCTGTGGTAATCAATATAGTTTTTTTCTTTCATATTTCAATTCATGTTTTTCGGGGGAGGTGTTACTCCATAAAATGATACGTTATAGTCGTACGATAGTGACTTCATATTTCTATGTTATGTGTTTGCCAAATGAGATTTTATCATCATACTTTAATGCTCAGTGTAGCTTGACACTGAAGCGCAGACACGCAGCGTCCCCCTGAAGTTGTTCAGTATCATGAACCGAACTTTAAATAATTTTAGTACTATAATTGTTTGACCCGGTTTAAGTATGTTTTTATTCAAGAGAACAAGAGTAACTATGTCCACGAGAATTCAGTAATGATTTATTTTAAGTTATTGTTCTAAGACAATTTTTAAAGCGTTTTTATTTTTACCAGCGGTCGTGGCACGCGCCCGCGCCCGCCACCTGCGTTCACGCGGACACCGTCGCGGCGCAACTCACGGCCCTCGCACATCTCGCACTCCCTGCATGACGGTAACTAAGCATCTTTTTAGGTGGTTGTTTGTTTAATCTTCCAACTTACAAAAGTTTTCAAGGTGTTTTACAAATTTGACATACTTAAAATAAACTGGAAGGTATACTTTTAGGGTCATTTAAAATGTTATTTATTATTATTCAGAGTAAGGATCAAGACTAATTTTGCCCTTGTTACAGTGCCTACATTAGAAGATTTGAGAATAAAAGACTGCCCTCCAGAAATGAAACAACCTTCTTCAGTGCACAGGCCTAATTCGTAAGTATTATTTACCTACAGATATTATAAAGAACGAAAGTTTTCAAACTATGCTTGCAACCTTAGGGTGCTTCTTATTTCTCGACTTTAAATAATAATAGCTAGTGTATTTCATAGTTCTTAACAATGAAGTTTCAGTTCTAAGATAAATTGTGGAGGAAATAAAATAAACATTTTATTATTTTTATTATTATTATTAGTTGATGATTTTGTCAAATTGTATTTACTAATCATTGGCTAGAATACAAAAATAAATAAGTATTATTTCAAACATATCTATTACAAAACACTGCAGCAGACTTCGTTACTAGCAAATACTTATATTTTTGTTATATTCTGGGTTACTCATCAACACTTTTGAACGACTATTTACAAATTTGAAACAATGATGGATTTTTATAGGTAAATTATATTATATATAAACATAACCATTTATTCTTTTCGACTGGTGAACCTCAGGAAGGATTTGCAAAAAAACAGAATATAATTAATTTAGAATATTGCTGATATTTACAATTTTAAAAGAGCAAAAGCAAGATATGCTCGTGATGATTACGGAGTATATTTGAAAACACCCTATATTCATACAAACCTTCCCTTGTATCTTTCAATAAATGATTTGAGGGTTTTAGTAATAAATATTTATTTGAAATAATATCACTTATTTCGTATTTTAATGCCCTGTGTCATGAAAAAATAAATCTAAGCTCTGCAGTGATTTGGAGCTTTTAACTAAAATTTGAATATTGGTAGCCACGCTTAAATGTAACTTTAAAAATTTGAAAATAATATTAAAATAGTATCTTAACGTATAGTATCAAATGACGGAGTGACCAGTGGAAGAATCGAAAAAAAAATTTTTATCCTTATAGGCTATATATTATACATTATACCCGATAATACCTATGTCATATTTGGTATCTAAGCCATATCTAAGCATCGCGTCTGAATCGAAATATCTGAAAACATTGCATTTTATCACAGAATAAGTGGAGAAGTGACGGGTCCTCCGCCTACCACGGCGCCCCTCGGCGGATCCCCACGCTCGACGCGGTCCGCGCCGACCCGCCGCGGGCTGTACTCCGCGTCCCCCACTGCCACCAGACCACCACCAGCGCCGAGACACCGCTCAGCTTCCGTCGACTCACAGAGTTCCAACGACTCGAGAACAAATCGGAAGTAAGAATGTCATTTTAGAATAAGTAAGCACTTAAGGTTTTGCCGTCAACCGCGTCGTCTCACAGCGCATCCCCACGCTCGACGCCTGTATCTATCGATGCGGTCCACGTTACTACTACTATGCTTCCACTAAGTGCCGGAACAGACGGGGCGCAAGTTGCGTCGCGCAACGCAAGTAGTCAAATTTATATAAAAGGTGTTGCTTTTAATATATGAATATAATCAGCAAAGAAATAAAACAAAAACCACACTTTAATTTCTATGTATGTGAAGGCTGTTTCTCAAAACACTGTGCGGCGGCGACACGAGGAAAGAGCGATAATTAATGTCATTGACTCACAGAGTAAATTATAGTCATAATTCGCATTCTTATACTTCGGTAATGATTTGTTTCGTCAGAGAAAATGAAAAAATCTCAGAATTTTAAACCGAAAAATGTAAATGTAAACCTACCTAATCAATAAATTGCGTTACTAAAATGGCTTTGTATGAATGAAAATAATCCATTGTCCTCAAGATAATGATGACAGTGGATTGTCTTCATTTAGATAATCATTATGAAAATTCTATTTTTTGTGTGGAACCCAACATAATAATTAAGTTAGCAATTTATTGGTATAGGTAAGTACATTTATATTGAAATTCTAAGATTTTCTCATACAGGAAATGAGAAAATCTCAGAATTTCAATATAAATGTCATAACTAATTATTATTTCTCATGTCGATTATGATTATCGTTTTTTCTGTGGGTCAACGATATTCATTTATAAAAAAAAACTATGTTTTTATGGAACCCATCATAATCATTGTAAGTAATACTTAATTGTAAAAACTAAAATAATAAAAGTTAAAATGTATATACAAAAAAAAAGTAAAATGGTTGGTTTTATCTCTAAAAACGATTTTTTCCACACAAACGATGGTTGGAGAGAATATGGAAAAACGGCACCATTTTACTAGAATTTCCATAGGATAACGTCTGTTTTGTATTTAAAAATAAGTATTTCAAAACATTTTTGTCCCGCTCTCTAACACACCATCTTAAAGCGGGCGTCTGAATGAAGACAATCTATTAAGACAATAAATTATATCAGTGGATTGTCCTGTCAATGGCTTCGTTTGGATGAAGTCAATACACTGTAATCATTTTCATAAGGACAATCCACTGCAGTGAATACTAAGACAATTCATTGTCTTAGTGGATTGTCCTCAGAACAATGATCAAGACAATAAAAGACAATGAATTGTCTTGTCAATGGCTTCATATGAATGAAGACATTCCACTGCAGCGGGTTGTCCTCAGAAAAATATTACAGTGGATTTTCTTTATTCAGACATTGACTGAACAACCCACTGTGAAAATTCATTGTCTTAGTGGACTTTCTACAATTAGACAAAACCATTGACAGGACAATCCACGAAGACAATGATTGCCGTTACTTATACGATCTCATCGAAAGGACATTATATACTGAGATAATTCATTGTCTTTACTAAGACGAAGCCATAGACCGAACAATCGACAAAGGTAGTTCATTGTTTTTATTCAGACGAAACACTGACAGGTCAATCCACTAAGACAATAACTTTCAACGTTCTGACGAAGTCATTAACAGGATAATTCATTTGGAAGGTGATTGCCTTAATTCCGACGCATCCATTTACATGACAATCCACTTAGGCAATTCATTATCTTCATTCAGGCGAAGCCATTGACAGGTCAATCTACTAAGACAATAAATGCCTTCATTTAGACAAAGCCATTAAGAGGACAATCCACTACGACAATGAACTGTCTTAGTGGATTATCCTGTTAATGGTTTCGTCTGAATGAATTCAATCATGGTCTAAGTCAATCAGTGTCTTAGTGGAATCCACTAAGACAGTGATTGTTTTTATTCAGACATCTCCATTGTCATGACAATCCACTGAGACAATTCATTGTCTTCATTCAAACGAAGCCATTGACAGGAAAACCCACTAAGATAGTGATTGTCGTCATTCAGACAAAGTCATTGTCATGACAATCTCTCTTTTGGCCAGCTAAACTGACCAAATAATCTGTGGGTGACACTATATACCTAGTGTATCTTGCGCGGGTAGAGCGGTCACACGGAGCGCGAGTTGCGCGGCGCAACTTGCGCTGTTACGCGACGCAACTTGCGTCTCGTTTGTTTCGACCCTAACTCCGCGACACCGCTCCGCCTCCGGCTACTTAGAAAGTTCTAAGGGTTCGAGAACAAAATAGAGCTATAATAAGTATTTTGTCAAGTAAAGTGCAGGATTATTATGTTTATGCGTAGGTAGACGCTAGACTACAAATGAAATTGCCCAAACTGGTATAATAGTCGCAGCTCGTCGGCATTGATCAAACAGAGGCTCAGTGCCAATATGGCCACGACAGACTACTTGAAGTTTCCGGAATGAATATGAAAAAATACTATTAAAGGTACAAAATTAATTTATTGTTTTTCAAAATAATCTCCCTTGTCGTCTATGCACTTTTTCATTCGATGAAACCAGTTTTGAAAACTTTTGTGCCACTCCTCTGTGGTGACCTCTGAAACGTGTTTTTCATACTCCTCGACAGCCTCTTCTGGTGATGAAAATCGTAGACCGCGTAATTGGTTCTTAATTTTTGGGAACAGAAAAAAGTCACAAGGTGCCAGGTCGGGACTGTATGCAGGATGACTCATGAGTTCTACATTTTTCGCCTTCAAAAAGTCGTTTGTCTGTCTGGCCGTGTGAGAACTAGCATTGTCGTGGTGCAGGATGATACGGCGTTTACGGTTATTTTTAAGGAGTTCGTCAATAACTTCCGGCAAACAAATGGTCGTGTACCAGTCACTATTCACTGTACGACGATTCTCTAAAGCAACAGTAGCCACGTGTCCAGTTTTATTTTAAAAAAGAAGCAATCATCCGCTTAGATGCACTTTTCACGCGCGCCACTTTGGTTGGTTTCGGCTCATTTATAAAGACCCATACGCTCGATTGCTGCTTTGTTTTGGGATCGTAGCAATAAATCCATGTTTCGTCACCTGTTACTATGTCCCACACCAAATTTGACGGACCTTCGTTGAATCTGGTAAGCATGGCACTGCACCAAGTGACGCGGTCCGTTTTTTGAGCCTCGGTCAAGTTGTGTGGGATCCACCGCGAGCACAGCTTTCTCACACCCAAATGTTTGTGTAGGATTAATTGTATTTGACTCATGCCTATTTCTAAGGATGCGCGAATTTCATGGTAGGTCACATGCCTGTCTGTTTCAATCATACGGCGCACAGCATCGATGTTTTTGTTGGTCACAGCGGTGGACGGCCGACCATCGCGAGATTCGTCACTGAGATTGATACGACCACGCTTGAATTCTGCAAACCAGCTATAAACAGTTGTCTTGCATGGTGCTTCATTGCCAAAAGCTGTTTCAAGCCGAGCGATGCTCTGTTGAGCTGTCAAATTACACTTAAAATCGTAGAAAATCATACTACGAAAATTTTCCCGAGTTAAATCCATTTTGATGCAGACACACAATTTTTTTAATGGCGCCACATGGTAAAAACAAAAGACAGTCAGATGAAACAAACTGCATTCTACAGCCAGAGTTCTATTTTCAAATGTTGCAATAAATTTTTAAATATTGTTTATGTAAGTGGCCAGTTCCGGAAACTTATAGTGCGCCCACCAGAATTTCGCACCCTTAGTGCCTAGCTTGCCATGTTCAAAAATCTTACTTGATAAAACTTAAATTTTTTGACAACATCAAATTATTTAATTTTAAATTGAAAATGCCCGTTTGATTTTATAAAGTGAAATTATATGACAACTATCATTATTGTTTCTATCAGGCACAAACATCGGTCCCGGAGGCAGCAATCGGATGCGGAAAGCGAGTTGTCCCGAGGGTCCGGCCGGTCTGGCCGGAAGCACCGGCGCCATCGCTCGCGTCACAAGCATGAGTCGGGCTCCGAGAGAGACGACTCACAGCCTGATGCCAAGTGAGTAAAGTTGCTGTAATTGAGTAGGGTTATTCATGTAGATCTGATAGTAAGTACCTAAAACAGAATGAGTAGGTACCTACCTACATAAATAAATAGGTAATAACACTTTTCATTTTTTACAGAGAATATGAACTAATAGAATCAGAGTCACAATGGAAAGAAGTTTTAAGGCAGACAACCGCGGGAAGTAGCGTTCAGGTGAGTATATGTTATTCCCAAAAGAATTTATTTTATAGAGTTCTTTAAGTACTAATAGTTTTGTTTCTTCGAAGGTCCCCAATGAGTAAGAAAGATAAAGTCTTATAGTTTTCTATCATTTGAGTTTACGTCTGCCCCTTTTATAATTATTTTGAATTATAGGTCGCAAACGTCCGACGGTCTCAAATGGAACCCGAAACCGGTACACATAGATCATCTCATAGACACAGAAGACACAGAAAACACCGGTAAGTACCTAGCCCATTATAATTGTCTTCCATGTTTATGATTTATTTTACCAAAATCAACATTTTAAACTTTTAATCAGGTCTCGATCTGGGTCTCCTAATGATAAGAAGTGGCTACCGAATGAACTGAAGCAGCATTTAGAATTTTCTTTAGTTGACACAACTGGGATGACAGAGGAGCAACTGAAGGAAATTCCCTATACTGTGGTGCAGACTAGTCATGCGCGCCAAACCAAGTTACGGACGTCTTCAAAACATCGGCAGTAAGTTACTTTTACAACTTTCCAACGTGTGTAACATTCCTGGTGTTGCGGTTCGTTCGTTTTTCGAGTGTGTAATAGGTGTTAGATCTTTCAAAATTCCAAAAGGACGTAGATTGACGACTGTTATCTAATTATTGCTGAAATATACCTTACAAAGCACGCCAGAAGCTACGATAACCGTTACCATCAGGTAGAATAATGCCTTTTAAAAAAACTTTATGGCAAACTTTTTTTTAAAGAGGTATATAATAGTTACCTTTTTTTAAACATGTAATGATAAGATTGTATTTTGTTTATTAGAACAGAGCATGGGTCTTTAGCAAGGCGAGACAAAAGTGTCTCTTCACACGGAAAGAGTCACGACAGTCATAACCAAGGATCCCTCCGGTCTATATCCAGTACTCTGAGTTCACACAGAACAAGCAATGAAAAACACGGAAGGTAAGAAGTGCCTTTTATTAATAACATTCAAAGAAGTACCTACTTTAGCTTTTTTGAACAGATACTTTTAAAAGTACTAGACGCTTCTCTCTTAAATAAGTTTTCGGTGCAATATTAAATAAAATAAATCTCAATTCTATAATAATTATGTCTGAAAAACATGTTTCTTCTACGAAATGTCAAATAATTAAAGACCTATAAAAGAAAATGATACCTTTATTAATTCGTTTGTGTCTAAATGAAATATGCTCGATACAGTTGTTATATTTTTAGACGAGTATATCCTAGTTACGATGAGACCGTCAATCGGAATGGAGATGACTTCCTAACCAACAATGGGTATAAGGGCAACGTGACTCCGATTTCAAACAACAACAACAACCCATACAGCCCCGTGACCAATAGCAACAGCAACAGCTCCAGCGGCGAGCTGATCTCCGGCAGCGCGAGGGTTTCCCACGAGCATACTGACTCCGGACTTGGAGCAGACCAAGACTATGCATATTCTTCAGAGAGGTAAGTAAATGCGCAGAAGGTATTCATTTGTTATTTACTTAAGAAAAATACTTTTGACAAGGGTTTTATTTTTGTTTTGGATAGTTTAATGAATGTAGATGAAGCGAAAAAGGTTTGTCAGGGTCGTAGCCAGTGGACGTCCATAGTCTCTGCCTACCCCTGTGAGAAATAGCCGTGATATTATGTATGTAAATTTTAGTTCAGGGTATCAAGTGCTCGTTAAGACATGTGTGTTACATGTACTTAAATATTATTTATTTTTTCTGAATAGGTCGAGCGACAGCGCAAAGTGCGGTGCGGGCTGTTCGACAGCGCCAGTGAGTAGGCAGTGGTCTGTCGCGGGCGGTGCGGGCACCGTGGAAATGCGGGGGCTACGCGGGGGGCGGGAGGCGCGCGAGCGGTCGCTGCGGGACGCGCGAGCAAGCGCGTTGGCTAGGCGTCCGCCCGCCGCGCCGGTGCGCGTTTCCGGCTCGCAGCGATCGCTGCTGTCGGTGGCCAGCGACAGCGCCACGGCGCGGCGAGCGCGCGACCTCGCCCCTCGCGGCTATCTCCACCCCGCAGACGGGGGCTTTTCTCTCTTTGTGAGTGGGCGCTTTGCTTTCTAACATTCTTCCGCTGACCGGCGGCCCTCGACTTTTTCAGGGTAAAAATCGTATAAGCTCAATTTTGTGTCACAATGTACTTACTTACCTAGGTACGGTCAGGCTTCAAAAATGGAGTCATCATTTTTATACAATCAGTGCAAAAGCGTATCGTACATGTCCTGTGCAAAAGTCATAAAGTAATTAATTTTATAGTCAACAAAAGCAGAAAGTATTTTTTATTAGCATGTGAATGTGATATTATTCCTATGACGTGATAGGTAATTAAAACAAATAAAACTTGGAAACGAGGGTAAATTAATGTTATTCCTTTTTATATAGCCCAGTTATCCACAAATTAAAATACAGAAAAAAATTATTAAAATAATGTGGGGCATGCCTTTTATATTTATATTTTATTTCTACCTGAGAAAAGACTCGTTAAAAAAGTGAAAAATGCCGGGATTAAATGAGCTTACGAGGGCCGTCGGAGTTAATCCGCAGCTCCTGTTTCTGGCTCGCTGTAAAAGCTAACCGTGTACAGGCTGCCCAAAAACAATAATATACGTAACTATAAGTAAGTATAAACCTTTCATTGCTGCTGGACCAACCTTCGTCGACCTGTCATATCTATCTAATAATGCTAGGCTAATGTCATTGTGTTACCTAAACGTGTATTTACTTAGGTACTTAGTAAAAGTAGGATAGTCTAATTCACTGACAGACACTTAGATAGAAAATGTAATTATGATTTCATACACTATCTATATATTTCTGTCTTTGCTTAAGGGGCTTACACGCGGAGTTTCAAAGTGCTACAGTGGAAATTGCAGGCAAAATTTTGTACAAATTCAGCATCCCACTCTTAGCTGTAATACAAAGGGAGGTAGTAATATGGCTGAAATGAATATAAAATCGGGCTTAGGACTTTTTATACCGTTATTAAAATAATCTCATATTGGTTATTATTGGAGCGTCTGCCACTTTAGCACATTGTTTGCGCCTTATATTTTGGTGACAATGATAATGACGTCTCAATTTCAGGCTTATTATGTACTTATATTATGTGAGGTGTGCACCTGTAGTTTGACGCGTATATGATATTGGCCTACGCAGAGACATGCTAGCAACAACAACATATTGGTTGGAGAGAGCGGATCACTGGCGCGGCGCTACGCACGGCCTTCGCGGGAGTCGCGGGACCACAACGCAAATCTGGCGCGAACGCACTCGCGGATCGCGCATGCGAACGCGCACGTTCGTCACGACAACACTCTCGACATTATCCTTAAACCTCTCATAGAAAGCACGCAGTAAGTAAGGCTCGCACCCAGGATCCACCACTTTGTGTCGCAACCTGTAGCGGAATGAGTAGCTGCACGCACCCTTGGTTTGTTGTCCGTCTGTCTCCAGAATGTTCACGGAGGCATTTGTGTTTTTGTTTGTGCATGCGGTTGTGGTTAAGTGGTTAAGTTTTGGTTAAACTCTAACATTTTACTAACTCTCGTAGCTAATATCAATGTTTGGGTTTTTGTTCTAATTTTTATAATGTGTGTTAAAAAAATTTTTACAACTATTTTTCTCACGTTTTTATCAAATATTGCATAAGTACTATTTGATTTGATTGTACTCGTCTAGTAATTTTATTTTGATTGTTTCTTCGTTGCATGCAGTTTTTAATTATTCTTATTTTGATTTATTTTGATAACAGGCTGCAGAGCAATTGAACTTAGAAAATTACAATACCCAAGTCAGCCCGGACTCTACTTATAAGTCACCTTGCTGTGTGAGCGGCAGCAAGCCTCCAGGAGCCGCAGAAATGAGCACAGAACTGTGAATTACCCGCATTTTTATTTTGTTTTGTGAATAATACACAGGTATAAAATATTTATGTTAAAAGAAAATAACAAGAAACTTGTGTTTAAAATTAATTATTGGTAAAGTCGAAGCTACAATATCATTTCAATAATCTTCATAAAACCAACCCTTGATAAGCTTGGAACTCTACCTCAAAATCATGAAACGAATACCTTCCTTTCTAATTGATTTGTTTGATAATCACTCGCATGGAATGAATGAGCCGAAGCAAATGCGAAAAGGTAATGTTATACGCGATGGGGGAAGATATTGCCAAACACTATACCGGGATTTTGTGGAAGGCCTGAAAAAATATTATGGGGTGATTTATTCGAACGTAGGTTTTTGAAGGCATTTTAATGGCAAACCAAAAATCTATGGTGGTCCATATAGGGATATACGTAGCGAGACTTCCTAGATCAAACTACTTTGTGTAACGTCTTTTAAGGCAATCATAGTCCTGTTGCCGTAAGGAATAATTCATTTGACAAAATCATGTTTATATATTACATTCTGATTACATCAACAGTTGTATCTTTTACTAATCGACTTGTTGCGCTACCATATAAATTCAGGAATAACTACTAAAAAAGATTCTGTCACACAAAGTCATAATTCATTAAATATTTTAACTAATTTCTATTAATGAAAATTCATACCTACCAAAAAAGCATCTTTTTAAGGGTTAGGAACTAGTTGTCATTTACCTTGTTAATGTCTTTGGAGTTGTATTTATATATGTTGTAAAATAATATAAACGTATGTTGTAAATATAGATATTAAATAGAAATATAACGATACTTTTATTGTTACTGTAGCATTATTTGATTCATGAGATGTAAACAGAAATAAGAATGAGAAATAAAAGAGACATGATAAAATATTTTTCCTGCCAAAGAACTTTTATGCTAACAGTTATTGCCCCAGAGACAAAAACCACGTCCATTTCCATATGAGATTATAAAGAAAAAACAGTTTTGTTTCCATTGGATACATTCGCGAAATAAGTCGATATATTTGAAATTTTGCAACTCTATTTTTTTATTATTATAGCTCACTAAAAATTATAGTAAAATCGTTTAGCAAAATAGAAAAGTTCCAGTTATTTCTTAATAAAGGTAACTCAATAGAGTTCTGTACAATATTGTAAATAATAATTAATTGAAAATATTGCTGTACCTTTTTAATATTACGGCGTGGTATATTTTATTAATTTCAACAACGACGGGTATTAAAATATTTTAACATTCATTTAACAATATGAAACTATGTATAGATATTTTATAATTTAGCGTTTACGAGACACAAATGCTAAATACGTTAAAAAAATCTGGGTCTATGTCATATACTATGTAATTATCTTGAAATGAGATCGTAATCTGCGTATTTTTTATGAACGATCCATATGACATACGTACAATGCAGTCTGATAGCTTAATACTCTATGAGAGTATGTTTCTAATCATTTACAACATTTTCTGTGAAACAATGAATTCTAATAAATATGTAAACCCATATTGAAGCATTTATACAGACATTATAAAACATTTATAAGTTCTTCAGCCGAGATTGCATACCACGTGTGACACGATCTTTATTCGACATTGAGTACTTTCTTGGGTCAAAAATAAATTATTTGGTACTGTTCGTGACCTCCGTGGCGTAGTGGTCACCATGCTAGTCTGCCACTCAGAGGTCCCGGGTTCGATCCCCCTGTCAGGACAAGTTGGAAAATGGACTTTTTCAAATTGTCCTGGGTCTTGGATGTTTATCTATATATGTATTTATTATAAAATATAGTATCGTTGAGTTAGAACCCCATAACACAAGTCTCGAACTTACTTTGGGGCTTACTTAATCTGTGTTATTTGTCCCTATATATTTATTTATTAAACTGTTAAAAAAACAAAACGTCACAAAATAATGTCACTTGTCATGATCATATCATGTGATTTTAGATTTATGATTGCAGAAAAACTGATATTAAAAGTGCTGTTTGAGTCAATGAAACTTTGACGTCATTGGTCTATATTTCATACAAATCCCATAAAAAATATTTGTTTAACGTTAAGAAAAAAATATCAGATTTTTGTTGTTGTAAAATAGCGAATTTTCGAAATGAAATCTTAATTTGAGAATATACTAGTGTCGATAGCGGACTTATACATACATGTACATATACTTATTTGCACGAGAAAGATTACACTATAAATATTTATAAGTCTATTCATTAAAAATCGTTCTTGCTTTGCATTAGACGCGAGGGTTTTCCAGTTACTCATTATAATTAAGTACTGTAAATTTTCCATTGGAAAAATACTCACCATAAACTAAAATTATCACTATAATATAATGGCTAGAAAAAGAATCGGAATTCTCAAAACTCGCCGACTCTACCAATACACATATTTATACTCATAAATTATAATAAAACGTAGAATAAGATTCTCGAATAATGTTAATCGGTCAATTTGTACTGTGGCAAGACTGAGACTATAATTTCTGACAACATCCCTAATATTGTAACCAGTTTGGTACGTATTTTTTCAAAATTGTTCTCATTGTTCGCATTAAACGATACTATTTCGAAAGCTCGTATTATTTTCTGTCCTCGTAACCATTTCATTGTTCAGCCGCGTCCACGGGATATAAAACTTGATATGAATCTACTTATTATTAATGGGGACATACAACATGACAAGCGTTTATAGATTATCTGACAAAGGCGTATTAATTAAGCCGTTCTGTCTCAGATATCGGCGACCGACCGCCATTACCACTAATGAGGAAGAGTCGAGGCGAGGCTGCCGCCGCCACTGCCTTTTGCCTTTAAATATCTGTGCGTGTAACTAAAAGCTTTATGATTTTATATTTAACTGAAACAAAGTTCGTTTATGACCAAGTTTTTTTTTATTATACTGGCGACCCACCTCGACTTTGCACGGGTATGTTAGATATTAGTATATTTAAACATTCCCGGTGAAATGCTCCAATAGTCAGTGAAAATTATATCACAATCAGCTTAGTATCTTATTTTGTTTCTGAACAAAATAACGTCCCCTGAAATTTAAAAACAAAATAAGATAAGAAGAACTTATTATACAAGAATACTTCAATGTATAAGTACAGATTTTGCCTATTGAACATCACTCGTATACTTTCCTATATGCCTACTCTAAAATCTAGAAAAAAATGCAACACTTATTTAAAATTGTATGACTTCAAAATATATTTTATGACAATAAAGAGAAGCTTAGGTATGTATTTATCCTAGCGATACGTCAGAATCAGGGTCACATACAGCACCTTAATAGATAGGGAACTATTGGTTTCCTGCAACCACTAACCTCCATACAAACACGCGGGCCATTCCAGACGTCTAATTTATCTACCTAATTGAGTGCACGTCGCTTGCCAATTTGTCTGCATAGATGGAAGGAGGAGTACATACGAGCTATTATATGGTGATTTATTGCAAAATTTATCGAAAATCTTTACTAAAATCGATGAAAGGCATTTACAAAGAAATGAAATCTTCTTCGACCCATTATAATAGGTCGAAGAATATTATATTAGATTATATATTTTATAATTATAAATTAATTTTCAATCTAACTATTTTTTAGTAGTGTACGAAACCATCAAATATATCTGTTAAATACTTTTTTGCCTGTATCTACCTACCGATCATATTCGTACTTAATTGAAAAGAATATGAAACCGTTAAAAGTACATAACACTGTAAGTAGTCCGTTTTCTATGGACAGCTTCAAATCACTTTTGTACAACATGTTATATTTTGTCATGATTAATTTAAACATTATCAAACACTGTGAAAATGTTTAATGAGAGATTTGCTCCGCCTGTACCCAGCCTAAGGCTTGTAGGTATCACAGCTCCTATGTCCACTATTCGTCGAAGGGTGAAAACTCATTACCAATGTTTAATGAAAGGGTTCTCGGGGCGTGTATGATTACTGGTTAATTGAAAGGCGCAAAATCAGAGGGCGAAGAGACAAAGCTACCAAATTGGAAAGTGAAATTGCACGTCAACGCACCGGCAGCAACACTTGATTGTTTGGTGTCAGTTTAATTTAGTAGTGTTCGGTTTTCTAAATTGTTATCAAAACTTGATAAAACGACCACTCTCGTGTTGCTCGAAATTAAAACAATCTTCATTAAATCCATTCAATGACTTCCCGAGATAGGAGATTGCTATTGAATTTATAATCTTAGGAAGTAAATTACTAATAAAATATGGAACGTCAAATGAAAGTGTGAACTACTTACTCAGTAAGTACTTATTTTGCTTACTCATAAAATGTTTAGTTTAAATGAAACCAAGAAGCACATTACTACAAATGTGTCTACCTAGAAACGTCAAGCCACCAGTTATATAATAGGTTGGGGAAAAAGTCTTTTCGCATTTTATATGGAAATTCAAACACTTTTTAATATAGTTTATTTACATTTAACTAAAGTATGTAGGTACCATATTGTTCGATAAATTTTTGCCATCTTATAGGTAGGGACATGATCCCATTGCTATAGAAATTTTGGGGCTTCTGATCAAAAAACTGCGTCAAGTAGTTTTGGCAGTCCTCTCGTGATGTTAACCTGACACTGCCTAAAGAATTCTTAAGAGACCGAAACAGGTAGAAATCTGAAGGTGTCAAGTCAAGACTATACGGCGGATGCATTTACACCTCCCAGCCAAACTCTCTTAATTTTTGCTGAGTGGTTAAAGATGTGTGAGGTCCAGCGTTATCATGATGAAAAACCACACCCCTTCTGTTGATTAATTCCGGCCGCTTTCTCTCAACTTCTTGCTTTAATCTTATCAGTTGTTCGCAGTAGAGTTCTGAATCGATGGTCCTGCCTAGTGGTAACAGCTCATAATGAATAATGCCATTCCAATCCCACCACACACACAGCATCACCTTGTTGCAAGTTAACCCGGGTTTCGCCACAGTCTGTGAAGCCTGACTGGCCTTTGACCATGACCTTTTTTGTACGTTCTTGTCGTACGTGATCCACTTTTCATCACCAGTTATCAATTTCTTCAAAAATGGTTCGGTCTCATTACGTCTTAATAAAGAATCACAAATGAGTACACGGTTCATTAGGTTTCTTTCAGAGAGCTCGTAAGGTACCCAAATATCGAGCTTTTTTGTGTACCCATTTTTTTTCAAATGCGCCAAAATTGTTTTGTGGTCAATTCCCAGTTCTTCAGCTATGTCGTAACTACTGACATGCCGATCTTGCTCCACTTTTTCAAAAATAGCATGCATTTTATCCGTAACAGGGCGACCAGAGCGACGTGCATCTTTGACATCAAAATTTCTGGATTAAAAAACGCTTAAACCAAATTTGTGCTACTCTCACAGACACTGCACTAAGTCCATAAACATCGCAAATTTTTTTAGCGGCTTGCGTTGCATTTTTACCTTTTTGGTAGTAAAATTTTAAAATGTATCTAATTTCTTCAATAGATTTAATCATCTTGACGGTAGGAAAAACAAATGAAAATCGCGCATTTTCCTAATTTGAATTTGGAATTATCTCCTTTAAAATTTAAACTTTTAAATGATACCAAAAACAGCCAGGTACAAATAAAATGGCCAAAGTGGTTTTATTACAAGTTCATACATCCTTTATGCGAAAAGACTTTTTCCCCAACCTAATATTTGCCTCCTCGGCTATATTTGAATTGTTAGGTAAGCGCATCTGCGCCGTTACACCTAATACTATCTCCATCCGTAATCACGCTGAGTGCTTGTCGCCATATATTATGTTCAGAGAGGGATTCTCTGACATATTCAAAAATATACCCACGACTTAGGAAAGAGTCTTAATTTCCTCTCACTTGGTGCACAGGTTTAAGGGGACGCCTGAATTTTCAGGGGTCTAGTGCTTCAACCATTTAAAATAAATTATTTGATAGGAAACGGAGACATCATTTAAAATTTTGTCTTCACCAGGCCCTAGATAACTCTTCAAACTTACAGTTTGAAATAAGACCATGAAGCTTTTTAACGCACATTTGCGAAAAACGGCCACTTTTGGCTAATGTGCGTAGTAAAGAGTCACGTTCTCACTTTAAACTGTAAACAGTTGTTCATAAAATAGTTTGAAGGGTTATCTAGGGCCTGGTCAAGACCAAATTTAAAATGATGTCACCGTTTCTTATCAAAAGATTTATTTCAAATGGGGGCAGCATTGGACTCCGGAAAATTCAGGTATCCCCTTAATTTGTAAATGCGTGGAAAGTATAATGGTACAAAACACTCAGAATATACATATTACAAAAAGTGTTTGTTAGTTTGTCAGTTCTTCATGACTTCTTCAGAACAAAGCAACGTAAGAGACAATGCAATGGATATTTGAGACACCGCAAATTACATAGGATAGGCTACATTCTACCCCGGAATTAACCTTCTAACTAATCGATTACACCGAATAAATTCGCGGATAAAACCTACACATAAGAGCCGAAACGGATGCACTTAGTGTAGATATAGATAAAAAAAACAATTGATCTGCCTAACATAGATGTTTTCAGAGTTCCGTAACACACAAGTAATCTTTATAGTTTCGCTATGTCTGTCTGTCTGTCCGCGGTTCTAATCAGAAAATTGTTATTTAGCATGGGTATGTATATTATGCCGGCATAATATACATACATTAGAAGAGTGAATGCGGGAAATCAAGTGAATGGGGCACTACACTCCTTTATGAACAGTACGAAAGTGTCAAACACAGCACGTTTGGCTGTTCATAATGGAGTGCTGATACCGACGCAGTATGGAAGTGAGAGTTGGGTATGGCAGAAAAGGCACGAAAGTAGAATAAATGCAGTTGAAATGAGAGCGCTGAGGAGTATGTGTGGTGTTACTTTGAAAGATCGGATTAGAAATGATGTCATAAGGGAGCAGTGTGGACTGAAAGAAGATGTAGTAACAAAAATTGAGAAAGGAATGTTGACATGGTTCGGACATGTAGAAAGGATGGATGAAAGGAGATTCACTAAAAAAGCCTACAAAGCAAACGTGAGTGGAAGAGCGAGTCAGGGTCGTCCTCGACGAACGTACCGCGATCAAATTGCAGACGTTCTTAAAAAAGGAGAGGTTAGAAGTACCCGTAACCGGCGGGCATGCATGAAGAGAGTGATGAGTGTAGATGAAGCGAAAGAGGTCTGTCAGGATCGTAGCAAGTGGAGGTCCTTAGTCTCTGCCTACCCCTGTGGGAAACAGGCGTGATAATATGTATGTATGTATGTATGTATAATGCCGGCAAAGTGGCAAAATAAAACCATGATAAATCAGTCTTTTTTGTACCGCCCATACATGTAAAGGGGGAGTCATTTTTTTTTTCTTGACTAACCCATTGTGTGAGGTACCTTTGAATAGGCTTTTCAAAAAAGTTGTTAGCTTGCTAATATCATTTTTCGATTTAAGGATCCGTTTTTGAAACATCTAGTTTTATAGTGCAAAGTTTTGGTAGAGTCAAGTGTGGGGGACACTTGACTCACGGCATATATATTACGAAGTTTAAAGGAAAGCTATCAGAGCTAAGTAGAGTTTACAAATTAAAGTCTTATAGGCGACCAATTATAAAATGTACTCGAAAAAGTAAAATTTCATACGAATTCAATAGAAAATTAGATTTTTAAACGGAACTACGGAACCCTATACTGCGCCTGGACTGACACGCACTTGACCTGTGATTATTTTCATCTATACTCCACTGAACCGGAGCTGTGTGGCCTATTGGCAACCAATCAAATTTCACTATCGAAAGATTATTTTACATGTATAATTAAGGTTCTGGTGTAAGTAGGTCTTTATGGCTTCTTTATCCCTTTTAGGATAGACATAGATAAGGAAAGCTTTGTTTGCCCATCAGTTTTAAAGGATGCCGATGTTTGCCACCATTTCCTTGATCAACTTCAAGAATCTTGGCAAGATGAAAAACAGTAACTTTTTTGCTCGCATGCTTAGCATGGAAAGTTCCACTTTTGTTTCACCAAAGCTAAAATAAAACCAAAAGCAAGAGTAATGCAAAATATAAACATATTGATGGTGAATTGGTGACAAAAATTGTAGCCTCCCAAAGGCTGCCAGGTGAATCGGCAGCTAATCAGTTAATGCTGTTATCTGGCGTTTTTATATCCGCACCATTCGGATGCACCATATCGAGTATTGAGCAATTAGCTTTTGATATAGCTCGTCGTCAAATCATATTTGCTATAGCGTTTCGTCAGTTAAAGGCAATGTAGTCGGGCAATATTGAAACGGAAATGAAGTTTACTTTGTGTGAATTTTCAATATGGGTACTCAACGCACTGCTTTAATCATTCGACATGTCGTTTCAAATTTTGATAATCTACATAATCCCCTTACCTGTCACTGGGAGGAATTCCTCCCAGGTCAATTGTTTATCTATTGTTTTATTATTTGCATCAGATGAAGAGTTAAATACGCAGCATTTTCATTCCTTCAAACCACTATTCTTTGGGCGTTTATCTTATCTTTTCTAGTAGAGATTGGTCTTAGTAGTGACAGTTATCCGTTTTTGTGCTGAGCTTTCATCTTTCTTACAAGCATTTATTTAACATGCAAGATATCTTGTATGTTACTACTAGAATGTTTGTTTAGGTCAAATTCTGCAATTAAATTTTCTACCAGTTATCTACAACCAATTGAGCTGAAATTTTGCTTACTTACTATGTAAGTCAGATGAAAATACAATATTATGGAGTCAATGAGCTGTTCTGATGACAGAGCCGGAAGTCACTCGACAGAACTCAGTAAATAAACAACATAACCTCATTAAGTAGGACGTGTTTAATTAGTCTTGACAAGCACTGTATGATAGACTATGTCTAGGGTCTGATCACGATCACGGAGACGGATGGTGGTAGATGGAACTCAGTTACAAAACGACACAACTCAATCGAGTTTGAGCTGTCCACACAATAAAAGCTTGTACAAAAATGAACTTTATAAAAAAGTTGTCAGAGTGACATGCTCCGGTAAGGATAACGAAAAAAATGAAAACTTTCATCGTAAGAGGTCATAATCATAACTCATAACTATATTAATTGGGCTTGTGCTTCAATTAATTATTTACTAAATTATGCAGGCAAAAGATATTCCTCAAACATTTCACGGTATCTTGAAAACCGAAACGTATTTCTTATAAGTAATAAGATATTTAGTTCGGAACAGCATTTCAGTTTTATATTATACACAAAAAAATAATAAATGCTTTACCAACTGTAGCGTTTTCATGATTTACATTTTTAACTCTGAGTCGTGTTTGCTCAAATGTAAAGAGGAAAACTTACTCGTATGAAGTATGAAATAAATATACTGCAAATGATACTACGCATATCGCAAAGCAAAGCTAAGAAGTAAAAGAATTTAAAGTAATGTAAACACGAAAAGTTTGCTTTCGAGTTGGAGCAACTCAAGCCGGAAGCGCATTCGGACTCAACTGCCTGGAAAAATTAATACGAAGCTGTGGCGACGAGGTCGCTCCGGTAAACTGCGTGCTCCGACCTTCTCTTTTCAGGAAATTTTCACTCTCCGTGACAGAAAAAAATAGACTTTAAATATTCTACCCACATTCCTTTGTAGGGATAGCGGATTGTAGTATTGTTACAATAAGCTAAACTTACATGTAAATCTATGGTAGTCGCGAGACAGAAGGGCCACGCCACGCTTAGAAAGATTGCTATTTAATCCTTAGATAAGCTTATTCAAGATTGAAAACAGAAATCTGAAATAGTGACTTTACGTAGTAGAGACTATATATAGTAGAGTGATAGTCAAAAGAACAGATCCTCATGCTCGTACGGTCTGGTAGGCAAATAATTCCTGAGAATACAGTGAACAATTATGAGTCCTTTGATCTTTGAATTATTTAGCAGCACTGACTGAATCGTTCATAAATAGTTTCGGCTCATTTTAATACACTTTTACTATACGTACCCATATAGTATAGGTACATTGATTTAGTAAATGGGCGAGTGAGTGAGGGTGGTGCAGCTACGGTCGGCAATTAGCACCGTGACAATGACATTCAAAACGTGTGCAAATAGAGGAGTAGCGGTGAGCGAGCAGCCGACTTCATCCGACACGTCGCAGACTGCACTCTGCCTGCAAACAAAAAAAAATACGTTTAGTTCAATTAACACCGTGAAAAATGTGTGCCAATAGAGGAGTAGCTTCGAGAAAGCCGACCTCCTCCCAAACGTTGCAACCTGCTGGCTTTGCAGGTACGAAATATATGAAAGACAAAGAAAGCAAAAACGTTAAATTGGTATATCATATAAATAAAGAAAGAGAACAACGCGGCTTGTATTCAATCACATAAGTCTTTCAGGTGATCTTCCGTTCGCTCACGCGCCCATCTGCTAGCCTACTGTCTGGCGCAATGTCCGTAGAGCCAGCGGGGCCCTAACCCCAAATGAACTAAGTTTAAGACCTATAATATAGTCGAATTAGTATCCATTTCTACCTGTCAATTTGTATATGTTTAAATTAAGATAGATTCACTGTCAAAATAAAAGAAAAAAATAAATTTTACTGTCAGCGGGGCCTTTATGCCGATTGAATAGGCCAATTAATTGATTGTTTAGTTATGTTTTTTATGAGCCTTTTATTTTTACTTACAGATAAGTATATTATATATATTATATTGCTACCTCAACAGATCTCCCTAAAACATAGCAAAATGATTCTTTCACATCCAGCGGGGCCCTTCGTGATTAAAGTGTACAAATAAATAAAATACGTTTTCGTGGAACCTCTTATTTCTACCTTTCAAATAATATATTTCTATAATCAAGGATAAAATAGTTTGCAAGATATTAACGAAAATTTTTCAACTAAGCGAGCATTCATTTAGCTTTTTTGTTATTCAGTTATTAGTGTCTAAAGTCATAACATAAGTAACAGCGATACTTACATTTACCTAAGTATTTTATTGTATATAAAAGGCATTCATCTGAAATCGCAGAGGGGATCTTACTCGTATATCTTCGTTGAATTCCGCGTATCTAATGTAATGAGTGAGGTAGACCTTATAAGATGATGTTTTTTTAGCAACATACTTATTACAATAAGTGTGTAATAAAATATTGTATAAATTAGCTATTCTACATTTTCATTAATTTACCGTTTTACCAGGACTGGAAGCTGGAAGTGTCAACTCGCACGTAGGTACCTAACAGCCAGCGAGATGCGTGTTCTGCAGGTACGACAAGTAACAATAAAATATTACAACGAACGCCATATCCATTTGGCAGCTCGTTCTTGTGGAAAGGATGAAATTTTATTCAAATAATAATTTCTGTGTCTGTTGCCACCAGCAACATTTTTCGCTGATATCAGGCCTTATCCTTAAAGTATACCTTATAAGTAAATAAGGTATCTTTAAGGATTGCAATAATATTATAAATCTGTACTGCCAGTGAAAAGTGATCTAAGTCCAAAAACATAGTTTTGAGAAAATTGAGTTTAAAGTTTCAAAAATTCTCACTCTTTCTGTTCGTCAACTAGGAAAACTTTTATTACTGATATCAACAGATATTTTAAAACTTAAGAAGTCTTTATGATGTAAACAACTTTAAATCATCTAGTTTTAGATATTTTAGAAAAAAACGTCAAAAAATATCATTTGACACGAAAAAATACTCGTGTAAAATTACTAAGATCAGTATACACATTAAAGTTAATCCATACATCTAGTGTATTTTGATATATAACACATATTATAATGATCTAAGTAATAAGAGTTTATGTGTAAAGTGATATAAGTAGCAGTAAAAAAATAATATAACATCAGTAACTTACTATTTTCGTAAGAAAAAAATAAGTAAAATAATATTTAGTTTGGCCAAAATGTAAATAAATATAAAGGTACATAAAATAGATAAATATCTTTGTTTTTCTATTAATTATGTACTATTAAATCCGCTTACATAATAAGCTTGAAAGACAAAACAAATTATAGGCCTCATTGGTTTCGTCTTGTAATGTTATTAAATCAAACATTTGTGCAAATCGTTAATATGAATATTATTTACTCGTATGAAATATCACATAATATTATTCATATAATATAGTTATAATAGAAACATGAGTAATTTAAATAATTTTTTTTTATTTCCCTATAATTAACACTGATTTATTCAAAAGTTTGACTGTTTTTAACAGAATTAAAATAATCTAACAGCTTTCTTATTAAATATAATAAACTTACAATTAATCAACACAATATTAAAAACGTCAGTAGACAGTCTGACTGTAAAAAAAAGAAAATACAATGCCCTCACACGTGTAAATGGGCCTGTACAGGTCTAATGACTGAATTTGTGAATTTCGATTTTATACGATCACGATAAATATCCATAGACTATGATGGCAAATAAACTATTGATTATTAAAATTTGCTATGCAATAAAAAAGAACACATAAATTTTAAGCTCTCACTTCCAATAAATGTTGAACAACTAAATTGATCCTTATTAAACATGCTTTTTTATCTCATGTCACAGATAGATTGACGTCAAACTTATAACACCCCTCCTTCTGCGTGAGGGTTAAAATAGCCAAAGAACGTAATAGAGCTCAAACGAAAAATTCAAGAAATAGCATGTCCCCGGTGGGAATCGAACCCGCGACCTCCCGGGCACGTTACATGCCTTGACCATTAGACCACGGAGGCAATCACGAAAAGACAAAAAGACAATTCAAAATAAACAAATATAAGTAATAAATAGGTAATTCATACTGCACTGACTAGAGTATAGCTCTTTTTAATAACCGGCCAAGTGCAAATCGGACTCGCGCACCAAAGATTCCGTACCATTATTTATAAAGACGGCAAAACGATCACATTTGTTGTTTGGGAGCTTGCTTAAGTATTAATTGTATTCTGAATTTCAGTATATGTTGTTATAGCGGCAACAGAAATATATCATCTGTAAAAAAAAAATCTGCTTTCTAGCTATCAAGGTTCATGAGATATAGCCTGGTGACAGACGGACAGACAGACAGACAGACGGGTCTCAGTAATAGGGTCCCGTTTTTGTCTTTGGGTACGGAAATAGGTAATTACATACTTTAGTAAATACATTGTATCATCCCAACAATAAAATGATACTTATTATAATAACCCATCTTCAAAATAACTAACATACTGTTTTTAAACTTTATATAAAAGTGAAAAAAAAAAATTGAAATCGGTCCAGTAGTGTTTGAGTTTATTCGTAACAAACATATAAAAATTCAAATCTTTCCTCTTTATAATATTAGTATAGATAAATCATCAATAGTTTCGTGTAAATTGATACAACTTGTTACTTACGCGAGACATTTTTACGCGAGCCGAAGGACAGCGCAGCACAAGCGGTCTATACGAACGTGTTCCACGCGCTTGTAGCGCGTGGAGCACGATGAAACACAGCGATCGCAGACGCAGAGGAAAGCTATCATATTCATTCATTCGCTTTGAAATAAACTCACGCTGTCTCTTTCTAAGGAGTAGTAGCGCGGTAAAGTGAGGCGGGGTGCGTCTTTTCTGCCGCTAAGATAGATCGCTAAACACCAAATAAGTAGACTAGAACTTTATTTATATTTTGAACATATTTGATGCAAGTCAAAATAAATCATTCCGCACAATGAATGAAACAATGAAAACATTTTGGGTAAAATGATCTAAATCCATTCATATTAGTTGCAACAAAAACATACAAATATTTATTATTTGTGTTAATTTATTCATATTAAGTTAAATCAGTAAACACATAATAAACGCGTACCGGCATCATAAGATTTATGTTTTAAGTACACATTTATCACTTTTCACGAATAAGTTTGAGTAAAATCTTTCGAGTTTATTGATTTAGGTAAACTTATATCAATACGCACGAATATTTATGTCCGTTTTTTAATTGTGAAATATGTGGTAATTGGAGATATACTCATTTACACATAAAAAGCTAAAAAAACGGTTCGGTTAATTTTGTAATAAGTATAATAATATCACAATACACAAACAAAAATGTTGGAAGCCCTCAGATATCCCTAGTTGTATTACTGTGCACAATGACTAACTTCGGCATTTTAAGTCCTATGGCTATGGGAATAAGAGTGAACAATAGCATTTATTTTTCTGATTAAGAATATGCAAAAATCTCAAAAACGATCTATCTCGAGATCACTTTTCACTGGCAGTACAGAAATGAGAAAGTGCGTTTACTACTTATAAAATGTTTGTAAGTGTACATTATAACTGAATATAGATTTTTCTTAGCTTAGTTAGTAATCTAATCAGATGTACCTACCTATATTGAAGATAACTACCCTTTGACAGCATAACATCCTTCACTTTGACTAGATTATGAAAACCTTTGCTGAAAACACCTGGAATTTCAATAAAATCCTGTAGAGTTCGTGTTACAAATGTGTTAGAGAGGACAAGAACTTATCCAATCATGGCTGCAACAATAGCCATTGAGCGCGTCCGGCGAAACGTAACACATACAATCGCTCGCTACAATTTGTGGTGCTATAATCGTGCACATTTGCATATATGCATTGCTATAAATTGTAGTCATTTAATATAGGAAACAGTGAAAATGCTCTTACGAAATAATTAATTAACATTATTCACAAACTAGCGGATTGTTCCAGTTAAGTACGACTACCAACATGTAATAAATATATACTTAATTTAAAAAGATTTTTTCCAGGATATCGTATTACCTATAAGGTTAAACTGCATTAAATTTTATTCAGTGGTTTAGACGTAATTTAAAGTAAGTAGTGGAAATTATTACAAAAACAAAAAAACCTGACTGCTATTTCCGTTTTTTTTTTTTGTATTTTCTTTATTTTGATATACCCAGTGTCACTTTCACGGTTATTATATAATACTCTCGAAAAACATAACCCTCCTTCTGGCGCAGTCGGATAAAAAGGCAAACGCAAAAAATATAAATTACCTATGACAGAGGGATTGACAAAATCCGACATAACAGACGTCGGATTTTAGTCATTTGTTAGGTTCATAGTGTTGAATGTTCTTCTCAAAAACCATCAAATGTTTATTCAGTAATTAGACCTTTACAGGCACGTTTTATGAATCTTATGAATGATTCTGTTGGAAGATGATTCTATTCGTTTACGAAAAATTTCTCTCTATTAGAAAATTAAAAAAAATAAAAATAAGACAAAATATGGAATATTTTGTCTTATTTTTCAAGAAACTCTTGAAATCTCGAATTCAAATGTTTTGGCATGGCTTAATATAAGCCGTTAAAATTTTATCTGGACATAAAAAGAAAATGTGCTCCGTTTATGTTTGTCCAAATCAAAAATCAATAGCCTCAGTAGCACCGCAAGGAGTGCTAAAATTTTAATCCAATTAGTGCGAGCTTCTGCTCCCCTTGTAAAATATTTTACCGTCAAAATTAATTTAACAATAAATTAATCCTCTTCTTAGACTTTATCAGAGTACATTGTTTTTCGGAACATTTGTAGATTTTTACGCAGAATTTTCCGGAATAAGCAAATAAAATTGACAGGGCGTAAAAAATGAGAAAACTAAGGAAAAACATATTGAGGTAGAGGGTAGATTTCTACCCTCTACCTCAATATGTTTTCCCTTAGTTTTTTCGATAGACTGTCTAGGAAAAAAATATGTCTAGAATAGACATGCGTAATGTTAGGCAAGTTTATTGATTGTTATAAAGATTGAATGTACCTTAAGAGGCAAACGGAATTTCTCGGGGTCCAGTGCTGCCCTCATTTGAAATAAATCATTTGAAAGGAAACGGAGATATCATTTAAAATTTTGTCTTGCACTGTACTGTTTCCGTGAGGCTTTTCTACGCACATGAGCCAAAAGTGGCCATTTTTAGCAAATGTGCGAAGAAAAGCTTCACGTTCTCACTTTACCTACACTATAAACAGTAGTTCATAAAATAGTTTGAAGTGTTTTCTAGGGCATGATGAAGACGAAATTTTCAAATAATTTATTTTAAATGGGGACTGTGCTGACCCCGAAAAAAATTATGTACTTATTTGTGGAATAAGTATTTTCATAGAGAAACTCAACGTTTTCCTATTAACCCTAAGAGAGACTGTTAGACTGTACTTGTATTATGTATTACCAGTTACCAACGTCAAGAATGTAAGAAAGCTGTGCAATACATGGTATTGGGTACTTAAGGGCCTTGTCAAGACAAACTTGTCAGACAAACAGGCACTTGTTTCCGATGTCTCCGTCGCAGAAAGACGACGGTGAGTTATTTCAAGTACCTACTTGTGATTAAGTTACACACGAGACAACGTACAAGAGTAACGAGCTCCAGGAAATGTAGTGCCTACTTCTGTTTACAGAGAAAATGGCACGTGATGGAAGTAGCCCTTGCATTTTAGCTTCATTTATTGTTTAGTTAATTTTGAAAAAACTTATACATAAAGAAATAGGTACCTACTTACTCAATTTTTATTTAGTTTTTTTTTTTATCATTAGACGACTACATAGGAGTCATGGGATGATTGTATCGTAGAATCATTTGTTATTATCAATAAGTAACATACGGAAGCCAAACATGGCTATTTGATTCGACAGCAAGCAGAAAATTAACATCGTTCCGTCACGAAAATATTCAGAGAAGATAAAACGTTAATAAATAAAAAATAAATAAATATATAGGGACAAATTACACTGATTGAGCTAGCCCCAAAGTAAGATCGAACCCGGGACCTCTAGGTGGCGGACTATTATGATGGTTAAGATCTTTTACATTTCAACGTTTGAAAACGAAGTGCGCTGGACATCTTACCCACTACTCTGACAAGAAGTGGTCTAAAACTGTGACTTCGTGGAATCCCCCGCATGGCTACAGACGCGTTGGTAGACCAATTGGAAAATGGAGAGACGAGATAGGAGAAAGCGCAGGGAAAGACAACAGAGCAGCTAACTTAAACAAATATGTGAAGCAAAATTATTTTTAGATTATTATTATAATTATAATCTTAAGACTTACTTATACCTATTTGTAATGAAATAATTGTTATTTTATTAAACTAATTTAACGAAATTAAATAATAAGTAATAATAACAGATTGATTTTTTTTAAATGATTATTAGTAATTTATTAGATTTATTTAATTTATAATTTTTAATCAGAATTATATTTCTCTTCACTCAATAGATTCACTAAAAGGTTTCTCTACTAATTTATTATTTTTAAATGTATTTTTATAATAGTCTATGATTTTATTTTGTGTTTTTAAAAATAATTCGCATATACCTTATTGTTATTGTAAAATTAATTATGTTTTTAGTCACCGGAATAAACAGGCTTTTTTGTGTATTAATTGTCAATAAGTAAAGTAAATGCTACTGTATGGGAAAGAAAATTTAAATTTTTAGCAGCTGCTTAAAAAGTTCTCTCACTAGATGTTTCAAAATAGGTTTTTTGAGCATGTTCAGATTATTATCCTAAGTAAATATTGAAAAGAAAAAGACTTTAATGTTTTAAGTAAGTACTTATTATTAACTTTCTTAAAAAATACTTTAGAACAATCATTTTTTTTAAAATTAAAAAACCCCCTTTCATCATCAGCTGTTATGCTTAAAATTCCGAGCATCCCTTTTTGCTACCCGTGATTACCGTAAAAAAGCGATTCGCCAGTTTAAATGCTGTTTTTCCGGCACAATACAGTCATTGTTGGTTTTTTGAGAATAATTAAAAGCCTTGATCTTGTACCTTCAGCACGCCAAGGATATAAAAATTTCATATCAGTGTCTTGGGTATTTATCAAAACATATTTTTCACAAAGTAATTTTCTGATGATGTCCTAATTTGGTTTCTCCTTGAATATATAGATTATAAGATAGATTACCTCACCTTATCCCACTCTACAAGAGGTTGGGCCAGCGTATGAGTCTATATTTACGTACTTGTGTGACCCTTATGTCGGTCTTATCAGTATACGAACATACTCGTATCTACTCAACAAAATACACAGTTAAGTCCATTACCCACTGGTATTAATAAAAGCTATTTCTAAATAGACGACGACATACCTATCTAAAGTAAGGAAGGAAGCACTATGGAAATACGTTGAAATAATCTCCAAGACAAATTGGGTGCCAAGAGGGTTTGTAACGTGGCAATTGAGATAATTTGCTTGGGAATTAGTCGTAAAATTACAGACATACGGCAAGGCTCGTGTTACCTAGTGCTTAGCGCTAACTTGACAATTATTTCGTACTTTTACTTGGGTACATAATATGAGAGTTGAAAGGTAATGTTCTGACGTATTAGGTCGTTTATTGTTTTGTAATAAGTCAGACAATTAGAATAATTTAAACAATAAAATAATTTAAACGATACATATTGCATACATAATTTATTTGATTATTTACTGATTATCAAATAAGTAATTCAAATTATTTATACACGAAATAATTGTCATTATATCCTACTAGGTATAATGAAGGAGAAAACAAACAGAGTAAAAAATAATAAGCGTGTAAGTTCTCCTGATAAAATGTATTCATCTTAGAGCCACTATTTCTACCTGCTTAGCAGCCAAGGCTATATCAGAATATTGCTAAACAACATACTAAAATACGGTGCTGGTTTTATCAAAATTGGGCCATATGACACTAGGGAAGCCTGTATCTATCTATTGACGAATACAGAACATCGCATTAAATTCGGAGTTTAGTGTTTAGTCTACCTGTTAGTATGCAACTTCCATGCGGGTCTAGAAGTAAAGAAAAACCTAAAGTTTCCAGTTGCTTCTCTTTTCGCCTAGATCGTAAAAACCGGTCGACGAAATGAGCGAAAATGCAAATTATGTACTGACAAGCGATGCGTCTAGCAACCCATCACTATTTTGTATTCTTTTTCAGATACTTCTTTTCCCGCGCAGATCGTAAAGGCAGATTAAAGGAATGGGCGAAAATGCAAATCATGTACTGACAAGCGATGCGTCTAGGAAAGTACCTCAGTTCTAGTAACCCTGAATTCCGGATATTTCTTTTTAATTCACGTGCAGTAGCCGTTTGCACTATACTGAGGTGAAATAGCATTATGTCGACACACGCATGCCGACCAATCGTGGCGCGTTCGTAGAGTTATGATTTTGTTGCAGGTTATATCAATTTTAATTGCTTATAATTAATTATACATAAATACATATTATCGCGCTTGTTTGTTGAATTATTTTTATTATTTTCAATAATTATAATTAATATAAAACAAGTCTAAAGATTTTTTCTTGGATTCAATATAATTTATGATGAACTTTTAAAATACATAGGTACATAAAAACCGTAGGGTTCCGTTCCCAAAGGGTGAAAAACGTGACCATAAGACTTCGCTGTTTATCCGTCCGTCCGCCATCCGTTTGTCTGTCATCAGGCTGTATCTCATGAACCGTGAAAGCTAGAATACTAAAAATAGAATAAAATAAATATCTAAGGGGGGCTCCCATACTACAAACGTGATATTTATGCCGTTTCTTTCTCGATATTAATAACGGCAACAGGTAGACCCTTGAAATGTTCCCAGAATATTCAGAGGTGTATTCACTATAAAAATTATAATTAAATTAAAATAAAATAAATGTTTAAGAGGGGCTCCCGTACAACAAACGTGATTTTTTATACATATTAGTACGGAACCCTTCGTGCGCGAGTTCAACTCGCATTTGGCCGGTTTGTCCAATTTCCCAATTACTTGGATATATTAGCTTTTGTGTATCGTTTGCACAAAGAGACGTTGTTGTTGAATTTCATAGGTACCTACTAGATGCAATTTGCTCATTTCCATCTCCCACAAATTCATTTACTTATAAGTAACTTTTTGAAATAAAATGTATAAAACTTATTAACATTTTCACAAATAATTTACATCCAGCCAAACAAAATTGTCTAATCTAGGTAGCAGAAAGTGTATGCGGTAGTTCAATAGGTACTGAATTACCACATAAATGAATCAAAAGTAAGTAACTATTATTAAATCTAACATTCCGTTCGTTTAGTTCGAAGAAAAGAAATCCAATATCCTACGATTTTCAATAACTAGTCAGAAATAGTCGGTGAGACATTTTTATGGGGCGAAACGCTTCGTTTAATTACATGAGTGTCTTATTATTACGTTCTGTGGGACCCAACCCACATCGTAATTTACGCCGTGCCTAGACACACTTTAGTCATCTGATTAATGTGGGTGCTTACATAACAATATCGTATACACCAGTAAGGTATAAACGCTACCTGTAACAGGCTCAGTTTATCAAAGGCTCTAGGGTGATTAACGGCTCCTGTGAATGACGTTTGATTTAGCTTTGTGGAATGTAGAACTCAAGTTACAAGTGCTGAAATCACAGGAACACTCATCGACAATTATGGCGTATCGTGTAACGTTTTCAAGTTGAGGACTTTATGTTGGCTAGGGATCGGATATGAGACGGGCCGAAATGAGATACTAGTTTTGAATGTGTTTTGCAGTAATAGCTTTCATGTGTTAGTATGTTAGCAGAATTAATGTTGTTCTTTTTTATATATTACACAAACGTAAATATTGTCGCGTAAGGAGATAAATGACACTGTCAACGTCACGAATTAGGACCAAAACAATTCAACTGAAGGAAAATTTCGTCAATAGCGTCAGAACACGATTGGCTTAGTGGTCTGAGCGATGGACTGTGAATCCAGAGACCGCTGGTTCAAATCACAGTCACTTATAGTGTTTTTGAAGTTTTGAAAGAAGTTTCTAGATAATACTAGACTAAATGGAAAAGAAAATACGGGACAGAAAATGAGTGAGAGAAAAGGCGATAGAAAATTTGTAATTTGAGTTTGGAACATTGATGCGAAATTCGGGGGGTATATAAGCGGAACAAGGCGCCGCCTTAGGCAGTTCAGTTGGAAAGTAAAATCCGAAGAAGAATGAATAAAAATAGAAAAAAAGAAGAAAAGAATAGTAGTGAGTAAAGTGAAACAGTGAGTAAAGTGAAGTAGTGAGTAAAGTGAAGTGTTCAGTGCAGTGAAGTCCGCGCATGTGACAGTGCAGTGACGTTATCCCGCGTGTGACAGTGCAGTGACGTTTCCGCGCGTGTAACAGTGCAGTGACGTTTACGCGCGCGTGACAGTTGGAGTGCAAAGAGGACTGACGCTGTCGATTGTGAGTACCGCTTGTGTTGTAAATAAAGGCACCATTCCATAGGATTATTGTTTCCTTTTCTATCCCTAACCTAACCCACTCTCGTGACAATATATTACAATAATAGCATAGCAACAGCTGTTGTTCGTATGTAATGAGGTGCACTAAAATTAGATATTATTATTGAATGTTATATTTCATAAAATATTTTTGAGTTATTATTATTGTAAGATAAAATATTTTATTTGCCTTCACAATGCATTACTACACATACTAGATTTTTACTTCTTACTGAGAATTACTGAGATTAATTTCTTTGTAAATTAATGGTTATTTTGCAAAATACATCAGTACCAATTTTAATATAATTTTCATGGTAATCTAGAAGCAATAGAAGTAAAATTCAAATAGTTATTTTTTTTTTCTTTTTTACCTCGCGTATCCTAAACACTCATCAAATAACTTAGCAGAAACCCAGTGATTTCAAGTGGATACTCGTAAACATGTTTCCGTTCTGCGTCCTTGGGTTTTTCTACTTCGGGTGTAAGTACATACGAGGTACCTATATTTAAACTAATATTGTAACTACAAATGTTCATACGAATTATAAAAATAAATTACTAAAACATTTCATATCGCATAGTATGATATTAACATTAAATATGTATACAACCTCCCTGTGTCGTTTCTTTCAGAGCGAATTTATTTGCGAATACGAAAATCAATAAATACGGCGAATATTTCCAACTCAACAAACAACTGCGTCCATTAGTGTGAACTCCATTTTCAATGCATTTTTGTATATACATATTATACATTATTAGTTCAATATACGATTTATCCTGAATTCCTGATACAGCACGACAAAGCCGCAAAATGTAAAACGAACGCTAGATTTACGAGTATTCTTGATTTAAGAGATTTGTAACCCCCGGCGAAAAGAGGGGTTTTATAAGGTTGACGCCAATGTCTGTCTTTCTGTGTGTTGGTTTATTGTTTATTATTGTTTGCAGTTTTTTGCAGTTTTTTTTTACTTGCAAACAAGTTTCCTTGCGGTGTTTCTTAGCTATGTTTCATAGAAATTGGTTTAGCGGTTCAAAAGTTATGAAAGGTGAATACTTGAAAGTCAAGGATTTTTAACCGACTTCAAAAAAGGAGGAGGAGGTTATCTATTCGTCGATATCTTTTTAGGGTTCCGTACGTCTGAATACAAAAACGGAACCCTTATAGGATCACTCGTGTGTCTGTCCGTCCGTCGCTTACAGTCAATTATCTCCGAATCTATTAGACCGATTAAGTTGAAATTTGGTACACATATCAATTCCTGTGACCCAAACACAGAGGTGTGACGTGAGCAGATGAAATCTGTATATGGGGGGTCATTTTTGGGGGGGAAGGGGAAAATTAAAAAAAAAAATTCTGAAAACTGCATCGTGTGGCATATCAAATGAAAGGTCTTGTCGAGAAGATCTTAAATGTATTTTTTTGTAATTTTAAAATAAATAGTTTCCGAGTTATTCAAGAAAATAGACGAAAATTGACCATTCCCCCCCCCCCCCTTATCTCCGAAACTACTGAACCTAAAATTTTGAAAAAAATACAGAAATTAGTTTTCTCCTTATAGATTATAGGAAAACCTATAAGAAGTCCATGATATTAAAATAACATGGTAAATCACTCAATATTGTGCGTACCAACTTACATTTGCAGGTGGAATGTGTGGGAGAACATATTTTTTAACTCCAATGTTAAGTTTTGAAAATAAAGTGGTACACTCAATATAATACGTTCACTTACGAATAATCTTTGATATTGTACGGAACCCTCTCCACGCGAGTTTAACTCGCACTTGGCCAGTTTTTTTTTTTTTTTGTATGTTCACCAATTACTCGAAGGCGCCTTGACTGATTTGGAAAAATCCTTTTTTTGTTTGAAAGAGCATACGTGTCAGGTGGTCCCATAGAAATTTAGGGGATGAAGTCGGTTTTTATTTTTATTTTGTTTGTCTTGCAAATAAACAGGCTATACGGTAATTTAAAAAGAACTACTTACTAGATCTCGTTTAAACCAATTTTCGGTGGAAGTTTGCATGGTAATGTACATCATATATTTTTTTTAGGTTTATCATTCTCTTATTTTAAAAGTTACAGGGGGGGGGGACACACATTTTACCACTTTGGAAGTGCCTCTCGCGCAAACTATTCAGTTTAGAAAAAAAAAGATATTAGAAACCTCAATATCATTTATGAAGACCTATCCATAGATATTACACACGAATGAGTTTGATGAAAAAAAAATTGAGTTTCAGTTCTAAGTATGGGGAACCGCCAAAATGTATTGTTGTTTTTTTTCTATTTTTGTGTGAAAATCTTAATGCGGTTCACAGAATACATCTACTTACCAATTTTCAACAGTATAGTTCTTATAATTTCGGAAAAAAGTTGCTGTGACATACGGACTGACAGAAAGACAGACAGACAGACATGACGAATCCATAAGGATTCCGTTTTTTGCCATTTGGCTACGGAACCCTAAAAATATTGTAGGTCGATTTTATTATTCAGCGCTCTCAATTGACAAAATAGCGTGAATTTAAGATCCTGAAAGCCTGATAACACATGCGGACAGAGTGTCCAAATCAAAATG
Organism: Acrobasis suavella; assembly: GCA_943193695.1. Taxonomy (NCBI): domain Eukaryota; kingdom Metazoa; phylum Arthropoda; class Insecta; order Lepidoptera; family Pyralidae; genus Acrobasis; species Acrobasis suavella. The sequence goes on along the minus strand of OW971931.1, from coordinate 13,473,405 downwards.
CATATGCATTTCGCATAACAGTAAACATCCCATTTCTCAATATTTGCTTTATGATATGATCGTTGACCACACTCCAAAATATCGTATTACATCATTATTACGAGTACATGACAAAAACATGTTCTGGGCTATTGATTACAGTCTCAAATAATAGATCATTATATTGTGGTATTTATCCTTTCTTTTTTTTCTGAAACCATAAATTTTTCACGACGTAAAGATAGCTGGGGCGCCTTTGGCCAGCTGTGGGACCGTACGAGTATATGCGAATAAAAAAGAGATAGTCGGGTGTACTGTAGGTTTGTCAGGAATATTAAAGTATTTATGTCAGGTAACTTAATAAAACCGATAAGTACACAGACCACGAAGGGTTAGGTATCATTATCTATAAAAAAACTCGTTTTATGGGAACCCCACTTAAATATTTATTTTGTTCTGTTTTTGGTAGATATTGTTGTTATAGTGGCAACAGAAATATATCATCTGTGAAATTTTTACTGCCTAGCTATCACGGTTCATGAGATACAGCCTGGTGACAGACAGACAATAGGGCAGACGAACAGTGGAGTCTTAGTAAAAGGGTCCCGTTTTTACCCTGTGGGTCCTGTCGCTACCCATGGGGTAAAAACGGGACTCTTTTACTTAGTGAAGGGAAGAAAGGCTTTTTTGATAAAGTAGAGACCGAGATTTACTCTTAAGAGTTACGGAACTCTAAAGAATAAATCTCGGTCTCTATGAATTGTTGAGTGACATTATAAAAAAAGCCTTTGTTCCCTTTCACATAAAAAATAACAAAAAAAAATCACGACAATAATTACAGGTATTCGGGAAACTCAATCCAATTGGTTTTGTGACAAGATCACCATTGTCACTCCCGTGCGGGTCTCAATCACGGCTGTACCTCGATTTTCCTTAACAATATTACCGGGCAACGGGCGTATCCGTAACTTTATTACGATTTCCTTGTTTCGGATATAACAAGCGGCAGGGGTCCCGGTCCCGCGTCTAATAGGTATCTGTTTTGTTATTAATGTCCTTATACGTATCTCCAATTATCTTGTAGGCGCGCCTCTCGGTTCAATAAGCGGCGCAACTCTCAGTGTTTGTTAACGTGGAACCCTAATTGATATATGTGTAAGTATTTCGGCGAAACAGATTTGTGTTTCGATATTTATATCTATATCAACGCCATGATCCATTGATCCGATGATTCATATATATGTAGATTTACGAGAAGGTATTTACGGAGTTAAATACTTCTGAGAATGTAGGTATCTTCCTTGTAATTCTTACCTACGTTCATTTGTGCAGTAAACAAGTTACTTTTTTTATAAACCATTTTTAATAAGTTACACTTTTTAGGGTTCCATACAAAAAATGAAAACACGGAACACTTTTAGGATCAGTCGTGCTTCTGTCTGTCTGCCTACTGTACCAAATCAAGTAAAATTTGGAAGGATGGTGTAATCCTATGACCTTAAACATTGATGTGCAAAGAAAATAAATATTTTATTAAATATCACATATCAAATGAAAGGGCTCGTTATGAGGATTTCAAATATATTTTGTTTTTATTGTAAAATAAAAAGTATTGATTTTATTCATGGAAGAAGACGAAAATTTACCATTCCCCTCTTACTGATCTGCGAAACTACAGAACCTAAAATTTTGAAAAAAATACGAATTATAGTTCATTGCTTGTAAATTACAGGAAACATATAAGAATTCTATTATTCGAAAATAAAGTGGTAAACTCAATATAATACGTTCACTACTAGTAGTTAGCTCGCGTCTTACTATGAGGATTTCAAATTTGATTGACTTTAGCATTGTACGGAACCCTCTCCACGCGAGTTTAACTCGCACACTTGGCCAGCTTTTTTACTAAAAGTCTAAGGGATTGATTTCGTTAGTGTAACAAATATCTACCTAAACGAGTTATTAAAATGTTTACTTAAAAACTTGTCTACTTTACTGCTTACAATGTTTTCAAACCAAAAACAGAAAATACGCGTAATAAAGTACGAGTCTCATTAGTAAGGTAGCCCTTAAAAAGTTATCCCGTTAACTCTGGGGTAACAGGGACCCTAAACTCAGGCACTTGATTTATGAATGATGCTCTCAACATCCTTACTATTATGTAACCACCTGTATTCTAGGTAAAGGTACTTTGCATATCCTACTTTTTATTCAACAGTGTATTAATTTTACCCTTTGCTGTAGTTTTTATCCCTCGCAGGGATTTCTGAAGATGTTTTATCTGTGAGGGATCGTGCATCCCTGATCATCATTATGTATATAAATAATAATTTATTCTAACGAAACATAAAGTTTTTTTTTACTTATATTCTGGATACTATTTTTTTATTAGACTATAATATAATTTTTTGTATTAAGTGAACATGAATATTGATTTCTAAAATCAATCGTTTGATTTTTACATTGTTTTGGATATTAGGACTACACGATCTAGACCTCTAAGATCTTGTTTAGATTATTCCAGTGACTCCACTAGTTCATAATTGAAAATATCTAAGTAGGGCTTTATCTATGTATTAGATAAAAAAAAAACTTTAAACGATAAGTACAAAGCTACGAAGGAAACAAATAAACCTCGTCATTGTGAAATATCATCGCAAGTTTGGATTGCATCGCATCGCTAAAGGCGACGGGAACAAATGCTCCAAACGGTGTGTACCTAAGAAAGTCGCCTACAATTTGTCTCGACAAAGCCTGGAGCAGTGATTGAAATTCTTGCCACTCCTTCAAGCGTGCTATGCCGTGACTGCGTTTCGACGCCGACATCACGCATCACGCTGAGGCTAATTGCTGATATATCTAGAACTAAAGAAATTTACATTTTAATAATCAGAAAAGACTCTCTATAGGTACTTACGTATTGTGTGAGTATTTTGTTGTTTTAGACGATGATATTTTCTAAACGTTGTGTACCTAAGAAAGTCGCCTACAAATTGTCTCCGCAGAGCTTGGAGCTGTGATTGAAATTCTTGCAGCTCTTTCAGGCGAGCTGTAACGTGCCTGTGTCGCGACGTCGCAGCTGTGTCTGAGGACGTTAGCATTGAGGTACTCGTACGTCACCTTTTTTTCTATATATTTAAGGAAATGTCTATGGAGAATAGACTTGTGAATATGCTATCGCCTTTTGTACCTATAAATCGTTAATCCAATAAATAAGCCTTTCTGCTCTAGACGTTTTATTCTATTTCGAATTCAAGCTGTAGTCGATGAAATCATTACACTTAATTGTAAAAGCAACTGAAGTAAGTGGTGGGTCGTGTAAAATTTGAACCTCGAACCAAAGGGTTAGACATCAGAACGATAATGACCGCTCGGGACCCGCGCTTCTTTGTAGTAGTATCACAAGATTCTGACGGCATAATAAGGAAATGGCATCTGGCGTTCATAAGGTAACTAATATTTGATGCTTTTATAATTGTTCCCGTAAAGGTTTTGAAGTACTCATTCTTATAGCCTTAAATCCTAGGATCTAAAACAACTTTATTATCCTTTAATCTAATTGTGATTGTGTAATAGAAACATATTCGGGTGAAAATCCCTTTTCACACTCGTCGAAAATAAATCATTAAAAAAAATAAGGAAGGTAATATTTTATTAACATTGGCCTATCATGAAAATGGGACAGTCAAACGTACAGCAAATATTAAGAGTTATTCCATTTGATAGTATTACCATAGAAACAAAGAGGAGTTTGCAACTGGCCAAACAGTAATAAATAATTTACAAAAGCGGTCATGTGAAAGAGAATCCCCTTCAGTGGGAGTAACCATGCGCTGGTTAGATATTTGAATTGCTAATGACTGTGCCGGCCGAATAACTTGGCGGCACTGTTAACTGGTTTCGGTGACACTAGATACATTACCACTCGTTCGTTCCATTGCCAGGGTTTCCGCGCCAGTTCGCATCAATAACGAACGTGCTCTATAAAGCGGACTCCTTGGCATTGGTCCGCAATGATGCGTGAATTCGTTGGTAACTTTGAAATGTTTGTTACGGTCAAAGCAAAGTACGTGATTCTTCTTCTTGGCTTCGTCTTCGCTCAGTAGTATTACACTACTAGGATACTAAATATTTTAACATTTGCATGAAAGCTCGTTAAATTTCTAGCATAGAATTTTGATAACAGTCATGTCGTGATGCGCGACCAGCGCGGCAGATTAAAATTGAAATATACTTATTCAGAACTTTAACTTTAAAGATTCTGGTAAGAACTGTTCCTAAATTCACTTTAAAAAGTTTTGCTAAACGTATTGTTCAAATGGGTAAGCTCCACATAATAGATCACACAGGTAAGTATTCTCATAAATAGCTCGGATTTTCTTTAGATGAAACCTTTTATTGTAAATATTTAAAGTGAACGACATCAGATAACTAATATATATTAAAACACCATAAATCGAGATGTCATTTTTATGAATATCCGACAAAACCAGGGATTAATGTTGGCGGCAGCACGTGGCCGGTGGTCGACCACGGCAATTAGTTTGCAAATTGTGATGTTTGCCGTCTCGGGCCCGCGGTCACTGGCTTCATCTTCGTCTGTTTTGCCTTGATTTACACTTGCATTTATTATAGTTATTTCACACGGTTACCATTAGATTTAGCTAAATTCAATATTCTTTTGAAAGTAAAATAAAAAAAAATCGTCAATCTTAACGACATATAAAAATGATAACCAAACCAAAGTGGGGTTTTAACCTTGATTTATGATTTTACCTTGAGTTTCAAAAGGAAATGTTAAGCACCAAAGTCGATAACGTAAATTTAATTAGGTGCTGAACATACATGAACATAACATTCAAGAAATATATTCAAAGTTTTTTTTAATTTAAATACTAGTAGTAGTCATTTTCAATCACAAAATTCTTCTATTGAAAATTCTTCTATTGTAGACACATTTACGACCATAAGCGTACTTTACTATTGTACCTAGACCTTGTATTTTGCTTGGAATAAGCCTAACTATTTGAAGTATCGCGAGCATTATACGCCAGCAAATAAACCGGCGGCGAGTCTGCCAGGACTAAGTGTAATTTTAAAAATTATAATAATACATAAATATTATACCTAAATAAACCATATGTCTTAAACAAGATATGTCTAGGATTAGCTAGTGTCACAAGCAATATACAACACTTTATTGCGTCAATGCCAACAAACAAACAGGCGGCGAGTCTGCCAGGACTCAGCTCGTAATTAATTGCAAATTGCGGTAATTACTGCGTGTGCAGCGCCCTCGCCATGCGCCCTGCTCAGCGTTTCAGCCGTGGTCCACCCGCTAGCCGCCCAAGCTCTATATGTATTTTTCAGGCGGTTACTTACAATGTTATTAAACAAACTTGTATTTTTCGTTTCTTACAAGAATTTGACAAAGTACACTCTTTTCTTGTTATACTTTCTAACGATTGGTTTCACAAAGGTTGTATCGTATAAGTATTTTATGTCATAATTTACGTCACAACATAAAGTGCAATGTCTTATCTTGTGTATAACATACACAAATATCTAAAATCATTCAATCACTTTTTTATCTTTCACCATAGTTTAATTCGTGTGATCAAACAATATTACTCAAATAAAGTACCTACTAAAACAATATCTAAAAGTCATTCAATCGGACCAACTATTTGATTACTCACAAAAGGTATAGCTTGCGTCATTTATCCTCGCTAGAGCTCATAAATAAGACAATATCTACGGCTTACTCGATAATATCGTGTAATGAAAGTGCTTAATAACTTTAGCAGTGGCAATTTTCCCCGAGATAAAACTATGAAACGATAAATACACTATCAAACGACCACTAACAAAGTTCCAATTGCCCAAAACAATGTAATTTATAATCATTTTGTGACTATTTGTAGCCTGCAATATCGTGAAGATACTGCGAGCCGTAGATAAAGTGTAACAGCTAAAGCTTATTACTTTGGAAGTGTCACTTTTATATTTGTAGCTCACCGTAAAATTCAGGCTACAATATTAATGCTTTATATTTTCACTTTACATTCAAATAAAAATTCAGAAAAAAGTATCTAACGCAACAAATACTTTTATTTAAAAACACGAACTTTATTATGAAATATATATAAACTAGATTATAATTTTTCAATGGATGAATTGGACCTTTGGATGTCTGTAAATGTTCAGGTATCAAAGGACCACATGAGTTACAAGCGTGTAGTGACACAAAGTATAGAGGTAGTTAAAATGAAACTTGTGCGCAGTTAACGGATATTAAAGCACAACTAATTCATTAGTCTGGTGCAGTTTGATTTCAATTAGACAGAGTCAACAATGTGGCGCGTGGACAAATTGGTAGGTACCCCGCCGGTCACTCTGCGGTAATTTGATCAGGCGTCCATTAAAGAAAAATTTGAAAACCCTTTTGCAGATAGAAAGCGTGAAATTGATATATTTTAGAAGAGGGTTAAAAAAAATTTTTGATTACATTTTGATGTTTTATAATGGATTGTCATTGATGAACGCGGCTGGACAAGTTTTTCAAAAGCGCATGTTGCTCTTTGTGGATGATTAAACGCTTAAAAAAGATTATTGAAAATTTAATTTAGATGTAACTTTGCGATAGTCAAGTCATTTTGTGTGCCACCTAACATCCCAGTATACCCGCCACTGCATCCAATGTTGCTGCAGCATCATCAGGCTGTCGTACTTGCGACACGTGTTTTACCTTTACACGAGGTAAACTGAAGAAGTTTTGTGCCGATGATGTCTATTAGATATAAACTTTGCTGATAAAAACTGTAGATATACAAAATAAAAAGGAACCTAAAATATATGGATACTTACTTGTTAAAAAGTGGCCAAGTGCGAGTCGGACTCGCCCATGAAGGGTTCCGTAGCAGCAAGTAACATAATATAAAAGTTCTTGTAGTTTGTTGTAACTTTACTCAATGTTTTAAAAAGCGTATTAATCAAAAACTGCTTACTAGATCTCGTTCAAACCAATTTTCGGTGGAAGTTTGCATGGTAATGTACATCATATATTTTTTTTAGTTTTATCATTCTCTTATTCGACATTCGTCGTTGGGCATAGAGTTAACGTAGACGTGTACATCATTTTAGCAGCACTTAGTTAAAATTACAACTTTTAATTTTTTACCTTATAATCGCTGTGATAAAGTATCTATTAAAATACACCCAAACGCAGCAAGCGGAGAGTAAAAAGGAAAGAGCATCGTGCATCCTTCGCACGCAAAAGTCACACGAGTCGAGCGTGGTCAACGTCTTGCACATTCAAGCGTAGTATATACAAAAAGAAGAGATGCCGCTTCAACACTCACCATCTTCCGCAACTTATTCATCACAACCTAACCTAAGTACGTATGACAATGAAGAATTAAAAGTAAGGATGAATACAAGGAAGAGAAAAAACAGAGAAAATGGCAGAATTTTGTACTGATATAAAAGTAAGTTTTCAAGAATTTCAATCAAAGCAAGATACAAAACATGATAATCTTGTCAAAGCAATTGGAGCATTAATCACACAAAATGCCAAATTAATTGAAAGTAATAGTGAGTTACAAAAAACCTTGCAGCAAAGTTTAGCTCAACAGAATGAATTAAACGAAAAAGTATCTAGTTTGGAAGTAGAATGCTCAAATGCTCACAACAAGATTGAAATACTGGAGGACCAATTAGACCAACTTCAACGAAGTCAGCTTAAGACTGCCCTGGAAGTAAGAAATGTACCCAAACAAGAAAAAGAAGATTTAAACAAGATCGTTGACAAATTAATGAAAGCTGTGGAGAGCGAAGTAAACATGGATCATGTCAATCAAGTATATCGTGGAGGTAAAGCGAATGCTCCAATTGTAATTGAATTCAAAAACTTTGCCCATAAAATAAAGCTCTTAAAATCAGTAACGACTTATACTAAAACTAATAAAGACAATAAACTTAATAGCAAAGATATGGGTATCGGAACTTCTGTAACTCCTGTTTATGTATCCGATAAACTAACTCCCAAAATGAAAGTGCTTCTCGCTACAGCCAAACAATTTGTCAAGAATGGTACATTTAAGTACTGCTGGGTTTCCAAAGGAATTGTACTGCGGAGGAAAAATGATGATGAGACTCCGATCCGTATTGAAAATCTTAAAGATTTAGAAAAGATTAAATGTAATTCAGATTGACTATATGGTACTACTATTAATCTGATATCTCTGTTAACCTTTTTCACTACTATTAACTATCTTAGCTGCTATTGTTTAAAAAAAAATATCGTTCTGATATGTTTTATATGTCAACTAATATAGTATATTATAAATTTATAAGTAATATATTAATTATCATCTATGTATGTAACCCATAGGGGTTACATACATAGATGATAATTAATATATTTTTTTTGTATTTATATATTTGACCCTGTATTTTTGGTGGTGGATACATACCCAAGTAATCCCTTGACTTCGAATACTCTTACACCTCTGTTGCAAAATAATAAAACAGCGACTTTACCCAGTAGAACCTACATAGTTGGAACTAAGTGATCAGGAATATCAAAATACTATGTGTTATATTATATTCATAATAATTATATACAATATGGTAAATGATACGCAACAAGTGAACACTGACATTGATGTTGACGTCAATGTTGGTGATGCTTTCCTGATAGATGACGCTTCTGACTGCCAAGATCTACTGAGTGAATCTCTTAGTAATCTAAATATAATTGTACAGAATATTCGAAGCATAAATTGTAATTTCAATGATTTTACTATTCATCTAGCAAGACTGAAAATTAATTTTGATCTTTTAATCCTGACTGAATGTTGGCTCTCTCACTTAAACAATATACCTACGAGTAGCCTACCTAATTATATTTGCTATTCCTCAAAAAATTACATCAATCAAAACAGTGGCGTCGTTATATACGCAAATGAAAATCTGAATGTTATTGTTTATGAGCCCAAATTGGTAGATGCTGATTGTCTAGTTGCTGAAATTAACAATCAATATGCAATTATAGCAATATACAAGTCACCTTCAGTGTATAACATTGACGAATTCAAAGAGTCACTTGATAATATTTTATATAAACTCAGACATTTCAAAAATCTAGTAGTAACGGGGGATATAAACATTGACATAAAAGAGGGCAATCAGGAAACAAGGGCTCCTGATTACCTTAATCAGATGTCCATGAATGGCCTTTTGCCCAGTCATACCTTTCCCACCCGAGATTCAAAGTGCTATGATCATTCCTTCATTAAAATTGGATGTACAGCAACTACTCTTGTTTGTAAATCAACTGTTACTGATCATTCCTCGGTTCTTATTGGAATAAAAGGTCGCCAACAGATAAAAAGAAAACCTAAAATTGTTTCGAAAATCAATTATGCTAAAGCTATACATGAACTAAAATATATGGATTGGACAGAAATTTATAATATTATAGACCCTGAAGATGCAACAAACTGATTTCTTAATATATTATCAACTACCTTAAACAATTGTACTGTTAAATATAAAATTAATAATAGGAAGGCAAATATAAAACCGTGGATGACCCCGGGGTTGGTTAAATGTATTAGGTGGAGGGATAAATTGCACGCCAAACTAAGAAAGGATTCCAATAATCTTGTTTTAAATGTGACATACAAAAGATACAGGAATTTTTGTAGTCAACTCCTTTATAAAATTAAAACAGATTATGAAAAATCCGAAATAAGTAAGCATCAACATAATATAAAAACACGTGGAAAACCATAAGTCAGATATGTAATCTAAATACAAAATCTAAGACTGCTCTTGAATTGTTATGTATCGAAAACACTCCCGAGGCCTCAGTAAATTCTGTAAATAAACACTTTACTAATGTAGAGAAACTACTTGCTAACGAAATATTATCTAAATTGGACAAATGTGAAAAGGAATTAGCCGGTAATTTCAAGTCTAATCATAGTCCATTAAACTGAATTATAATGTTACCTACAGACGAATATGAGATTAAGAAAATAATTAAGTCCCTTAAAAACACTGCAGCCACTGGATGGGATGGAGGGTCATCAATTTTTATTAAACAAGGTGTAGATTACCTTGCGGGACCAATCTCGTACTTATGCAATTTGTGCTTTTCAACAGGAATATTTTCAAGGGCATTAAAAAAGTCAATCGTCGTTCCTATTTATAAGTCTGTAAAAAGAGACAGTGTCACTAATTATAGACCTATCTCTCTTCTTCCCACACTTGCCAAAATAATTGAAAAAGCTATCAATGCGCGATTATTAAATTACCTTGAAGCGAATTCTTTCTTTTCCGACAACCAGTATGGTTTCAGAAAACATTTATCAACTTCCAATGCTATTGAAGATTTGGTTCAACTAGTCACGCAAATTTTGGACATAAAAAATAAATGTTTTGCTGTATATTTAGACCTCGCAAAAGCTTTTGACACTGTCTCTATTTCAAGGCTACTTCGTAAATTGTAATGCGTAGGTATACGTGGTCTCCCATTAAAACTTATTCAGTCTTATCTCAGTAATCGTGCTCAGTCCGTAGCAATAGATAATGTGATAAGTGATCCTCTAAACATTGATTTTGGTGTTCCGCAGGGATCAGTCCTTGGGCCGACCCTATTTCTTATATATCTTAATGATCTTAGTGAAACTATTATCATTTGCTGATGACACTGTTCTCCTGTTCAATGCATCGTCGTGGGATGAGGTTCATGAAGGCACTGAAAATGGAGTAAAGGCTGTTCTTGATTGGTTAGACAATAATTTATTAACAATTAACTTTGAAAAAACAAAATATATGACATTTAGTATTTATGATAACAAACAATCTCAAAATAAAAGCTCATGTAAACACGTGTAATAACAGGTCGACTTGTAATTGCTACACACTTACAGCTGTATCCTCTATTAAATACTTAGGGGTAAAGATAGACCGAAATCTTAACTGGAAATGTCATGTCGAAATGCTTAGTAACCGCATAAGAAAACTGATTTGTATTTTTAAGAAAATAAGACACATCCGGGATCCTACTATAAATAGGACAGTATACTACTCTCTATGTCAGTCCTTGTTGACATACGGAATCACCATTTGGGGCAGTGCTAAAAAAACTAATCTAATCAGACTAGAACGAGCACAAAGAGCGATAAAAAAAGTATTACACTTTAAAAAAATCCAATTTCCTACTTCAGAACTATACAAGAAATTTCCAGTCTTGACAGTTCGTCAGCTATTTATACGTCAAATAGTATTGAGGCAACACCGAATTATACCACCAGCAATCATTTCAAAAAGGCGTCTCGCCACTGTTTATATTGTACCTCTCTTTAAAACTATGTTTGCGCGAAATTGTTTCTCTTACTTGGGTCCGTGGATATATAATAAACTTGGTCAAATAACTAATCAGTCCCTTAGAGACAAAACAATGAAAGCTTGCAAAAAAATAATTACAGAATACTTATTAACATAAGACTATGAATCCACTGAAACTGTACTACAGGTGTCGATGTGATATATATTTATACACTATTATAATATATTTATAATATAAATAACTAAAAATAATAATATCACTATTATTATATCTATAATATGAAACTATTAATAATATAATATACCATCTACTTGTATAAAGATATACTTAAATAATATTTAAATATATATATCTAAATGCTTCATGATTATTATTATTCTTTAATTTGATTGTAAAAATACTTGTGCATAAAAATAAATCGTAACTAGTGTACGAGGTGACTGTCAAACTTCACTTTGATTAGTAATTTCAATTTCAGTTGACAATCCAAACATTATCTTCAGTAAAACACTGTAATTCCTTGTTTTACAGTTTATCTAGTTAAGTTGTATGTGTCAAGTTTGCGTATACTGTACTTAGCGTAACATGTAACCACTTAACTATGAGCCGTATTGTTAACCAGCCGCTTAGTAATAACGTCTCAATGCATAATGGTCAACGTGGACGATGATACCTACACTACCGCAACACAGTTTCTACTAGTGCGGAGAGTAGCCGTCATTACCTGCTGTTACCACTTATCAAAAACGATCTTCATTTAAAATATGAAGTAGCATAATCTATACTATAATAAAAGAGTAAAAAAAATGTGTCTGTACATTGAAAATTAAAAAATAAATTTGGGGCGATGGAGATATAGTAATAGAGTAAGAAAATAAAAAAAATGTCTGTCTGTTTGTCTGTTTGTCTGTTTGTCTGTTTGTCTGTTTGTACACGCTAATCTCCGGAAATACTGGACGGATTCGAATGAAACTTTTTTTGTTATATAGCTGTGAAGCCTGGGCAACATAAAGGCTAAAATTGATTTTGGAAAATGGAACACATGATGCAGAACTATAATGGTGCAGCTAAACTATAAGAAATATTAAAATGCCGCCTTAGCAAAAGTTGTTAAGTCTGATGAGAACTTTTTGTTGAGTTATAATACAACTGGCCAAGCGCGAGTCGGACGCGCGCGAAGGGTTCCGTACCATAATCTATGAAAAATCACGTTTGTAGTATGGGAGCCCCCGATAAATACTTATTTTATTCGATTTTCAGGGTTCCTTACCCAAATGAGTAGAAACGGGACCCTATTACATAGACCGTCCGACTGTTTGTCTGTCTGTCACCAGGCTGTATCTCATGAACCATTATAGCTAGACAGTTGAAATTTTTATATATGATGTTTTTTTGTTGCCGCTGAACAAAAACATACTAAATTTATACTATAATAAAAGGGTAAAAAAAAATGTGTCTGTACATTGAAAATTTTTCCAAAAAAAGTTGTCCGAAGAAGAACTTATAAGTTCACTATTTGCGGACCTTCAGAGCATAACACACCAGAAAAATTCTTGGTTATGTGAACGCGCCATATTGACACCAAACAATTAAAAATCAATTAATAAAGAACTTATGACGCAAATTATTGTTAATTTCTTGGATAGTGTTGTTGACGACGCCACCAATTATCCAGTTTAGTTTCTTAATTCACTTGCAGCAAATGGACTCTCGGCTCACAAAATAAGTCTTAATGTTGGAGGGCCAATAATGCTGATACGAAATTTGACTCCGCCGAAACTGTGTAACGGAACCCAACTTAATGTCTCAGCACTGTATGCCGAAGTTCAGCGGCTGAATTTCAGCCAGTGCATGCCTGCAATGTTATTTGCATTACTAGCAACACATAATGCCGAACTTCCGATGTTTTTGCCGTACTCGTACCCGTACCCGTACCCGTCCCGTACCCGTACCCGTACCCGTACCCGTACCCGTACCCGTTCCTCTCCCGCTCCCGCCGCCGCCGTCGCCACCGCTGCCACCGCCGCCGCCGCCGCCGCTAATGCCTCCGCCGCCGCCGCCGCCGACGCTTCCGCCGACGCCGCCGCCGCCGCTTCCGCCGCCGCCGCCGCCGCCGCCTACGCCTCCGCCGCCGCCGCCGCCGCCGCTGCTCCCGCCGCCGCCGCCGCCGCTCCCGCCGCCGCCGCCGCCACCGCCGCCGCTCCCGCCGCCGCCGCCGCCGCTGCCGCCACCGCCGACGCCGCCGCCGCCGCTTTCGCCGCCGCCGCCACCACCGCTGCCACCGCCGCCGCAGCCGCCGCCGATGCCTCCGCCGCCACCGCCGCAGCCGACGCGTCCGCCGCCGCCGCCGCCGCTCCCGCCGCCGCTGCCGCCGCCGCTGCCGCTGCCGCCGCCGATGCCTCCGCCGCCGCTGCCGCCGCCGCTTCCGCCAACGCCGCCGCCGCCACTTCCACCGCCGCCACCGCCGCCGCCGATGCCGCCTACGCCGCCGCCGCCACCGCCGCCGCCGCCGCCGCTCCCGCTGCTGCTTCCGCTCCCGCTCCCGCTTACGCTCCCGCTTCCGCTTCCACTCCCGTTCCCAATACCACTTCCGTTCCCTCTTCCGCTCCCGTTTCCGTTCGCCGCAGACGCGCCAAAGACGGAAGATTGAATTCTCATATCGGCACATCACTACTGTCCGGCGTTTCCACCGAACTTCAGCGGCTGAACTTCAGCTTATTTAGTGTGTCATCCCCACCGAACTTTAGACACTGAACTTTACCCGCTAAACTTCGGCATAGTCTGCTGAGACACTTAAAGTTTACTATGAGTGGTGCCAGTGAAACTGTATTTATTCCGAGTATGCTACTCATCCCCAACAATTTTCCTTTTGAAAATACACAGTTCCATGTGTTTACTTGCTTTGCTATGAAAATAAGTCACAGTTTTAGAAGCTTAAAGCTGCTTATGTCGATCTAAGGACTGGTTTTTCGCATGGCCAACTTAATGTGACTTTCTCCAGAGTTAGATTTAATTAGTTAAAAAAAAAAAAAAAAACTCCTAACACTGTTACAAGTACTTTCTTATCTCTCTCTCTTTCTCTCATTAGTTTTTATTTATATTAATACGCCGGAGTCATAAAGTCCACGCGAACGAAGTCGCGGGCATCAGCTAGTTAGCAATAATTACTTTTTGTTGTACTTTTACGCACAAGTTTGTTACGTACCTACTTGTTTTACCTTTGTGTTGTTATTGTTAAGTTTAAAAACGTAATGTGTAACAGTTGTTTTAAATACTTATATCAATAAATACATTTTTATTTATTTTATTATTTTAGAAGTAACGGGGGGGGGGGGGCGGCCTGACAAACATTTTACCACTTTGTCTCTCACGCAAACTATTCAGTTAAGAAAAAAATGATATTACAAACCTCAATATCATTTTTAAAGACTTATCCATAGATACCCCAAACGTAGGGGTTTGATGAAAAAATAATTCAGATTCAGACTTAATTTTTTTTTCTATTTTTGTGTGAAAATCTTAATGCGGTCACAGAATACATCTACTTACCAAGTTTCAACAGTATAATAGTTCTTATAATTTCAGAAAAAAGTGGCTGTGACGGGACAGACAGACACGACGAATCCATAAGGGTTCCGTTTTTGACATTTGGCTACGGAACCCTAAAAAGAAAATGCTGCACTCAATTTCAAAAGTGTAGTGTGTAGTTTATGCGTACTTTTTTAGAACACGATTTGCTATACACGAGACCAATGAAATTATCAGGATAAATATTAAAGAATACTTTCAATGTAGTACTCGTATTTTTTAACTTTTGGTACCAGCTGAAAGTCAGCACTAAAGCACTGAAAATGTAGTGCTATGGCACTTTGTCCTCAACAAATAGCTGGGCAGGCCATTTTTTCAGCAACTTAGCAACTTTCGTTTGTTTTCCTTATCAAGTTTTTTCTAACCTAGGTATAATTTTGTAAGTGACCAAATAATATTTTTTCTTTCTTTCATTTATTCATATACCAGTACCTCTTCCTGAATGTACCTATCGAAACTAGGATCACGGAATATCATATTGTAATTAACGGTCGAGTGCCTACAATTTCTGCCAAAACATTACGAAATCGACGAAACCCGGAAAACCCTTTATTAATTAATCTATAAATTGAAAATTTGTGTAACGGCTCAAAATTACACGTAAATTAATTAAATTGTTCCAAAATTGGACACGCAAATTGGAGACTATAAAAAATTCAAAAAATATATATATTTACGAATAGATATAGAACAAAAGTCATGATCCAACCAAATTAATTGAACCCCCTCGTGACAAATTTCAATATTTAGTACCTTACTGAGACACAAATAAAATAATCTTTAACCTAAATTATTCAGGTGTAAAAACGTAATAACGTAAAATATCCAAGTGCAAATTTCGCAAGTAACCTGAAGGAGGGCAGTGCTATGAGGCGCGGGCTGTAAGTTAGCCCCAAGTTAGATTGCTAGTGTCAGCGCCATTCCGCAGGCTTACCGCCATTGCCGCGGATTTACAGGGCTTTTTGTCTTCGCACGGATCCTATTTCAGCGGTTATCAGAAATAGTCCTCTAATCAGCTCTTATGACAATTCATTTCTAAAATATATCTATATCTATAAGAGCTAGTCTCAAAGTTAGTTCGAGACTTGAGTTATGGGATACTGACGATACTATATTTTATCACAACTTCATATATAGATAAACATCTAAGGACAGTTTGAAAAAGGTCATTTTCCAACTTGCCCTGACCTAGGATCGAACCCAGAACCTCTGGGTGGCGGACTAGCATAGTGACCACTACGCCACAGACGTCGTCTCTACATTACAATCTTTATTCAGGCATTTAGTTTGGTATTTGAAAATAATATATTTAATGTCCATCCATGGACGACCTCCGTGGCGTAGTGGTCACCATGCTAGTTCGCCACCCAGAGGTCCCGGGTTCGGTCCCCGGCCAGGGCAAGTTGGAAAATGGCCTTTTTCAAATTGTCCTGGGTCTTGGATGTTTATCTATATATGTATTTGTTATAAATTATAGTATCGTTGAGTTAGTATCCCATAACACAAGTCTCGAATTTACTTTAGGGCTAGCTCAATCAGTGTAATTTGTCCCTATATATTTATATTTATATTTATATATTTATCTATAGAGACGAATTTGTACACCTATTAATACCGCGATTTCATAATAATCTTTTGAACTAAAATAAACCTACAACTTTTATATATAAAAATTAGGTAGAAACACGTATATTATGTACTACCTTCAGTATTATTGAATACTAAATAAGGCTCTAATTTATTTTACAGCTGAATGCAAAAATTAAATATTCAATCACCACGATTGTGATTCCTGATCTCGTAATCGATTTTATGTAGTCTAAATTATGCTGCTATTGTTTTATAGGAATTTCAATTTCAATATTATTTGAGTGAAATTTATTTTAGAGTAGGATTGGAAATATCAATAGCGAGTGGGGTACAATACAACATAGCTCAAAGATCAGGGTTGTCGAGAAGTGCTTTCACTAAAATATATTTTCATCGGTAACTATACCAATTATTAAAACGCTGGTCTGTAGTTCCAACTGTGATAATAATAAAAGCATCGTTAATTCGGAGCTCTACAAGTTCATATTTATTATTTACCAGAATTTTGGAAATAATTCTTTTTGAAATTTTATATCTATCTCAAATTTTGTATTTTGTTTAATTACGAAAATAATCGTTAATTTAATAAGCCAGTCAAATAAGTTTCATCGAGCAATTTCCAATTAGAGGGATGAAAAAAGGCGCAGTCAATTGTTAGTTCATAATAACAAAAAAAATTAAGACGCTAGACTTAACATGTAGGGCTTTTTATCCTGCAATTATTGTGGGGTTCCCGAAGACATACGAGTGAATAGTCGCGAGCAAAAGCTAGCCGGGATGAACAGGCCGTATCATCGCAGAGAACCCTTGCGGCCGAACGCGGCTCTGGCGGAAAATTGAATTGTACTCGTAACCTTTGGGCCGACTAATCTAGATGCGACGACTTTTCGCCCCGGCCGCCGCAATACACCTACGGTATTTTTTCAGTCACGTACTCTGAAAACTCCGTCTTTTATTTATATCGCACCGAAAGGGTTAACAACACTTTCCTGAAATGTGTTACATTTACGATACAAAAGAATTTAGAGTAGTTGTCCCGTTATCGGACCCTATAGAGCACCTGGACATATTATTTGTTTTACGAATAACCAAGTTTTATATCGGGGACCCGAGCAAATAACGCGTTTTCGTTCTATCTTCTGAGTTCTATCACGAGTGAATAACACTTTTTGTAGTAATTTTTTTTTTTATTAAAAAATAATACGAAATTGTGTAATTTACTGAATGTATTGAAGGCACTTGATACATCTATCCATTTAGACGTTTATAAATAGAAATTCTACAAAAGCAAGGAAATGAGTGGGACATCAGAGGCGGCTCGGCGCTGAACCTCGACAACGGAAGTAGGCGGATCAGTGCCCGTGACAGATAGCGGATTCATTCCGTGGGCCCATATCTCTCATCGCTTATGAACGTTTATCTATCTCCATTAATTTCCTCAAACTGAAAAGGGGAGGTTTATAAAATTGTTAGCCTACAAAGCATCAAGATTGAAAAGGTAAAATTAAAAACTCATCTGCATTCAACAAGCCGAGTGTACTGTAATAATGGTATTTAGCCGACGAGGGTTCGGGACGAGGACGGCGGGCGGCTGGCCCGTGAAACTTATTGCAACTTGTTTACTCGCAGTCTTCGGCGCCCTTTGTTCTCTTACAACTTCGTAGACGCCCGCGGACAGCTCCTCCCTATAAATATAATTTACATTCATTAATCTCGGAAGCTAGGTAAATAATAGGTTCAGGCTCAATAGACTGGTTGGAGTAGCGTAGGAAAAGTTAAACGTTGAAACACGTTTAAACAGGTAGACCTTCCGCAGTAAATTGCTTAAGAGATCTGGGGCGGGTCTACTCGCAATATTGTGTGCACTAAAAAGTTATTTACTTTTGGGGAATAGCCCTGGTAATAAAGCTGCATTTCGCTCGCAAGAGAGGTCGTAAAGAGGGGACAACTTTGTAAGGACAACAATAAATCGACACAAAGGCAACACATATTAGATATTTGACTTCTAATTAATAACGAAGTTTAGATGACTTTACATGGAGATATTTTTGTAATACTACCTACTCATAGAACTTATATGTTTTTTTTTAACTTTACAATAAAGTTAAGAATCTTTAGCTAATTTAGACATAGAAAACGGTAAAATGGTAAGCAGCCGAAGGGAAAATTTATTACCGGCAATAAAACTAAATCAATCGTGTTGAGAAAGAGGGATCTCGGCCCCTATCGGTCAGATCTGCAGGACGCTCGGCCTAATTCATATTTACAATGGCCGGTTGCCGTACAATCCTCTATACCAAGCGAGCGAGTTGACCAAAGCTTAGTAAAGCTAGTAAGAAATTAACTAGTGCCACATACTTTTAGATAAATATGCTAAATTATAAACAGGGGTATCATATAAAATACACAAACATATTATACTACCCGAGCAATTTCCCGAGAGATTTACACAAGATGTTTTCTTATGCCAAATGTCATGTTGAACCACAATCCCACATTATTAAAAAAAATTAATCTTGTTATATCAGCTCTCTATGTTTTCATTCTCATCTTAAAATAATTATTTTGACCTCCAATCGTGAATTGTTTTTGAAATTCACTTTTTAGATTTCCATTAGACTATTATTATAAAGAAATTGTAATGAGTATGGAGCCGTGAGAAAAGCTCATAGATGAAATCAAGCGGGCTCTAGATAAAGTTATAAACAATATATAATGTTTCTCAAGCAGCAAAAGTATTGCAATGCAGTAGCGATACATGTATACATATAGATAGGCAGTTGGAATGCAGGGAGTTACATGCATTATCTTTTCTAATTATGATTATGAAATATTGTTTATAAAGTAATACAGTTAAATTCGTTTACCCTTTCACCGCGGGACTTTATATCAGTTGACGTGCCCCCAGCGCGAGGAGTATGACATCTAAAATAATTATCTATAACCAAAAAGGGATGTGGATACTTAAGTTATGTGCAATACAAGCATTTCTTTTTTGTCGGATATATCCGTAGCTCGCGGAATGGGCACGACAATGTTTGTCGGATAAATCCGACGTTCGCGGTGAAAGGGTTAAATATCTGAGCGCTTATCAAGTAAGAAACTGCAGCTATCTATAATCAAAACCTTTTAAAAATTAGTTTGCTCGCTAGCCCTATCACGTATTTTGAAAGCAACAGACGAATGTAAAAAAACGTATACAAAATCTTATACAACACCTTAAATATTTCTATCAAAATCATCCAAGCGAACTTTAAACGATATTTTATTTATATTTAACAAAAGACTTCATAACAAAGTCAGCAATGTTTCGCAAAAAACTTTTCCAGGCGTTTGCTTGCAAAATAAATCTCGTCGGGCACATTTTGCGGTCGACTACTTATCCGATATCAGCCTAATGAAGGACACTCCGGCAATCACGCAATGTGGCTCTGTTAAACTGAATGGCTGACTATTTTCCAACGAACCCAAGGGATCTCAGGGCCCATTTTCATTAAAACTGCAAACAGACGGAGTTTTCCATCTTAATTAATGCCGGTGCGCTGTATGTCGTGTAAATCTGGTAAGCTATTGCAGAACCTATTACAAAATTATAAAAGCTGAGGTGTTTAAGTACCTACGTTTATGGCAATTAATAGCAAGTGCTGTCTATTTCTTTTTGCGAAACCTTAGGTTTTATAAGTACCTATCAAATAAAAAAGTATGAAATAATATCTGAAATTCTTTACTTGTATACTATACCATGCCATCTTTGAAAATCTATTTTGCAAAACAATAGATATCTTCTCAAAATTTAACAACTGATGTCAATAGCATATCTGGGATTCAAAAATATCTGACTACAAATAAATACTTTAAAATACTTTGAATAGCCTAAGTACCATCATCCTGCCATCTCTCAGCTGGCTTAGCAGCGGTCACGAGTTGATAGGCTCATCGCGTTTTCTACTACACTCGCCTTAATCAAGTGCACGTCCAAGGAAAATTACCTTAAAATATTGTCTTTCAACTGCTTGCCTGCATTCTTTGTGATGATTTCAGAGTTTCAAAGTGGACAAAAATGCTAAAACGAGCAATTCTTGCAACTATATGAATATAAAGTATGTAGAGGTTGAAAAATCGTTTTAACAAGGTAAAATTTATAGTGAACGTCATTTTTACCATATTTTTATTCAACGGAACTCGTCCAGGTTCCCTGTATATTATCATGCAATAAAAATAATCAATCGAAAAAGGTTTAGTCGATCTTTCTGAAAATCTCAGGTTTAACAGGTACTTAAATTTCAGTGAAAAATTTATGAAATAGAATTTAAATTATAATATATAAAAATACGTATAAAAATAAATATAGACAATGTACCTATGCAAAAACGAGAACCTACGTTTTTTGCATTCATATTTTTCTTCACTTATTTACATTTAAGTTACATGTGTTTGTTAAACTACAACATCAAATACAAGTCTTTGGTCACAAAACTCTTATGGCTGTGGTAGTAATGTCTATTTATTTTGCAAATTGTATAATTTACTTGGTTTCTTATCTTTAGCCCTCAGCCCAATGAATATGTGCATAGGCTAGGGCGTAGTATTCATAACTATAAAAATAATATACATAAATAATCTACATGAAAAGAAAGATAATTTATAAAGTAACAATTTCTGCAAATATCATAATTTTGAAATCAAATTGTGATGAAAGCGTCATTTTCACACAAAATTATCAGTGTATTATGTTTCATGCTAATTACCACCAGTTCAATATCTTAACAACCTAATTATAGCTATTCAATTAATAAATTAAAAAATAGTTCAAAAATAAATCGATCTCAATAAAAACCAGGTGTAACAAAATTGTTTAAAATAATTGACAGTTGGAAACAAGAAGGAAATAAAAATCAAGCATACATCAGGTAACCAGATCATTCCCTATTAATAAGGAATTTATACAAAATCAAAAGTCCATTTATTTATTGACTTCTAAGTTGTGTGAAACGAAAAATACATTCCGAATTTTTTTTTTCTTCAGTATACCTTAATACCTACTCGAGCAAAGTCGGTTCCTTTAAAATATGAAACAAAATCGATGTAGTTAAGTATACGGTTATACAATTATTATTATATTTTTATCGAGAGTTAGCCCTATAACAGTTTGGTAATTATTCCAAAGCTCTTCGACAATGCCAATCGTCAATAATTAGTACTGAAGTACTTCCGCCATTCCGCATGATTAGTTCTCGAGTATTTGTACAACTTCTCTGTTAGGTTCTATGAGCTGCCTGGCATTTTTGTTGTCATCATTCAACCAAGATATCTTAAAAGATTAGGTCTTTTGTAGATGGTAGAAGGTAGATGGTAGTTAATTATTTTGTTTATAGACATACAGTAGTCATTATCTCAATAAGGAAGAAAAAGCCGTTAAGAGCACCTCGAGCTCTAAAGAAACACAACTAAGTATGGAACTATAATAGGAACGTGAGAGTTGGTACTTACTTATAATGCTTTATCTCTTACAGGGTAGACAAAACTTGCTCTGCTACATAAGTTTGAGCAGTAAATCGTCAGGTTCGTTCAGCACCACTTCGTGGACACCCATCATGATAAGCGTATTTTATATGTTGCTTGAGGTGCGCTTTTTGACCTTGATATGCTAGTGCAAACGACAGCTTCATTTAAACAAAAATAATCACCATCCACGACTAGATGCGTTTTATTGTGAGACTTTAGTCTTAGTAATTGATATCTTTTTACACTTTCGTTAGTTTATGTTTTCCATATAAAACTACGGAATGAATCTAGACTTTGGGTAGTCAAAGTGAGACGACAATTAATTCTGAACTGTTGAGCACGATGACTAAAGACAAAGTAATGGTGTAACAAGCTCAGTAATATGAGAGCGACGTGGAAGCGAGCACGTGTCCCCAGGGATGCCCCCGCTGATGTTCGCAGTCTGCTTATTTGTACAGCCGACAATGCGGCGAGATCAAAGACTAGCAGAATTAATTTGCGAATGCTATCTCTCGCCTGCCTACTAATAAAATACAATGAGCACAGAAATAATAGTCATTGAATGTGGGTTAGTCTTCTTCTTTGTTTGCTAATCCAATGTGTGGCAAAAAAGAATAAACAAACAAACAAACAGCGCTCAGCAGTAACCTGTGTAAACCCTATATCAAATCATAGGTGAACACAAGTAGCTTACAAATGTCTCTAGCTCCTCCATGCTACGGAAGGCACCTTAGGCCAACGGTCGTCAAAAGGCAGTAATAATTGTTGGAGTATACAAAAATAAATTTGTCTCTCTCTAACTTAGGAAGTTTATCCCTTTCTATCAGCTTGTTTATGTATGAAACAATAATTCTTTGTTATCGAAGTCCGAGTTACATATGGGTACGTCATCTAGGCTCTCTCAGAATTTAGTGTATTCCCGGCCCTTGCCATAACTAAGCGTCACACGCTAATAGTTATAAAACACACCTTTCAATTCTAATTGAAATAAATACTTAATGCTTTTTATATAATTTCGTCTTTCATTGGCTTCCATAATCCTACAGGTTATGGGCCCAGTGAAATAAAAATAAGATTAAAAATAAATCGTCGGTTAAAACAAAACAGACACTTAAGTGCAGTGCATTTTACCAAAACTTTATAGACAGCTCGTGGACTGTGAAAGTAATAGTGAATAAGTGACTTTATTATTTACTCCATAGACTGTGAATTATTTTTCGTAAAATAATGGAAAACTCAAAGTTAAAGAGAAATATTAAACCTTTTAATGGAGAAAAATATAGTGTATGGAAACTTCGGATCCGTAATTTGCTGAATGAACTCGAGGTGCTTAATGTAATTGACGAAGAAATTCCTGAAGTACCGGATGCTGAATGGACTAAGAAACAGAGACTCGCAAAGAATACTATAATAGAGTATTTAGCGGATACTTTGTTGGGCCTCACCAATGAAGAAAGTACTGCGAAACAGATTTTATTAAAGCTTGATTCCATCTACGAAAGAAAAAGCATAGCGACACAGCTGGCATTAAGGAAACGATTACTAAATTTGAAGTTGGTAGAAGATAATCCGCTAATAAAACATTTCCAAATATTCGATGATTTAATTTGCGAATTGGTGGCTGCAGGTGCAAAGCTGGAAGAACCAGATAAAATAACTCATTTATTCTTAACCCTTCCTAAAAGTTACGACGGTGTGACGACGGCGATCGAGACTTTAGCAGAAGATAATCTCACTTTAACCTTTGTGAAAACTAGATTGCTTGACCATGAGATAAAGTTGATAAATGAAAGACGAGACACCAGTATGAAGGTTCTCCAGGCAGAGACTCTACATCAGAAGTCTAAAAACGAACCACGTAAACCATATATAAATAAAAATCGTAGTTCTGGAAAGAAGGGAGTGTCTAATAAGACATATACTAAAGCTAAAAATAATGCTTTAAAATGCTATTATTGCGGAAGAAAAGGGCATATGCAGAAGGACTGCTATTATAACAAAAGAGCCAAACAACGCTCTGAAAACAATAGAACAGTTCAAACTGTTAACATGACAGATTTAGAAAATCCTAATATCTCGGGTTTCGCATTTATGGCCGGTAGTTGTGGAATCGAAAACGAAGATCAAAACACCATTACATTCATATTAGATTCTGGAGCCTCGGAACATCTCACAAATAGAAAAGATTTGGCACAAAATTTCGATGAATTAGAAAAGCCAATTAACATATCCGTTGCAAAAAAATGGTACATTCATAACAGCGACGAAGAAAGGATACATTACAGTAACAAGCAACTTGGGCGAAAATGGAGTGCTACAGGATGTTCTATTTTGTTCTGAAATTCCTTATAATCTGCTATCAGTGAAGAAAATGCAACAAGCAGGAATGACAATTATTTTTGCAAAAGACGGCGACGTTCAAATATACTATGAGGGTAAGATGGTAATAAAGGGTGAGTGTTTGAACAATTTAATTGCCACAAAGTTTATACTTCAAAAACAAGTTTTCACCACAGGTTGCTCATTAAATGCGGTCGTTAATAAGAATTACGAATTATGGCATCAAAGATTAGGCCATATTGGTAAATCTAAGTTTGAGCAAATAAAAAGCAAGCAAATGTTTTCTGATATTGAGAAAATAAATCAAATAACACCAAATGATAAAATTTGTGAAGCTTGCATAAATGGAAAGCAAACATGTTTGCCATTTAATAAGTCAAAACATAAAATTATAAAACGACCTCTATTTAATGTGCATAGCGATGTGTGTGGTCCGGTCACTCCTTCAACACTTGACGGCAAAAACTATTTTGTGATTTTTGTTGACGAATACACCCACTACTGTGCCACGTACTTAATAGCTCATAAATCAGATGTTTTTGCTACATTTCAAGATTATGTTGCAAAGTGTGAAACTCATTTTAACTTGAGGATTGTCAACTTATACTGCGATAACGGTGGTGAATATTTATCAAAAGATATAAAAAGTTTCTGTGTTACAAAAGGTATAACTTACCACTTGACAGTGCCGCATACCCCTGCTTTGAATGGGATTGCTGAAAGAATGATTAGAACGATAACTGAGCGAAGTCGAGCCATGCTAAATGGTGCAAAGTTAAATAAGTCATTCTGGGGTGAGGCTGTTTTAACCGCGACGTACTTGATAAATATCAGCCCCACTAAAGCACTTAAAACGGATAACACACCGTTTGAATTGTGGCATAGTAAAAAGCCACAACTAAAGTTCTTAAGAGTTTTCGGTTCAACTGTTTATTATCTAAACAAGACTAGGAAAACCAAATTCGATGAAAAGTCATTAAAAGGAATTTTAGTTGGTTATGAACCGAATGGTTATAAGGTGTGGGACGTGGTAAATGAAAGGTTTGTTGTGGTCAGAGATGTGCAAGTTGACGAGATTAATTTCTTGTCGAACAGGCCGTTGCAGTCTGAAAGTATGACTGAGAAAATCAACCATCTGGTTGATGACTCTGACGTGCACACTTTTAGGAAGTTGTGCAAATCTGATAAAGAAAAATCAGATGAGTCCAAGCAAACTAAAACTATACCGCCACAAATAAGGCTACCGACAGATGTGAACACAGACAGTAGATTGCAAAATAATTTGACTTTACCTCGGGGTGAATCAGTTTCACATAATCTTAGAAGAAGTGAAAGGATTAAAAATTTACCTACTTAATCTTGTAACGAAAATGAAGGTGATATTTCTGTGAACTACCTTTTATACGCTCATTCTTTGATCTGTGAAATACCTACTTCATATAAAGAGATTGAATCTAGCAATAATAAACTTTTATGGGAAAATGCTATCAATGAGGAAATTAAAGCACTAACTGAAAATAAAACTTGGACACTAGTTCCAAAACCTGTTGACAGAAATATCATCGACTGTAAATGGATATTTTCTATAAAAAGTGACGAGTTTGGAAACCCCCTTAAGTATAAAGCTCGTTTAGTGGCTCGTGGTTTTAGTCAAGAGTACTTACTTGACTATAATGAGACATTTGCACCTGTTGCAAGGATTGCAAGTTTTAGATTCATATTAGCCTTTGCGAATCAATATAATTTACTTGTTCATCATATGGACGTAAAAACAGCATTTTTGAATGGGAAATTAAAGGAAGAAATATATATGACAATTCCTGAAGGAATCCCAAGCGCAGATAATATGGTTTGCAAATTGAACAAATCATTGTATGGTTTAAAACAGTCTGCACGGTGTTGGTTTCAAACTTTCGAGGAAGCATTGATCGAAAGGGGATTTCGATACTCATCAGCAGATCGTTGCATTTACATCTTAGATACAGGTGATATAATGAAAAATATTTATGTGGTACTTTATGTCGATGATATAGTTATTTCAACAGCAAACTTAAACGTTATGAATAATTTCAAAACATATTTAATGAACAAATTTAAAATGGTAGACTTAAAGGAAATCAGATGTTTCTTGGGGATTAGAATTCAACGGCAAAGTGATAAAATTACGTTGGATCAAACCACATACGTAAATAAAGTCTTAGAAAAATTTAATATGGCTGATTGTAATAGCGTTGCTACGCCTTTAGAAACTAAAGTTGATTATGAAGGTTTAAATTCTAGTGAACGAACTGAGGCCCCTTGTAGGAATCTTATCGGATGCTTGATTTACATTATGGTGTGTACCCGACCCGACCTGAGCTTTAGCGTAAACATTCTCAGTAGGTTCACTAACAAAAACAATAGAGCGCTTTGGTCACAATTGAAAAGAGTGTTACGTTACTTAAAAGGGTCCAAAGATTTAAAGCTGACTTACATCCGGAGAACTAATTTAAACAATGACACACTGAGCGGCTTTGTTGATTCTGATTGGGGAAGTGATCAAATTGAGAGAAAAAGTACCACGGGGTATTTATTTAGATTATTTGAGAACTGCACAATATGCTGGCAAACAAAGAGGCAGCAAACAGTGGCTACCTCATCATGTGAAGCTGAGTACATGGCTTTGTTTGAAGCAGTTCGAGAAGCTTTATGGCTAAAGTCTTTAGTGACTAGCATTAGCCTTCAAATACCTGAAGCCATACCTATTTATGAAGATAACAATGGGTGCATTGGTATTGCTAGTAATCCAACAAGTCACAAAAGATCAAAACATATCGACATAAAATATCATTTTTCAAGAGAACAGGTGGAGAAAAATGTTATTAAAATGGTGTATATATTTTCAGGTAACCAGTTGGCAGACATACTTACCAAGCCATTGCCTTCTGTGCGTTTTACTGAATTGAGAGAGAAGCTCGGTCTACACTAATAATTAAACATTTGTTTCATTTAATTATTTTATTAATGCAATATTTTATTTAAGATTTGAATACCTTAAATGGCTTGATTAGGTTTTACTGGGTTTCCCTAATCCTGCGCAACAAATGTTGAGCCATGGTAATATATGTACTCCCAGACAAAGAAAGGTGTGTTGCATTTTATTGTAATAACTTTAGGATCATGATTTTATAATTTTTGTTTAGAATTTATTTTTGAGGGGGCATGTTGGAGTATACAAAAATAAATTTGTCTCTCTCTAACTTAGGAAGTTTATCCCTTTCTATCAGCTTGTTTATGTATGAAACAATAATTCTTTGTTATCGAAGTCCGAGTTACATATGGGTACGTCATCTAGGCTCTCTCAGAATTTAGTGTATTCCCGGCCCTTGCCATAACTAAGCGTCACACGCTAATAGTTATAAAACACACCTTTCAATTCTAATTGAAATAAATACTTAATGCTTTTTATATAATTTCGTCTTTCATTGGCTTCCATAATCCTACAATAATCTACAGCAGTTTTCCTTTTACTTACTTACACACATAAAACACGCTGAAATAAATGTATGATGGATACATTAAAGGGGTCTCGTTCGTACACTCTTTTATTTGTATTACCGAACTCAGTGAAAATATTTCTCTTTTCCTACTTAGTTATTCGTAAAGCCAGTATTAAATTGAACGGCGTTGAAGTCGAACGGAAAGTAGATAAGGGAGTATTTACGCGAAGGTACAATGCAAAATTGACAATAAGTAAATAAAAGCCGGCTCGAGTGGATTGTTTACACAATAAAGCTTATGAGATTATTATGTATTCATAGAATTATATTTTACCGTGTATTATCTAAACATTCTTAGTGTGGACTATGGATACCTCTTGTCAAGAGAGGAATCACGGAACATTATACCTAGTTCTTAAAATTTTAAAATTAATTGTCAATGTATTTTCCATTGATTTAAGTATATAAAAAAAATCATCATCTCAGCCGCATAACATCCACTGCTGGACAAAGGCCTCTCTTAAGGACTTCTGAATTTAAAAAAAATGTAGACTCAAAATTCAAGGAAACAAAAACCTTGCCCATTTTTGGTGCGTGATATACGTCGTAAGAACCCCGATACATCACCGCGGCGGGATGTAAAAACACGAGAAGAATAATAAGTTCGCTTATGCTAACCATCGTTTTTCATTCAAATTACCTGAAACCTTTCCTTGATGCTGAGATGTGAATTGTTATGAACAGAACTGTCTGTATGTTTTGAGGAATTTGATATACCTTTACACTATCCCTAATGGGACAGACTGAGCATTTGAGTCTTGAGGCTCTAAGCAGATAGACCAGACCACAATACTTAGAGTCCATTTTAGTGTGATGGTTGGCGAGAAAGTGGAAAAAGGAAACAAAATAGTGATGAGTTGCATCGACTATTATAAAAATATTTTGCATTTTACCTCTCTATATTAAATCAAGATTCCTTTGGGTAGGAATAAATATTAGACTCTAATTAATTCCGATACTTTTTTATTTACTCATGACATCTCACCAGTACTGGATCACTAAGTGCGTTTTCCTGCAGTGTCGAAGTACTAGCTTCCTCAAAGGCGAACATTGTTATTTCCCGAAGCGCATCGCCTCCACTGCACCCGCGTCCCCGATCCTCTCTAATGGCGGCTAACTGAATCCAGCGTTTTCACAACCCCACTATTTGTTTCAGCTATCAAAGCGCATCTTGTCTTTGAAATATATCCCTCGGATCCTATTTACAAGAAAAATAAAGTCCTCCACAAGTAAAGGGTCACTAGACAATGTTAACTTGTTTATCATTCCCAACAGTTTTGTTATTCTGCCGTCTCAAAATACTTCGTCAGCGGAAAGAAATGTGATTTATAAACTGGCATGTTACGGTGAGCACAAGGGGTTGTATTAAGGAAAATATCCTTATCACTGAGCCGATGCCTAGGGAACGCGAATAAAAAATAACAAAGTATCTGTTACACGGGGATAAGCCAGCAAACGGGCAGCATTCAATTCGCCGCCACTATCTCTACGAGCCACAAAAAGATCGCCCTAAGCCCCAAATCTTTGTACTGCGAGAAAATGATGTCTATCCGTTTCGCCCTCACAGGGATATATATATTTTAAATAAGAGTACAACATATTTTGTTTATATATAAAAGCTTATGACCCGGCCAAGAATACAAAACTTCGTAATTAGTTTTCTCTTCAAATATTCTTCACACAATAAATTCTAATTAAAACTTCGGCAGGTAAGATACAGATACAAAGTTTAGGTAGGTACATGAAACTTCTTTGAATTGCAAAATACTTAGCTTATAAGCTGAGAACGTGACGTTTCTATCAGCGAGACCGTCTGAAGTTGAAATTTGAACACAAAGTCACGAGCGGAGCGCCGGAGCTCGTAACTACGACGACGCGGCTGTCCGTTCGTCACCTTGTACAAAATATGTTAATATCAGGATTTAGTTTCTTATGATATAATAAAAGGCCACCTTTTTTAAATCCCGGCAATAGTCTGCACTATCATAACTGAAGCGATCCTATTTCGGATGTACGCAATAAAGAGAAGTTCGCCGCCAGGCAGGCGCTTTCCGAACGAGATCGCGTACTCATTCCGCCTATTTGCTGGAATAGCACCGATATCCTTCCACTAAATAGGGGACTGGCCGACACGAGCGTGATCCCGCATTTCATTAAGTGTACGCTACAAAAATTTATAACAACATATACTTAACATCAATTACGTTCTTAGCCTCCGAACGGCATTTTATATGATATAAATATACAAACAAATTAAGTGAGCTTATAGCGATACGTAAGTATATACATTACACAGTAAAGCATCAAAACACAACACAATGTGTCCTGAGTCAACAAAGAGCCTGCCGTTCGTTCATAATCTGATAATAATTGAACTCAATTTGGTTGTTATAATAACAACAAACGAGCCTCCCAGTGGTCGTCCCAGTGGCTCCTTGTCCCTTGTGGTCGGGAACTTGTAATGGAGGTTTGTTCAGTAATGCTATTAAATAACATCTCAAGATAGTTAAGCCTACGTCTGATTATTATACTGTTCTTAGTTAATTTACAAGATTATTTTGGCACTTACTCATGCTTGAAACCACCAAGCTTGACATTTTTAGGAATGGCGATTTCTTTACCTTCGCAAATATTGTACGTACGTACATATGGGTACGTATTTGTTCACTTTTAAATAATAGATTGACTAATAACAAGTCGTCAAGATTAACGTTATTTTGTACTTAAGTTAATATGTTATACGATCATTATTGTACACCTACAATAATGCTCGTATAACAAGAATTATTTTTAATTAAACAAAAGCTTGTACAATAGAAAACTCAAATACATATAAGTCGATATTGTTAACATATATAATAAATAATCTTTTTGTACAACGTTCTATTTCAAAATAGTGTGTTGGTAGGGCGGAATTAGACGGACAATTTGGGGAGGCCTCCGCTGAGCGGAAAATAGTCGCTCTGCCACCGGAACCGGACGCGCGCCATCTCAGACTACGATTGAGAACTGCCTTGCCTTCTTT
The DNA here is from genome assembly GCA_943193695.1 of Acrobasis suavella. Classification (NCBI taxonomy): domain Eukaryota; kingdom Metazoa; phylum Arthropoda; class Insecta; order Lepidoptera; family Pyralidae; genus Acrobasis; species Acrobasis suavella. The sequence goes on along the minus strand of OW971931.1, from coordinate 13,442,480 downwards.
TAATTATATTTACTAATATTTAACTTTTCAGATTGTTTTTGTTTTTACTTTAAGAATTTACAATTAGATATTCATTTAATTTTACTTGTTTTTTTTTTAACGGCAAAAGTCTACGGCGTAGAACTGCTACGAATGTCGTAGCAATCTGTGTATTGCAACATTTTATTAATAATATAAATATAATAGAGACAATGTAAGTCCATAAAAATAATTGACACTGATATGTTGAGAGTAAAACACTTCCTCAACGCTCCACTTATGAGGCGTGAAAAATAATGAGTGATTAAGAGTAAACATCTGTTGAATTGCTTAAGAAATTTAAGGCTTACCAAGTTTTGAATTTTATTTAACTAAAGTAATTTACAAATATATACTTTTCTTTTTGTAATACGATAGTAGTCCTCGTTAAGATTGTTTTTAATTTACATACATAATGAATAAAGCCACACGGTAACGTAGGTATTTATGTTATAATTCTGAACGGAGGCGTCCATTAAGTTTGCGCCCATTTGACGTCTTATCCGACGCATAAACCTATTCTCTGATCCGCTTACCGAGCCATGTCTCTTCTCAGGCTTAGCTAATGGAATAGGTGCTTCAAATATTATGGATATTTTTACTTGAAGAAATCTCAACATGTTTGTGTGGTTTCCAGGAATTTTTATATAGAATAACTCCCATGATACAAAATTATTAAAAAAAATTGTAATAAGAAATTTAAGCTAACTTCAACGCCAAACTACACAAACTAATTTCGATAAAAAATGGAACCTCCTTTCAAGTATCTATGCGCATTCAAACAAAAAGAAAAGATTTTACCATATTGGTCCAGGCATCTTTGAGTAATCGGGGAAAAAACATAAAAAATATTTACATTCAAATTGACAACCTCCTCCTTTTTTAAGTCTTTTAAAAATAGCGAATTTACAAGTTGAGGCAACGTATGGAAAGCCTGGCAATACCAGGCTTTTCATGCGTTCACCCCATTAACTTTCGAACGGCTGAACCGATTTCCATTAAAAGACCGTTTTCGTAATCTAAAAATAACACTTTAATTTCTTTATTTCTCTTTTCAATATTTGACAAAGTAAAAACAAGACAAAAAGTTTAGCAAACGTTTGGTAATTTTATACATAAGAAGAAAACATCAAACATTTTATGAACATCTATTTAAAATGCCTATCAGCCAACCAGCACAGATATGATATTTAATAACTGTTCATTAAACTTCAACATCAAAATAATTTAATACCATCGTACAAAACAATGATTCTATATTAATAACATCCGATCAATATGTAATTACATCGAAAGTTCAGTTTTAATTAAGGTAAAATTTGGGCTGTGCCAATACGGGCGGCGAAATTTGTTGAAATATGCATCAAAGGAGATGACTGAATGGCGCTGCAAGCCAGTGACCAATAGCCCGTGAATTAGTACTCGTGTTGTGTGCCGGCCCCGGCTTATATACATAAAATACAATAAACTGACTGTATACGGCGCACTGAATACGTGTGTTTGTCATGTTTTAGGTACGTACAGTCAACCTCGATACAGACAGATTTACTTATGTCTAAATTGTCAAATGATATTTCAGATTTTATACTAGGTACAAAGTGTTTTTTCAGTGTTACTTTACATTAATATCGGTCACAAACGCCATATTATTTATAAAAGACATATTTATATTAAAGTACTAAGGTTTAAGCCTAAAAAAGATTCTAATACATACAAAACTGTAATTATCAAACTATATAATAAAGGATACTGTACTCAACGATGAAAACTTTAGAGACTTAATAATGGTAGTCCGACTTGTTTGGTTTCAAGTTTCACAAATTATAGGCAAATAAATTTACTTATTATGCAATGGGAACACATATACATACATATACATAAGTGCAAATATGTATACGGAAGTTCAGATTTCCTCACGAGATTTCCCATGAGCCGCCATATACTACTTTGCCTCATAGCTTCTCATCTCCAGTATAAATATTGGATACTACATCGTAATATCGAAGAACGTATGTAAGTAAAAACATTATTTATACATTGCCCGACCTTTTCACTATTTCTTCGTTGTACTTACGTCTCATAATTTTCTTAGATCATAAAATGTTACTAAACTTATTTGGTCAAAGAATATTCTTAGTTTTATTATATACTTTAATAACTAAAGTTTAAGTAAGTTTACTACATATAAGATAACAGTCTTTTTTATCTAGGCTATATTTTTATACCATATAGTCCCAGTGATTGATGTTATTATCAAACATCCATTTCAGGTACGTACTAAATAATTTTTATTTTAATACATAAAAATCAAATGTCCATAATATTGAATATAAAGTAATAATATAAATAAAAGCTTCAGTGAATAGGTGTAGATATAATAAACCGTATAGCCAAAAAATAATAGCTTTCATCAGATGCACAACTGTATCTAATCCCGTTTCTACAAAAACGTTCATAAGCTTACGAGTCCATCAACTCCGTCAGCTGTGAACATTGTTTCTACTATGTAGCTCTATGACGCAGTAAAAAAAATCTTGGTCTATCGCTCTTTGTATATATAATTCCTTCACATTTAAATGATAATAAACAGTAAATCACAGATTGTCAAAGTTGATACAAAACGCGTACAAAGACGCCGAAGTAATGAAGACGCACGCAATAAAGTTTGGCGACAGGTGCGCCCCAACATTGCGACACGAGTTTCGTTTTCAATTTCGTTATTATTTGGTGCTACTTGCTTAGTGTTCAACAAAATCGCCCAAAGAGTCTAATTAATTTTAACTTTAGGATCTTGAATAAACTTAATCATAACTTGGGGGTTTTTGTACGTACTCTGAAAATGCACCCACGCCACGGTTTACATTGGTGGACTGATTCAAAGATTCAAAGATTCAAATGTTTATTCAGTAATTAGACCTTTACAAGCACTTTTACACGTCAATAAGTATAATTTATGTTACGTGTAAAGTATATTAAAATTTAATTTATTTTTAAAGAAAAGCTACCGATACCAGCACTTCGTAACGACCACTGCTGAGAAGAAACGCCGAAAGAAACTCATTTTCACAGTATTGGTCGCCTACTCGCCAGAAGGGCTTTGTCATATTATTATAATTGTCTTTTAATTAATAAATACTTATAATATAATACAATGTTGACACATTATAACATGTAATGCTTGCGAACCAGTAAACAAACATAAATTGCGTAATACAAAATATTAAGTAGTCAAAAAAGCGAAGCCGAGCTGACCAGTCCCTCCCGGCAGCACCCGTTCACGAGTTGACGCACGGATCAGCCATCGTTAAACTCAACCATATTAGAGGGAATCCAACGACCCGACCAGCGACGCCACCACCGGATTGGACATTTTAGTGAGCATGAAAAACCCGAACTCGCAGACCTTGTCAAGAGAAAATATTAATTATTTGTTGGTCACTTATTGATCGCAGAGCATTTACATGTTTTTACAGTAAGCTTATTATGGTAACAGAAAATGCAGCTATTTATGTTTCATGTGTGGAGTGTAATGGAAAATGTTTAGGAAGTATCCACGCGTTTTTATCTCTTAAATAATCATTGATAGTATAGTACGCATTGTTCAATAAAACTTTTTTAACATGTGTTTTAAATTTTGCCATTGGTAGGTTAACGATCGCTTCGGGAAGTTTATTAAATAATGTTATACCTAGACCTAAGAGTGACTTTCTAGTTTTAGCAAGTCGAAATTTAGGCGTATGAAGCTGATTTTTGTTGCGAGTATTATAACTGTGAACATCACTATTTTTCTTGAAATTATTTAACCTAGATTTAACAAATAGAAGATAATTGAGATGTCACAGTAAGAATATTTATAGATTTAAATAACTCTCTTAAGGAATCGCGTGATTTTAGTCCGTAGATCGACCGAATTGCTCTCTTTTGTAGCACAGAGATAGCATGTATGTTAGCCGCTTTACCCCATAAGAGCAAGCCATATGACATTATGCTGTGAAAATAACTAAAGTATACTAGCCTAGCAGTTTCAACGTTAGTACACCGTCTGACCCTTCTCACAGCATATGCTGCCGAACTAAGTTTCTTGGCAGTGGCCTCAATATGTTTATCACATTTCAAGTTCCAGTCTACAGTTATGCCTAAAAATTTGGTGTTGGGTACCCATTCTAGAACTTGACCATTAAGACTCAAAGGTATGTGAGTATTAGGTTTATTCAATAGTGAAAAATTAACGCACTTAGTCTTTTGTGTGTTTAAGGCCAGATTATTAGTCGTAAACCAACTAAGTACTTGTGACATAGTATTGCTTACATCGTCATAGTTTGTGCATTTTCTGTCAACCTTAAAAAGTAAAGATGTATCGTCAGCAAACAATACTACTTCACACAACTTTTCTGCAAGACAGGGGAGGTCATTAATATAAATCAAAAACAAAAATGGACCAATTATTGAACCCTGAGGCACACCCATGCTCACAGGTGCGTATTTGAGAATACTCTGTTGATTTCAACTCTTTGAGTTCTATTATCAAGATAAGATGAAATAACAGAGAGTGCAGTATCAGTAACGCCATAAAATTTTAGTTTATTTTTTAATATTATGTGATCGACACAATCGAATGCCTTCGACAGATCGCAAAAGATACCTATAACGTCTTGTCGATTCTCCCAGGCTTTGTAAATAATTTTAACTAAGGTCGCTGCTGCATCAGTGGTAGAGCGCCCTTTTGTAAATCCATATTGGCGACAGTGAAGTAATTTATTAATATTAAAATACGATACTAGCTGGTTTAATATAATTTTTTCAAATATTTTACTTAAAGCCGGTAATATTGAAATTGGTCTATAATTGTTCGGATCATCTTTGGATCCCTGTTTAAACAGTGGTATAACTTTACTTGCTTTCATTAAGTCAGGGAAAACACCTTCTGAAATACATTTATTAAATATTAAAGTTAAGTGAGGAGCAATCAGGTCGATGATACTGCTCAAAACGGAAACCGAAATACCCCATAGGTCCTCAGTTTTTTTAGTATTAAGAGCCTTGTAAGCTGAGATAATGTCATATGGAGTTATGCTAGACTGGTCGGGGTCAAAGCTTTATCACCTTGAGATCCCTTTTTTATTCCCTTTATCTAACATTTTGTTCCATTCAATATTATTTGTTGTTATCTGTTCAACCATTGAAAGTTGAATAAACTTGTAATAAGTGAAGATTCTCGCTGGAAGTACGCCCACGCCCGACGAGGGCGGATCGGCCGGGGTCGTGGCGGGCGCTTTGTCACCCTATAACCAGTCGATTCACCCGACCTGCCGTTTTTAATTAATATCTGTAACTTATACTTCCTTGCTTGAACTTTTTTTGAACACTTCATTCCGGTGCAGTACAGTAACGGCGGAAAATTAAAACCTACTCAGACCCACATGAGAAATGTTTTTCATTTCTTTTTAATTATCTTGCTTGATTGTTTTCATTTCAATACGAATCGATTTTGATATGAGTCAAAAAATATGAAACCAAGACCTTTTGCTTGTAAACACAAGAACTTATTACGAAATAAGGCAGTAGCTGAATAGTTGGGAAGTAATGCGAAAAGTATAAATTTCAGTATCATTACAATATTCTACATCACAAATCAATAAAGTATCGAGAACCACAAAACCAATTTGGATGAAGTTCCCAATGTAATAATCTGCATAATATCGTTACCCTACTATCTGATCTAAAATATTCATTTTGTAGTGTTATTTTTGACGATTTCAGACTTGGTTCTACAATCAATCCATTCCGGGACACTCAACAGAATATGAGAAAAAGTTATTTTGAAAGTAAGTCTTGTTAAAAAAAATAAAAATATAGAAAAGCAAGAATGCAAAAGCATTTCCGTTCCCTAGATCAAACGATGTTGCGAAGTGCTTAGTATAGAATCCATAAGAAGACAAAGCTCGACTTTTGAAAGTTGCTCGGCGTGGCAGTGACCGGCTGTCGTAAAAGGCTTTACCTAACTTACCGGTCCGCCATGTTTCCTTCCATAGCGAACCTGTTACCGTTGATATGAATAGGTAATTAATGGTAAAATACGCTAATTATATATGTTGAAAGGATAAATATTATTTTTTCATCGGTGCGATACTACCATACTCCTACAGGCAAAGAAAGAGATTGATCCGATAACAAACTTTGACATACAGTTGGCCAACAGGATACGAGTACTTGGATCGGCCCTTTGCGTGTTAATTTTCTCTCAAACTCAAAGTTACATTAACTTCAAAATGTATATTTAAAAAGACTTCATTAAAATATTTCTGAATATACATTTGCATGTTAATATTATCACGAGAAAACTCAAGATATAGGCAGAGGCCCAGGTATCTCGTTGGCATATTGTACCTAACTAATCAATGTTGTATTTGTTTTTGCTTGCTGGAAATTATGAAATGTTGTTTCTCTTACTCTAGTGTTAATCTCGTAAATAAATGTTTGAAACCAAAAATTTAACAAAAGTATAGAGCAAAAAAGAAAAACAAAGATTTTTTTATTGTTCTTATATTAAACTTTAGTTTTAGGATTCTTCTAAATATGTGATGATAAGACGAACTAGTATGTTACTAAGGCTAGTTTATTATAGATAAAAAAGTAATACATACGTTGTTATCTACTTTTTTTTTAATTTCATATAACTTTGGATAATCAGCGCTAAAATAATATGTATTTATCTATTTATTATCGACCGTCTATCTGGTGTCCATACTTTATTATGTCAATGGCTCTACCCGTTAGTCAGCACGCGTCCTTACTCCGACTTGTTTACATTTATGAGGCTTGAAGTAATTAGCCGCGTAGAAACTTAGCTGGCGCAGATTTACTAAGAGAGGTCTTAAGTTTCACCTGGTTTGCTCACTACAAAAGTTTGAATTAATTATGTATTTACGTAAGTAGTACGTGTTTGTTTCGAACTCTTTTTCTTTTTGATTATAAATTAATTCCGTGCATTAAAAAATGTCTGTAGATAACTATACTTTAGTTAGGTTAAAATAAGAGAGATTTTGTACGGTGTTTTGCTTTGAAAATTGAACAGGGCACGCGAACGAGACCTTTTATCTGGTCCTATTTTTCCATGACAATGCAACAGTCTGGTCAGTGAAACAGCTTGATTAGTCTGGCAGGGCTGGCCGGCGAGCCCTGTTGTTGCGGCCGGTGCATCACGCAAATTGTATTCCGCCGACGCCCATTATTGTCCCCGGCATAAAATACCTTCCCCTCCGAATCCTCTTACCCCGTCATCGAAGCCCTACTCGAACACAATCTGCACCTGTCAACACGCCCGTGGGGAAGATGCAACGTTCATCTTACAAATTCTACATTTGCATTCGCTCATTGCACGAAATGTTATTATCGCACAATAGTGCACTGTCGCAAACACATTTATCGAATTACGGCACAACTTCAAAGAAAGTTTAAATTCAAATATGAATTTATAATTAAGTTGGCACCTTCATCCTGAAACGGAAATTCGTAGATCAAAGAGAGGCAATTTTAAAATATCAGCGCCGTAAAAAGGTAGTTGTTTTAGTATGCGCATTGTATATTTCGGGGCTTATAAAATTCGGGATCGGCGTTGCAGTTGCAGTAAAAAATAAATTAACAATGCTGACTATTTACAGAGCATAGGCGGGGGCGCGGCCGCCACCCGCCGAACTTTTGCCCCGAATCGCCGTAAAGCTGACTCGGCGCCCATTAGCGCACTCGCTAATTACTGCCCAAATCCCCGCGTGCAATTCGCCGCGATCGCCTCGTTCGTTGCCACCATGGCCTTTACATTTTACTCGTAAATACAAATCCTGTAACAAAACACTGACTGTGGTATTTCCTTAACATAGAATGACATTTTATTTTGTAGTCGTTCAAAATTCAGGATGTATAAAATATCTGAGTCGAACGGAATTGACATCTTAAATTTAATGGACAATGTAAGTTCAGAGTTAACTGATTATTTGTAGAACTAGAAGCTACCTATGCAAAAAAGCAAAAACTTACAATGTCAGCTACTTTTGTACTCAAACAGCAAACTCTGAATGAGGGTAATATTCGGTCAAATATGAGGACACTCCTATATAATAGGGAAGATGCATTTTTTCTTTTCGTTGTGCTATGGAAAGAGTTCCTAATAATAGACACATCCAAGAAAAACTACCTTGCTAACCCAAAATCTCTTTAAGATACAAAGTCACGTCCGCCTTTGGACGGCGTCTCGGGGCGCCTTGGAAACACCGGACAGGAGTGACGTCATTTATGTCGCATTTGTAGGCGTGATGTAAGAACATTTGTTCGGGTGCTATGTCAAATATTGTGTTTACAGGATTGACTTCATAACAGTAGCTATATTTTTTTTTAAGAAAATCCTATAGTAATATTAAATAAACTTCTTACTTACTTCTAAAATTGACTTTTTCAATCAACCTAATACTTACAAAATTGGAGACATTTATCAAAATCTACTCATTATTCATCGTCTCTATCGTAATTTTAGCATCAATACTGATTCCATATACACTATGATGACTTTACTCGGGGGATAAAGTTATTCTTTATCCCCCGATTCTTTACTTTTAGGGAGCTACTTGTACAATTTTATATGTCTTCTACAAACTTTGTTATTTACATTTAGCGAAGCGTCAAGATAAATTTTGACACTTTGTATGTTTTCACCTTCAAGTAACCTTATCTCAGCTAGCTAGGTACAAGGACGGAATTATTATTATCCTTATAATCACAACGATATCGTCAGATTTCGTACATTTTAAGTTTTCCAATTACAAGGCAGAACAATTAGAATTTGATCCCCGGCAAAAAAGAGCTAGATCGATTTGTCATCTGATATTATTTTGTTACCTTTTAGAGAAGCTACTTATCTCAAAATAATATTAATTTGACAAACTTCTGTCGTTGCTAGATGACTATGACTTAAGAAATTAAATTTTTCAGTGACATACAAAGGAACATGAAATTATCCGTCTTCCTCATTAACGTGTTCTTTGATTCGACACAAAGCACAGAGACGCGTACACACAATACAAGTAAAACATCAGAAAGCTTACTTTGCTTATGATTGATCATATGTTGACTCGACATTATGTTTGTTCATTAATAAAGCTTTATTTTTTAACTTAAATAGATGAAGTATTATTATATAACTATGTTGATACAACATTACGAGTAATGAGAGAGGAGAGGAACTAATGAGTAGAGCGGCGAGGAATGCCTTTTTACGAAAATCCTACCCGTCTAGGACAATCAATAATAAGAAGTTTCATAATAGATTACCAAAAAAGCTTAAACAACAGCCTATGTTACAGAGAAGTTATCGAATTGTGACCATATAAGTTAAAATCACATGACATGATTAAGATGTTTTCCAAACGGTCATTTGACTTATATTCATGAAATCCTTAGAGGAAACATATTTTGCCACTACCACTACTCTAAACTCTTGCAGGACTTGCACCTGTAATAAAAATGAATAAAAAAGCAATAAGGTCTGTTAATGTAAGAATACTTGTGTATCAAATAGTTCCTTGGGTCACCACTAGATGTCACTGTACCATATTGAAATTCGATATGGTTTGTTTTATATTATTTGTTATATCTATTTTTACTTCTCATTAAATAAGTTTGAAAATTAGTGCAGTGTATCAGTAAAGTGTCTCCCTCTATAGTAAGAAGTGAACATTAATGGTCCTTCGAGCCGGATAGTAAGTAATCAATAAAAAAAAAAAGTGAAGTATGTTAAAAGACTTAGAATATTTTCGGTGTTAAAAAACTTTGAATAAATAGAAGTGTTAGTTTAAAAACTTGTAAAAATTTCGACTTGTGATTGTGACTGGACTTAGAAAAATTCGAAGCAAAAAAGACTTGTAAAATTTTCAACTTGTGTGACTGGACTTAGAAAAATTCGAAGCAAAAAAGACTTGTTTCTTTCCTGGACTTATAAAATTTCGAAGTGCAAAAAACTGTGTCAGAACTTTAGTATTTTATTGGATTCACACTTAGTTTGTTAGAACTTTCAAGATGGCTGATATATTATTGGATATGTTTGATGATATAAATAAACTATATACAAATTTCAAGAAAACTTCCTCGTCCAGGTATACATTGAGCTACTTGGAAACAAGAAAAGAATTATTAGAGCAGTATTGGGTTTCTTATTCTAACGAACATCATGCAATGCTTAGAAATGAAAAAACGAGCGAAGGTAAAAAACCCATTAAGGATATTTTCAGCAAGGCGCAAGAGGTTTACTTAGAATTTAAAACTAATTTGAAGGAAGAGATTCTATTGAAATCTTTACCAGCCACAGAATCACCTCATGCCTCTAGCTCTGTGATATCAAAGCCAAAATTACCGCCAATAAATTTGCCGTCTTTTGCAGGCAACTATAGAGACTGGCTAAATTTTAAAGATTTATTCACGTCGTTAATTCACCAAGATCAAGGTTTGAGTGATATACAGAAGCATCACTATTTACGATCAAGTTTAAAAGGAGAAGCTGAACAATTACTTCGCCATTTTGACGTCACCGCAGCTAACTATAAAAAGGCATGGGAGACCTTAATCAATAGATATAGCAATAAAAGAATTATTGTTAATAACATACTGAATCGTCTTCTGAACCAAAAGAAACTTAATGTGGAATGTCCTAAAGGCTTGAAAGAGTTGCTTGACATAACAAACGAATGTATAAACAGTTTGAATAACTTGGATATTAATACAAAATCTTGGGATCCTATCGTAGTACATATCGTTGTTTCCAAATTAGATTTAGAAACTCACAAGGCTTGGGAACAATCGTTGGGTGCTTCGATGGATTTACCAACTTTTAGTCAAATAACTACATTTATAGAGGGAGACAGAAGAATATCTACCACATGAAAAACCTTTAACCTTGTTAGAAATGCAATGCGAAGAACACTATGAAAAGACACATGCTAGAACGAAAGAAGGAAGATATGTGGTTAGATTACCTTTTAAAGAATCCCACGAAGAAAGACTTGGAGATTCGCGAAAAATAGCTCACAAAAGACTCTTACAAATGGAGAAAAGGTTTATTCATAAACCAGAATTTCAGAAAAAATATAATGAATTTATGGATGAGTATCAAGGTTTGAATCATATGGAAGATGTCGATACAGAAGAGAAGACTATACACAAAGTTTATTATCTGCCACATCACGCTGTTATAAATGAATCAAGTGCAACTACCAAATTTAGAGTCGTGTTTGATGGAACGGCAGAACCCGAGAATGGATCAGCTCTCAATGATGAATTACTTATAGGACAAGCCCTGCAACAAGATTTGCGAGATTTAATCATTCGCTGGCGTACGCACCAGATATGCTTAATTGGTGACATAAAGCAGATGTATCGTCAAATTTTAGTCTCTAATTATGATGTGGACTTCCAGCGCATTCTTTGGCGTCCTTCACCTCAAGAAGACATCAAAGAAAAGCGACTACTTACCGTAACGTATGGAACATCTTGTGCTCCTTTTTTAGCCATTCGCACATTGAAACAATTAGCCCAAGATGAGAAGTATTCGTATCCAGATTGTTTTGACATTATTCATAAAGACTTTTACATGGACGATTTGTTAACAGGTGCGAATGACGAAGAAACAGCTGTATATTTGCAAAAAAGAATTTCTGAAGTTTTAGCTAAAGGGAAATTTCAAATGCACAAGTGGGCGTCAAATAGTAGTGTGGTTTTAGCACAAATACCTGATTCCGAAAAAGTCACAAAGGAATGTATTGATATCACTGTTGAGAACACTATAAAGGCATTAGGAATTAAATGGAACTCGCGGTTAGATGTTTTCGTATTGCACTTGGATGTATCTGCACAAGTTAAACCTTTTACAAAGACCACAGTATTATCTGATATTGCACGAAATTTTGATCCCTTAGGTTTCTTGAGTCCCATAATTATTACAGCAAAAATATTTTTACAAAAGCTTTGGTTATGTGGTGTTAGTTGGACCGATGAACTTCCATCTGAACTTGCTACAGAGTGGGAATCTTATAGAAATGAATTGGAACACATGGACACACTTTATTTAGAACGTTGGATGTACACGCAGTTTGATGGCACTGAGAAGATTGAAGTTCATGGATTCAGTGATGCTTCATGTAAGGCATATGCTGCCGTTGTGTATGTTAGATTGATCACTAGTAATAAAATTCGTGTTTCACTTGTTCTCGCGAAAAGCAAAGTTGCTCCCGTAAAACAAGTTTCACTGCCTCGTTTGGAGTTATGTGGAGCAGTTTTATTAACAAAATTAATAAAAGATGTGAAAACTAGCTTAAACGTTTCGAATGATTCGGTATTTGCTTATACAGACTCCACAATTGTGTTATCTTGGTTGAGAAAAAGCCCAAACAATTGGAAAACTTATGTTGCCAATCGTACGACTGAAATTTTGAATGTTTTAAGCAGTGATCGGTGGCACTATATTAAATCAGCTGACAACCCTGCAGATTGTGCAACTCGAAGATTGAGTCCTGAATCTTTAAAGTCGTGTGATTTATGGTGGCACGGACCATACTTTTTGCAAGAATCTGTAGATCTTCCTTTTGGTTTAAATAACATTCCAGAAACCGCACTTGAATCTAAATCAAAAACAACCAATTGCTACCTTTGTTGATGTTAATAATGAATCAAATTCATTTATAATAAAATTTTCAAAATTTCAGAAATTGTTACGTGTGACAGCTTACTTATTTAGATTTATCAAAATATGTAAGAATCGTCTTAAATGTAAAACTGACAAAACTGAGGTTGCATCCATTCCTCAATATTTAACAGTTGATGAATTGGCTCATGCTACTAATGTTTGTATTCGTTTGTCTCAGGGAACTTGCTTTTCTGATAAGATTCAAATGTTAAAGACGGGCTGCAAACTTCCTAAATCAAGTAAATTACGGTCATTAACTCCTTTCTTAGATGATGATCAAATTTTAAGAGCTACTGGACGTTTGCATAACGCTCAAATTGAATTTGACGTGAAGTCACCTATTATTTTGTCTTCTAAGTGTAATTTGGCTTTGTTAATTGTCAGAGATACTCACCTTAAGACCCTGCATGGAGGACCACAGTTGACGCATTTTACAGTCCGACAAAAATATTGGATAATCGGCGCAAAGAACCTTGTTAGAAAGACGATCCGTCAGTGTATGACTTGCTTCAAGTACTCTGCTTCTCCGATTAACCAATTAATGGGACAATTACCAGCTTATAGAGTAAATCCTGCTAAACCTTTCCGTAATAGCGGCGTTGATTACGCCGGTCCTGTGACTTTAAAACTATATCCAGGCAGATGCCAACGTACAACTAAGGCCTATATTTGTTTGTTTGTTTGCACTATCACTAAGGCTATCCATTTAGAATTGGTGAGCGATCTTTCCACCGCCGCTTTTATTTCTGCTTTTCGTCGTTTCACTTCTAGGCGTGGTCATTGTAGTGACATTTGGAGTGATTGTGCTACCAATTTTGTTGGCGCATCCAAGGAACTTGATACTATGTTTAAAAATCGAGAGTCTTCAGTGATTGGAGAAATTTCAGAGTTGCTGGCCAAAGATAAAACTAAATGGCATTTTATATCACCCGGTTCGCCCCATTTCGGAGGTTTATGGGAGGCAGGAGTCAAATCCGTCAAATCTCACATCAAACGTGTTGTTGGGCAGTCCTGTCTTACTTTCGAAGAATATTCTACTCTGTTAACTCAAGTCGAAGCTTGTGTTAATTCGAGGCCATTGAGTCCTATGGGTGCCTCGATAGATGACATTTCTCCACTCACTCCTGGACACTTTTTGATGGGTGAGGCTCCAATAACGGTTCCGGAGGTCTGTCTCAATGATAAAATTTCTCATTTAGATCGTTGGCAACTTATTCAAAGAATGGTGCAAAATATATGGGCTCGTTGGAGTATCGAGTATTTAACAACATTACAGAATCGTTTTAAATGGCATCAAAAAACTCCAGAATTTGATGTGGGCGCACTTGTTCTAGTCAAAGATGATAGACTTCCTCCCGGAAAGTGGTTGCTGGGTCGTATTGTCGAAAAGCACCCTGGCAAAGATGGATTGACGAGAGTTGTAACACTCAAGTATAAAAATAGTTTATTTAAACGTCCTATTACTAAATTATGTCCCCTTCCCTTTGATACTTAAATTTTAGTTATTTTCAATAATAAGTTGTTTAAGCTGTTATGGTAGATTGCTGACTTAATGTATCTTGTTTTGTTTATTTATGACTTGTTTCGCCTGTTGAAGGACCAGTCGTCCTTGGGGGCCGGTAATGTTAATGTAAGAATACTTGTGTATCAAATAGTTCCTTGGGTCACCACTAGATGTCGCTGTACCATATTGAAATTCGATATGGTTTGTTTTATATTATTTGTTATATCTATTTTTACTTCTCATTAAATAAGTTTGAAAATTAGTGCAGTGTATCAGTAAAGTGTCTCCCTCTATAGTAAGAAGTGAACAAGGTCGATGCAAGGCACTGTTGAAGCCCTTTCCTCCATGATGAGCTCCCAGGAGATTTAGTCAGATAATGACTTTTTTGAAGCAATTCTTCTGTTTTACTCATACTGTGTCTTCCATTGCTCAGTTGACGGCTAAATTAGCAGGGCTTAAAAGCGGCTGCAGCAAATTCGCAACTACGCAGACAGCCCTGGCGGCTGCCGAATTGCTGCGGGCTGCAGATGCAACTTGTTATACTAACAATTGAACCCGTGCTTTTGCATTGTGAAATGGTACGGAGTTTGCCGGAGCTAATGTGTATCTTGACTAATTTTGGTCAAAACAAAACATGTTCAGGGATATAAATAATAAAATTGTAAGTAATTATTACATAGTCTCTCTTTGCATGGGTTTTAATTATATACTTACTTCTAACTTGTGTATTATAATTTATAATAAATAAACAAAGAAAAATAAAAAAGTAGGAAGAAACTGGATAGAGCCGTAATCGATACTTTATCACTTAGGTACTTATAGCATTGTGTTACGAAAATGCCACTAATTACTTTTTTTTTATTGACGAGGAAATATGAAAGATACACAGAGTTTACAGTTCCCTTGTGGCATCGCTAACGTAGAGTCGGTCATAGTAGACCCGGCTCTTTGACTGATTGCTCTTGACTGGTCTGAATGGATAGGGTTATTTTTTTAAGTTTTATTTGATCAGAAATCATACCTGACTAATCAAAAGAGCTGGTAGTAAAGGGGATAAAAAACGACTAAAATGAATGTCTGGAAAGGTCATGTAAAATATAATTTACCAACAATATCTATTATAAAGTTCTTTAAAGAAGAGTGCCGTCAAAAGTCTTTAAATTTAAATATACCTACTATTTTAGATTTTGTATTTAGTTGGCTCGGTAAGCCACCTCTGTAAATATCACAGGGATCAAAGCATAGTTATGGTTTCCCGCCGCTTTTAAAACGTTTTTATTTAAAACAAAACCTTCTAGCACATTTAAGTATTTTACTCTGCCTTACTTTATAAAAGTAGGAATATAATTTAAAAATATATTTCAGAAGAATCTCAGTCTCTCAAAATCTTTGAATGAAGACTAATAATCTAAAAAGCTATAGATAAGAATTTAACCTACTTACACAAAAGAAATATCGAGCAGAAATAAATTATTCGTATCTAATCTATGAAATAAAATACCGTTAGGTATGTATTACCTAAGGCATTACTTAAAATTCTGAGACCTGAGCAAAAATATTTTCGTCGTTAAGAAGCTCTATGTTTAAATAGTTTTCCAAGAAATAATTTCGTTATAATGTTCCTCTATTATTTTGACAAAATAAATGTTCACTAAGAGACGGTAGGGTATCGAAATGTTTCCTTAATAGGCGGTAACGGTAACTAAAGGTTACAGCGGTTGAAGTGTCGAAGTATATATACTTCGTGCTCAAAGTAAACGATCCAATTTTCTTGGGGTCTTGTAGCTGTGAGTCCAAGGCCCCCCGCGGCCGCAATCAACCGCAGAGGAAATTAAACTGTTGAATTATTAACCTGCCGTATGAAATAATATTCTCTTTACTGGTTTCAATACTGCACCCGATTTATGTCTTCACTACTTTATACAGTCGCGGTACGTGCTCGTTTGATTGCGTTGCGGTTCTTTATTGTCTATTGGGTTGTTCAATGTTCTATTATGGCTCGTAAAACAATTAAAAAGAAATACAATAATTTGTGAAAGGCAATATCTGTTCAAAAAGTTGATTTATTTATATTAGTTTGCAAATAAACTGAAATAAATAAATCAACTTTTAAGAGTTATGATATGAATGCATAAACCAGAAACAGTGACACAATAAATTTATCCGAAAAGTTTATTTATTTATTTCAGTTTAGATCCAAACTAGAATAAACAATTAAAATTTTTGGACAATCACATTTTTTGGCTATTCTTGCGTTGAATGCATATACCAGATATATAGCAAATAATGTTATCAAGTATATTATAACTCTAAATTAATTATTTTAATGTGGTTATTTAAGAACCATTTTCATACCGTGTCGTTTTCGAACTTCGAAGGGACAAGTAGTATGATTTAGATGTACAGGTTATGAGGTCAATTTATTAGCTTACAAAACAAACTTGCTGTTCCTAATACGACACATAAATTTATTTTTCAATTAACTCCCAATAAAAGTTATTTACTTGTACCTTTAACCCTTCGGACTATTTATCACGGGCCCGTTACAAAAGTTTAGTGGAAAGAGTTTCGGAGTGGACCCCTGTGTCGTCCCTCCTCAAGATTGATGGCTTCTCTCAGTCAACGGCTATGTTGTTCACAGTCCCAGTCTGTAAATACTACCAACCATTCTTTGTTTTCATTAACAATGATGTGTTTTACAGTTCATTGTTTCTTTTTAGATATGCACCTCGGTTTTTCCGGAGTCTGATACGAGTACATTATTATCATGCTTTCGGCTGTCGGTTCCAGTAACAAATAAATTTAGGTCAAATCTATTTTTCATGTAGGTGAAGTTATCAAAATTAAACATTCATAAAATCTATATCTATAATTAGCATGATGAACTGGACCAGCTATTAGAATGATTACATAAAATAAATATTTACTTGCTCTCCTTATATTGCTGAATATCGTTCTGGAGAGATAGCACAGTAGAATACATCACTGCCCTTTTATTTTCCCACTTCATCTCTATTCAAATCAATCAATCAATTAAATAGTTTTATTTCAGGCAATAAGGCCCATAGAATAAATACCTTACAGACTATTATTATTATTATTAATCGCGTCTTGAGGCATCGCCCTTTATTGGGAGAAACTTTTAGTCCAACAAGGGACTGGCGTAAGCTTTAAAGAAGAAGAAGAAAGTGTAGATTGATTTAAGCGGAGTTGGACGGGGCTAGGTGGAACGGAGCTCAGCGGCGCATAAATGCGAAAAATGCCCATTTCTGATTCAAAGTTTTGCGATTGGTCAAAATGCTTGAAATCTCGAAATTGAAATTTACCCTAACGAAACCTAACTTTCATTTCAAGCAGCCAAAAATTCAACTACGAATGTTTTCTCAATGTCATTGAGCATCTAGCGATAACAAATTTCACTTTCACTGAATTCAGAGTTCATTTTCCAAGCTGTAAATATTGCACTTGTGTTGAACGTCTATTCGCTATCTATCAACTCCGATGTTCCATTTCATAGATATTTACTACCAATATGAATAATTCAAACCGAGCGTGTGGCGTGCGCGAGTCTCAAAGAGAAGATGAGCTTCTCTACAGTTTAAAATTGTCAATTTAAAAAGAGGTGTTGAATAGAAGATTTTTGAGACCGTAAGTAGTCACGTTATCTGAAAAATTTAGACAAGTGGACGTTTAACGCTTAAAGCTTTTAAAATCTTTGGAAGTTTGAATTTGTTAGACATTCTGATATGATGTAATTTATATCAAATATCTGCGATATTCATTAATTTTGGCCGGTCGTGAAACTTAAATTTCTGAAAAATAAAATAAGAAATTAAAAAATCCATTTGCTTTACAAACTGACTGCAGGCTTTTCGAAGTCTACACTTCGGAAGTTGTTGCAGGTTAGTTAGTTAGAATGTGGCAACCTACCCATGCCTTCGGAATTACCACAATTAAATTTGCCATAAAATTCCATAAGGCATCATCTAAAAAAGAGACCTTAAAATCTTAACCCTAAAATATAAGTAATGCATCTAAAATTGTGTACACGTCAAAATGCCACGTGAATTTCCAGTTTTCTACATTGAATACTAAGAACACAGATAAATTGGCTCTATCACGGCGCATCACGTCACCCCGCCATCTTATCACATACTTGCATAATAACATTTTCCGCAAAAATCAAATTTCATATTTATCCTGTGATGTCTGGAAAGCTCCTCAGAAGACAGGATTTAATAAATGTATTTTTTTCAATCCTATCTTTGAAATAATTCTCTACGAATATGATAGGATGGTACGTACTCTAAGACTGGAAGATTGTTATAAATCTAGCCATAGGAGTTTTTGGCGGGAAGTCAAGAGGTTCAGTTGGAGTTTGCTTTAAATTATTTTGCAAATTGATTCTGGTGGACTTTATAATATAAAATCGGTGTAGTTTAGTTTTATAAATGCTCATGCTCATGGACAATATGTAAAATGGTTAAAGTGGATACTCATAGTGCGGCTGTAGTGATATTTATTTGCGGACTGTGGTGGGCGTTTATAGACGCCGTCCGCCACTCATTCGGCTATGAAAACCAGTGGACTCGTATAAATTTGTTGCCAGAAACTCCCTTGAAGCAATCAAAGGACCTACACCAACCTTTGATTGTATAGTTAGGGTTAGGTTTAGGAATAAAGAAGTGATAAAATAAAGATGGGCTCTAAAGGACTAGTACCCAGAGCCGTAAAATAAATATTAAAAAAAAGAAATGTGGTGTCGTGGGACACCAGGTAGGAACGAAGTTCCTTCGGCTAATGTAGAATCGACACAATTTGCAAAAGAAAAATCGTGCTCAAAGGAAGAGAAAGGTATTATACACTACTCGCTTGTGTATACGACTGTCGCGCCTGCGCACGTCTCATATAACGGTTTTATTTAACGAGGTCATCCTTACGGTTTTACTATCACATTTTTTTCAGTTCGGTCGCGCAGCAAAATCCCTATCTCCTCCAAGCCTGCCGTAAGGAACTTCGTTCCAAAAAAACTAGCCATATTTTTTGGGCATACGTTGTTAAAACTTAAATTAAAAAAAATTGCAAGAAAATTTTTTGTTGACTTTTCGTATCTCCCGATATATATGATTCTGTTTCAGTGCTTCCCTTTTACTAGATTTTTACGCAGGAGAATGACAGGATATGAAAGTTCGGCCATTAAAAAGTTCTTGAAAAGATAATCAGATAACCAGCGATTACGTATACATAGGTAAGGTACATTTTTTACGACTATAGTCGTAAAAATTAGGACAGGGCGTTACGTCAGTTTATGTTATGTTAAATAAACACAGAAATTGTTATTTGGGGATCGATTATCACTCGCGTCCGTAGGCTTTACCCTCGAGACCCTACACGTGATCCCCGGGTGGTGCTAAAGAGTGATAACTTTTAAGGTGGTAGAGCCCAAATATATTAGCTACAACAACACCTTTAGCTCATAAATCGGGTTTGCTCGAGCCGGCTAATAACCACCTTCTCACAGAATACCGGCGTGAAATAGCAGCATGTAAAGGCTGCTGTGTTTCGCTTGGTGAGTGAGATTCCGGTAGCCCAATACCCCTTCAAACTTTCCATTAGATTGAATGGGTATCTTTTGGATAGGCATGCTTCATCCTAGTCTTTATCGTCGCTTTCCATCAGGTGAGATTGAGGACAAATACCTAAACCAATAAATTGTAAAAAATAAAAAAAAAAACCAAATTCAACACAAAGAAAAAAGTAACAAACCATTTGAATTTAAATTGGCACATGCGAGACAGAATTTCAGATTGTCGACACTTACTGATATTTACCGATTTGCTGTCGATGCCGATTCGTTGTTGAAAGTCACGCTCCGCCGCCCCGCGGTAATCCAATACTTGTCGCTTTTTCATTTGCCTCCACCTTGACGAAATCGTATGAAATACGAAGTAAGTATCTGTAGATGGTGCTATACAAATTGTAGTCCATAAAGGTTCGGCATAATGCAAGCATTCTAGAAAAAAAAGGGACTTACCTGTCTGATAACTATTTATATGTTAACTATACTGGGAAGTAAATAAAAGGACTGTAATATATAGGACTTATATAATGTAAGAAATAACAAAGTGTGTGAGCCGTTGATGGTGTGAATGTGAGAACAACGGAATTGTAAGTTTGAACATTTGAAGTAATTCCCCTGGTGTTGCGTTTTGTTATCTTTTTTTTCATTCTTTTCAGAACTTCATTTGTGTAATAATTTCAAGTGAAAATCGTCTCAATCCTTAACAAATGTAATCGGTAGTTAATTTATTTTAATAAGATAGATTTTAATTAAGTAGTAAAGGTTAATATTCTGCTTTACCTACAGACACATACTATTTGTATATTCAAATAAAACAAAAAACCTGAAGTATAAAAAAGTAGATTGTGCTACAAGGGGGATAAGTTAATATTTTGAGAGCGAGAGCGCTTGGTTTTTACACGAAAATACTATCTGGCAGGTCCTCTAGTTTAGTGTATTTTACAACGTAAATAAGTCTGTCATAAGCCCTCAAAGAAATTAATTACATCTGCCATTAGCTGGTAGAAAACAAACATAGTTATCGCTTGTTGGTCTACGACATGCAAAGCTCAAATGTTTGTCTGCAGACTAGAAGAAAAAATTGACGCCTTAAGTATTAACTAGTAAAATAAAACAACAACACAAAGTATCCAGTATTAATTAGCATTAACTAATTTTTATATGATAGCAAGAAATAGCAATTTTTTTCACTCTTTATAATTAAGAAAATACGTATTAAATGGGTTTTAGGGAATAATTATTGGGAATAAGTCTGTATACGTAATATTTTGCTAGCTATTAAAGCTAGCAAAATGTTAGGTATACAGACTTTCTAGTAGGACTAACTTGGTAGGTCTGCTTGGACAACATTTTTTTCTTTATGATGCTACAATAATCCTACCAAGTTAGTAATAAAAAAAATGCTGACATTCAAAACACGTAGCTTCAGAAATGGCCCAGTTTCCGCCGATCCGACGAGACAGGTACTCTATCACAGTGGAGGAAAACCTTTCAGAGATAAATGAGAAAGCACCGCATATCGAACTAAGTATAACGAAATAATTAGTGCCAACATTTTGTCGGGCTACTTTCTTCTTCTTTAATACTGGACATTATTAAAAAGCTACTACTTTTTAAAATTAAGCGAGTACCTATATGTAAACCTAGTCAAAGATCTCTTAAAAAAAAGGTATGTCGCCATTCTGATTTAAAACATTTAATTAATTTTCAGCTTAGTTTATTTAAGTAACTAATCTTAAATGAAGTGTTTACTTGCAGTGCTTTCGATTTTTATCACGACGACATCTGATAGCGTGTTACTTTTTGACGCCTTTACAAAAACGTCGATAATTTAGCTACCATCAGCAAGTAACTCTCACAGTATCACAAGTTGTATAGCACGTAAGTAACTATATATTTGTTGCATTGCAATTCACAAAATGTAAAGCAATTTATGAACGTAATTTAATTTGGAATAGTGCCTAAACAATCCGCGTCACCGAGCGAACCTGACGCCTTGATTAATTTAATTGCCTCCATTTTACACGCACGCTATAAACAATTTAATTTAGAATACTCACTCCAATTCACACGACTCCCAGAGAGACCACCGTTATTAATGAGTTTTTTTAAATAACACCATAGATGACTTTAATTTACCCGTCACACGGAAACAATTCGTGTTTCTATTTGTTTTTAAAACATTTTAACATTAATCATCCCACGCTAGAGGGTCCCATCCACATTCAGCCATATCGCGTAAAATGAAAATTTTGTTTGAATAGGTCACTTATCTAACCGTTTTATTAGCTTAAAAAATCGTGCTGTGGAAACGTATTTTACAATGGGTTGCGAATGTTGCGATTGCGATATGAAAACAAAAATATAGAAGGGATCGATTTTAAATAAATATACTACTTAGTAGTAAATATCTTAATACTAAAGATGAATGTAGTTTGTAAATAATTATATGTTTTTCTTCTATGTACGTTTACTTGGTAGTTTCATAAATACAAATACAAAGCTCAAAACAAAGTGTGCTTTATCAGGTATATGATTGAGTCAATTCAAATTAGTTTTGGATAACTTATAACACCACACCTGCCTCACAGTGAATTGTAATAAAATAAATGTTAATATATAATAAAATTGTAAAAAAAAATAATATGTTATGTATATATACTAGTAACTTACTAGTATATATACATAACATATTATATACGAGTATATAAAAATACTATTATATTCATACCTACCTTTAATTCGACGCAACGCAACTTTATATAAGGTAGGTATTTATCTATTTCGGTATACCCTACACAGATTGAAAGGTTACATTACCGCTTACATTTTTAGCTAACATAATGATATACAGGTACTTAAGTTTGTTAGGTATGGTTTATAATCTAGTAAGAAGTATGTACTAACATACTTAATTATGCTTACTTACATGAAAAAATCTAAGATAACTTTCAATTTTCACCAAAGCGCAGACACTCCTAACGGAAAGCCGTACTGGAGAGTGGTTGTCTGACTATATAATAATCGTCTCTCTTTGTACCTATCATCATCATCATCACCAGCAACATAACGTCCTACTGCTGGACATAGGCCTCTCCCAAGGATTTCTAAAACGACCGATCAATAGCGGC
The DNA here is from genome assembly GCA_943193695.1 of Acrobasis suavella. Taxonomy (NCBI): domain Eukaryota; kingdom Metazoa; phylum Arthropoda; class Insecta; order Lepidoptera; family Pyralidae; genus Acrobasis; species Acrobasis suavella. The sequence goes on along the minus strand of OW971931.1, from coordinate 13,419,522 downwards.
CTGCATTCAACGCTTTCCAGCGACCTTGGTCAGGTCGTCAGACCACCTTGTGGGTGGGTGTCCTACACTTCACTTGCCAGTACGTGGTCGCCATTCGAGAACCTTTTTTTCCCATTTGCCATCGGTTCTTCGCGCTATGTGTCCCGCCCACTGCCACTTCAAGGAACTAAACCGCTGGGCTATGTCGGTGACTTTTGTTCAACTATGAATTTCCTCATTTCAGATTCGATCACGTAGGGAAACAACGAGCATAGCCCTCTCCATAGCACGCTGAGCGACCTTGAGCCTTCTTATGAGACCCATCATACATAGTAAGAGACCACGTTTCAGAGCCATAAGTCATCACTGGTAACACACATTGATTAAACACTTTCGTCTTGAGGCACTGAGGTATTTTGGACGAGAAGACACTGCGTAGCTTCCCGAACGCTGCCCAGCCGAGTCGGATTCGTCGAAAGACCTCTTCCTCGAAGCTGGAACTTCCTGCCTGGATCAATTGACCCAGATAGATATACTGGTCTACAACTTCGAGTGTGAAGCTCCCAACATTCGACATTATTTTCGTTTTGTCCATGTTCATTTTGAGGCCCACTTGTTGGGAGACTCGATTTAGGTCTCCGAGCATAGTACTTAAGTCTTAACAGTTTCGGGGATATGACGTCTCCCTGTACACCTTTGCAGTGGAATAGCCCTCGTGCATTGCTCCTGTACTCGGACTGACATAGTGGCGGTTCTGTATAAGCACTTCAACACTTCCATTTACCGATAGTCAATACGGCATCGCTGGAGAGACTGAAGCACGGCCCACGTTTCGAACGAATTAAAGGCTTTTTCATAGTCCACGAACCCTAAGCGTAACGGCCGGTTATACTCCCTCGTCTTCTCTATAACCTGCCGCAGCGTGTGAATGTGGGCCGTGGTACTAAAGCCTTTACGGAAACCGGCTTGTTCGGGGGGCTGGAAGGCATCAAACCTGTTTGCGAGACGATTCGTGATTACGCTCGAAAACAACGTATATATGTACACGACTTAGAAGCGTGATAGGCCTATAGTTCTTCAATAGGGCGTTGTCTCCCTCTTTAAAGAACAGGACCACCACGCCCTGTTATACGCTTCTGGCATTACGCCCTCGAGCAGAACAGAATTAAAGAGCCTCTGAAGGACTTTCAGTACCGGCGTTCCGCCTGCTTTCAGAAGCTCTGCTGTAACCGTCCTCGCCCGGCGCCTTGTTGTTTTTGAACTGTTTGAGGGCCATCCTAATCTCGTATAGGCTGATATCCGGGATATCTTCGGTATGTGTCGGGTCAGCTTGGCTCTTGGGTCTTTAACCATTTGTCCGCTGGGTTGCGAAACGGAAGTATACAGCTGTCCATAAAGCCTCTCGATCTCTGCCAGAACCCCTTCGTTAGTCGACACCAGGCCGCCGTCCTCCGTCTTCAGCTTCTTCAAGATATTTGTACTTATGTAATTGTACCTATGTAACTCTACAATTACATAACTATTATTACTTTCATCAAATTATGCCTTTTTAGGGTTCCGTAGCAAACAAGGAACCCTTATAGTTTCGCCATGTCTGTCTGTCTGTTCGTGGTTTTACTCAGTGACTATTAGTACTAGAAAGCTGTGATTTAACATGGATATGTATATTAATTAGGCGGAAAAAGTGGTAAAATAAAATATTTAAAAAATATTTTTTTAGGGTAGCTCCCATGCAAGTAATGTGAAAAGGCAATTTTTTTTCTCAATTGACCAGTCATGTTGGGTATCGTTGAATAGGTCTTTCAAAAATATTATGAGGCAATTCACAGCTATAGTATATATAACGAAATTTAAAGGAAAACTATCAGAGCTAAGAAGGATTTACAAATTAAAAAGTTATAGGCGATCAACTTATAAAATGTACTCGTTAAATGAAAATTTCACTTAAATTCAATAGAAAATTAGTTTTTGGACGTTTTAAGTGGCTTGAACTCAAAGTGGGCATTGGTAACTACGGAACTCTACACTGCTCGTGGCCCGACACGCACTTGGCCCATTATTAAAATTGAATATCAATCACCTTATATTCGTTAGTGAGATCACACCGGTACGTTCAACGACGTATATTTTTTCTATTCCACTGAACAATGAGCACTAAATCCCATTTCCTAAATAACCTGCTGGTAAAAATGGAAAATACGTTATTGCTCGTCTTATAACCCTAAAATGCAAATCGAATCTATTTTCGCAGCATGGAGAAATATTTGCGTGCGGGAAGTAGAAATAAGCTTAGCGGAAGTACGAAATTGGCTTGGATATGTCGATATTATTTAATGTAGCGAACCCCCAGGCTTGTTTGTCGACTGGAAAATATTTATTATAGTTTACCTCTGCTGCAGATACTTACCAAATTATATTGTTGAATATATAATACTTATAAAGATATATTATTTTGTGTTTTTCTTTCTGTTTGGCATTTAAAAAAAATGTTTATGATCCATTTTGTTTTACGTAGTAAAAAAAATCTTAGGTCTATGATTTCGTAAGTAGATTTATTTAGTGGAGGCAAATGACAATTCATTGGTCATAATTTTGTGCTAAGTTTTTAACCCAATGATGCAAAAAGTAGAAGATTTTGTGGAATACAGATGTTTATGCAATACTATCAACCTTAAAGTGAAATAATAGTAAGACGTTAAAAAAAATACACAGTTTTTATTTTCATTTTTGACCAATAGATTTATTGGAAGAAATTACATTCCGCCGACACTTAACTGATTGTATTCCTAATTATTTGGTGATATATAGAATATTGCATGAATTACTTTGCAATGCACATTATACTCATAAAACTTTTGACAAAATCATAACACAAAAATTTGGTCGTTAACGAGTTTTTTGTTTATAATGATGACTTGTCGTGCCCGGTTTAATTTACATAAAAGGCAGGCAACTGATGCAGGGAATAATATCGCTGATATTGGAAAACTTGGCGGAAATGTTTTGAGCTACGTACCTACCGTACATAGAGCTAATAACTTCCTCCAAGATGCTGATATTTGCTCATGCTGAATAGGGTTGTCAACGTTAGAAACTTATAAAATTAACCCACATTTATCTTCTCTACTTTCCTACCGATTAATTTTAAACCTTATTTATATTGACTATGCATTATATTATGAGTGTAGAATTCACTATAAAATAACCACGGGAAAAATAATAAGGATGCAGGAGTTAATATTAAATTATTAGATAGACACCTAAAGGGTATCTTTATATGATTTTAGGTTTTTATATATGCAAATATTGCTCTTATCATGTAAGTACTTCTAAACTGATGTATTTTCTAACATTTTAAAGTCAATAATTACTTACTATAATGAAATGTGTCATACGTACAACCCTATATGGAATGCATTGACTTCCTGTATTTACCTAGACGCTACTGCCACCCGTAATCGTCAAACACAAACATTTTGCATCGGATACGATACGATTGATACTGTAGATCAGATCAACATATATTATATGCATTGAATATCTATCTGCCTTTGATTTAAAGATCAAGTACGTATATTGAAATAAAAAAACAACAATACTATTTTTGATTGTTTTTTTCATGTGTGTATTTTAGTTATTATCGTGTTTACTTTATTTTCTGTTTGTTTATATAAAGTTTATGCCAAAATCACTAAACCTCAACAAAGTCAAAATATTTTTACGACCACTTCCCACATTTCGTCTTATAAAAATGCATTATAATCTTTCGTTAAATACGTTAACAGACTGAATTGGTACGATTGGCAAGAAAAGTCATGCATAGGATAGTAGTAAACAACTCAAGCGTAAGCTTTGCTCCTCTAGGGAAATAATGAAACAATAATACGAAGCAATTTGTCAGAGATGTAGCTTTAAATAAAATCTCTATGATGTTATAATTTTACGGAACAAAATGGTGAGAATTGAAATTTAGCTTACGAATTCTTTTTAAGTTAATAAAACGTAAGCATTTCGTTTTTTTTTTAAATTTGCTTGCTTTATTTTACACCTGTTACATATAAAGATCGCCCAAAAAATGATAAATCTTAACTGAAAACTAACTCAAATATCTGTTAACACCAGATTATTACTATAGGTACCGAACGTAGACCTAGATTTTTTTTACTTTATACCTTAGTAAGTAATCACCTATTATTCCCTTACCTGTCACTGGGAGGAGTTCTTCCCAGGTCAATTGTTTATCTATAGTTTTATTATTTGCAACAAATGAAGAGTTAAATAACAATTATGCTTTTTAAATAAGTTCCTGTTTGCAAGCTTACTTCTTACAAAATACTTTAATTAATGATAATGTAATGTTATCATTGTTATGTGCCTCAGTAGGTAGGTTTTTGTATGTATGTGCATAATTATATTCCGATACAAATACGGACCGCTAGTAAATACAGAAACAAATCAAACATAAAATATGGGTTGGCAAACCTAGATATGCCAAATCTAAAAGTATGCCTCTCCACTAAAGTCATGAAAACATTACTTGGATAGACGCAGGCCTATTGCGGATACTTTCAATGTTAATTCATCCAATCTAGAAACGCTGATGTTGCGATACAAGACAAATAACGTTAAATAAATGCAAATTGTGCTCTTAGCAAATGTTATTCATAGAACAAGGGAAACTTCATTTATATTCAGCGGAATTACTCGGGAGTATTACACAAAACAAAGTGAGGCAGAACGAAATTAGACAAGGTTACGAATATCAAGTCAACTCGCGAGCTGCTTTCTCTGCCAGTAACGTACGACCTGCGCACGCTCTAAGAATTCTCTCACCTCGTTCAAGCTGCCAAAACGATCGTCTGCACTCAGAATTCAGCACGGTGAAGCTAGAGACTCAAGGCTTTACTTTACTACTTTGGAAATAGGGTACATTTACGTAACGTATCCAGATAGTTCTTACTTAGAATAACATGCAATATAGCTACAGGTAACTGGAAGATTTAGGCAATTAACTTCCTTAAAAAGGTAATCATGAGGATCTAAATTTGAATTGTCTCGTGGTAGTAGTAGTACAGCTAGTACTAGCTGTTTTCCCACGACTTCCTTGCACTTCGTCATAGCGTAAATTTAAGTGTTATTTAAGTAAATTCTCATTTTATGTGATTTTTTTTAGATAGTTAAAAAAAATCTTTTTAGCCCACTCACTTCCTCACTGGGGTGGAGGGTTGATAACCTGAGATACAGGATATTTCCTAGTTTAGGTATCAGCCCACCGTAATCCTCTGATTAAGTTTAATTACATAAAATGGTTATGGTAAGAAATAAATAAATATTATAATTATTACAAATTTAACTATCTTACAATACAAATATAAACGGCAGCCGATCCAGGCTTTCATCAAAAGCTCCCTGCGGCCAATACTTGATACTTTCTAGCCAGAGATTTTATGCCTATGAGAGGTGTGTCGGCAAATGTCAATTGATAAGCTGATCGCGCGTTGCAAATGGATGTGGATAGGCCATACTCTTAGGAGGGAATCCACACCCAACCCGAGGCACCTGGACTAGCCGACCCATGCAGACCTGGTGGCGTACAGTTGAGACGGAGATGAAGACAATCGAGCTAACCTGGCTCAAGTAAAGCACGTAAGCCCAAGATTGATCGTGATATCGAAGGTTGAGGGCTTGAAGCTGTCTGCAATACCTAGGGGCCTTAGTACCTTAAGTCACAGATAAACAGTATCACATATTTACTTTTTATAACATTGACAGAGACACAGGAGTCTTATGGGGCATGTTTAGCAGAATGAGGATACAGATGAAGCTGCATACAGCATAATTAGTGGTACTCTGTTGCCATCCCTCACAATAATGTCGCCTCGGACCATATCTTCTAGCCATAAAGAAAATACGTCGCTGCTTTGAGGCATTTCCAAGAGGGCAAAAATTACATGTTTGAGTAATGTCGCTCTTTATTAACTGCTAAAATATGAGCGAGTGAAGGGGACACGTCTGTAATGAATGAGGCAACCAAAATTACCTGTGACGTCTCGCAGACGGAGATAAGAATACATTTATCTTTGTGACGCTGATAAAAAAAGTCGTAAAAGCTTGCCAATAAGAATGAAGTACGAAGTAGGAAGATAAAAACAGATATTGTTATTCCAAAACAATACATGATATTTTTCAGATGAAAACATACAACTTATTACAACATGTTTTCGCTCTAGCACCTCACAAATGTACTTAGGAGTTAATTTGAAACGAAATATTTAAAAATAACAAAATGTTCCTAGATACTAAGGAGTTTTGTCTTTTATCCACCATCTTCATCATCCAAGTCTAAAGAAGAAAAGTAAAAAGGAGACTCATTATTATTATTTCTGTGACTAAATATTCAAATTTTGTAGGTAAAATATAGCAAAATGAAATAGGTAAAAACGATACTTTAAAGTTCTAGACTTATTAATAAAGTACAGATTTAAAAAAATTACATCAGTCAGATATTTGCGTGATAAGTTTTAATGACGTCAGAAACTCCTCGACAGGTCATCGCCTGCATGCAAATTACTGGTCTGTTAGTTACTTAAAAATTTCACAAATTCGGCTTTCACGAAGGGCACTCAAATTTCTTAAGGAAAGAGGAAGTTAAAATGTTTCTTTGGGCTTAGGATAAATTAATTTTGTGTGTTTTTAATGCTTTGCCTGCTCAGCTTCCGCTATACTATTTCCGTAAATGCAGATACGGACGGGAAAAACAAAACCTGAAAACATTTCTTTTTAAATGCCGAAAAAAGTGTCATATAATTAGACTAGGACCTTTGTAGAATTTGGTTATCGCTTGCAATTAACATTCTATCTTATTTATTTATTTATTATTATTATGTATAAAATCGGTTTGGTCCTAGGTACGTATAAAAAACGTTGAAACATTTTTTTTTTATTTTACCTATAACGTTTTATATTCACATTCTAGCACGATCTTACATGACTTTTTACCTTTTGTAGGTACTTTTGTACAACAAATTTGAAATTTGACCTTTCAACTTACATACTTACGTAGAGGCGCATATTTTTTATAATTTTTTCTATTTTTTTTCACGATTAAGCTATTTCTGCTGATAGCTAGGTATTAAATTTATTTAAGTAAAAACTTAGCTTACTTCAATATAATGTATAAATTTATTACCATCACTAAATTATTCTAACTAGGTTTTCTTTCTTAGAAAAGTAATTCGAAACTTCGGAACTAATTTCAAAGACAAATAAAGTATGAGATCGAAAATATTGTCGGAAGCTGGACTCAATAACAGTCAGTGAGGCGCCGCCGCCACAACTTGGTGCACTGTAACAGTTCCATAACTATCATACTTAGATACAAATAAATCATGTCTTTAATCATTACAGCTTGGACAAAACCTAACACAATAAGACCCAGAGGCCAAGTTCAGCTTGTCTTAATTATTAGATAGGTATAAATTAATAAAATCATTGTTAGTTTTATTCAGCTTATCGCCTCAACGTTACAATTTACAGCCTCCATATTTTCCACACTAAGACTTGGCATTAATTTTATATAGATACCTAACATGTGATGAACAAGTTATATATCTACCTACCGCAATTTTGAAATTATTGCCTAAGTAGGTTAATAAAAAGTGAGTTAAAAAATATGCCACACTTTGGTACATTTTCCTCACAAAACATTTACATGTAAGTACGACCAAAACAATCAAGAAATAACTGCACAAATTGAATACTTCAGTAATAGTGCGCAAATTCGCAACTCACAAACAAAAGTTGTGAAACTGTAAGCTATGAATTATTCACGTGGGAAAGGTTGGCAGCAAGACCAACTGGAACAACCAACAATTCCTAACAAAAACTTCGCAGTTTTATGTTTGAAACAATAATTTGGTGTTTACACAATATCGCAAACGCAAGCTTCTCTTGCTGAAAATCTTTGGTTGCGAAATAGTATTTTATGCAACAGCTGTATAAGGAGAGTTAAAAAATGCGAGTGGCGCAGGTTATCGTAAATTGACACCATCGAGCATTTTTTGACTACTTATACAACGTTGCATACAATACTTTTTCTACGACTACATTTACTAAAATAAATACAAAAATAAACAAAGAAAAGTACGAAATACTTCCATATGTTTGGTAGATACTAGGTATCTATGGAAGACTTAATGTTTTTTCTATTGACGTCTTCCTAGTGACTAAAAGTGCCATTTTTGAAACATGGTGTCACTTAAACGAATGTTTTTCATAATACAAAAAACCGTGTGTTCAGTGACTCCACGTTTGAAAAATGGCACCATATGTTAAGAGCGCGCATAAAGCTAAGAAAATATCAGATTTCACCTGCGCACTTCACACACCCCGCTTTCGTCCACCGCTTTAGCGAAGTCGCTACCACAAATTAGAAAGAATATATTCTAACGGACAGATGGGCAACAAGCCTTCTAAACGTCATTTCATACTAACTAATGACATAACCCAGGACTCCATTGCGCTACCGTAGTATCGATATGTTATACATTGCGCTTTTTGATTTACTTTTAATTTTTGCTTGGCGCACCTGCTTTCTTGCCCCGGGAGCCCTACTACCTGACTATCCTGGACGACTTATATGTGATCGTGACGACGTCGTTAGAGTAGCTCAATATTGAGCTGATAAAATATAAACCAATCGACCAGCAAATTAGAAAAAAAAAATTTACCCGGCTACAACTGATCGTCCTCCGCCCACAATACCACACCTTATCCCATCTTTTTCCTAACCTTAACACTTTTAAAGTTATATCGGAAATGAAAAAAGGAACATTTAATTTACGTATTTTTATTTAGTAACATTTTTTTTAAATCTATATTAATATGTCCTCAATGTAACTTTAAGTCAACTGATATTTTTATTTCCTTAAAATAATGACTCATAAAGCTAATAAATTAAATTTAGAAAAATTACGCAAAACATACTCGCACTTAAACGACAGCCGCCATGATTGCGACGTCATACGTGTAGTAACAAATACTAGATTGCAAACTATTCATCCAATAATAAATGCACAATAAAATGTGCGCCTATTGTTTTAAGGGGATAAATGAATTTTTCAGGGTTCAGTGCTGCTCCCATTTGAAATAAATTATTTGAAAGGAAATGGAGATATCATTCAATATTTTGTCTAGATAACCCTTTCAAACTATTTTATTACCTAAAAAAACAAAATGGCGACTCAAATATTTATTTTATTCGGTTTTAGTATTTGTTGTCTGTGAAAATTTCAACTGTCTAGCTGTCACGGTTCATGAGATACATGGGGTGCCTGATGATAGACAGACAGACAGACAGAAAAACGGACAGCAAAGTCTTAGTAATAGGGTCCCGTTTTACTCTTTGGACACGGTACCCAAAAGAATAAATTAAGATAAGCACTTGTACCCAGAGCCGTAAAATAATTATAAAAAACGGCACCTTTTTGATCACGTGACATACAGATAATACAAGTACGGTTTTGTTTTTTTTATGGAAATAAAAATAAACCATAAGTTTTTGTAAAAAATTAACACTGTTTTTGCGTTTCTTTAGTATAGACCATTTTAATAACATTATTTAACAACTTAATTTTGACCGACGAGAACGGCCTAGCAACATTATTTCTGTTGTATGTACTGTTAAGCTCAAAGACCGAAAACGCTCAATGAGTGAAAAAATAGGCCACAACGCGTTGTGGCTAATGTCAAACGGCCACGACCACGACGACGCATTGTGGCAATCACGGAACGACCGCAATGCATTGTGGCCGTATTGATAAGGGCCACGTCGCGAATTGGAAATATAGGGAAGAAGGAAAACTGACGGGTGGGTGGTAACATAGATAGGTGACCACACTTTCACAGCTTTAGCAACCCACCATGAATCAAAAATTTGCCAGTAAACGTCATTTAAATCATTACACTCCTTCAGCAGTTGGGTAAAAATAAGCAATAAATAAAAAATCGCAATGTATGTCATTACTTTCTCTATGGGTTATTATTATTCTAAGATTATTACTATAGTGAACTGCTGACTTATGACAAGACCCAGCTATTATTTGACAGTTTATCAAAGAAATGGCCGTTGCCCGTTTCTGACTGCTTGTCATTGCATGTTCGTTGTCATAAATGATCGCACATACATAGTATAGCCATAATAATTAGATAAAAATTGGGTAAGTGCGAGTCGGATTGATATATCTGTCTGTGTGGTAAGTCAAACGAAGGTAAGTAAATAATATAACTATTTATATTTGTGTGTTTTGTTTTTGGTGTGTGTAAGTGGATAAAACTGAGTGTTAGAATTTTTGTGCTACCTAAAGGCATCTGACTTAGCTTGATGACTGCCATACAATAATATCAGCCGGGACTAAGGCTTATACGTGGTTTCTAAAGTACGAAACCCATGCAAATATATAAGTATCCATATATTTCTATAATATAATATGTATGCGCAAATTAAAAAAATGTATTTACTTTAAGTGATACAAAGACAAAAAGAAGCTAAAGCAGCTCTGAATTACAAAAGAATTATAAATTATAAATAAAAAGATTACACGGTCTTCCTTCATCTCCTTGAGTTGAAACACGTGAGAAGTCAAAAGCATAGATTTATTTTGCTTATACTACATCGATGACGATACTTTATGCATGATAATTCGATGTAACACAAATATAAGAAAAGTAAAATAACTAAACAGAAGAGATACATGCCTTCGACAATTAGCCATGAGTTTAATTTTTATCTTCTTATTCCTATATACGTATTCTCTTTTGGAGTGGATCACGACTGATTAATGAAACAAAACATGCCCATTACCTCGGGTCATGTGCGACAAAACGAGAGCATTCTGCGCGGAGTAAGAATGTAGTAAGCGCCCAAAAGCGCCGAATTTGTTTTATTTTAATTACTCGTGAAATATACATTATTTTAGAAAAATGGTAATACGGCTTATCGGCAATATAATTTTATATTATGTATAAAAATATTGACTCAGTAACACGCATAGTTTTGTCAAAAAAAAAGATTCTAGTTGAAAATTAGACGTAACTTTGCGATTTTTTTTCATTACTAAAATATTATGGTTTTATGTTTTTAACAAGACCAATTTATTTGAAATATAATGTAATATCTACATTAAAAAAACTAAGTTATTTGTGGTTTATTTTCGACTTTAAAAATCCAATATGCGATGGGCGATTTACCTATAGTCCCCCTCTTAAAATAACGATTTTATTATGTTGGCAGTATGGTAGATCTAAAGAAAAAAGTTATAGGTCTATGGCTAGGAGTAACGTTTTGGCGAAATAACGACACATGTGCTATTATATTAGGAATAGACTATAGACTTTTCTGAAATCATATAATCTATGTTCTTATATTAGTGTTCGGGACCATTTAAAAGACAGATAACAGTACAGGGGTATCATTTTTGAAATTACTTGTCACACCACGAATGGTTTACGCGTGCGTTTCCAAACGGGCGCATTTTTGAAATGATAGTATGCGAAGGATTTGCAACGAGTGGTCTCGACCACTCGTAATTTTGACATTTGTGGCGCAGATATGTCAAAGAAACCTTTCATAGAGAATCCGTTCCGTTTCGTGCTGCTTTTTTATAAGTGGTGAAATTCTTAGAAAACCATAGACATATTTTTGATGTTTTCTGCGTAAAACTATATTGTTTTTCGCTGACACGACGGTTTCAAAAATTACATATATATATATTTATATTAATTACATATAATACATAGTCTTCACTTTAGGAAACACGAATATAATGTTATTTTTTTACAAAAACTTATGATTGATTAATAATTTCAAAAACAAAATCGTAGTTTTATTGTCTGTGTCACTTGATCACAAACGTCGACCGCCATTTTATTTTCATAAGTAACGTCCAAATAGCAGATACGAGCTGTAGTAAATAATAAATCTTTATATTGTGTCTTCAAAGTATATTTAGTATCGTTGCACACGATTTATAACAATAGCCGTCGATTATTTATAAGTGGAAAGTAAAAATCTACCGATGACAGACACGGTGATATAAGCAAAGTTCTGTGCTCATAATACTGACTTATTTTCTACTGAATGCAGGACTATTTAATAGAAGTAAGTCCTACTTTTATTCCATTTCATTTGTAAAGATAGATACAAAAGACATAATACTGTGCATTATTGATGAAAAGTTTATAATCTAGCGTTTGTAACTACTGGTATGACATCACCATAGTGGCGGCTGTCGTTTCAGCGCCAGATTGTTTTGCGTAATTTTCAAATTCTATTTTTTAACATTTAGCGTCTTAATTTAAAGAAAATAAAAATGCCTGGTTCCTTACTTACATTAAGAACATATTAAAGTAGATTTTGAAAAATCCTAAAATGCCTATTTAATAGTTATTCAAAGTAATTTTTAAAATCGTAAATATTTCTTAAATAAAATAAAAAAGCAATGGCAAAAAAAGAAATCGAAAATTCTTAAATTAATAATGAAATCGACGAAGACCTGAGGATGACCTTCTTATGTATATTTGGAAAGTCGAACACAATAACTTGACATCTAAAACAGAGCCTTCCGCATTTCACACTTTAGTGAATATAACCATTATAGTTATATCCATAAAAGATATTATCCTTCACCAAGGTGAGAAATTCAAAGAATACTATGAAGATTTAAACCTGGAGCCAGTCAAACAAAATTCTTATATTATTAAAAAAAAATAACAAGTATGTAGTCAAATATCAAATGTATTTTGTACCCATCTAAGTACAAATTGGATAACATTACATCTAAGTACGAACAACATCAGATTCACTGTATTCTCGTATTTCTACGTTTACAAAAAAACATCAAACAATACTTTACAATACGATATCACAAAGATGGAAACTGCTTTAGAAAACAAAAGTGGTTAAGGATCTCAAGGGATGGTATACGATATTTTTACGTACTTATAAAATTTTGCAATAAAGTTGGATGATAACTCAAATTTTAATAATATGTTGAAAGGAATATCAAATAACACAAATAAAGCAAGACACCTAACGGTAAAGAGCGTTTGAAGCTTGTCTTTCGAAGCCAGCAGTTTGGTCGAGCATCAACTGTTGCAGATAAACCTTTGTTCTCGGCTGACGAATTTTTAGAATTGTTATCGAGTCCATTGTCGCCGCTAATGAACGACGTTTCACGGGAAAAGCCGCCGAGCAGAGATAAATGGGGGCAGAGCGGGTGTGAAAATTGACGATAATTATTGTATTTTGCAGCACAGGGCGTGTTATCAAAGTCGTTTGGTCCGACTCTTTGTGTGGCTTGTAGCTCAGTGAGTGCAAGTTTGGAAAGTTATTTGACAACTGATTATTTTGTGCTAAGATTTACGAATGTGATTGATAGGTATTCTGTATTAGGTATAGGTATAACATAATATCAGAAAAACTAAGAATTATTTTAGGTCTAGTATACCAATTTGAATCTTTTTACATGGAAGCACTCCACCGACAACAGCCTAGCTCTTAAATATAAGAAGATATAATATCATATTAATCTTACAATTACATATTCAACTTATATATAACTGCTATGTATTCATAAAAATCTGCACTCCGTTTAATCAGTTAAGTATATATAACACTCCTGATTTCATAAGCAATATTTTTTCTATCAGTTGTATAAATTGACTGCACTCCTTAAATGGGAAGAATATTCACATATAGGACCGATGTAAGAGGTCAGGTTCTTTATATAGGAAGGTAAACTATACTCGTAAATACATAAAATGACATTTATATTCTCAAACCTGAGTTTTCTGAAGTCAATATTCAAATTTTGTTACTTACATTACATAGGTGACCGGAAAATTAAACATCAGCGGAAAAGCCAATGAATACACGACATGTAATTCTACGTTTGTTAGAAATTGTGACCATCTCAGTTACAAGGAAGCCTTTATCAGTATAATGGCCTCTAACTACTCGCAATAAAACAAAACAAGGGCCGCTTTTTAACCTCAACTCACTACATGGGGAAGGAATCCGTAGCTGTGTTGGATTCCTTTTGAACCCATCACCAGATTTTTTTTCAATACGAGTAATTCATCAGCTTTTTTTCAAATCGAATCAAATCTTTATCAATACATTTAATTAAACTTTAAAAACAAACGTTGAATATATAAAAAAAAAACATTTGGAGCGATGGAGACATAGTAATAGAATAAGAATTAAAAAAAATGATTGTCTGTTGTTTGTCTTTTTGTACACACTAATCTCCAGAAATACTGGACGGATTCGAATGAAACGTTTCTTGTTATATATCTGTTCAGCCTGGGCAACAAATAGGGTAAGTATATTTAATTTTGGAAAATGGAACACCTATTGCAGATGCAGATGCAGCAAATTACGCCTTAGAAAAAGTTATTCAGCTTAGCATTTTTTGTTGAGATATAAAAATCAAAGATCTGGTCCGGTGCGAAATTCTCCTTGAACAACCGTACTTAGAATCCCTGACTATACTTCTGCGTGCTATTCCCACTTCTTCTCTGTACAAGCGGTGAAATTATGGAACTCACTACCACATACTATACGAGACTCCAAATCATTTTCTGTTTTTAGGAAGCGAGTAAAAGAGTATTATCTTTCCTTAACGTAATGAATGGTATATAGTATATAGGTATATTTATTCTATACTTATATATAATTTTATTTATTTACATTTATAGTTAGGTATATTTTAGTTTATGTATTATATAATATGTATGTGTATGTTTTAACTTTTAGATAAGTACCTATTTTATGTATTTGTATTTAACTTGAGTCTATTTTGTACACGCCTACTATTACCTGTTTTCTTCTCTTTTCCTGTCCTGGGTCTGCTGGAAGAGATTTCTTATGAAATAAGCAGTACCTATGTACTCAATGTTCTTACTTTGTTCGTTCCTATTTTTGTATTTTGTGTACATGAATTTTGTAAATAAATAAGAAATAAACAACTGATGGGCTTCCGCACCCCACGGCCTCAAGGTTTCTACCGCAAAATGCCTAAATATTTATACCCCTAAAGCCCCATATTTACGCCTCTTATTGGTGCAGTCTGCAGTCACCGCAGCTGCGCCAGCTTTGCGAGCGGTCGCTCTCACGTAGGACGGCAACAGTGTCCATGCATGTATCATCGCACACGAGCAACCGCCCGTTTTCCACGGGATGAGCGTCATGTCATCGGGCCTCTTGCTATCGTCTAATTGCGTTGACTAAAATTCCTGCTACAAATCGAGCAGGACGATCCTACAGCAAATTTTGGAAGCAACACGACGAATTGCATTGCCCGCGGCAATTGGACGGATGCCGCCGTCCCTTTCCCAGAGCGCACAAAGGTTGGCCCCATATAAAAGAACCCCATATAAACGGCGATTATGTCTGTGCCTAACTCTCTTGATAACATAAGATTTACAAGCCGGGTTTAATCCTCCAGGAGTGCAGTGCCGACGTCACCAACAACATCACAAATCAGATCTTTAAGGTGCTGCGACATACTGTCTAATTCGCCAGCAAAGCTCCTTCTGAAGGACATAATCGCGGCTCTTAAATCTTCTGCTGTAGCCTCCAGGGTACGCTCATAAGATACGGGGGCATCTGGCAAATGAGTTGTTGCTAAAGGTTGCGGATGTTAAGACAACAAGGCTGCGCGAGTCTCTGGTGTGTTGGGAGCAACAACGTCTGGTGTGATGGGAGACTCCTTATCAAATTGTTTAGTTTCTACCATTAGGGGCCCTCGGTGGAAGCTTCATTGGCAATTGTATTAGCATAATCTACATTACTATTACTAACTTGTGGTTGAGGTCTCTTATGACACCTACTTTAGTGCATGTGCAAATCTCTTTGTCCCTTGAAAAAACACGACTGGAAGAAATCTCTGTATTGCACGGGTTCCTGTGACGCGATTCCACCAGGCTGACTGGCGGATGTAGCGAGTTCAAGCGTCAGGAAAGTCTGCGTTGGCATATGTCTCTTAAAAAGGTAAGTTTAACGAATAACAACTAAAACAATATGTACCTACTCTGTAATTTCTCTAATATAAAAATACTCCAAAACAAGACCCTGGGCCAGAGTACATATCTATTAATTTATTTAAACATTCACAGTGGTTTCTTCTAGTAGGTAGTTCTTTGTTAGCTTGCTAGGTACTCTTCCAAGAACTTGAACTCTATTAATGTTTCTCTGGTTGGGAATGTCTCAGGTAATAAAAATACTCTTTTGAAAGGCACAGGGGGAAGAGTAAACGGAAGACTCATTTTTAAGTTATTTATATGGATATTCAAAGTTCAACATTATAAATTATTGTATTTTGCGGTGACAGTTTTGACGTTGTTGTTCAAATCAATAAACAACATACACATGTGATACAAAATAACAAAAATACTGCACATATCCGATCTGAAATTACATACAAATATATTTTCATCCAGGCATATGGAAAGCACAAGTATTCTACAATAATTTTTACTGTGTTATGACAAAATTCATAATTTTCTTGAATTTATATTCGGAGAAGAGTTGACTTTTGCAACATTTAACTTTTGTATCATTATAGTGCAGTCATTGAAGCGAAAAATACGGTCTTACCTCCGAATTTTTTTAACTGTGAACCGATTTGCATGAAATTTTGGAATTAGGCTCATCTTACCCTTAACTTCAAAAGTGAAAATGATCTAAACTCCGCCTATTATTTTTAAGGGGTGTAAACAACCCCTTAATGGAAAAATTGACATTGAGCCATTTAATCGCTAGAAAACATGTCTAATAGTAAGTGGTGAAATTGTAAAGTGTTTTCTAACACAATTACCTCATATTAAAATCATTTTCAACCCCTTGAAAATCTTACAACCCTTGCAAACAACCCCTAAATTGAAAAAATCACAAAAAAATACTTTGGTATGACATAAAAAGATGTAAGTGTAGAGTAAGTAATATTTTATATTCTCTATAATAATTGTCAAATTTTAACCCCCTTTCAACCCTTGAAAACTACCCCTTGATAAAAAGTTGTTAAATTTTTTTTTTTGATAAAATGAAAAGGATTTAAATATTATTCCACACTCTCGAAAATGATTATCATATTCTTAAGCTTTTCTACCCTTAAAACTACCCCTAAATTAAAACAGTAAATATATATATTTACATATTTAAAAATAATTTAATTTAGAGTAAAAAATTGCTATTTATTGAATAAAATATTTACAAATTATATAAAATTGTACTATTATTATTTAAATATAATATTATTATTCATGACTCAATGTCGGAGTCGCTGTCACATTCACATTCAACATCTTCATACAAATGTCGTCTGTGAGGGGTGATATTCTAAAATAAAGTCGACGTCTCGCTGGGACGGATCCGTCCTCTTGGTGGTTGAGAGGTTAAAATACTATTATTTAAATATTTTAAATAACTAAAACTAACTAATAACCATCACTCAAATGTGTTATACATATAAGAATGTTGGTATGTATTCATGCCTACGTTTCCAAAATATATGAGCCATATTATGTATATATATATACACATTACAATAGTTTTGGGTCTCTATTAGATATACTGCGTACTTTCACATTTTTCCAAATATTCACACTCCGAAATTTTCAGTTACTAAGTAGAAAAAAATATGATAAGTTTTTGGACCATGACTCCTTCAATTTGCATGCTATCACAATTTATAAAAAACCATTGTAAAGGTAATTAAGAGAGCTACAACATCCTTCATTGCAATATATAGTAAAAAACCTTTTTCTAAAACGGTGAAGGGTTTAAGGGCTTAAGAGAGGCTGTGATTGCGCTGCCACGCGCTCTTTAAACAATCATATTTTGTTTGACAGAAAAAACAAAAAACCAAATTGTTTGTCAGAAAAATACCTAAATTTTTCATCCCTACACTTTTATACGTATCTGTCGTCATTTTTGAGATATTATGAAAAAAGGCGGGTTTTTTAAAAATTGATTTTTTTTTAATCGTGCCTTTTTTGTAAAATATGTGTCCTGAAGCAGCCAAACTGATACAATCTATCAAACTCTTCATAATAAAGTTAATTCTAGGCGGAATACGATTAATTTTAATTTTGGTGGAAATGGCACTTATAAAACCCATTGATTTAAATGAAAAAACATTAGATGCTCCTCTTATTTGCAATACAGCTCACTTATTTTACGTGCAAAAGACTTTTAATAGTGCTCATTTTAAAGCTTATTTCAAGCACTACAAAACCCTTTTTTATTAGAATGCATAAAATGCATCTGCTCGCCGCTAGATGGCATTGACCACATCGATTAAATTTCAGACAAAATAAAAAACGGCTTTGATCTTTAATATCTAGCTTAATATTGCACTTAGAATACTTTATAAAAAACCAAATTGTTCATTTTTTCCTGCTACAATTTTGTTGTTTATAAAATTTTCGATAAAACGTATATTTTTGGAGATATTTGCAAAAAACCGATGAAAAACGTAAAAAAATTGCGAATTTTCAATTGCCAATAACTTGAAAAGTATTGGATTTTTCGAAAAACTTCATAAATGATTTTTTGCTTAAAATTAGGCCTTCTATCGATATCCGAGGTTATTTTGAAAAAAAAAATTCACCACCGAGAAGGGGTGGCAACCACCCCCAGGGTGGTTGCGGAGTTCAAATCATTTTCACTTTTGAAGTTAAGGGTAAGATGAACCTAATTCCAAAATTGTATGCAATTCGGTTCACAGTGCTTCAATGACTGCACTATTAAAAATTATTACAAAACTATTTTTCCAAAATGACAATTGGAAGCTCCATCTACGAATATGTTAGGTAAAAACTTTCTTGTACTACTATCGTCTATCTACTAGCGTCTGTCTACCATCGTCTTTCTACTATCGTCTTTCTACTATCTTGTAATTATAATTTTAGATCACAGTAGGTATCAAAGTTAATAAGAGCAAAGAGAATAAACTGAGCGGCCGAACCCAGTATGTTTACCACGGGCAGTTATCTGCCCTCAGAGCAAGATATGGACCGCACAATGGCCAATCCCTGAGTGTGGATAACTTCTTACATCTTTTTATCGTGAAACTATTTTGGTAAAACTCTTGTTTTGAAAAACTCTACATAAATATAGGAAGAAAATCTAGAAAATGGGTGTTTCTTCTTTGTTTCTTATATTGTTTAATATAGGGTAGGTACCTAAACTACGTCGAGTTTATTACTTATACACTTATTTTTTATTTCATTTTACTATTTAGGACTTTTCCGTGAATAACTTTCTTTAAGTAAATTCAACCATAAAAATATAATTTTATTATAAACACTTATTCAAAAAGCATCAACCGCTGGAACGCCAGTACGTACTGGCGTTCCAGCTTTAAAAACTATCCATAGGGTCGATAAAGTGACCAGAGACGAAGGTAACTACTTACTAATAACACCTAGAGGTGCTGAATGGCCACTTGGATTGTAAATCTGGCCAGCGACAGACAAGAAACGGCTATTTTTGTACAGAGTTTATACACAGAGAAAATCTGAAGAAATGGGAATCTGAAGATATGGACAGCGACGTTTAAGTCGATGTAATTTTTTTTCGCAAATCTAATTTATTTGTCTTAAACTAGCCACCCGCCTTTGTTTCGCACGGGTATGTTATAAAACATGTAAACCTTTCTCTTGAATCATTCTATTTACAAATGAAAACCGTATTTATATATTTGCTTAGTTTAGAAGATCTAAGCGTAAATACAGATGGCAAAACGGTGGAAAGCGTAATTGTTTAATCCTAGGTATGTAATTATGTCATTAACTTATCAATGTAAAAACTGGTATTTAATTCACAATGTAGGTTAGGTTAGGTTAGGTTAGGTAAAAAGATCAAACGATCATGTTAATATAGGTGGAGTACATATTTGTAGGTAAGGCATTCTCATCCGATAAAATATTTATTTACTTTGCACATCTGTGTTTGGGTTATAGGATTACACCATCCTACCAACTTCAACTGATTTGATCCAGTAGATTCGGAGCAAATTGGCTGTGGCAGACGGACAGACAGACAGACGCACGAGTAATCCTATAAGGGTCCTGTTTTTTCATTTTTTGTACGAAAACCTAAAAATATTTTCAATCGTATCAAAAACATCTTCAATTGAATTTGTAAGAAGCAATTTATCGGCCTTAAAAGTGCTTATTCTTGGCCGTCACAGTGTCCCTGAAAAGGCGAAGAAAGGCGGAAACTAATCTCCTAAGAACAGTGACATCGACTGGTCACATCCTTCCTTTTCGGCCACGAAATAGACATCCAGTATTGCTAACGTTTCCCTGATCAGGTTGTGGGATCTGATTCGATCAATTTACTTCCGATTTAAGTCAGTCGTAACAGAAGACCGATCAGGTTATCAGAACAGACGTTAATCAAATGGCTATAAAAATACAGATACAATAATATAACCGGCGGGAATGCTTAAAGAGAGTGATGACTGATGAGTGTAGGTGAAGTAAAATAAGTCTGTCAGGATCGATTTTAGCAAGTGGAGGACCAGTCTCTACCTACACGTGTGGGAAACAGGCATGATAATATGTATGTATGTATAGAAAAACAAGGTCTAACAATCTGAATCTTCCCAAAAGAACATATCAAAATACGAAAAACAATATCAGGCCCCTCAAACAGATTTACGGATCAGCTGAAATTCAATGAAAAGCAAACAAAAATATAGGTATTACGATATTACGTTATTTGAGGAAAATCTACTCCTGAAATGGGTTAAGTGAAATAAGAGTATATTTTGTTAAACGTTATACTTAGATGGCACGAGTGCCGTCCGATAGTCAAGCTGGATCTGACTACCGGATAGGAAAACCGGACGACTACTCCAAGTCTTGTTGTAAGTATACATGTGTAGTTATTTTAGTAAGACTTAATGTAAGTTTCATTTATCCTATGTAAGTACGAACTTCTATTACCCTTCTCGTGAATTGTCCTATCTTCTTATTCGCCGGTTGACTGGAAGAGATTCCATTATGGGATAAGTCCGCCGTTGTCAATTTACTCTTTGTTGTTATTTTATATAATTGTGTGTTTTCATAGTACAATAAAGTTATTACAAACAAACAAACAAACCTAAATTCCAGCAATACACGTGTGTATGAACGGTTTCATTTCTAAAGCTTTTAGGAATCAATAAGCCTAAAAATGGCAAACAAAATGTTTCTTTTAGTTGTAGAGATAGCTATTTGCCTACGTTATGGGGTACTTTATTACAGTATAAAAAAATATACTTCAGACTAAATGTCACAATTTTCATTTAGTCTCTTTGGAACTTCTAGTTTTGTGTAACGGTATTCGTTACAATCTTACCTAAATATACTTATAAATTACCTTAAACTAATACTACATCTCAACTTAACCTAATTAAATGAACTATTTACAACTTAATTTCTGTTTAAAACAAATATCTAAAATAATAAATCTTAAAACTAAGCAGGTATACTACACCTCCTACAAAACTGTGGTATCTTATTAAACTACTTCTCCTGTGAGGTTTCATCCGCAATTATCGTAGTCGCGCGAATGACGTAGAAGTACTTTCGGGCCCCGTGCCCCGCACATCTGAGTGTCGAGTCAGAGCAAAGCGACTGTTCTACCTGCAAGGTGTCACTGCGTATTGTCTAACACCGATAAAAACCTATGTTGCTAAATTGATCTAAAAATAATTTTAATCTTTTACTTATATATTGTGTGAAGTGTTTACCCCGATACTGGGTGAGTGTTGCAAATTCTTTTGTAGGAGTAAGTCCTAAATTGTGAGATTAAATGTCGAATTACCTACATTGTAAAAAAATAAATTTATAATTAGAATTAAGTGAATTGCTATTGCAAAAATGCACATAATTATTACCTATTATGACTTATTTCGTCTACCTATATTCATCACTCATTATGCTGTTTTAATTTTCACGCTAATTCATGTTCCATCATTTCACCGAATGTACGTTTCACCTAAAGTTGATTTTTTTACGCTAAATCTGATTCTGTATGAATGCCACATCATCGATCACGTTTCTTGTCTAAATCATTCCATCTGCTTTGCTCGGACAATGATGTTGCAGTCAAACAAAGGAAGAGGACTATTAGTAAAATATCCGGTTTCCGGGTTCCAGGGTTCTTTTCTCCGGGCAAGAAATTCTTATGCTGTAACTGCTCCGCCCTCATGCTGGAACTACCCCACTACCCTTCGGCCGTTCTACCTGACTTCACCTAATTTGTCCACCTATCCGAAATTGCGCAACATCTGTTTGAATTTAAAATTAACTTTAAGATTAGATTTATTTATATAGGATACCTTTTTAGCTTACTTACTTACTTAGCATAAATATCTTAATCATAGTATACAGAAATAAATATATTGTTGTTATTTTTCTAGTTCTTGTTTTTTTCCCGTTTTACTAAGTCTAACTACTTACATGTTACCAAACTACCTAAAATAGTACGGTACATTTACAAGTACGAGTTGTATTCCTCATTATCATTTTCAGGCCACATCAACCCACTGCTGGGCATAGGCCTCACTTTTACCCTACAAAATGTATTAATAATATCAAAAGATAAACTTAAGGCATGTCACAATTTTTATTTAGCCTCTTTGGAACATCTAATGCTACATGTACGAGATGTATTATGCAGTAGATACAGTAAATATTTACTTAGTTTACTACGATACATGAACAAACAATATATTAATTTCTATCAATGTAGTCAGATCACTCAAACCAAGTGATCGAGAGACGGTCCTGACTGCTTAAAATTCAAGACAAATGATATTCAAATAACATACCTACACAGATACGAGTGCACGTTATGTATTCCACATGCGTGCTCTTGGAACAGACAATGTCTTTGGCAGACTAATTAAATTTTCATAACACCTCAAGCATTTCGCTCGAGTAAACTAAATGAACGTGGGTACATGACAACTTCACTGGAACTGTAATGTATGCAGTCAATGCGCAGATAACTAAATAAAATATTTATCTTACATTTACTCGGCACAAACACACACACTAGAGGTAGAAATTTATACTAGTTGAAGTAAAGTCACTAAAACTATACGCTTTTTTTAGTTACAGATGTAAATTCGATGGTTTTCGCAACGTATACTATATACTCGTAGATCTAGTTTTATTAGAAAAGCAATGACTCATTGGAGTTTTTTTTTTTATAACAGTGCCTATCAATTTTTTTCTTTTTTCTACCATGGGAAGCGAAAAATTTACATTTTGTGTATAAATATTTATTTCAATTCCACTATTTATTCACTTCAGCTCTTTTTTCATGTGTGCAAGGCCTACTGACATCTAACAAGAAAGGTTCTCGCATCAAAAATTTGCTACGGTATCTACAATGTTAGATATTAGCAGTAAATGTGAGTGTGTTTGTCTGTATATCACGTCAAAATGAAGAACATATCGACGAATTTTTGCATGCACTTGATCTACCAGCGGGAATAACATAATCCGCTCTATCATAATCAGTCGATCAATAAACAACACCAATCAAACTAGACAGTTGAATTGAATACGTGAATCGAAAATTCACAACAATCGCACTAAATGGCTCCCTAGAGCCAATGTCCTGACAACCAATGCGATCCCAATATTACAAATCGGCTGACAAGTTATCTCCCGTAATCTGTAGTTACGAGTTAGATCAATGGAGCGCGGAATATCAAGTAGTTTCCAATTCCCGACCCGGTAGAGTACTTATACTCAACTGAAGAAGTAGTATCTTAAAGGTTTGTATACTCTAAAATGGTCATAATCTGTGTAATTCAGTATGTACATTAAGTACCTACATACTGAATTTACAACTTGATTTGACATTATTTCAAAATTTCGACATTAAAAAAATTAATTTAAATTATGACAACAAACAATGTATACTCTGTCCACATATCAACTATAAATATTAATTTCATTGTGAGTTGACGTTCTTGGAGAAAATGCTGCAGTGCAGTTTGTTACCGCTTCTTCTGCACTAGCGCTTTGGAGGCGGCAGTAAACTTAGTTCTAAGTAACTTTTTGACGTCAACAATTATTGTGCAATAAAACAAAGTGACGATTATTAAGTAATATTATAAATATCCTATGATAATAAAGATATATTTGAATTTGAATTTGAGTATAAATTTCAAAATCAAATAGTGTTTGGAAGCGATTTTTTACTCAAATAAATAATAAATTGGTTTTTAGATCACGATTTGGACTTCCTAGAAGAATCATTTACAAGATCCTGGTTTTCCTACTTTATACGGTTAGATAAATAGTAATCGTAACGTAAACTTTACCCTAGTAGATTACACTTTTGAAGGACTGCTTGCTTATTTATTTTTTACTTTGCTACGACTACAACCTACTTAGTTTTAAGCATCGAAGCGTGAAACGGTAAAATCAGATTTTAAAGTGAGTGAGCTTAGCTAATGTTTATTGTAAGTAATAAATTGCGCAAGTCACTAACTAGCTTACAAAGGACATAGCCTTACTAGATCGTCTTGTCTTGATCTTTAAGCTAAGTCGACCGACGAAAACGTTTGACTATTTATTACGTACTTCAACGAACTTATTACTCGCCCTTGGGTCATTACTTAGTTTTACTCCTTTCAGCATAACTTCAGGTCTGAAAAGTGTTCATAGAGTTTGCCCAAGATTTGTAATCAGCTCTACGGCTATAGGTAAGATATTAATAAATTTCCATTTAAATCTATACTTTCACACTGCTGGTCAAAATTTCTTTCAATGGACAAGTTCTTACTTATTTTTTTAATACTATATTAATCTACATACTTAAGTCACGAAAAATGTCGCAAGTCGTAGAAAGATGTCACTGACGCACACACAAACAAACCTAACTCATTTAAATAGCATGAAAATGATTGCGAATAAAAATATCGTTTCGTTCCCATAAGCTCTTTTATAGTCATCCCCTTCGCTCCAATATCCTTAACAACGAACACTCTGCCTCTATTACTGGTTTTGGGGAAAACATTTCAATAATCTTTTCGACGCCATGGAAACTCATGAATGAGATGATAAGTAATAAAAGTTATATACATTAAAGGGCTTATGAGTGCAGAGCAAAAGCATAGTCCTTAATATACTGTTTTGGGGTAACTCGGCCAAACGATTTGGTAGATAAAAAGATTATAAAGAGAGAAAGAAATTCCTACAAAACAAGATATACGTTTAAAAACCTAATACCCGACGACCACTATTACAACGACACGAAACCTTACGACATTGAAACCTTCAAAAAACGAGTCTATATCTTCCTGAAAGGCCGGCAACGCTTCGGTTACAACCCTGGTGTTGCAGTTGTCCATGGGCAGCGGTGATCACTTACCATCAGGTGACCCGTTTGTTCGTTTGCCGCCCTATAACATAAAAAAAACCGACTACGAAAGCTATGTACGGCTTACGATGTTTATATTTTTGAAATGTGCTAAGCAAGACCTTTCATATGATACCTCACTCGAGTAGAAAACAAAAAAAATGTTGACTTTCACTTTTTTGTATGTAACATTCGTTAAACAGGGTGACTTTTTACCCACCAGGCAAATTTTTGGAATTAGTTCTGTCCATGATACTGAACTACTTTCCATAAAAACAATTAACGAAAACAAAAATTCGGCTTCCCGTACAAATCAGCGCTGGGCCTAACGGATTTTATATGGGAGGACTTCATTTTCTATCGAATTTTTATATTTTTTTTATGGAATGTATTACAGTATCATGGACTGAACTTCCTCCAAAAGGTTTGCTGGTGGCTAAAAATTCAACCTGTACACTTTTTTTGCATACATATTGTAGCCTATGTCACCCGCCCAGACAATAATTAAACTTAATAACGAATCGATTGACATTTCATTCGATTTTGTCAAATACAAACTGGCACTCGGCCTAACGGATTTTGTATGGGCATTCATGTATGTGTCGTAGCCATATCGTAAATTTAATCTCTTCATTAAATGATCGAGAATTTCATGAAATCGTCGCATTTCATGAAATGTTGCACTGGCTACTGGCCACATCGTAATGTGGATTGGGCGGATCAATGATAAGAAATTGTTTCTCGATATGATCAAATAATTTCGACCATTTCATGAATTTACCGTGTTACTTCATGAAATAGTTGATTATATCGTAAAATTGTTATATTTTTAGTTTACACTATACATTCATGTTGTGCGGCTTTGCCTACCTAACCTTAACCTACCTATAGCGCTCTGTCACAAGTTTTTGTTTTTGTTTGCTTTTTTCAACCTGTTTATACGATCCAGCCAAACGTGGATGACAAAATCGTGAAACGTTGACGATTTCATGATATGGTCAAATTAAGTTGGCCGTTTAATGAAATGCGACCATTTCATGAAATGTTCGATCATTTCATAAAGTGATCAAATCTACGATATGGCCACGACACATGCATGTACGTATGTTTTTCTCAAATGATGTTTTTCTATGAAAATGATGTTTTTCTCATGCCGATTGAATATTGTCCGTGCATTTGCATGTTTGTATGCATGCATGCATACAAAATTATTTCAACATCAACTTGGCCTATTTTGCAACTTTTGCTTCTTAGGAATGACTCCAAAAAGATGACATCTAGTCAAAAATGGCTTCAAATAATAAACTTTACAGGTGGTGAATAGGTACTTGTAAAATGAAATCTTTTATATATGGATATTTAATCTTTTTTCATTTAAAATTAATAAGTAACTACTTACTTTTAATAATGATTAGTAATAAGCGTTACATATAACTAAGTAGGTATTAATTTAAAAGTTAGGTACCTACTGAATTATTCAATTGCCAGTCTGCAATAGAAAATCTTGGGCAAAACAGAAAACCGCAAATCAATTGGATAAAAAACCAGCAAATCACGCAAGAAACCCTGATCAATACGATTCAATTTTCAAATGGAAAGCACTCATTAAACTCTGGCTAGCGAAGAATACCTATAGAAAAGATGGGATTTCTTTTTCAAAACTTATACAATGAACTTGATATTCAAAGATACGATCATTATAGGATGCACTTCAGAAATTTTACCCACAAACAAACGGGAAAAACATTAGTTTTATAAATATACAAATAGACCACGCGTAAAAATATATAAAACATTAGTTTTATATATTTTTACGTGTGGTCTTATCTTGCTTTGGGATCTATATTTGGCATCACGTCGAACCTTTGGGTTATATTGTACTTACCCCCTTGCCTTACTCACCCCCATAAGGATTTCTGAAGAAGGACTGCATAAGCTTCAGAATGTCACCTGGTGATACTACGCGTGGTCAATCAGACGGTAAATCCCACTGAAACCTTACAAAAAGTATCATATTATGTTGTATAATCTGTTAACATAGTTTTATGCTGTATAGACGGGGTTGCACTAAATAATATCTCGTACGTAGATGATAACATTGCTAAGTCCATCTATCAGTGCTTTTCGCTGCCTATTATCAGTCTGCGAGCGGTATGCTGAAAGTCATGGATTGGTGTATAATATCAAGAAAAGTGACTATATGTACTTTGGTTTGGGTAGGAAAATCCCTGAATTACCACCATATTGTTTAACGGGGCACCACTTAGCAGGGTTAATAAATTTAAATATTTGGGGAATATTATAACTGATAGTCTGAAAGACAATGAGGACATCGAGAGAGAGCGCAAGGCGCTGGCTGTACGTGGTAATACGTTGGCCCGCAAGTTTGCTCGTTGTTCGACTGATGTCAAAATAACTTTATTCAAAGCTTTTTGCCACTCTTTATACGAGAAGCCGACTACACACAGAAGGCATACAGCGCACTGCGCGTGCAATAACATAATGTCTTTAAGATTTTATTACGGCTGCCTCCTTTCTGAAGTGCGTCTACTATGTTTGCTGAAACTTTTACAGATGATTTATACTATTTATTTTTATTTATACGCCATTAGACGCAAACGAATGGCTTCATTGAAAAGCACATTGCAAGCCAGCAGTTACAACATCCTGCAGATACTGTGCTCCAAATTTGACAGTTCATTATTATCATTCTAGAGCAAAGTTGTATCATTCTAGAGTTGAATAAATGTACTTTAAACATTACTTACATAATTTTAAGAATATATGGTACTAACGTAAAGTGGACCATGTAGTCTGAATAAATAAATAATGACTATTATTTTGTAGTACGCTTTTCAGCCAAGGGTCCATGGGGACCCGGTCCTTTGAGGCGTTCATGGGGCCAAAGCCAACATGAAGAGGCCTTTTAGTACCTTTTTATCTAAAAAGTGAGATGGCTGCATGTATGGAGGTCTATCCCTTAATGTACCATTGAGATGCACTAACGGACAGTCCTCCACAGCTGCCGAACTATTGCCAGGGAGGGATTTACTTGGTTTGGGCTTTATGGATGGGATGTTAATGGACCGGATAACTGGGTTATGGAGTGAGATACGGACATCTACCGAAAAATCTCTCACAACAATTTTAGCCTGGTAGATTGTGACTAGCTGTTCGTTGGCTATACTACCTGTGGGCACCCTAACTAGCCACGAAAATGCGGCCAGGGCGCAACACAATGTGAGCAGCTGAGGGTGTCGAGAGTTGAGGCTCCGGTTTCACCATCACGGGGCTTACCCCCGAGAGCGGGTTTCCCCGTTATTACGCCATTACGTGCAATACACTTCCACCCTGGAGCGTATGTTCTGCTCTTGCGACTCCACTCTGGCCGGACAGTTAAGGCAAGATTTATTATTATTATTATTCACTTTATTTATTTTAAATATTCTTAGATTAGATTTTTTATACAATATCTATAAAAAGTAAAATATAAAAAAATCTACAAAATATACATACTTTATAAAAAAACCTAATCTAGCTGCCCACTGGCAGCGGGGCTTTAAGGCCCAAGCTACCGGCGGTTAGGGCCGCAGAGAGAGAAACCTCCTGACAATGCGTGCCGTGTCCAGGAGTACTGCCTTCTGTATCTGACCCTTGATCCAGCCATTTAGCGAGAGAGTCTTGAGGTGTTGATCAAGACTCTTCGCTATAAGACCGTTCGCCGATACGACTATCGGGACAACGATGGTTGAATCAACATTCCACATGGCAGTCATCTCGTGGGCCAAGTCAAGGTACTTACTAAGCTTGTCCTTCTCTCAACTGGTGATGTCAACAAGCACTGTCTGGCGCATCAATCGATCTGTCAGCACGATATCAGGCTTATTGGCAACAATAGTCCTATCCGTGATGACAGATCGATCCCAATAGAGCGTGGCACGACCATTTTCGAGAACCGGCATCGGTGTGTACTTATAGTACGGTACCTCAGATTCTACAAGTCCGTATCGAAGAGCAAGCTGCTGGCGAATAATTCTGGCTACGAGGTTATGTCTGTGCAAGTATTCACCGTTAGCCAGATAAGAACAACCAGAGATTATATGCCTGATAGACTCCCCGGGACGTCGACATGCACGACAGACGTCGACCGTACCGTCCCTCAGGATATATCTCCGATAGTTGTTCGTCATCATGACTTCGTCTGCAATTGCACAGGCAAAACCTTCAGTTTCCCCAAAGAGGTCACCGAAACGTAGCCAGTTCAGTCATGTTAGTTTCTCCCTCTGTGGCCCCATAATAGGCGCGCATGCAGTTCTCATTATTTTGTTGGGACCATCGCATGCGACGCACTACACCACCGGTAGCGGGAGCCACGCGCGGAGCAGATGGCCCCGCAGGCCCCAATTATTATTATTAATTTATTATTTATATTTTTTATAGATTCTTATTAATACTTTTACGTAGGATTATAACTAGATGTAGATGTGTTGGTACTTCTAAACAATTTATTCATCTTCGAGATCATTTTACTACATTCGTGGAATTTTAGAGCGATCTTTATAACGAAGGATATGACTTATTCATGTTATCGAAGGTAGACGCAATAAGTTGAGTTTTCGATCTCTGTATAATAACGAGACGAAGCAATAACGAAGCCAGCGCTTATAAATAATAACCAAACTCTCATCATAATTAAATGTTATTTATTTGTGATCCGGAGAAACAAATTTTTAATCACAGTGAAATCGAGTTGAAAAAAATAAGTTTTAATGGGCTACTGGAGTATAAATTTGCCAAATGTTATTCGGGAGTTCTCGTCCGTAAACATCCAAACAAGTCTTCATTAAAGGAATGCAAATCTGAAAATATTGATAGAAGATTAAGATAAGTATCTAGATATTTTTCAAATTCAAGAATCCTTTACTTTCACGCAGGTAATTCAAAACCACACTAAAGCAAATATATCTTAATAAGCACCTACAAGAGAATATTCAAATTTATTTATAAGAATCTTAACATTTAACTTTGCTTGCTGGTAAAAAACTAGCCAGGTCAAATTTCAAGATTTTTATAAATAAATTTCAGTATTCTCCAAAAAACTTGGAAGCCATTTAGATCTCAATTCTTTTTATTTGAACTTGGCTCCCATTTACACATTTATGTTTTTAGTGGGAATCCTATTTACAGTCAATATTAATTATTAGTATAATTAAAAAAAAATATTGCCTCAATCTACTCCGGCAGTTTTTATTAAAGTAGTTGTTTTATTACGTTTAATAACTCTTAAAGCTGAAAACGTGGTTAATTCAGATCCAAACCAATCTGCTGATTTATAAAAAGTTAAATTTGATTTTCACCATATTGTAATCTTTAATTGAAGTAAATCTTTTATATTAAGTCGTTAATTCGAAATATTATTACTTTTCCATAGAATCCCATGGTCCAATGGCCGACGTTCACTCCTAAATTAACATTTGTCGCACAATGATTTATCACGACATCTGTGTTAACCTGAAAATAAAGAGCCCCGTTAATTACAAACACGAATATAATGCGTGATCTTTACGAATTTGGCCGTTTTCGTGCGACAGACAGCTGTGTATTATTTAATTAAGAAAATAAATTGTTTTTATCTCGACATCAAAGACAACCAAAAACGTGCGCGTATATTCTATGCCTAAATTTTCTCAAACAATGTATATTGTCTATGCATACTCACCAACGTAAGAATATTTACAAGTAAGTATAAGCGATACTAGTGAATCATATTTAAGGTGGTTTGTCTTTAGCGATGACCTTTTGCTGATCATATTCGTTCACCAGTAAAACTTTTTACAATATGGGGAAATTAACTAGGTACGTCTTAAATGTTTTTTGTCTTCGGCTATTATTCTCATCCACCCAGGTAATTAATTTTTAATTATGTACAATTTCTACATAAAAAATTACCATCACAGGCAGTCCCTCCTGTTCGAAGCGCGTGATATTGGGCGACTGGCTGGGTAGCACCCTCCAGCGCGCGTTAGACACGTAGTGCTTGCTCAGGTACAGCGGATATAGGCCACAGAGACCGGGGATCGGATCTGGGTCATACCTCACGTACAAGGGCTGAAATGTGAGTGAGATACGGAAAGACAAAATTACAAGGAACATACCTAGTAATAGAATAATTTTGAAGTTGAAAATATATCTCTTTAAGAAACAGTATAGCTCTGGAACCGTATCCTTTTTAAGATGCAAAATCATTTTTGTAACCGACTTCAAAAAAAGGGGAGGTTCGTTAATGTTCTACTGTATTTTTTAATGTATATTCGCCGATTACTTCGTCAATTGTGGACCGATTTTCAAAATTTCTTTTTTTTTATCAAAAGAGTGCACTTTCAAGTGAGTGGGGACACCATTGGAACCAAGTCAGGATCTGATGGTGGAATCCGGGGCAATCGAGGGAATCCCTCAAATTTTAAAGGCACGCACAATGTTTTTTCGCATATTTTTAATATCTTTTATCTAAAATAATCAGATATTTGTGTATAATGTTATTGGTAAGATATTTATTTATTAAAAGAAATAAATATAAAAACATAACATGTCCTCGATGAACGTACCGCGATCAGATTGCAGACGTTCTTAAAAAAGGAGAGGTTAGAAGTACCCGTAACCGGCGGGCATGCATGAAGAAAGTGATCAGTGTGAAGCAAATGAGGTCTGTCAGGATTGTAGCAAGTGGAGGTCCATAGTCTCTGCCTACCCCTTTGGGAAACAAGCGTGATAATATGTATGAAAGTATGTATGTATGTAAAAAAAACTATTTATTTGTATTTCTTATAATTTGAATAAATCGTTGTTTTTTTATTCCTATTTATCCTCATACGGGTTGCACCATTAACACAAACTACCCATTGTTAATAAATTACGCAGTTATATTTTTACTAAAATAACTGCGTAATTTATTGAGTAAATATCTTTTACTGAAAAGAGAAAATAAAATATTAAAAAAATTTGAAGTGACTTCAAATGAATAAGCAACTCACTACAAGAAAAAAATAATCAAACTTAGATTTTACACAAAAAAGAAGTTTTAAAATAAAGTATGTACATAATAATCGTTGTAATAACTAAATAAAAATAAACAAAAAACCTTATTTAACTTATCTGAACACGACGGAATACATAGCGCATACATACTGGACATATAATGTGTAGTGAATTTTTTATCAGTGATTTATTTACTTAGAATAGGAATAAGAGATTATGTACATAGGTTTATATGGAAAATAAAGATTATTATGTGTTTGTCTTTTACTGATAGGTACCTTAGATCCAAGATAGGAAAACTAGCCTTTGCTTGCTAAGAGAAAGTAACGTAAGATAGGTACACGTTAGAAGTGGGTACCTCATACTCACTTACATACATACAAGTAGGTACACTGATTTTGAAGTAATAAGCACTTGCCTTAAAGTACATAAAGTATACATGGATCTAAGGAAATAGGTCTGTATGAATGCCATGACGCTCGCTTTAACAATGAGAGCGCCAGAATCTAAGTTCCGAGTATTTAAAGGCCCCCCGCTAGAGGGGTGCGGGGCGCTGTACGTATTAGAGGGGTATTTATACTGGCAACTTTTCCTTGGCTTTTCCTCGGAAAATAGAAGTCTTGGCATTCGTACAAATGTAGAAATTAATAAAAGATAACTTATATTTTATGCTGATATAAGTTTTATAATTGTTAATTGCATAGTATAAGAAATATAAGAGAAACAAAGTTTGCAAGCTCGCGGGGAAGCGGGAGGCAGGGCATACGCTCGCGCAGATATAAATATAGCGGGGTCAGCCCGCAGAAATTAAACCGATTCATCCGCAGAGCTACCAACGCTCCAAGGATAGCGAGAAACTGCGACCTACACCGCGATCTCGAACTCCCGTCCATTAAGCACTTTATGAAAGAAGCGTCCGAACGCTTCTTTGATAAAGCCGCCGACCACCCGAACCGACTAGTTAGAGAGGCAGCTAACTACATCCCGGAGCACAACCCTCGCCGACTCACCGGCAGACGTCCGAGGCATGTTCTCTCTGATTCCGATGACCAGATTATGGCTGACATGGTCCAATTCGATACCTCTGCGGCTCCGAGTAGCCAGAGGAACCTCGCGGTCCGACCCCCCGCATTCGTCGTAATCGAATACGTAGGCGTAGGATCATTAGCTCGTTCACTAGGTACCGCCCGGCGGTACCTGGACGATTTGCGTCCTAAGTAGGCCCTTCTGGCACCGTAGCTTCGGCCCTTCCGGCAAAACATGGGTGTTGCAGCACCCCAAAATTTGCCAAAATCCCTAGCGCGCCCAAAGCCGAGGTTTCCCCTTTGGGAGCCCTTTGCGCTGCTGCTAGTAGTATAAAAATATAGGAAGCCGGGCCTCTGGCCCGCTCCTCAAACCTTGTCCGGGTGAAATAGGAAATGCCGTCCGAGGCAACCTATGTCTGTCATGTCAAAAAAAAAAAAAAAAAAAAAAACCGCAGAAATTAGTCCATGAAATTTCGATACGATCGCGAGGAGCCCTAAGAAGAAAGAAGAAACCCTGAGAAGAAGCTCTGGCCTCCCACTCTCCAAGGCGTGCTGCGTTTGAACCACCATACTGTTGTTTTACTGCCGCTCGGCCCTCTCCACGAAGCTACCTATGAGAAGAGCATATCCCTACAGTCCATTGCTTGACACGGAACATCAGACCCGACTTGTGCGAGGCGGTTAACGTGTCATCTGAGCTCAGCATCGAAGGCCGTCCCGCACATTATCTACTACACGAATTTTATATTCTACTATATACACACAATTGCGCATAATACCTACCAAACCTATTTATCTATTTACAATATTATTTTAACTTCTACCAACTGATCAGTATGAAATCGGTGCCGAGCCCGACTGTGCTACTGGTACCACGATAGATAGTATGTTTGCAAGCGGCAGTCAATTCGCGAGATGATTATTCGAGTACCGATTCTATTTAGCTCGGCACCGACTGCAATCGGACCGATATTGCTCTCTATGGTAAGAAAAGTTTCGTTTCGAATATAACTTTAATTAAACGAGAGTAATATATTATTGAGGATTTAAGGTGAAAAAAGGGGGCGCTATAAAGTAACTGATTTTCAAAGTGGGCGTTAGACGAAATAAGTTTGGGAACCTCTGATGTAAACGATCCATCATGGATCAGTAATGCTGCCGGCGTAGTGACCGATTATGGACACTTTTTTTCTTAGAAATATTGGTCTTTGCCTATGAAATTGCCGTTTTGTATGAAAAAATTTAAACGATTTTTTTAAATGAATTTTTATTTGTATTAATCGAAGTATTCACCCATGCAATCAACGCATCTTTGCCAACGCAGTGGCAGTTTATTGATGCCCTTCTTAAAGAAATCAGCTGGACGGGAGGCAACAAATTCTTCAAAGGAATTTTGTACTGCCTCTCGGGTATTGAATTTTTTTCCCGCCAAGAAGTTATCCAAATTCTGGAAAAAGTAGTAGTCTGTAGGCGCAAGGTCTGGTGAGTAGGGCGGATGACGGAGAGCTTCCAACCCCAGTTCTTGCAACTTGGAGACCGTCTGCTGGGCAGTATGAGGTCGCGCGTTGTCGTGCAGGAGCAGCGGAGAGGAGCGATTGACCAATGCTGGTTGGAGATGTGCCAGCTTCTCCATCATTGTGTTCAGTTCTTCATACTACATACCTGCAGTAATGCTCACCCCGTTTGGTAAGAAGCTGTGATGAATCACACCAGCGCTAGACCACCAAACAGTGACCATCACTTTTCTAGGGGTAAGTTTTCGTTTAGGACATTGTTTAGGTGCTGAACCAGGATCCAACCAACTTGCTGAGCACTTGCGGTTATCAAACAGAATCCATTTTTCATCCATTTTCATTAACAATGCGGTTCAAAATTCCTTCATTTGTGTGTTTGTTGAGCAGTGCAAGGCACGTCTCGACGCGTACTTCGCGCTGGCGATCATTGAGTTCGTGGGGCACCCATTTGTCAAGCTTTTTTACCTTGCCAATTTGACGCAAATGGACCAATATTGTTTTGACGCTAACGTCGAAAGCTGCTGCTAATTCAGCCGTAGATTGTGTATTATCGTATATTGTGTAGCTTCCACAATCGCCTTTAATTCGTCATTGTCGACCAAAGTCTTGGGACGACCGCGAGGTTTATTTTTCAGGTCGAAATTTCCAGAACGGAAGCGAGCAAACTAATAACAGGTGGTGCGTTGGTTTGTAGTGTTAGCTCCGTAAACGTCGTTGATGTTGCGTGTCGCTTGTGCCGCGTTGCTGCCACTACGGTACTCATATTCCATTATTACTCGAATTTTTTACGTATCCATGATGACGAAAAAGATTGAAATGCGATGAAAATGTAACACTAATCAATAAGCAAATGACTACTTGCTTTTTAAAATAAAATTAATTTGAAATTAGAATTATTAGCCAAACAAAAATTATTTTGATTGAAAATGGCCAGTACTGCAGAACGGCAATTTCATAGGTAAAGAACTATTAATAATGTCATATGTTACTAACTAAATGGAAAAGCAATCAATAAGTAAGCAGTTAAACCTGATGTAATTGTTCCCCTGACATATTCTTGAAGGAGTGACTCAATAGCATGCCTATTGTACATATTGACGATTGAGCGTATTAACCCAAGTACAAGTAGACTTCTATTCATTGATGTTCCTGGGCGTCATAATCAACTTTTTATATGGGTCCAAAGCTGTCAGCATGAAATTATTATTTTTTCCAAAAAAACTTTGTTTCCCACAGGTGTAGGCAGAGACTATTTTGCTTCATATACACTGATCACTCTCTTCATGCATGCCCACCGGTTACGGGTACTTCAGACCTCTCCTTTTTTAAGAACGTCTGCAATCTGATCGCGGTACGTTCATCGAGCTCATGTTATGTTTTTATATTTATTTTTGTCAGCACGAAATTTTTTTTTTTTTCATAAACATATCTCGATATCCCTGCATTAGTCCCACAGCGAAATTTTTTGATAAGACGGACGGAGTCACTTCGTCAAGTATTTTATTTCGGGAGTACCTACATTTACACCAGGTCAAAAAAATAAAACTAAAACCACAAATCGCTTCAAATCGAGATAGGCCATCAGCGCTGACAAGAGCAGACCAGCTAGAATTGAAATTACTATTCAGAAATCAATAGATATAGACAGGCACGTTTTAAGTAGAGTTGTTGGCATGAATAAGATTTCAAATGGTAATACTGTTTCACTTCTGATAATCGTGACTTTTAAGATTATATAGGTTGGTAATTATCTTTAGTACTTATCGAAATAATAATTGATAAATACAAATCTGCCCTGTTCATTTGCTAAAATATGTATGTTAATTATGCATTTTCATCAAAATTTTAACGATTTATCTTTGTACATATTCCACGGCGGAATATGCGAACCGGCATGGTACCGAATAACATCGAGGTTGATATGGGACACAAACTTCTAAGAAAAGATACTCGTAAGTAATATAAAAAATATTTTTATTAGACTTATACTTATTCGTATCATCATCATCGGAGCGTATTTTCCCGGTTGTATCCCCAGCATTCACGCTTCAGAGCCCGGGGTCTACTACCTAAGCTAACCAAAGATATTTGACGAGGTTACTGTTTTTTGGACTGGACTGCTATCTGACCTCCGCAACCCAAAAAGTCAACCTTGGATAGTTTGATAATCAAACGCTAAATGACGTTCGAGATCCACAATTTATATCTTTCTTTTCAGATAATCAGGTGATACAATATCCTTACCAGACTGAAAACAACTTTTCACAAAGTACGCTTCCCAGTGGGACTGAACTGATCGAAAGCCTTGGCCAATGGACCACGGAGGCAGTCGATACTTACTCGGATATACTATTTACATTAATGCTTTTTTAATGCTTTCGCTAAAAAGAAACAATTTTAACAAATACGTACTTTTCTCTGCAAAGATGAAGACAGCGTGAGTAGAAACTCCTGGTTATACTTCAACGGTTCGCCCTCTCGGTTGCAGTAATCAGCGCTGGTGATGACGAAGGTGCTCTTTTCCATGGGCTGCAACTCAGCCAACGCCACCACTGCACAACCGTCTTCTAACTCTTGGGAGTAAGTTATTTCGTTTGAAGAGATACGCCCGCCAAGAAGAACACCATTTTTACCCTCTATTGGAGGGTCTGAAGCTGTAAGTTAAATATATATTGCTGTGATATAAATTAAAAAATATATTAATTAAAATACATTACAGCGATTATAATATATCTACTGTACACTATGAACTACTACTTTCATAAACAATATCGCTGAATTATTTTATTTAAACTAACGTGAGTTGTATTCATTTTTAATTAATTCGATAAATCTTTGTTTACAACAACAACACTTAAAAATTAATAATAATCTACCTATAATATAAATTGTTTGAGATGACTAAGACTAAAAAGAAGAAAACCGGCTTTGCACTTGTATGCATATATAAATCTTCTTGAATCACTCAATCAATTGATGAAAACCGCACTAAAATCTAGTTTGAAAAGATCTAAGCGTACATAGGGACAGAAAGCAGGAAGAGACTGTTTTATACTATATAGGTACCTTTTTATTGATAAGTAACTGAACAAGCAAATTTTAAAACAAAACAACGCAAGTAACAAATATTGCAGTAGCACCGCTACGAAATGTAGGGAGGCTAAGGAGCTACGCCTGCGTAGCACAACGACATGCTGTAGCGTGTTCTACGACAGTTCGTTATGGTTCTACGGCAGGATACTTTTATTGACAAGAGAAGTGGCTCTTTCATGATATTAGAGATTATCTTTATTTATCTTTATAACTTAATTATACATACATAATATCACGCCTATTTCCCACAGGGGTAGGCAAAGACTATGGACCTCCACTTGCTACGACCCTGACAAACCTCTTTTGCTTCATCTACACTCATCAATCTCTACATACATGCCCTTCGGTTATGGATACTTTTTACCTCTCCTTTTTTCAGAACGTCTGCAATCTGGTCGCAAAATGTTCGCCGAGGCCAACCCTTTCCGTACTTAATTATATTTGATCTAAATAAATGCCCATACTGAATAAGTGATGTCCTTGTATCCTTCATATCATTTATCGTCGTATGTATAAGAAAACAGTAGAAATCACACGTCTGTAGATTCAATAAATTTATCAGAAAAATAGTGTGGGCGATAAGAGCTTTTTCTAACAAAAAAGACTAATAAAAGAAAAAGAAAAAAAAGATTTTAACACCTATTCATCAAAACATTTAAGCTTGGAGCAAATTTTGTTAAACGTTTTTTTTTACTGAATTCTAATATCGGAGAAAAAAATATCAAACTAGACAAAGTAATTAGCTGACGCCTACGACTCCGTATATATGTAATAATAAAAGTTTTTAATGAACTTTTATCGTATGATAAAATGATGTCCGTGCTTCGGAAGGCACGTAAAAGCCGTTGGTCCCGGCTGTCATCATTGTTTGGCATTCGTCAAGCTATGTCAGATGCCTTTAGGCAGCCTGAAAAATCTGACACCAGTGTTGGCCACTTACACACACGAAAAACGAACGATCGTATGAACGTTTTTAAAATTATTTTAAGGCTGAATAATATTAAAATGCGGTACCTGGTACGTGGGGAGCTAATAAAGATATCCTAGCTCCAAAAGCAATAGTACTAGACGACTGAGTCAATATCGTCGGCGTGTTTAGGTTCTCAGTCATCTTGCGAAAACGCGCCAGCATCAAATCCCCCCTTTTCATTTGTTGCAAGAACTTATTAAGCTTGTACTGAAATATTTACAAAGCTAAAGGAAACTGGGTTAGCAACATGCAATAATTCTCTACAGGTTAACCATTACGCTCACCTCTTCTAATTTACTGGCTTCGTACCAATTTCCGAGAAGCACTCGGTTACAGTATACGATGCCCTTGTCTTCCTCCTTTTTCAGCATTTTTCTAGCTAGTTTCTTGGACTTGTTTAATAAAAATGATTAAAAAAAACTACTGTGCTTAGCGCGTTGTTGTATCAAAGAAAGTTAATGCGTATGACAACTCGTGTCAATTTTGACTTTTCCAATTCCAAAGATGACAAAGAAAGTTGCATACAGGTTTCATTTCAAAATACTTACGCAGTAAAAACAATTCTATAGGTCTATATACAAAATAAGGAGGTATGTGAAAACAACGCAGATTTTTAGGTTCCTTACCCAAAGGGCGCCAACGGGATCCTATTATTCGCTGTCGTCTGTCTGTCCGTCCGTCTGTCACAGGGCTTTATCTTTTGAACCGTATTAGCTAGACAGTTGAAAGTTTCACTGACTATAGGGGGAACGGCAGAGCCCCCGCCAAGTCGATAAAAAAAAAGCAGCACGGCCGTACCTTCCTCCGAAGTCATTGTTTTCATTCAAGAGATTTTTAATATTGATATGGTCACTTTAAGAATTAAAATTATTTAAAAATTTAAATTTAAATTTTGGCATAACAAACAATGTATTCTCTGTCCACATATCAACTATAAATATTATTTTCATTGTGAGTTGACGTCTTTGGAGAAAATGCTGCAGTGCAGTTTATTACCGCTTCTTCAGCATTAGCGCTTTGGAGGCGTCAGTAAACTTAGCTCTAAGTAACTTTTTGACGTCAACAATTGTGCAACAAAACAAAGTGACGATTATTAAGAGATATTATAAGCAGAGTTGAGCAAAATGTTATTAAATTACTTACTACAATTACATTTTGTAGTTAGTAATCGCAACTACATAATTACAAAAAGTAATTGAAAAAGTAGTTGAACTATAAACTACAAAAAGTAGTTATAATCACAATTACAAACTACTTTTTGAAATTACATATTTTATAAAGATTTACTTACTTATAAATTTTCGTTTCTTGCTTACAACTTTTTACACTTACAATTTCGAAATATAACACCTTTAACACACGCCCGCGGTAATAATTTTTTATTGTAATTTAAAGTTATAACTACTTAATTACAATTACTAATTACAACTATACTGTAGTTGTAATTTGTAATTGTAATAAGTAGTTGCAATTGTTGTAGTTAAATTTAATGTAATTTCTACTACTTGTAGTTAACTACGTGTAATTGTAATTTGTAATCAAATTACATAATAGTATTTAACTACGCCCAACTCTGATTATAAGTATCCTATGATAATAAAGATATATTTGAATTAAATGGTTACTCATCACGAGATGGCGCTCTTCGTCGTCGAGTTTTTTAGGATTCCGTACGAAAAATAAAAATGGCGGTCTGTCTGTCCGTCCGTCTGTCACAGCCAATTTGCGAGCGAGGATGGCGTTATCCTGTGACCTAAACACATGTTATATAGTAAATAAAGTAAATAAATATTTTTTAAAGATAAGGGTCATTTTCGAAGGACAACCTAAGTAGGATATTAAAAAAAGCTCGTTATGAGAATGCAAAAACTATGGTATATATGGCTCCAATAGGTTGCCACTTTTACAGCGTTGTCAGAGTCCTCATATAGGTCCCGCTTAGTGCAGCTGGTGGGGCACGATGGGCAGAAGAGGAGGTGTGTCATAGTCTGGTCGTTATGCCTACATTGACACTGTGTTACAGTTGATCTACGCAATCAAATGCTTTGGAGAGATTAGAAAAGGATCCAATCCCATCATTTTTGTTCTCCCATGCGTCGTTAAAATGAGTTATGAGTGCCACTTCCGCATCCGTAAAGCCTAACTGTTGGCTATGGAAAAGATTGTAGGTCTTGAAGTAGCCTTTGATTGAGCATTATCTTTTCGAACATCTTACTCAAAACTGGCAGGATAGATATAGATTTTCATTACGTTTGGAAATATGCCTTCAACAAATGTATTGTCGTTAAATATAAAAGCTAAATCACTAGCTATGACATTCATAATATGACTTACTACAGCAAGCGACATGCCCCAATGATCTTCGGATTTTTTAAAATTCAACTGTTTAAATGCTTCTACTATATCACTAGGGCAAACAATGGCCAACATGCTTAAATTTTAATTTGGAATCTCAAGGCCTAACACTATTCCTAAGGATGAGCTAGTTCGGAACTCGAACTCGTCGGCGCACGTGGATAATTTGCGTGCTATTTCGCTAAGAAAGGGATAGACTCGGTTATGAACAGTGCGGAACTATTTACTCCGATTTATACGCACATCGGAACTACAGTCTAGTGTGTCGTATCCGACTTATCGCACAAAAACGTTACGTTGCACGTCTAAAAATTCACGAGTAGGTATGCTTTTGCAGCTGAATGTTTTAATTAAAAGTAAAGTTATTTAATTTTTTTAATAACCAAATATGCTTGTACGAATTTTGTTTTAGAGATTCTATACTCCTTCCGGTATTTAATTGTGCCCAAAGTTGCGTTAAAATTACGCGTTGAAACGGAATGTTTTG
Organism: Acrobasis suavella; assembly: GCA_943193695.1. NCBI lineage: Eukaryota > Metazoa > Arthropoda > Insecta > Lepidoptera > Pyralidae > Acrobasis > Acrobasis suavella. Next base: position 13,377,629 of record OW971931.1, on the reverse strand, counting down.
AGACTCATAACTTTTAAAGTACTTATCATTTTACAATTATGATTACATACAAGCATAGATAACGACAAGACAAATCGATAGAATTAAAAACTTTAAACAGACGATACCGAACAACGGAGTCATCACCCTACAGAATTTGTATGGCGAAACACCTGACTAGCGTACCCTTAAGCAAGGCTTCAGCACGCTAGAAGAACTACATATACCAATTAATATCTGTAGCCCCATCTACTATTTGCTAGAGAAAACCTTGACTTCAAGCGTTAACCCCCAAAAACTTTTAAACAGCTGAACCGACTTTCTAGCTTTAAGGGTGGCAGAAAGCGGGTGTTTTCAAAAAGCAATGTCTGCTTCTTGTTAACGTTCACTAACAACCTCCATTTAAAAGCCTGTCAAGCAGGGCGCCTAGGGCTGTCTGGAGACGTACTTTGAGTTCAAAATAACTGCAAAAAGAGTCGTGTCGTCGGTGAAGAGTGCGAACTGAGCCTGGCCGGCAACTGGGATGTCGCCGGTGTATTACGTGTATCACCATGGCAAATGCCCATGCACCATGCACATGGAAAGAGGCCACATAACAGTCCTAAATGATGTTGCATGGGTGCTCCAAAAGCCCCTAACCTAATCAAACCTTACGTAACCTTTTTTTCATATGGAAAAGACCTACCGTTTCTTCCACCCACAGGAAGTTGGGTGGAACCTTACCTTACCTTTTTTTACGTGAGGAAACGAATCAAGAAAAATTGTACCCGTTATGGTAAAGGCGCGTGTTGGCACAAATGCGCTTTTAACTCGGAGGACCGTATTTGTTGAGCGAAATCCAATTTCTATCGCCCGATTGGCCCACGTTATGGAGGCAGCAGTTGCAGGTCAAAAGCCCGCCTGCGCCGTGTGCGCCGGAGATGGATGGCCAGGTCGGTTGTTGCCTCCCGGTCTCTCTCCGCCACCTCTTTGCGGAGCATGACGCTCTCCGCAAAGGCCTGCACTGCTCTCCACGACGTTCATGTGACAAACCACAGACGACAGCGGAAAGTCGTCCGTCCCCCACTACCGTGCACAGTTCAGCGCGGTTTTCGGCCCAGGCTGGGCAGTCCGTCAGGGTGGAAACCTAACCTAATCTGTCCCGTAGTCAAGGAGTACCAGGCAGCGCGGCACCCACCGCGCTTTTGTCTCCATGATGGTTTAGGAGAACAGAAAAAATGGATATCTAACTCTTTCCACGCAGATCGTAAAAGCTGATCAAGTGAATGGGCGGAAATGTTATCAGCAGCTAGGAACCTATCCTGTTACAACAAATTTTGATTCCTTTTTTCATTATTCCGCCCACAATCACGCTAAGAATAGCAATTAGGCGTCGTCAGGTCTTACGGCCCTAGGCTCTGTCTGCAGAGGCCCAGACACGCACTAAAATTTTAAATATTTAAATATAAATTTAAATTTTTGAATTTATGAACAGCGACCGCGGCAGCGATCTATCGGTGACCAAAAAAACAATTTTTTAAGAATGCTCCAAATCCACGGGTTCCATTAAGGGTTCCGTACCTAAAGGGTAAAAACGGGGCCCTAATACTAAACCACTTAACTATCCTTCTGTCAGTCACCAGGCTGTATCTCATGAACCGTGATAGATAGACAGTTAAAATTTTCATTGATGATGTATTTTTGTTTCTGCTATAACACCAAATACCAAAAACAAAATAAAATGAATATTTAAGAGGTCCTCCCATACAGCAAAAGTGATTTTTTTATACCTAATGGTACGGAACCCTTCGTACGCGACTTCGACTCGCACTTGACAGGTTTTATTAACTTCCAATCATCATTTTATAACACAAGTTTTAGCCAATGTAACGGAACAGTTATTTTATAGCAATTTTCAAACAAAACTTGATGACCTGATTCTTTTAATTGATATAACTTTTGATGAAAATGATTTTTATTTATGAACGGATTGAGATGAAACAAACACTAAATGTTAAGTGAAGCTTATCAAAATACATTAGTGAAAACTGCAAACGAATCGGTGCAGCCGTTTCTGAGATTAGCGTGCACAAACGCACAGACAAACAGACAAAAATTCTTAAAATCATTGTTTTGTGTTCTATTGCGTTGATAAAACCCCCCATCAATATTTTTTCTCATTTATCTTCCATGTACAGACAGCGATCGGTTACGATTTTATTATATGTATAGATTTGACTATTACAGGCACTTTTACACGTCAATAAGTATAATATACGTTACGTGAAAAGTATGTTAAAGTAAATTTAATAGATTTTAAAAAAGGTATTGATACCAGTGCTTCCTAACGACCACTGCTGAGAAGAAACGCCGAAAGAAGCTCATTTTCACAATATTGGTCTCCTACTCACCAGAAGAGCTTTGTCATATTATTATTATAGTATTTTAATTAATAAATACTCAAAATATAATACAATGTTGTCACATTGTAACAACGTTCTCACTTTAAACTGTAAACAATAGTTCATGAAATAGTTTGAAGGATAAATAGGGCTTGGTTAAGACAAAATTTTAAATGATATCTCCGTTTCCTTATAGATAATTTATTTCAAATGTGTGAACCCTGAAAAATTCATGTATCCGTTTAACCATTTGAAATAAATAATTTGACAGGAAACTAACTGAGATATCATTAATCATTAAAATTTTGTCTTAATCAGACCCTAGATAACCCTTCAAACTACTTTATGAACTATAGTTTACTTTTCTACGCACATAAGCCAAAAGTGACCGCTTTTTCCTAATGTGCGTAGAAAAGCTTCACATTCTTTAAGGGGCTACCTGAATTTTCCGGGGTCCAATGCCATGCCCATTTTAAATAACTCATTTGATAGGAAACGTAGACATCATTTAAAATTTTGTTATGACCAGGCACTAGATAAGCTTTCAAACTATTTTATGAACTACAGTTTAAAGTGCGAACGTGAAGCTTTGCTACGCACATACGCCAAAAGTGGCCGTTTTTCGCAATTGTTGGAAAAAACCCTAGGTGCTAGAATTCAAGGGATGAGAGGTAAAAATAAATATTTATATTTTATTTATAATGAAATAACTGAGCCAAGAAAGGATAATGAAAGGTTACTTTATCTAAACCATAGACAAGTATTCCTGCTAAATTCGTTTCTTAAAGACATAATTCTACTTAGGAAAATATTTTATTACAAAAATAGGTACAACAACTTTTTTTATCTAAATAAGTGAGACAATAATCGCATTCATTTCTTTTTCTTCGTGGCTATGTCACTGACCAGAGAGAAAATATTTTCGGCGGTGAACCTGTTGTGCTGGTCGATGTAATTACGACAGGTCACTCCGCATTCCTGAAAAAAATGTATTAAACGTTTCCTTCAGTGTGATGTATTTCCATGTTGGTCTAGAAGAAAATAATAGTATTTTTGCAACAGTTGTATAAGAAGGTTCATAAAATGCGAGTGGCGCAGTTGGCGAGCATCGTAAGGAGACGCCATCGAGCATTATTTGACATACTTATACAACGTTGCATACAATACTTTTTCTACGACTACATTTACTAAAATAAAATAAACAAAGAAAAGTACGAAATACTACCATATGTTTAGTAGATACTAGCCCTCATATTCATAAAAAAACACAACCGTTTGCTAAACCTATTTTAGCTAAAACAAGTTTCATCCCTTTTCCTCTTCTCGATATTTGACATTAAAAGAACGAGACAAAACATATTTTAAATAAAATAGGTTTAGCAAACGTTTGTAATTTTTTATGAATTTGGGGGTCAGTATCTATGGAAGACTTAATTTTTTTTTTATTGACTTCTTCCTAGTGACCAAAAGTGCCATTTTTTAAACATGGAGTCACTTAAACGAATGTTTTTCACACAAAAAACCGTTTGTTCAGTGACTCCACGTTTGAAAAATGGCACCATATGTTAAAATAACGATTTTATTATGTTGGCAGTATGGTAGATCTAAAGAAAAAAAATTATAGGTCTATGGCTAGGAGTATCGTTTTGGCGAAATAACGACACATGTGCTTTTATATTAGGAATAGACTATAGACTTTTCTGAAATCATATAATCTATGTTCTTATATTAGTGTTCGGAACCATTTAAAAGACAGATAACAGTACAGAAGTAGAAAAAAAACTTATGTAGGATTACCTACCTACAGAACACATTATTTAATTAACCGACTTTCGAAAAAGGAGGAGGTTATCAATTCGTCGCGATCCTTTATTTTTTTTTGTTTGCTCACCGATTCTTCAAAGACGCCTGGACCGTATTAAAAAATTCTTTTTTTGTTTGAAAGGACGCCTGGACTCTTCAAAGACGCCTGGACCGTATTAAAAAATTCTTTTTTTGTTTGAAAGGGTATACCTTCCAGGTTGTTACCATGAAAATTTTATCAAAATCGGTAGTGTAGTTTGGGGGTGAAGTCGGTTTTTAGTTTTGAAAAATTATTTCAAACAAATAGAACATAAAAAAAGAAAATCTTGCAGTACCTTCTTAAAAAGTCCAGGCAAATAAAAGTTACTTACTGGACCAAAGAAAGTTTGCATCCAATTTTGATTCATAACGCATAAGCTTTTGTCAGCAACACAATTTTTCACAATAAGCTTAGCGCCTGTCTGCAATTAGAACAGAAAGTTATCAAGGGCTTTTGTGTTCTGATACAAATAAAAAGAAACAAAGTTTGGTCTTCATGAACGCCAATTTAAAATGAATTATTTTCTATACAAACCAAGTTAAAGTTCTCATTTTATTTTTTTATCAAGTTTCAACAAGGTATTTTCCTGGGTCAAAAATAAATTATTATTAACAGTAGTTAAGAAAATAAAACTTCACAAAATAATGTCACTTGTCATTGATCATATCATAGACCTAGATTTATTTTATCATATTCATTTTCAACGTGAATTATTTTTGCAAAAAAACTAATATTATACAAATCCCGTAGAAAATGTTTATATCTGATTTGAGTTGTTAGAAACGAACTGATAAATGGTTATTCCAGTGATCTATACGTCGCAGCCATCTGGTTAAATTAGTCAGCATACAGGAAACTAAAGTACCTATGTATAAAATGATGATAGCGAGCCCCTCTCCAACTATTTCGATAAAGTTTAATATGTAAGGAGTTTCCGAGATAAAAAATCGATGTAGCTAGGTTTAAGTTTTAGAAAACGTCTTTTGTTTTGTGTTCAAATGGAGCTAAGCTTTGTTGGTACTATAATATACCTTTACAGCGCTACCGAGCCCCTCAAGCCGATCACAAGGTAACAACGGCGTAGTGGTCCAGCGGCAATTGCTGTCCTTGGTGGAACTCAGGCGAATTGGCATGCGGTCAGGAGGCCCGGGGATTGCATCTGGTGTATACCGCACGTAGAGAGGCGCCGCCTACCAAAGTTTCCAAAGACCACATTTCAGCTACATGGCTTCTTACAACTTACTTAATTACATACAAATAACAGGCAAAAAATAGCCCTTGGACTAATCAGTGGAATGGCGCGTGAAAAACACGAGCCAAAAATAAATAAATAAATAATATGGGGACCAATAACACTGATTGAGCTAGCCCCAAAGTAAGTTCGTGACTTGTGTTATGGGATACTAAGTCAACGATACTATATTTTATAACAAATACATATAGATAAACACCCAAGACCCAGGACAATTTGAAAAAGGCTATTTTCTTTGCCCTGACCGGGAATCGAACCCGAAACCTCTGGGTGGCGGACTAGCATGGTGACCTACGCCACGGAGGTCGTCAGTTAAAAAATGTATTTTAAAAAATCAAAATGGGTTAAAGACAAATGTTTAATATTCTTAAACCTGCCATGCTAAAAATTATTGACTGGTAGGTAACATACATCTGGATCACCGTAATTCACAGCTCGCAGTAAAAATTCATCACCGTAGTTCATTTTTTCGCCGTGTAATGATTCGTCTTGGGTACTGAAAGATAAAAGGTTTACACGCATAAATCATTAGGTTAAATCGTCCTTCATAATATTTAGATGTTTTAATATTAGGCAGGTATGGAGTGTATGTACCGACCAAAAGATATTTAAAAACCTGCCAAATACGATTCGTGAATTTTGAATTTATTTCGCGAATTAAGGATTTCGTTACACAAAATATTCTCTTAGGTATAATTACAGTCAAGTTCATATCATATACTTGCCTAGTAAGTATAGAACTTGACCACAGCTCTATCGGTATATACCTATAGTCCATTTGTTTAGGTATTTAAAAGAATGTTAACAATCTTGACATGTGTTTTTATTGAAATATACACTTTATTAATCAATAGCTTTGCAAATTTCGAAAAAAAATATTATTTATAAAATGAATAATTTTTCATTTACAAAGGTATTGATTTAATAGGTGTATATTTCAATAAAAAGACATGTAAAGATTGTTTAAATTCTTTTAAATACCTAACCAAATGGACTATAAGCTCTAGTGATTTAACATATTAAAATAATACTTCAATGATTAACATAGAGACATGTTAAAATAATTTCGAAACTATTTATTTTAATATTATCAAAAATATATATATTCGAGATTCTTACAACACGCATTAATTGACGACAAAACCATTGCGTCACCGACTTATATCCATATGTACCAAATTTTAACTTAATTGATCCTATAGTTTCAGAGCAAATCGCGTGTGACAGGCACACTAGTGAAGAAAGAAAGAAAAATGAACCAAAAGTGATTAGGGTTTCCTTTTTAGGGCTTCGTAGCCAAATGGCAAAAACGGAACCCTTATGGATTCGTCATGTCTGTCTGTCTGTCCGTCCGTATGTCACAGCCACTTTTTTCCGAAACTATAAGAACTATACTGTTGAAACTTGGTAAGTAGATGTATTCTGTGAACCGCATTAAGATTTTCACACAAAAATAGAAATAAAAACAATAAATTTTGGGGGTTCCCCATACATAAAACTGAAATTGTTTTTTTTTTTCATCTAACCCGTACGTGTGTGGTATCTACGGATAGGTCTTAAAAAATAATATTGAGGTTTCTAATATAATTTTTTTTCTAAACTGAATAGTTTGCGCGAGAGACACTTCCAAAGTGGTAAAATGTGTGTCCGCCCCCCCCCCCCCCCTTTCTAAAATAACAGAATGATAAAACTAAAAAAAATTATGATGTATATTATACCATGCAAACTTCCACCGAAAATTGGTTTGAACGTAAGTAAAAATCTAGTTAGTAGTTTTTTTCAATACTTCATAAATCGTAAACCTTAATTTACCTTTCATTCAATCAACTCAAATATAAAATAAAAAATTAACTTTTATATTATCTGCTACGCCTATTATTATACGCTTTACCGGTCTTTTTTTCTTTTTGAGATACGAAACCCTAATAATTTAATCCCAAATTTTATCTTTATCTAAGTACCTACATACTTAGCTGTGATGCCTTAGAGCCCAGGATCCACTACATAAATAGTTACTAACTTACCTCAATATAACAAATGTATTTCGGCAACACGGCGTAATGATCGGTGAGAGTGTCATGAGACAGCCGTCGTTGATGTTCTGCATAAAGTCCACCTGCCTCTCGGACACCAGGCTCGACAGCGCTAAGCCATACTGCGGAGTGCCATTTGCACCGGTCGACTTAGCTGGAAGATGATGTAGACTTTAGAAATACGTACCTATAAGAATTTACATTAATTGATATTTTAGACAGGGTTCTTATATGGCCGTAATTTCGTACCTAATGGTCGTTAGAACAAAGTTTTACATCTGTAGGCAGTTCCTTTGTAGATAGTGCAAAATATTAAATTATCATAAGTGCTTTTATTTTATTTTTATAACTGAGTGAAACATATATTTTATAACAGCAAATTAATCTTCATCAAAAAATCGTGAAACTACTAACCTGGCATATCGGATGCGACTAATTGAACATTGAATCCGTAAAGCACAAACATGCCGCTTATTTCAAGAGGTCTCTGTAATACAATAAATTATAAGAATTACGTTATTACCTAGTACAATTAATTCACTACGGAAAGGTAGAAAAAAGATAAGAGCCATATTGCGGAAAAAATCGGAACTACATTTTTACATCGCATCACTATATAACTGACGCGATTAAAAAAAGGATAACGGCGCCGACGCCGACGCCATCGTCGCCATCATTTCAGACTCATTAACTTAGTTATTAAACTATGTAAGTGTACCTATGTCTCATGGCCAGATCTTCGAGTTGACCAATTCATAACATGGTCTGACATATCATGAAATGGTCGGCCACACCATGAAATAAGTAATTCTAAAATCTGCCCAGGACATATAGGTACATAGATTTGATAGAGTGATCATTATCGATCGAGCGAGCTGCAACCGGTCGGGACAGTCAGGAGCATCATTTTTGAAACGCAGAGTCGCTAAACAAACTAAACGAACGGTATTTTGTTTGGAAAAACTATTTATGAAAAGCTGCATGCGTTTCAAAAATGGCTCTCCAGGTTATGCGCACGAGTCGTTTGATTCAAAATTTCAAAGCGATCGGCTTCCATACAATGATAAGGTGGACTACAACTATGACGGCTTTAGCTAGGCCATGGGTCTAGTCTAGGCAGGTAAGAAAGGCCATAAAGATCCGGAGCAAGGGCGGAACCAGCTTTGGTGCATTTGTCGCTACACGAACAGGTGGTGTAGCCATAATACATAAAAAATCTTATATAAGGATACATCTCAATATCGCAATTTAAAATATGGTCAGAAATCGCCATCCAGAATGAAGTGGCAGCGGAGTAAGGACGCACCCCGCCCAGAGGGAGGTCATGACCCCCATGACCTTGATCTGCCCTTGATCCAGAGCACTTTCTAATTTCAAGGTTTCTACCTCTTTTAGCAGATTACTAAAAAGTGTTCTTGATTTTTGCAGTAGCAGTTCTCGCCTATCCCGTTTACGTAGGAATAATTTAAATTCGTACTGAAACAACAAAAATGCATAATAAATTATGTAGATAACCATATGCTGTAGTACGGGTACAGGTGCAGAATCCCTAGTATCTTTGCCTAGTAGGTACCTATCTACAATCACTTAGGCATAAATAAGTAGTCCCTCACTGCAAACATTTGCACTAACGTAATGTCAGTAAAGAATAATTTAGATCTTAGCAATAAGTATATAGAGTAGATATATGCGTGTGTGTGTGTGTGTGTGTGTGTGTGAGTGTGTGTGTGTGTGTGTGTGTGTGTGTGTGTGTGTGTGTGTGTATTATCACCCTGCTCCCGCTACAAAAGTTTTAAATTGTTTAAAATGGGAAGTACTTACCACATGTCAATTTATAGAAAATAAAGTACCATAATGATTTGCTTTGCTTTCGTATTGGTTTGAATTGATGTTGGGCGTGGCGTAGAAATCTAGCCCAGAGCGCTGGTACTGCTAAAACCGGCACTGTCCCACTTACTAATAAACTAGCTTTTACCTCATTTTTTAATCGTTCTTCGCTCCAATTGCCTACAAGCACTGAATTATTATACGTCATGATAACTCAAAATATTAACTAAGGTAAGTACTTAAGTTCTCATTATCCCTATAAAATTTTGAAATTATGAAAATGTCGTGAAAAATGACAACCCGATCGGTATATTGGGTTGGAAATAATAATTACCACAGACTAGGGAGCAGATACTACACTAGTTAATTAGGTACCTAGCAAACTATGAAGATCCTATATCTTCATGTAGCGATCCTTAACTTCAATAGCCAAAGAGCAAAATTAATGTCCTCTTTGCTTGGCTGCACCTGCGCCAAAGATTTAAGAATATACGAGTAGGTAGTAACCTGCGCCTATCGTCACGTAGAAATTATTCATTACAATACAAATACACAAAGATATAGGAGGTATATAGATTCCGCAATGAAGGCTTCAAAACATACACTGATTCGAATTGTAGCGGAAGGCATTTTGCCTTCTAGACACTGCTAAATAAAAAAGTCGCGAGATCAGAAGTCAATGTCATTAGATAATGTCGTTTAAATTTTGTCGTATTAAACAGCTCATGTAAACATATCGGCTAAAGTGCATTTTAAATCGAATTGTACAATAGGTAAAAATAAAAATAAAAAAATCATTTCCACATTATTATTTATAAGTAAGATGCCATCAAATTACATAGTACAGAGATGCACATCCGGATGGAATAATAAAGAAAATTGTGACAAAACTATTAGCTTTTACAGGTAAGCACATATTTTTCACTTAAAATCACAGTATAGGTACACTCCATACACTTAATACATTTTTGTCTGGAAATTGAGTGCAATCCTTCCCATTTTATTATAAATAGACAACATAGTAATTTATGCTTATATTTCTTATTATTTAAGTATTTCGTAAGCTGTTCGTAATTATTGAAATTTTTGACAATAGAGTTAGAAAAAGCTAGGATAAAAAATATCGATACCACATAATTTATTTTTAATTTTGAAATTAATCATGAGAGAGATAAAACTTAAATGAAAGAACTGATGATCAACCGAACCTGTGAAGTTCTATCGAAATTATGGGAGCAGCATCATTTAAAATCGGCTGTGACAGACGGACAGACAGACAGACGCACAAGTGATTCTATAAAGGTTTCGTTTTTTTTACGGAAGCTTAAATCATCACACATTAACATTTGTACGGAACACAAAAATTTCTCAAAGTATTTTGAATTGTCTTGTTATTTATATAGCTCTGAAGGGCCAATGTTGAGCACTACTTGAAGCGGCCGTACCAACATTGCTACTGTCAACCAACCCTCCTTTTGGCTTCGCCGCAATCGGGTAAAGATCAAACGATGATTTATAATTTATTTAAGATAGTGAAAAATAATTTGTTTATAATTTAAAAGTTTTTTATTACTGACTACTTGCTAACCCTATTACCCGTGCACAAGGATTAGTATTTCTCAAAAGTATCGATATCGATATTTTTCATGTCTTACCTCCCTCGGGGTTCACAAACAGTGTACGCTTTCAATTTTGACGTTTATCGAAGTCTCATTCTTGCAACAGTAAATTCCCATAACAGAGAAAGGGACACAAGATGGGTTTTATGTCAGATTATCTCTTTCCGAACCTAAAAATTATTTTTTTGCTGTTTGCAAATGCATGTATTGTAATGAAGTCAAATAAATATCTATAGTTCGGGCCAAAAAAGAGTTGGAAATACTTTAGAAATGAAGACTTGTAAAGATGAGCAAGCGACATACCTATTTAGTTTGTTTGTTTCTAAAGCTTAATTGTACATAAGAAAGAACACAGTTACAAATCAAAAACGTAAACATACAACGGCGGACTTATCCGTATAGGGATCTCTTCCAGTCAACCGGCCAGTAATTGAGAGGAATGTTTACTTATTATGCGTTTGGGGCAGAAGAAGTGGTACAGTACAATTTAAAATTACAGAAAGATACTATTTAGTATTTAGTTATACTCTTACTTAGCTAAGATGACACACCTCCTCTCCTTCCCATCGTGCCCTACCAGCTGCACTAAGCGTGAACTATATGAGGCCTCTGACAACGCTATGAAAGTGGCAACCTATTGAAGGGAAAAAATATATAATTTATTTGAGCTTTCGGCACAGGAAGAAGTAGAATGGTACTATTCCGATCTCAATCCTTCCAAAATCCTCGGAGCTATGGCCAAAATACTTCTCAGGCGATTTGCATCTGGAAAATTATTTTTACCATTGAAAAACAGTCCACACGCCTTCGATGTTTGGAAACCGCGCGCTCACTACACGGAATAATACCTACATCTAATTTTTCATTCAAAGCCAGTAAAAACACGCTTTTGAAAAAAAACAAAAAATTTGTAGGGTACAAAAATTTTGAGAACTTATTAAATAATCGTGCGGAGCGCGAATGTCCGCACTTCTTGTTTTATTGGATAATTTGGTCAACTTAAGCAACGCTATTTTAAAAAATATATATTTGGAACGAGAATTAATTACTAAGTGCCCTTATAATGGGTATGTAACGTGATTTACCAGTCAGCCTGTATATTGTCTCATAGATTTTAGCTTGAAATATCTAAAGATGGATTTAATGGGCGACCGATTGCTCTTTCACAGGTAAACAACTTAAGGCGTAGTAGCTTTTAGGATGGGTGACCGACAACTGACCACACTTTTACAAGCTCAGGCAAAAAATATCCTAGGAATTTACTCTAAATCTTAGGTAAAGGCCCTAAAATGGCAACACTATGTAATACTCCACGGACGCAAACGCATACCTTCGTGGCAATCGTGGCATAGTAAACGCACACATACACGCGTTCGCTGACGCTTTAGCGTCGCTCATACTTATGACCGGGCGGACAGACCGCTGCAAAAGCTACCACGCCAGTAGACAGCATTTAAAAAAGATAGAGAAGAATTATGTCAATGTCAAAACCAAAAATAATTCAAAAACAAAAGTCAGATCGGGTAAATAGATACGATACGACGATACAATAGGTACCAAACAAAGAGCAAAAAAAAATTTTAAGTTCAGAAAGATAATCTGGCATAAAACCCATTTTGTGTCCCTTTCTCTGTTAAGGAAATTTACTGTTGCAAGAATGAGACTTCAATCGTCAAAATTGTAAGCGTTTGTGAACCCCGAGGGAGGTATGACATGAAAAATATCGACATCGATACTTTTGAGAAATACTAATCCTCGTGCACCTTAATCGTGCACGGTAATAGGGTTAGCAAGTAGTAATAAAAAACTTTTAAATTATAAACAAATTATTTAGATAGTGAAACTAAATAATTATTAATCAACGTTTGATCTTAAATTCTTAACCCATAATTTCGATCGAACTTCACAAGTTCGGTTGATCATCAATTCTTTCATTCGAGTTTTTATCTCCTGATTAATTTCAAAATTAAAAAGAGATTATATGGTATCGATATTTTTATCGACCAGCTTTTTCCAACCCTATAGTCAAAAATTTCAATAATTACGAACAGCTTACGAAATACTTAAATAATAAGAAATATAAGCATAAATTACTATGTTGTCTATTTATAATAAAATGGGAAGAATTGCACTCAATTTCCAGACAAAAATGTATTATGTGTACCTATAAAAAGTGAAAAATATGAGCTCACCTGTAAAAGCTAATAGTTTTGTCACAATTTTCTTTATTATTCCAGCGGGATTTACATCTCTGTACAATGTGATTCGATGGCATCTTACTTATAAATAATAATGTGGGAATGATATTTTTATTTTTGCCTATTAAACAATTCGATTTCAAATGCACTCTAGTCAATATGTTTACATGAGCTGTTTAATACGACAAAATTTAAATGACGTTATCTAATGACATTGACTTCTGATCTCGCGACTTTTTTATTTAGCAGTGTTTAGGGTTACGCAAAATTTCAAAAGTATCGATACTTTACTCGATACCAGTATCGTTTCAAAAGAATCGACACCAAAAAAGTATCGGAACGAAAGTATCGATACCTGAAGGTATCGAGTATTATAATACTTTTACTAAAACCTGGATGGAGTGTTGTTTGTGTCGATAAGTTTCACAAAAAATTCTAGCAGGAACGTGTCATTAATATCTAATAAATATTTAGAAACTGTTAGACATAACATAACATTACAACAATTAATAAATTTAAAAAAAAACTATTTTTATTTTTGAGTAAAGTTACACGTTAATGGTGTTATTTTAATTAAAATAAATGACATATTAAATATCACAAATTAGTTTGGAAAACTCAAAAGGGCAAACGCCTCATAACGCTTATTTACCTCACCTTCATGTAAGTAGTACTCACATACGCAGTGTTGCTACTTGTTATTTCATGAACATGTCTGAGAATTACTTTTCTACAACTAAGGAAGTGAAAGATGCTGTGAAAATAATAAAATAATTGCATTATGCACAGCATCTTTCAGTTCCTTCCTAAAAAAGCTCCTGAAACAGTCAATATAATACAATGGTAACACACATAAGTGCTTGGCAATGAGTCGGGATTCCCTGAATCATGCCTTAGGTTTAGTAGTAATGTTTTGTTTGAAATATCGATTAATAATTTTCAATTTTCTTATAACTAATTTATAAGAAATGAGAATAAGAAGAAGAAGGGGAAGAAGAAGAAGAAAAGTATCGATACCTCGAAAGTATCGGAACAAAAGTATCGATTCCAAAAGTACTTGGTATCGAAACAAAAGTATCGATACCTTGAGGTATCGATACTTTTTGCGTATCCCTAGCAGTGTCTAGAAACGTAGCGGAAGGCAAAATGCCCTCCGCTACAATTCAAAACAGTGTCAGTCTTATTATAAAACAAGGTTTAGAGATAGATCGGGTTTTAAAGTCGATCTAAACTAAGTAACAAGGAAAATCTTATTATAAAATAAGGTTTATGTTTTGTTCTGAGGACGATCCTCGGTCTAAAGATAAACTAGCTAGGACGCTAGTTTAATCTACGATTAACCTCAAAACCGTGACAGAAATCAAAACAAAACATAAAAATTATTATGAAATCTTAGTAAATCCGAAATTTTACCTGATGGCTAATAATAAATGATTATTATATCTTGGAAATGTGTTAAAACTGCCATAATTATGATATAAAAGTATTTTTATTGTTTTACAAGTTTCCATGACAAACATGATTTCAACACTTTTGTTCGTTTATTTGCATTCACAACATTAAAAACACGATTTTATATATATAACACAATATAAAAACAATATTTGTTAAGATTATTTGCAATTTACAAACGTAAACAAAATCATAGGTTAGGCTGCATGACAGTTTATTATAACGAGTGCCCACAGACTAAATATAGAATTACGTTGTCAAAGTTGTCAACTTAGCTTCGTTCCGTTTTTTGATACCGTAATTACTTTATTATTGTATTATAAATGTTATTTAGTACTCAGATCAATAAATAAGAGGTTATTGATAAAATTATGTACGTTGCATAGTTTTGAATTAATTTTATTTAAACTTATTTCGCTTTCAATTTGAATCTTTTCGACGAAAATATATTATTACGAAAAACAATTTCTCTATTTCCGGTCAGACTAACTTGGATCTATCGTATTCCGTCTTTGGTGCAGGTTTTGTAATAAAAGAAAGTCTAAAGTAGATTTATCTCTTGTTACCGTACTAAACCCCGACTTAGATAATACGGGACTAAATCTCGATTATGGCCTTTTTTATAATAAGACTGGTATGTTTATGAGCCTCCATCGCGGAATCTATATACCTATATCTTTGGTACCAACCGTCGTAAACGTAGTGAACATAGATTAATATTGTAGTGAATCCTCTTTGGTACCAAGTACCAACACATTTTGGTCTATATATATATTGTATGGGCCCGCCAAAAACCAAAATACCATACCTAACCTACTTTTAATATTTTAATTTAGTTAGTTTCGTTTTTTAAATAAAACAAGAGCAATAAATACTGCATCGTTACAACCAGATGAACGTACAAAGCCCTATCCTATTATGCAAATATTATGACTATCAACATTTTAATTATAGTGATACCTAACGATAACAAGACAGGATATGGTTTCGGGATTCTGGAGGGATATTACGTAGAACGCTTCTGTTAAATGTGATAAAAACACATCTGCGTCAGAGTTCAAACTAAGTAGGTCAACATAACAATCGGTAATCAGTTTTATTTAAGCAAAGTAATTTAGTGTAGATTGTTGGCACTATAATTCGATCATGCTCTTCATCACAGCTTTATTACTTGTCAGCTCCCTTGTTGGTCCTAGTGAGTGTGAGAATTTTTCGTTAGAGCAAGTGTACAAAAAAGGCTTACAAGCTTATACACGACATGATTGGTCAGAGTGTGTTATTCAATTTGAGGAATCCATAACTTTGTACAAACTGTACAAAGCTATCATTATCAACTGCAGACATAAATGCAAGTATCATCCATACAATAATCTGATTAAGGAAGATTTGGAAGACTTAAAAAGTTATGAAAAATTATTCCACATCAGTAACTGTCTGATGGTTTGCCAAGAAAAAGAATTTCACAGAGTAAATCTCAAGAATAATATTCCAGAATCATTGCTGTCAAAAATGATGAACTTACAACCTTATGAATATCTACAAGTTTGCTATTATCAAACAAATCATCTTCAGAAAGCTGCTTCCGCAGCATCCACTTATCTAATTATGCATCCTGATGACAGCATAATGAGGTCCAACTTACAACAATACATTCAAATGGGCAAACTCAATCCTGATGAAATTACGAATTTGGAAGCTGAGAAATATGTTTATCGCTATGATCTTGCTATGAAAACTTACTTAGACAAAGATTGGTCCAAGACTATCGAATACATGGAAAGCTCGATTAAATACTATTTATCTTCAGAGCAAAACTGTCGTGCGGAGTGTGAGCAACTGCCTGAGCAAGAATGGTCATCTGAACTGATGATTACTCTGTCCAATGCTTTAGCCTCAATGTTGGATTGTCGACAAAATTGTCAGACAAAACTTAAATACATTGGGTACAATTCAGGTATAGATTACTTATCAGAAGCTCTTAATTACTTGCAAATATCATATTACAACTTGGATCAGATTAAGCAAGCTGCGCAAGCCACTGAAAGTTTTCTTCTAATGAAACCTGATGATGAAGTTATGCTGAAAAATAAAGAAATATATAGTACACTTATAAGTCAAGATGCTTTTGTTGCACATGATGATATTGAGTATTATTTTAAACGTGACACTTATGAGAAGCAACTGCTGGAACTATATCTCCAAGGGAACAATGATGTATATAATACTGAGACAGAATAGAGTGCCTAAGCCATGCCTTAACTTAAAATAATGAGGTGATTAAGTACATTAATGTAGTTAGGAATTATTGGAATGTTTTATGTAGTAATAATAAGTTTACTTTTTATCTAACTTTCCTAACACTGACAAAGAAGTGCCATATTTTTTAAATGTTTTATTAATTCATTAAAAAAAATTACATTTTTTTTATTGTTTTTATTTTGTCATGCACCTGCTGTTTTAAATCTTAAAACAATGAATGGTTTGATAATATGCTGTTTCCAAATATTAGTAACTTTCAAAAGGATTTATCTGCCGTTAAGTAGTGGTGTACGTGCAATGTATTGAATACAGTGAGGTCAAAATACTGGTCTTGTTGATGACCTCTGGTATAGTGGTCACCATGCTAGTCCGCCACCCAGAGGTCCTGGGCTCAATTCCCGGTCAGGGCAAGTTGGAAAATAGCCTTTTTCAAATTGTCCTGGGTCTTGGGTGTTTATCTATGTTTGTATTTGTTACAAAATATAGTATCGTTGAGTTAGTATCCCATAACATAAGTCTGGAACTTACTTTGGAGCTAGCTCAATCAGTGTTATTTGTCCCTATATATATTTATATTTTAATTTGTGCATTACATATTGAAACTGTAATAGAGTTTGTAATATATTCTTTAGCAAAATATATACTACTACTTAGATATAATCATTTATTATAGATACTGAAATTATATAAAAAAAAACATCACATTTCAATCCCAAAAAGGAAAAGACAGCTTAGGGACGCAAGAGAACCAAAGGCCTCATTTAGCGTATGGTGGGAGACTGGGAGAGGTAAAAAAGAAATCAAAATAGTAGCTCGCCTATTACCTTAACTCAGATTTTCACCCTGTACCCTGATCGGCGTTTACAATCTGAATCGCGGCAGCAGAAGCAGAAAGCTGATACATTTTAAGTTGTTTTCTTATCTTCAAAACAATCATCATCATTACTTTAGCCCTGCTTTAGCCGCATATCGTAAAGAAAGAAACGTATCAAGGAAATATTGTGAGTAAATAGGTAATATAATACCAAAGAAGAGCTATGAATGTTCTTCATGCTCTTTGCTACTGGCCCTTGTTTGTGATTTCTATGCCCCACAACCATTATGCCCATTATGCACTCTGCCTTGACTCAATTCCGTAGTCGCAAATACTCTCTAAAGATACCGCCCTTTTTTGAAATCCGCATATTATTTTTATAAAAACAATACTCATAAAGTTTATTTACGTCTTTTAAATACTTCTCTCATTTTTTTATCGCAAATATTATACGTATATGTAGTTGTTAAAGGTATATAAAAATGATTTTAGTTTCTTGTCCATAATGGCAACATTTGAGATTTTTTTGTAGTGGCGATACTTTCCTGGTTTATACCGCAAGAGGGCGTTGCACGGCAAGGCAACATTCTTGTCAATGTCAAACTGCAATACGGAAGGAAGGGCTTGATGTTGAAAAAGTAAATGTGAAAATCACATGAGTTATTGATAATACCCACTGGTGTAATCAGGTAAGTTATTCACCAAAATAGAAATTTCCCTTTGTTTAACATGGTAGTTATACTGACTAAATCGCACATACATTATGAAGAAATGTAATTGCTATTGTTGTTAGGTACGTACTTATCTTCATCCGTAACCTGATTGATTTTGTGTTGCCATGAAAATACATAAATTCCCATATTTTATAAATGATAAAGTACATTTTAACGACACAATAATAGTAAATGGACAAAATCAATTTCAAGTTGGCTATGTCCAAATGGTAGTAGGTACTAGGTATAGAATAACGGCGGGCACGGCAGCAAAAAGCCACAAAATAATTTTGCGCTTGAAGATTGGTACAAAGTTGTTAAATCTGCCATAACGATATACCTACGTAAAATCGAAATAGGTATTTTAGTTTGATTTCTAAACATTTAAGCCAGTTTACATGTAAGTATATCTTTTCAACGGCTATTTATTCAATAGCTATAGATAAATCTTACTCTTATTGATAAAATAAAGATTTTTGCTTACGGGGTTACGTCTCCAATGATTCTCATAAATTATTATTTGTAATAAAATAAATATTTGTAATATTATAGTTTGAAATAATTCTTTTGTACATAACCATAATTACTCATAATGAATTTTTCATATAATTTTGTTTATCATAACTACACATTGTCATATCATGAGTAGATAGTTATAATTATAAAATAATTTTATAATAATAGTAACTACTCATAATATAAATTAATATATATTATTTTTAATTCAAATTCAAATATATCTTTATTATCATAGGATATTTATAATATCTTTTAATAACCGTCACTTTGTTTTGTTGCACAATAATTGTTGACGTCAAAAAGTTACTTAGAGCTAAGTTTACTGCCGCCTCCAAAGCGCTAGTGCAGAAGAAGCAAACTGCACTGCAGCATTTTCTCCAAGAACGTCAACTCACAATGAAATTAATATTTAAAGTTGATATGTGGACAGAGTTTTCATTGTTTGTTGTCATAATTTAAATAATTTTAATGTCGAAAATTTAAAATAATATCAAATCAAGTCGTTGATTCAGTATGTACCAGATGTACCAAATTATGACCATTTCTGAGTATACAAACCTTTAGGAGGGACCCGCGCCAAGCTTAAGCCAGACTTTGTTGTCTTTAAGATAGTCATCGGTCCTATAATAAGCCTTGTCACAGAGTACCTTCTTTACATTTACATAAGCTTTAAACTTTTTGTCAGGCATATCAAGGACCGATTATGGCAGTTTATTACAAAAAAGTATACCGTTCCCCATAAACGTTTTACTGACTGTTTTAAGCCTATAATACTGGGCAACTAATTGCGTAAGTTACTAACGGTAAAATCGGTTACTTTATTGTATGAGAAAATATTTTTCTTACATACAGTATTTTTTCAAATATATACTGTGATGGTAAGGTTAGTATACTTATTTCCTTGAATAATTCTCTGAGTGAGTCTCTAGATCCTAAGCCGTAGATAGCACGAATTGCCCTATTTTGTAAAATGAAAATAGTCTGAATATCGGCTGTACTCCTCAATAGCAGTATGTCGTATGACATTAAACTATGAAAGTAACTAAAGTACACTAGTCTAGCAGCTTTACATAACTATTAATGAAATTATAAAACGGGCCACAAAATTATAAAATTATCTAGCCACCCCCGCAACACCATAACATATACGACCTAAATGACCTGGGTGGTCTACACATGACTCTGGAATAACGAGTCTGCTGTCGGCGGCTATTCTGCGACAAAGGTGATATGAATTTATAACAATGCTCGGACAGATAAAATTTTATGAAAGTAAAAAATATTTTTAATAGCTTATAGTTAACCGAAAATAAAAAGATGATGCCACACCACTTATAATGGGATAAAGGAAAGGAGCATACAATTTATATGTCCACAAGAATATTATGAACAAAATATATTATGTTAAATTATGATTATGACCAGAAGAGTTATGACAAAGCCATTATGAGAAACCACTTTATTAAAAAAAACAGTATTATAGACTATTATTATGGCTACAGAACCATTAGTACAATAAAAAATATTTGAAACAATTATTCTAATAAAAAGGTTATGTTATGACAAACAATATTATGATTAATATACTTATGGGAAATCAGAGAATCCCTTGCTTGCAGGCAGCGAGATGGTTACTTTTCTCAAAAAAGTTTTCTCTTTTTCTTATGTACAATAGGCTCACTTGCTCAAATGCGAACGCGCATAAGACCTATCTCCCGCTACGTGGAATCTTTAGGATATTGGCAACACTCAATGTAATATAAAATAAGATTCACTTGGCCGAACCGAGCGAGTATCATTTGAAGCATGTTACAAAATTTTACATTTTTAACACGAACACAGAAACATTTTGTATGTGTATATTTTTGCATTACGATTGTCTTTAAAATCTACTTAATAACTTTAGTTGTATTGTTCATTACATAATAGTCATATAAAAGTACCTAAGTAGGTGCATTACATTACATTGTAAATAAATTAGTAAAATCATGAAATATAGGTAAAAAGTAAAAACAGTTCAAAATACATAATCTCAGTGTGATGACACCAAAGTGATTGCAAAAAGAACTGTAGAGGTGAATTCCCCGAAATTATTTTTTAATTTCCATTCGCTTTATTCCCCAAACTTTTTTTTTACCAATTGAACAATTTTCTTATAATTTTTTCTACATAATCATGAATTTAAAGTTCGAATGAATACAACCAGCATATTTTTTCTTACATGAGGTTTGAAATAGCATGAAGTAATAAAGACCTTAGAAGAGTTACTGACTGATTTGCTTGCATGAATAATAGGTAGGTATATCATATAACTCGCAATAAAAATATATTAGTCGTCTAAATAAGAACTTAGTCCAGTCCTGTTACGTAATATTACATTCGATAATATGGTAATTGACATCTGATGATCTTATCCCCTATATAACATCCCTACTTAATATGGATAATTATCATTGCCTAATGCAGTTTGGAAAAAAATGCGACTGGCAATTTATAAGATCGGAGAAAAATTCCGATGGATGAAAATAACTCTGGGTATCGAAAATGACTAGAAATTCATGATTATGTGAAAAAATTTCTAGTAGGAAATTGTTTCATTGGTAAAAAAAAGTTTAGTGATAAAGCGAATGGGAATTAATATAATAGTACAATATAATTTTGGCGAACCCGCATCTACAGTCGGACTCTATTAGGTGTACGCATTATTATCACAACGCATAACAAGCAACCCTTAGCATGTATCACACCTTTCTTCCTCCTCCACAAGGCACGCTAAGCACGAATCTTTATTGTTAGATGGCGGTCATCAAGCTGTTGACTTATAAAAAAATGTTTTATACCTAGGAGGTAGTTAGTTTCACACACAAGTACCTATTAATAACTATTTAACCTGGATGGTATCACGGTAGTAACACTGACATCTTTCATTTAAAATCTTGTCATACACTTACTATGTAACTATAGTGCGTTTGTTTAGGTATTTATGAGAATGTAAACAATCTTGACATGTCTTTTTATTAAAATATACACTTTATAAATCAATACCTTCGCAAATTACAAATTATTTATTTTATTAATTATTATTTACATAATTGATTTGTAATTTGCAACGGTATTGATTTATAAAGTGTATATTTCAATAAAAAGACATGTCAAGATTGTTTACATTCTTTTAAATACCTAAACAAATGGACTATAGTAGTGACAAAGATAGCGATTGAAAGTGGCCGTGAAATATAATTTCCTGAGGAGGGAATGACATGATTCATCCTCTCTTCAGGAACTCTCTTTTATGGGCTGGCCAGGTCTAAGATTGGTTGTATAATATTCTTTTCTTTCAGATTTACGAAAATGTCCGAATCGGATCCTATGATCGACAAATTCAGCATTAAAAATCTTTTATTCTACCGTGCCATACCAAATTACGAAATACCAATATCAATAGAAGGACATAAAGTTTATGCTTGCACGGACTGTTGTGACAGGTAAAAATGTATTTTCTGTTTTATTATAGACTAGCTGATACCCGCGACTTCGTTCGCGTGGACTTTATGACTCCGGCGTATAAATATAAATAAAAACTAATGAGAGAGAGAGAGAGAGAGAGAATGCCGAAGTTTAGTGGCTAAAGTTCAGTGTCTAAAGTTCGGTGGGGATGACACACTAAATAAGCTGAAGTTCAGCTGCTGAAGTTCGGTGGAAACGCCGGACAGTACTGATGTGCCGATATGAGAATTTAA